>CM030364.1:247679121-248879121 GCA_017893485.1 Hemerocallis citrina | reverse complement strand
AAATTCTTCCGTTTGTTCCTGGAAGATGATTCCTCGAGTGTGTGTGTGTGGGGGGGGGGGGGGGGGCGTTGAGAGCCTCTTCTACTCGGATGTACTTTTCACTCTTAAGTAGGAGTTCTGAGAAGTCCTGAGGAGGCTTCTTGGAAAGGGACGCCTTGAGGTCGGCGTTAGTGATGTTGTGCCCGAATGCCGCCGAGGCTACTGATTGGTTGAGGGAGGCAATAGACCGGGCTTCGGCGGTGAATCGCCGAACAAAATCTCTTAGGCGTTCACCCTTTCTTTGGCTGAGGGTCACCAAAGAGGAACTTGTTTTCTCGGCCCGATGGCTACTCACGAAATGAGTAAGGAAGTGCCCTACGAACTGATCGAAGGAAAATATGGAGGCTGGGGTGAGTCGAGAGTATCATTCTTTTGCAGGCCCCTTCAGCGTGGCAGGGAAGGTTTTGCAAAGGAGCACATCCAAACCCTGGTGGATCATCATGAGAGTTTTAAAACTCTCGATGTGGTCGGCGGGGTCCGACTCCCCGTTGTATGACTTAAATTTAGGGGGCTTGAAGTTTTCTAGAACCGGGGCTTCCATGATGGTCAGGGAGAACGGAGCCCTGCTCAGGCAGAAATTCCTCGTTCGTTGCTCATCTTCTCTGTCAAGTCGGCCAAGGTGCCTCTCCATCTCATGGAGACGGTGGTAGACCAACTCTTCCCTTTGTTTATATCTTGCCGAGCTCCGAGACTCTTTCTCATGCGGAAGGGGACTGGGAGTGCGGTGGTGATGACTTGGGACAAGTTGAGGACTAGACACTCGTTGCTCGTGGTTGAGAACGACATTACGGGCCCGCAGAACGGCTTCTTGAAAATCCTAGAACTTTGCCCTTGTGACTGGTGCCCCTCCAGCTTGGCAGTCCCTAGGTGTGGCTCGGCTTACTGGATTATGACTTCTCTGCCGACAACGTGGATGGGACTCTCTTCGCCTCCTCGGCGAAGGGGATTTTTTGGTCCTCGATCTGCAGGGGTCCGGACTCTTGAGACCCTTGGGTGCTCAGGTTGATGGACTCCCTCAAGGGCTCGTCATCCATTCAAGTGAGTTCAGAGGTCAACTCCCTGTTGGCGGTTAACAATCACTTGATGGAGATCCTGCTCGGGAGGGCTTTGAGAAGCCATAGAGTCAACTGAAGGATTGTGGACCGAGATATGGTCATAAAGAGGATGTTGCTTTGGACGACTCCGACGAGAGCCCCCCTGGACAACCCCCCGATACCCTGGAGGGGCCTGTTGAAGAGGAGGTTGTTGAGAAAGAACATCTTGGACTGGAGGAGGAGGAAGAGGAGTGGCTCTTCGGCTGGAGGCCGTTGTCTTCCCCTTCTCTTTCAGATGCTTGGTTTGAAACCACTTTTGTTAATGATGTAAGGTTGGATAGCTTTTTCGTTTCCCACAGATGGCGTCAATCTGTTGCTGCTGATTTTGGTGTGGGAGCAAACAGATGAATTTTTGGATTCTTTTTGGAAACAATAAAGCAAACCTGTTGACCTTCACCGATGTTTGACTGATTTTTTGTCGCTGCCGTTGACCTGCAAAAAAGTTCGATACACCGGGATGGATCCCAGCGACGAACCCTCGACGCTCTTGTCAGTAATCAGGAAGATTATGAAAGAGCTTTATGTGGAAAAATATTCATTACCATGTTATGGTAGGGGAGAGGGATATTTATAGTCTCCTTAGGGACCCCTTTCGAGATAAGAATTTATCTCTACTTCCCGGTGTTTTTGGATAAGATGTAGAGTTTAAATCGTTTCATAGAGATAACCATGAATTTGAATTACTCTTTATCCATTTGGGTTGGTTTGTAACAGGTTGCTACCTATACCCAGTAGGACAGATCCGTTTATAGGTTATTGGGCTTTGAAGAAAGGCCCAGTTCCTATTTCAGACCCGTTTGTAGGTAAAATTACCGTTTTACCCCTAAGAGCTTTAAGATTCTTACCCGATTTGAACGGTCCCAATTTAATCCTATTTTTAGCCATATCACTGCTGCTAATGAATCCACATTTCTATGAAATAGCTCGTTCCTCAGATTGGCTCGTAATCCTGCCCTGAACCCAGAGAAAGTTTGTTCTTCGCTCTCTTTACCTAAGACATTGCACCGAATAAGAAAGTCATCAAACTTATCAACATACTCTTGGGTGGATTTGCTTCCTTGATAGTGTTGGTTCCACGAATCTAGCAATCAAGTGTAGAACGATAACGGTACATATCTCTCAGTGAGTTTCTCTTTCATAGCTTTCCAAGTGGCTATGGGTGCCAGGCCTCGGCCTATACGAGCAAGTTCAAGATTGGTCCAGTGTTGTTGAGCTTTACCTGTCAATTTCATTGTAGAAAATTTAACCTTCAGAGCTTCGCTCTTTTAAAAAGCACACGAAGTAGTGGACCATGGCTCGGATCCAATCGAAATAAGTTTGGGGTTCCATGTGGCCTTCAAAATGGGAAAAATCAGCCTTAACGTTGTTCCTGTATTGTTCGTCAGGGGCACGATCTTGACGTCGACCATCACAATCATTCCCTTGAAGGATCTGACGATTAGCATGAAGCTCCGGGGGCAGCAGTTTGATTTAAGTTCACTTTCTCGAGCCTCCGATTGATATTGGTGAGAGTTGCTTGAATGGCAGCTAGGGTAGTGAAAATATCCGAGTCGCCCATCTCAGTTCGGGTAGGAGCTCGCGGAAGTCTAGGTTTCCTATTTGGGTGGTTTGGAGGGACAAGAAAGGCTCTTCAGGGTCTGTGATGGTGCCACGAAGAAGCATTCACCAAAGGTGAAAAATTAGGGGTTGTGTGTTTGCTAAATTTTGGGAAAACGTGTCCTAAATGAACCTAAGTTTATTTTTTTTAGATTTAGCCCAATGAGGACATCAAATCTTTTTTTTTTGGAAATTATAGCCATATGAAATAGTTTTACGATTTGTAATCTTTCTTTTATGCATTAGAATATTTCGGAGATTTTAGAATATTTTGAGAATTGTATCAAGATTTGTTATGAGTGTATATATAGGCCTTGAGATTAATGAGAATTAATTCTATTCTTGATTAAAAAAAATTACTGTGTATTTAGTTATTGCTCTTCATCCCTCTTCTTTTGTGTGATACATACAATTGAGAGAATTATTAGGGTTTGTGATAAATTCTAATAAAATTTTAGGGTTTGTGATAAAACTCTCAAATTACCCCAAATCCAATACAAATTCCTAACCATAATCCCCCAAATTAATTAAACCATAATCCTAATCCTAACTTCCATTAAGCCGCCTAATCCTAACCCCCCCCCCCCCCGGGCCGCCACCCACTTTCTTCATCTTCCTTTTCCTTTCCCGAAACCCAACTTCCTGTTGACGCTGGCCCTCCGTCCCAAGCCCCTCCTTTCAACTGCTCCTCATTGACCCCGAAGCCCCACACTCCACCTCTTCATCCTATCCCGTCGCCGCTCCCCGACTGCCTCACCGACCCCGAAACACCCATCTCTAACCAACCCCATCTCCTCAGCGCCACCTTCCCATATCCAACACCACTGCATCCTGCTCCCACCTTAGCATGCGCTGCCACCTTCCATCGACTCCTCGAAGTCGCACTGCCTTCTTCGCCGTTGACAACCCCAAAGTCGACTGCCCCGGAGGTCCCCTCCGTCGAAGCCCCTCATCACCGCCACCAACCACTACAAGCCTCTTCCTCCTCCACAAATTAACTGTATTTGGGCTAGATCCATATTCTACTCAAGCAACAGTGTGACGGTGTCTACAAACCCGACAATTACTTTCCTCTCTTCTTTTATTTGTGATACTATCTATCTTCTCTAAAATATTATTTAATTTATCAGTCATCCACAAATATTGAGATTGAGTATTTGTACTTGCTAATCATAGTACAAATCAATATTGCATCTTTTACTTGTTAGAACGCTTATAGATAATTATTATTGATTGTTAGAACTGAATCGCTAATTGGGCTTGTTAAACTTAATTCAATTCTCCAAATTCCATCAAACCGATTAACCGTTTTAATTTCTAACTTGATCCGCATTATATGTTCGTAAAGTTAATCCTTTAAAATTATTAAAAATTCTCTATCTAGGATTACGTTTTACATCATTTTGATATCAGAGCGAAGGTTCTTAAAACCCTAGTTCTTGAATCATTTTGGCATTTTTTTTTGCATTCAGTTATAATCGTTTAATCTTTTTATTTTATTTTTTCTTTCGTTCTTTTAGATCACGTCAGATTAAAAAACAAAAAAAAAAAAAAAAAAACTTAAGTGCATTTAGGACACGTTTTCCCAAATTTTAGCAAACACACGACCCCTAGTTTTTCACCTTTGGTGAATGCATCTTTGCAACACCATCACAGACCCTGAAGAGCCTTTCTTGTCCCTCCCAAACCACCCAATTAGGAACCCTAGACTTCCGTGAGCTCCTCCCCGAACTGAGATGGACGACTCTGATATTTCTGCTACCTTAGTCGCCATTCAAGCAAGTCTTGCCAATATCAAATAGAGGCTTGAGAAAGTGGAATTAAATCAAACTTTTTCCCTTGAACTTCATGCTAATCGTCAAATCCCTCAAGAAAATGATAGTGATGGTCGACGTCAAGATCATGACCCTTACGAACAATACAATAAGAACGTTAAAGCTGACGTTCCCCATTTTGAAGGTCACATGGAACCCCAAGCTTATCTTGATTGGATTCGTGTCATGGAGCAGTAGTTTGTGTGGTTTGACATGAGCGAAGCCCTGAAGGTTAAATTTGACACTATGAAATTGACGGGTAAAGCTCAACAACACTAGACCAATCTTGAACATGTCTATAGAGGTTGAGGCCTGTCACCCATAGCCACTTGGAATGCCAGGAAAGAGAAGCTCACTGAGAGACATGTTCCGTTATCGTTCCACACCCGATTACTAGATTTATGGAACCAACTTTATCAAGGAAGAAAATCCATCCAAGAGTATGTTGATAAGTTTAATGACTTCCTTATTCTATGCAATGCCTTAGGAAAAGAGAGCGAAGAACAAACTCTCTCTAGGTTCAGGGGTGGATTACGAGCCGATCTGAGGAACGAACTAATTCATAGAAATGAGGATTCATTAGCGGCAGCTTGCGCCATTGTCCTCGATATGGATTCCTTTACAGCAAGTTCTCATGACAAGTCCAGTGATTCGATAGATCATTTGATGTAAAACGTAATCCTAAATAGAGAATTTTCAAAAATTTTAAATCATTAATTTCACCAGCATTTAATGCGGATCAAGTTAGAAATTAAAACAGCTAATCGATTCGATGGAATTTTAAGAATTGAATTAAGTTTAACAAACCCAATTACCGATTCAGTTCTAACGATCAATAATAATTATCCCTAAGCATTCTAGAAAGTAAAAGATGCAATACTGATTTGTACTCTAATTAGCAAGTAGAAACCCTCACTCTCAATATTTGTGGACGACAGATAAATTAAATAATATAAATAGAGATGATAGATAGTATCACAAATAAATGAAAAGAGGAAAGTAATTACCAGGTTTGTAGACACTGTCACAATGTTGCTTGATTTGAACATGGATCTAGCCCAAATACAGTTAATCTACGGAGGAGGAAGAGGCTTGCAGTGGTCGGTGGCGGCGCTGAGGGTGTTGGCAATGAGGGGATTCGACGGAGGGGACCTCTGGGGCTATCGACTTTGGGGTTGTCGATGGCGAAGAAGGTAGCGGCACTTCGGGGAGTCGATGGGAGGTGGCAGCACAGGCTAGGGTGGGAACAGGATGCTGGGATGCTAGAGATGGGAAGGTGTCGCTGAGGAGATGGGGTTGGGCAGAGATGGGGGTTTCGGGGTCTGTGAGGCAGTCGGGGAGCGGCGACGGGACGGGATGAGGATGTGGAGTGCGTGGCTTCGGGGTCGATGAGGTGCAGTAGAGAAGAGGGGCTCGGAATGGAGGGCGAGCATCAACAGGAAGTTGGGTTTCGGGAACGGAAAGGGAAGATGAAGAAGGTGACGGCCACGAGGGGGGGAGGGGGAGTATAGGATTAGGCGGCTGTATGGAAGTTAGGATTAGGATTAGGATTTAATTAATTTGGGGGATTAGGGTTAGGAACTTGTATTGGATTTGGGGTAGTTTTAGAGCTTATCACAAATCCTAAAAATTTTATTATGATTTATTACAATCCCTAATAATTCTCTCAATTGTATCACACAAAAGAAGAGGGATGAAGAGCAATAACTCAACACACAGCAAATTTTTTTTAATCAAGAATAACATTACTTCTCATTAATCTCAAGACCTTTATATAGGCTCAAAATTTTTTTTGATACAAATCATAAAACCACTACATATGGCTATAATTGCCAAAACAAAATAAAAATGATTTGGTGTCCTCATGGGAGAGGGCTCGACCCAATCGAGTCAAAACCAGCGATCCTTTCATGGTGCTCCAAAAGATCTGGATCCAAGCGCGAGAGCTCCTTACTATCACTCTAAGTTTCATCCGCCTTCAGCTTGTTCTTCCACCTCCCCAAATACCTATGAATACCACCATCTCTAGTAGAGATTATCTGATCATCTAAAATATTATTCAATTCTTCTGTCGGTGGGTAAATAGTTCAGGTAGAGGGGTAAATGTGGTAATCTCACCATTAGGCTGCAGGGTATGCTCATCTATAAAAAAATTATAGGGTTAAATTTTGAGCCTTCATAAAGTACTAGATCGTCAATATTGAAAGTCTTACTTTTGCCAAAACCTTCAAAAAGGTCAATGACATAGGTATTATCATTGATTGTATGTAAATTTTTAAATGGGCCTGCAACACGTATATTTAAGTTCTTAACTGATCCAGCTGGAAATCGTTCCGGACGACTCCTAACCATCGCTTCGTCACCAACATCAAGAGTTATAAATTTCCTTCTAGTATCTGCTATTAACTTGTAGTTAAAACTATTCTCATTAATCTCCTTGGAAATTTCTCTATGCAAGTCATGAATGTGGGTGTAGACTCTGTGACTCTAGGATGTTCTAATGCAGGATAAAATCTATAGGCTGCCAAGTGACTTGGGAAAGAATGATTGACTTAGGTACATTTAATGGATGTGACTGGATAGATTGAATACACTTGAGGGCCTGTTTATTCTCTTCTTCTTCAAAGTCATCAATTACATGAGATTCATAGATAAACTCATTGTGGGTCTCATCAGCGATGACAACAGTACCTTCTACAAAGTTGATCCTGCTGGAGCTGGGACAGTTGCCAGCAACATGGTCATATCCATTGCATTTATAGCAGTTAGTAAGATGATCAATTTTAGAATAGTCTCTTTCAGTGTTCTTACCCGTGTTGTCATTTCTAAGTGAATAGGGATTTGAAGTGTTCCTACTTGGGTAAGACTTGTTGGGGTACTGAGGAAAGGAGTGCTCAGGTCTAGAGGTGTCGGGGGGGGGGGGGGGGGGGTCATTCTAAAGTAAATATGGGAATTCCCAAGAAGATGATTGGAAGCGCACTGCTATATTTCACACCTTTACGACTATAGGTGGCAAAAACTGTAAGGTGATTGTTGATAGTGGAATCTGCGTCAATGTTCTCTTTTGTGGTCTTAGCTAAGACCGGACTTAAGGCTGAACCTCATCTACGCCCATACAAAGTATCTTGGATTGACGTGACAGCCCTCCAAGTAAACATCGATGTTTGGTCCCTGTGGACTTCAAAGCTTACAAAGAACAAATTTGGTGTGATGCTCAAAATAGATGTGGGTCAAGTCATTTTAGGGAGACCTTGGTTATACGACCACGATGTGACCATATATGGTCGATCCAACCAATGTGTGTTCTAGCATGATGGACTAAAGATAAAGCTCATACCCGTGAGACCACGAACTGGTCCGGCTGAAACAACACCAGCCCCCTCGAGAAAGGGAAAGGAAGTAACGTATATGGGTGAAAATGAACTCTTGAAAGAAATTGACAAAGGGGCTACAATTCTTTTACTCACAGCGAAAGAAGTCCCTAAAGATCCTAAGTTACTCATCCCGCCTCAAGTTACTCCAGTCCTATAGGAATTTGCGGATGTGTTTCCTGCTGACCTTCCGAACCAGCTGCCTACACTATGTGACATCCAACATGCTATTGTTCTGGTTTCGGAAGCGAGTCTACCCAACTTGCCACATTATCGAATGAATCCGACAGAGCATGCCAAGTTGAAAAGACAAGTTAGAGTTATTGGCAAAGGGCTTCATCAGAGAAAGTTTAAATCCTTGTGTTGTTCCTGCTCTATTGACGCCAAAAAAAGATGGAACCTGGTATATGTGTGTGGACAGCCATGCCGTAAACAAGATTACGGTAAAGTACCCTTTTTCCATTTCTCGTTTGGATGACATGTTGGACATGATGTCTGGTGCCACAATCTTTTTCTAGATTGATCTTAAAAGTGGCTACCACCAAATACGTGTTCATCCTAGTGATAAATGGAAGATCTCCTTCAAGACGAAAGATGGTCTGTACGAATGGATGGACATGTCATTTGGAATGACAAATGCCCCGAGCACGTTTATCAGAATCATGACGCAAGTACTCCGTCCCTTTATGGGCAAGTTTCTTGTGGTGTACTTTGATGATATTCCTATTTACAGGTGATCCGTTGGGCAACATCTTGACCATTTAAGACAGATCTGCGGTGTTTTTAGGAAGGAACAAATTTATGCTAATCCTACTAAATGTACCTTCCTCTCCAATCAGAATATCTTTCTGAGATTTATTGTTTCTACCCGAGGAGTATCCGCTGACCCAGAAAATATACGAGCTATTACTGAGTGGCCTGAGCCCAGAAATATTCGTGATGTGCAGAGTTTTCATGGTCTTGCCACTATCTATCATTGGTTTGTGCAAGGATTTAGCACGATCATGGCTTCGATAACCAACTGTTTGAAGAAAGGTGAGTTTGTCTGGTCGAAAGAAGCCAGAAAGCCTTCGAAGAGATCAAGAAGAGAATGACTCAGACGCCTGTCATGAGGTTGCCTGATTTCACTAAAGTTTCAAAGTAACGTGCGATGCTTCTGGTATTGGTATAGGTGGAGTCCTCAGTCAAAAGATTCATTCTGTTGCTTATTTCAGCGAAAAGCCGAAAGAAGCAAAACAAAAAAATACTCCACTTATGATAAGGAGTTCTATGTGGTAATTCAGTCACTTCTCTCTTGGCGACATTATCTCCTGCCGCAAGAATTCGTCATTTTCTCAGACCATGAGGCGTTAAGATTCCTTAATTCTCAACAAAAGTTGAATCTGAGACATGCTAGATAGGTAAAGTTCCTACAAGAGTATTCATATACCATTAGGCATACAAAAGGGATTGATAATAAAGCCGTGGATGCGCTCAGTCGTTGTTACATGATCTTATCTACATTGCGCACCGAAATTATTGGTTTTAAGAGATTGTAAGATGAGTATGCCTCCTGCCCAGATTTTCACGAGATGTTACCTCTTTGAAGGATGGCATCACTCGAGTGATAGATAATTATTTCTTAAAAGATGATTATCTCTTCTATCACTCTAAATGGTGCATTCCTAGTACATCATTATGAGAGTATCTTGTTTGAGAAATGCACGCAGTGGCCTTGCTGGACACTTTGGGCACAACAAGATCATTGTGTTGTGGAACATAGGTTTTACTGGCCGAAGCTAAAAGAGACATTGTGAGACTTGTTAACAGATGTCATACTTGTCAACTCGCCAAGCAACAAAAATAGAACACAGACCTACATACATACTCCATTACCTGTTCCCAGTCGCCCTTGGGAAGATGTGAATATGGATTTTGTGTTAAGCTTACCGAAAACACAAAAGAAACATGATTTCATTCTTGTCGTCGTGGACCGTTTTTCTAAAATGGCCCACTTCCTCCCATGCTTGAAAACTTTCGATATATCTCGTGTAGCTCAGATCTTCTTTGATAACGTTGTGAAGCTACATGGGTTGTCAAAAACCATTGTGTCCGATAGGAATGTAAAATTCACGAGTTATTTTTGGAAGATCCTATGGAACAAGATGGGTACAAAATTGAAGTTCTCTTCAGCCTTGCACCCACAGACTGATGGGCAGACTGAGATTGTCAATCGGAGTCTTGGTAATCTCTTGCGTACTCTTGTAGGAGAGAACTTAGGAACGTGCGACTTAAAATTAATAGTTGTTGAATTTGCTTATAACACATCTAAGAATAGAACCACTGACATAAGTCCACATGAAGTTGTACATGGTTATCGTTCTAGGAAACCCATAGATCTTGTTCCTATGTTAGAACATCATTGAGTCTCAGAGTCTACATCTGCATTTGCATTTGCATCCCGCATTCATGACTTGCATAGAGAAATTCCAAGAAAATTAATGAGAATAACTTTAACTACAAGCTAAGAGCAGATATTAGAAGGAAATTTAAAACTTTTAATATGGGTGACAAAGTAATGGTTCGGATTCGTCCGGAACGATTTCTAGTTGGATCCGTTAAGAAGTTGAATGCACGTGTTGCAGACCCATTTAAAATTCTTCATAAAATCAATGATATTGCCTATGTCGTTGACCTTCCCGAAGGTTTTGGCATAAATAAGACTTTAAATATTGAGGATCTAGTACCCTATGAAGGTGCAGACTTTAACCCTAGAAATCCTATTATAAATGAGTCTACCCTGCTGCCTAATGGTGAGATTCCCATATTATCCTCATTACCTGATACTATTTATCCACCAGCAGAAGAATTGAATGATATTTTAGATAATCAGATAATCTCTACTAGAGATGGTGGTATTCATAAGTATTTGGTAAGATGGAAAGACAAGCCGGAGTTGGAGAATACTTGGATAGATCGTAAAGAGCTCCAACGCTTAGATTCAGACCTTTTGAAGCACTATGACAAGATGACTAGTTTTGACTCGACTGGATCGAGCCACATCCCACCCGGGGAGAATGATGAGACATCGGTTCAAGACGATTTGGGCATTTCTATCAGTGCAGGCATCATCTAGGATAGCTGCTTCATTAGCTTAGGATTTTATTTCAGTACCATATTTGTTTTTGGCAATTATAGCCATATGTAATCTTTCTTTTATGCATTAGAATATTTCTGAGATTTTAGAATATTTTGAGATTTGTATCAAGATTTGTTTTGAGCTTATATATAGGCCTTGATATTAATAAGAAAGTAATGCTATTCTTGATTTAAAAAAATTATTGTGTTGGGTTTTGCTCTTCACCCCTCTTTCTGTGAAACAATTTGGATCCAACTTTAGGGTTTGTGATAAACTCTAAATTTACCCCCAAATCTAAAAAGAAATCCCCCAAATAAAACCCAAACCCTAATCCCCTTCTCTCTCCTTCTTCTTCCTCCAATTCCCGACTGAAACCCCCGCCTCCTCACCATCTTCGACCACCACCGCCCTCACCCGAGCACCCTCATCACTGCAATCTCAACCACCTCTGTCATCAACCCCCTTCACTGCCGTCATCACCCCATGCCGCCACCGCCAGCCACCGTCATCCCCTCCACTGCAAGCAACCACTGCCATCTTCACCCTGCGACCTCTCCGCTTCTCTCTCCTCGCCAGTCGACCCCCACCTGAATCTACTAACTTCTGTGGTGCCTCCCTCTCCACCATCGACACCACCAGCAAATGACGACCTCCTTCCACCACCACCACCATCTGAAGTCACCGTTGCATCGTGCCCCTCCTTGTTGCGCTGCCATCGCAGCTGCCCTCAATTGCCAACACCCGCTCTGCTCCCGTGCCTTCACGATACTTTTCTTCGAATACCGATAAACTCTTTCCACTTTTCAAATATTTGTGTTATACTACTTTATCATCTCTATTATATTATCTAATTTATTTGTCGACCACAAATATTGAGAGTGAGCATTTCCACTTACTAATTAGAGTACAAATCAATATTGCATCTTTTACTTGCTAGAATGCTTAAGGATAATTATTATTGATTGTTAGCACTGAATCGTTAATTGATCTTGTTAAACTTAATTCAATTCTTAAAAATCCATTGAACCGATTAACTGTTTTAATTTCTAACTTACTCCACACTACATGTTGGTAAAATTAATTCTTTAAAATTCTTAAAAATTCACTATTTAGGATTACGTTTTACTATACTATAAATAATTTATCTGATAAATTGTAAAAATGGTCCGAGCAGGGGCAGGGGCGTTACAATCGTGGTGGCTTCTTCTGGGTTCATCTAAGTCTTTGTGATTTCTATTGCTTGTGGTGTGTTTCCGCTATTAGCACTACGAGTTGTGGTAGATTCTCCAACAAGTGGTATCAGAGCAACTGTGTTCGAGATGCCCGATAGCAAGTCGAAGATCGAGAGATTCGATGGGAGTGACTTCGCGATGTGGAAGATTCAGATGATAGTGTATCTTCTTCAGAAAGATCTTGATGGTCCGTTGTTTGATGAGAAGCCAGTAGGTGCAAATAAGGATGCGAAGGCCTTGGCAGATTGGATTCATTTGGATCAGAAGGTGCTGGGGCAGATTTAGTTAGGGCTAAGTAGGAAGGCGTTATTTCATATCTCGAAGGCAAATAACACAAAGGAAGCTATAGAGATTCTTACGGATATGTATGAGAAACTATCGGCATCTAATCAAATTCTTCATATGAAGAAATTGGTTAATATGAAGTTGAGGGAAGGGGGTTCAATAGTAGAGCATGTGAACAATTACTGTATGGTTTATAACCAGATGGAAGCTGCAGGTTTAAAGTTTTCAGAGAGGGGGTAGTCATTATTACTTCTATCTACTTTACCCAATAGTTATGGTACGGTGGAACAGACTATTACAGGCACTATGATAGATTCAACGACTCTACAGGATGTGGTGAGTAGCATTCTGAATGAGGAGGTGAGAAGGGTGAGAAACGGGGGATATCCATCATCATCTTCTAGAGATTCCGCAATGTACGTTGAGAAGAGATGTGGAAGATCTAAAAGCAGTCGAAGAAGAAAGGATCAGAATAGTTCATCTAAGAGTGGGTCTAATGACAGCGATAAGGGACATGAGCCTGAGTGCTGGTATTTTCACAAAAAGGGTCACATAATGCACAGTTGCAAGGCTTATATGAAGAAGAAATAAGAGAAACCGAAGAGAGATACCCCAAAGGAAGCTCAAGTGTGACTTGTTGAGGATCTATGCTTATCAGCTAGGTAGGAGTTGGGCACTCAAGATTGGTGTATTGATTTGGGAGTTTTTTTTCATTGCACTCTGAGGAGAGAAGTGTTTGATGACTACAAGGAAGGTTCTTTTGGAGATGTGATGATGGGGAACGGTTACCGGTATCCTGTACGTGGGATTGGTACTGTTCGTGTGAAAGCCAATGATGATCAAAGTATGGTCTTGCTGGAGACAAGGCATGTTCCATACTTGAAGGAAAATCTTATTTCGATTAAAAGGCTAGACAAAGAGGATATGTCTACTACAGTTGGTAGTAGGGAGTGGTGTATAGCTGCAGGATCAAGGGTTATTGCAAAAGGGAAGCGTGAGGGAATGTTGTTGTGGTCGCTGAATCTGGTTGGGGGAAATAGATATAATTTGTGGATTCGTAGGATCTCGAACAGGCCAAATCTTACTTCTTCCCTAGTTGATATGCTGACTCCTTGGTGCTCCCGTGGACCTGCAAAAATGTTCGAAACACCGGGATGGATCCCGGCGATAAACCCTCCGACGCTCTTGTCAATACTCAGAAAAGGAAAGGAAAAGTTCTTAGGTGGACAAAGAGTGAACACCTTGTAACGGTAGGAGGTAGGGGGTATTTATAATCGCCGTGGGGTTCTGCTCCGGGAAAAGAATGAATCCCTACTTCCCAGTGTGACTGGATAGAATTGGTTCAAACCACCTCCAGTGGATAAGGACAAGCCAGGATTTTCTTATATCCTGTTGAACTGGTCCTTAATGGGTTGAGACCCATTTTCAGCTGAACAGATCCGTTCACGGGTTATTGGGCCATAGAGGAGAGATCCGGTTCCCAATTCGGACCTGTCTGTATGTGAAATTACCATCTTGACCCTGTAACTTTAAGATTCGTGCCCAATTTTAACGATTCCAATTTAACCCCATTTTTAGCCATATCACGAGCCCCCTACTCCCAAAGACTGTGTGTTACGGCCTTTGGGGAGTAGTTTTGTTGTATTAATGGCATATAAGGCTTTATCGGAGTTCTTAAAGGGTGTTCGAATCTTGTTTGAGGGGTGATGGTGCTTTCCTGAGCTAGTAACGCGCTCATGATTGTTCTTAGGCTCTTCTAGATTTTTTGGAGATTTTTCCCAATTTTTAAACTATATTTCGGATCAGTTATTTAATTTTGCGAAGCAACAATTTATCTCCAAGAAATATCAATTAATTAATCTAATAAATAATTACTAAATCAGGAGCTCCAAAACAATTTTTCCGAATTTATAATTATTTTTTAGAATTTTAAATTAATTTTCCTGAATTTTAAATTATTTTTCGCAATTTTTAAATAATTAATTCGAATTTATAATTAAAATAAAAGGATTTATCAAATAAAATTGACATGGTGCAATCTGAGACGTTATTCATACTGTGGCGCGCTTTTCGGAGTATCCGACAATTGTGAAGAGGGTGAATTTTGCCTGTTTGAAGGTCAGTGGCAACCGACCTCGGGACGCTTCGCCGAAGTCTAGGGGAGCGACACGTGGCATGTGGGCCACTGTTTCTTCGTGTTTTGGACGTCGGTGGCAAACGACTTCGGAAAGCTTGCCAAAGTCTAGGGGACTGACACGTGGCATGTGGGTCCCGGCTTCTTCGCATTTTGGCCGTCGGTGGCAATCGACCTCGGGGACGAGTAAGAGAGTGACACGTGGTATGTAGGTCCCTTTCATCGTTGATCAGTCAACGCAATTGTTTGCATTTGGACGTCGGTGGCAATCGACCTCGGGGACGAATAGGAAAGCGACACGTGGCTTGTGGGTCCCTTTCACCATTGACTTGTCAATGCAATTGTTTGCATTTGGACGTCAGTGGCAATTGACCTCGGGGACGAATAGGAGAGCGACACATGGCCAGTGGGTCCCTTTCACCGTTGACCCGTCAACACAATTGTTTGTGTTTGGACGTTGGTGGCAATTGACCTTGGGGACGAATAGGAGAGCGACACGTGGCTTGTGGGTCCCTTTCACCGTTGACCAGTCAACACAATGTTTGCATTTGGACGTCGGTGGCAATCAACCTCGGGAACGAATAAGAGAGTGACACATGGCCAGTGGGTCCCTTTCACCATTGACCAGTCAACACAATTGTTTGCGTTTGGACGTCGGTGACAAACGACTTCGGGGACGAATGGGAGAGCGACACGTGGCTTGTGGGTCCCTTTCACCATTGACCAGTCAATGCAAATGTTTGCGTGTGGACGTCGGTGGCAAACAACTTTAGGGACGAATGGGAGAGCGCACGTGGTTGGTGGATCCCTTTCATCGTTGAACAGTCAACGCAGTTGTTTGCATGTGGACGTCGGTGGAAAACAACTTCAGGGACGAATGGGAGAGCGACGCGTGGCCAGTGGGTCCCTTCCACCGTTGACCAGTCAACGTAATTGCTTGGATTTGGATGTTGGTGGCAGACGACTTCGGGGATGAATGGGAGAGCAGGTCCTTTTCACCATTGAACAGTCAACGCAGTTGTTGGCATGTGGACGTTGGTGGCAAACGACTTCAGGAACGAATGGGAGAGCGACACGTGGCTTGTGGGTCCCTTTCACTGTTGACCAGTCAACGCAATTATTTGCATGTGGACGTCGGTGGCCAATAACTTCGGGGACGAATGGGAGAGCGACACGTGGCCAGTGGGTCTTTTTCACCTCTGACCAGTCAATGCAGTTGTTTGCGTGTGGACGTCGGTGGCAAACGACTTCGAGGATGAATGGGAGAGCGACACGTGGCCAGTGGGTCCCTTCCACTGTTGACCAGTCAACGTAATTGCTTGCGTTTGGACATCAGTGGCATACGACTTCGGGAATAAATGGGAAAGCACCACGTGGCCAGTGGGTCCCTTTCACTGTTGACCAGTCAACGCAGTTATTTGCGTGTGGACATCGGTGGCAAACGACTTCAGGGACGAATGGGAGAGCGAAAGGTGGCCATTTCGTATGTCTCTTGAGTTGCTCAGATATATTTTTGTCATTCCTGCTAAATAGGCCAGGCCTTTGCACCGTTGGGGGCCTTTTATCCTTGGGAAGTGCACCGGCTACCCCAATCTCTATAAGTCTCCATCCTCACTCTCATTTGCCCTCTATTCTCGTTTTTTACTCAGGCGAGATTTTTCACTAGCGAGAGCTTCCGGTGAGTTTTTACGATGCTCCGGTGTGTTTTCCGACCGTTGCTATCAATTCATGGTAATTCTATACTTAGTTTATTTCCTTCCTTCAGAGAATGTCTATCGACCCGTAAGGGAGGAGCCCTCCCTTCCTTCTGCCGCCGAAGCCTCTTCTAGTCAGGTCCTCCCAAAAGATAAGGGCAAGACCGTAGTAGAGCCTGCTTCGGTAATTGTGGAGACGAGGGTTGAGGAGGAGCGAGAATGGAAGAGTTCGGAAGGTTGCCATTGGTGCTAGCTGGACTGCAGAGGGTTCGAAAAATTCCGGAGGACCAGGTGGAGCGGATTATGTACGGGATGGGTCGCAGCTTCGAGGAAAACAAAGCTAGAGAGGCGACAGAGGCAGATGAGACAGTTTCCATCCTCACTGAAGAGGACTTGGGACGGATTCGGGAAGGCTTCCAAATTCTGAGGGAGTATGCCTTGATGCTCCCTGGGGCGGGAGTGAGGGCCAACTTGCCAATGCTAGTTGACATGTGCTTCTGGCCTGTCGACGCGCTCTTGGCAGGGGTTCGGCTCCCACTACACCTCTTCATTGTCGAAGTGCTGAGGTGGTTCCACATCAGCCTCATTCAGTACATGCCGAACGTATGGCGACTGATCAACGGATTTATCTTGCACAACCAAGCGGCCGTCTATGCACCGAGGTTGAGCGTTCTCCGAACAGTGTACCGGATTAACCAACAACACAAGACGAAGTATCTTTCTATCTTGCTCCGAGGTAAGGGGTGAAGCTTGTAAGCTGTCCGGACTCAATAAAAAAATGGAGGGATAAATACTTCTTAATCCGAAGTCCGTTCCCTTGGGCGATCCCTACAACTTGGGTAGAGGCAATCTCGAAGAGAGTCAAGGAGTGTCGACACTTGTTTCCGAGGAAAAGGACATTGTTCGGACGCTACTTGACTGCTCGAAGTTTCGTTGGAGGGACCTGACTGAGGAGGTGCTCTTCCGGGGGGGGCTTAGCTCGATAAACCCCAGTATGGTTTTGCTATATTTGTCTCCTTTTTTTTTGGATTGGCGCTAGTTGCAAAGTATGCCATATTTTCTAACTTTTTCTTTTTCTCTCTTCTTTTAGAGCCTATAGACTTCAACGACTTGTTGACGATGAGGGGTGCCCTGGGCAGCAAAGCCCCGAAGAAGAGGAAGAGAGTTGCTTCGAAGGTGACCTCGCCGGGGTCAAAGGTGCATCGTACCTCAGTGGTGGCGTCGGCCTCCACCGACATGGGAGTCTTCCCCCTATCGGCAGCCTTAGGTCTGGAGTCCCCGCCGCTAACCGCCGATGCTGAGGTGTTCCTAACTGAGGAACACAAGAAGATATTCGTCCCGAACTGGCAGGTCCGCAAGATCGACGGGTTCCTAGGAGACTCATCAACGTGCATGCAGGCAATTCGACATCTTGCAACACCGAAGGATAATGCAGCCATGGAGACAGGGAGCGTAGGAGATAACGAGCTTGAGTTTGCTCGTTCGGCAACGTCGGTGAGTTTTGAAGATAGTTCTTTCTGTTAAGCACTTAATCCCCCCCCCCTTTTTTAACTCAAGTTCTACTCCCCTCATATCACTTTCCACTTCGGCCATCTGATGGAGAAGATGGCCGAGCAGGAGAAGGAGCTGAAGCTGGAGGTAGACAAGGCTCAAGCAGAGAGCGTCCGGGTCGCCAAGGACCTCGAGAAGGCACGGCTTGAAGCCGAGTCGAAGAACTCGAGATTGGGGCACCTCGAAGCCGTGGTCGCCAAGCTGGAGGCTGACAACGCTCGGCTCCTTAAGGTTTCCAAGGAAGCGGCGAAGGACAAGGCAGATGCAGTGGACGCAGCAAAGCTAGAGGCGGCGAAGATGGCCGAGGAGCAGGCCATGGCGAAGGCGCAGGGGTTCCTCATCGTGAACATGGCGAAGGCATATGCTCGAGCCATCGATCAGGTAACGGAGAAATTCCCTGAAGCGGACTGCACCGACTGGCATCTCTTTTTGGACCCCATCCCCAAGTTCGATGACATCTCGAAAGGGGACGAGGAAGGCAAAGGAGAAGAAGAAGAGAACGAGGAGGTCGAGGCTGGAGGTGCTGAAGCCGTGGATGGCACTCCGTCGGAGGCTACACCCCTGGCTATCGTGGTCCTTGAGGAGGCATCTTCAGCGCTGGATCGCGCGAAAGAGGTCGACCCCTGATTTGTCTTGTATTTGGCTTCTTTATTTATTTTTCATCTATGTAGTGCTGAACTGCGGACTGGCCACCGATTGTACTCTTTGATTATTCAATGAAAGAATCTTTTTGAACAAGTGTTGGTGAAGTTTCAAAGCCATGTTTGTCTCTTTTTTGGTTTGTCTCGTAGTTTTGGTTATCTTCGTGGACTTGCTTTTAGGTCCTAAGACATTTTCCTCTTTTGTTCACCTTCTTCAGGATAGCACCACGACCCGTCTTCGCGCAGAGCTCGGCGTCGCTAAGTTGGGGCTCACTAGGAACCAAGAGCGGCTTCGTGAAGTGGAGTGGGAGCTTTGTAAAGCGGAGTAGGAGCTGAGTCATCTGAGATTGATCTTGGCTCGTCACGACATAGAGAGGAGACGATTAGAAGAGAGGATTAACGAGACAACCCCCGAATGCGATGAAGAGGGTTCGTCGATGGCCATCAACCTCGGCTTAAGACTTAAGCACCTTCGTCGCTCTCTGTTTGAGGCGACAGTGGAAAGGGACGAACTGAAGAAGGTAACTCTCGATAAGATCATGGAGGTTGCTCATCTTCGGCGGACAATCACTGATGCCTCTCATAGTGAAGGCCGATGCGACTGCCGTGTTTTAAGATGACTTTGACTGACGACTCGCTTAAAGAGCGAATTGTCGAGCTTGAGGCGGAGAATGCTCGTCTTCGACGGCGATCTGAAGGAAGCAATGTCAGAACTACCTCTTGCACTCAAGAGGAGTATGATAGGGGGATAACGCTCTGCGAGCTCATGCTTCGCTCGCCCACTATACATCGAGACCCTGGAGATGCGCAAAGTGAGGCGGCAGCTTCGTCGAGCGGAGCATCCGTTGGGGTCACCGTTAGATCGGGTGCGAATGATGCTTATCGGCTCGGGGGATATCCATCATCATCTTCTAGCAATTCCGTAATGTGCGTTGACAGGATGTAGTGAGTAGCATTCTGAACGAGGAGGTAAGAAGGGTGAGAAACGAGGGATATCCATCATCATCTTCTAGAGATTCCACAATGTACGTTGAGAATAGACATGGGAGATCTAAGAGCAGTCGAAGAAGAAAGGATCAAAATAGTTCATCTGAGAGTGGGTCTAATGACAGTGATAAGGGACATGGGCCTGAGAGCTGGTATTGTCACAAAAAAGGTCACATAATGCGCAGTTGCAAGGCTTATATGACGAAGAAATAGGAGAAACGGAAGAGAGATACCCCAAAGGAAGCTCAAGTGGGGCTAGTTGAGGATCTGTGTTTATCAGCTAGGGAGGAGTTGGGCACTCAAGATTGGTGTATTGATTTAGGAGCTTCTTTTCATTGCACTCCAAGGAGAGAAGTGTTTGATGACTACAAGGAAGGTTCTTTTGGAGATGTGATCGTGGGGAACAGTTACTGGTATCCTGTACGTGGGGTTGGTACTGTTCATGTGAAAGCCAATGATGATCAAAGTATTGTCTTGCGGGAGACAAGACATGTTCCAGACTTGAAGGAAAATCTTATTTCGATTGGAAGGCTAGACAAAGAGGGTATATCTACTACAGATGGTTATGGAGAGTGGTGTATAGCTGTAGGATCAAGGGTGATTACAAAAGGGAAGCGTGAGGGAACGTTGTTGTTGTCGCTGAATCTGGTGTGGGGGAAATAGATAGAATTTGTGGATTCGTAGGATCTCGAACAGGCCAAATCTTACTTCTTCCCTAGTTGATAGGCTGACTCCTTGGTGCTCCTTTGGACCTGCACAAATGTTCGAAATACCGTGATGGATCCCGGTGACGAACCCTTCGATGCTCTTGTCAATACTCAGAAAAGAAAAGAAAAAGAGATTAGGTAGACAAAGAGTGATCACCTTGTAACGATAAGAGGTAGGGGGTATTTATAGTCGTCATGGGGATCTGCTTTGGGATAAGAATGAATCCCTACTTTCCGGTGTGACTGGATAGAAGTGGTTGAAACCACCTCCAATGGATAAGGACGAGCCAAGATTTTCTCATATCCTGTTGAACTGGTCCTTAACGGGTTGAAACCCGCTCTTAGCTAAACAAATCCGTTCACGAGTTATTGGGCCCTAGAGGAGAGACTCGGTTCCCAATTTGGACCCGTCTGTAGGTGAAATTACCATCTTGACCCTGTAACTTTAAGCTTCGTTCCCACTTTGAACGGTTCCGATTTAACCCCATTTTTAGCCATATCAGCTGTATTTTCTTAGAGACGTGAGAGGCGTTTCTTCTGTAGTTGACTCTCAGTCAGAATCGAGTAGTAGGTTGTGTGGGGTGCAACCGAGTTCTTTCAGTTGTGGAGGGGAGGTTACTAATTTAGTGAAAACTGCTGGCCATGGAAGTGATCCTAGAGTGCAAGACGTTGCTGTGGTGAGGATACTTTGCAAATTGGCATTTGAAGCTTCAAGTCGCTCTTGTGTAGTAGAGAGCACTGGTATCGATATGCGGGATGATGTCGATGAGGGTCACCGATATGGGGCTGTAGGGGTTGAACAGTCTGCAGATATTGTGGAAATGTTGTCCACAGAGACTTCTAATGTAGAGGGTTCATTGAGAGGTTTTGAACCATGTCCGGTGTTGATGGAGATTCTGCGAGTTGGGGAGTCTTGTAATACGGAATCCAACGCTGGAGGTTGTTTCTCCGGTATTCATGCTCTATGCAATTGGTGGAGCACATCCTTCATGCGGTGATGAGGTGTGGTTGGTGCACTCCACGTGGTGGAGTGGCAGAGGTGCTCTTCATGAGAGTGTGGAGTACTTGGGTCTTCCATGAAAGTGGGAGATTGACAGAGATAATGCGAGGTAAAGATTGCAATAACTTTGAAGCGTTGTGATTTAATCCAAGTGGAAGATTGTTAGGGTTTTGTCCTCAAATGCACGTAGGCACTGAGTACTTGAAGTTGGAGAAGAAGAGGAGGAGAGAAACACAGCAAGAGAAGACAACAGCAAGTAGAAGACGTGTAGTCTGGAGAGTTGCGGTCGACCGACCCAAACTGCTGAAAGTTCTTCAAGTGTACAGGTCCAACAGAGGAAGGGACGGTCGACTAGGCATTCGACCGGTCAGGTCTCGGGTATGGACTTACACGTTGCGGTCGACTAACCTTGGGGGTGCGATCGACCGACTTCGGCGCTGATTGTTTTTGGGCTTACGAGTTTAAGACCCAATAGCTGGATTTGTGTTTATCTTTTAGGGTTTACTTGGGGGCTATATATATGGCTGTAAACTCTAGGGTTTGTGTAGATCTAATCCATCAATTTGTGTATTCAAGAGGTGAGCCGTTATCATTGTTCAACTTTAAGAGGGGATTAGTGATTCAAATGTGTGAGAGAGAGAGATTGAGAGTTGTAATCTCTTTGTATTTCTTAGGAAATAAAAAGTATTGGTTATCTCTGCATATTGATTGTGTTCTTATGAGATCTTGCATATATCATGGTGGCTTGTTCTTGGTTCATCTAAGTCTTTGTGGTTTCTATTACTTGTGGTATGTTTCGGCTATTAGCACTACGAGTTGTGCTAGATTCTCCAACACCTCCCACCAATCCCACCATGGAAACCTGCCACCTTCAACGACAACAAATATGAATTCAGAAGTGCCCTCCATTCCTCTTCGATCCTCCGCCTCCTATCCGACCACCCTCCCACTCCTCATCCTCACTCCTCAATATCCAATCCATTTCACCTCAAACCCCATCAAGAATCCTTTGTCCCTGTTGATTCTAACAAGGATGATGGTGGTTTTGGGCCTTTTCGAGTGAGACCCAGCAGGATTGTTTCTTTCCCAGGTGGGAAGCTTGAGGAGGGGCCGTATTCGGATTACCGGAGGCGATTGGATAAAGTTTTGAGGCCTGTCCAGGAGTTGATTGAGCCGCATGGCTCCCATGTTGACCGGAGGGTGGTGACTTCTTCTTCAGTACAGTATGGAACAAGAATGGGAGGTGTGTTTTGTTGCTGTAAATATTCAGAGTGTTGGTGTAATGGTAGGGACATATCTCATCATAAACCTGGAGATGGTACCCAGATTCAATTTTTCGAGAGTGCATCCTAAATGGTAATTAAAAAATATAAGGCCTTGGCCCACCAAAAGCCACTCATTGGAACTTTGGAGTTTTGGTGTAGTTGCAAGAACATTTTGCAAGTTTTTGGTGATAGGCTGCTAGGCAAAAGAGATTATTATGTATTGATTGAAACCTTTTTTTGTTTTGCTGTATGTTCTGGTCCTAGGGATGAAGCTGATGATGCAGTTGCTAGAAGAATTTTTTGGGTAAGAATTGTATTGTCTTAATTGTTTATATTTTATTCGAAGATGCAATGTGATTGTTTTGTTTCACTGCCTATTGCATGATGCAAGAAGAGTGAGTCATCAAGTGCAGTTTCTGTTTGTTGTTATAATTACTTTGTGCGAGACTTATGCTCATCTGATGCCCTGTTTTTGGGGATTGGTGGAAGATTTGCTTTCACCAGCTGTATGGCACACATGGAAGATAATTTGAAGGAGTAAGAATTATAGTTCAACACGTGCTAGTTACGGCATTTATTAGGATTGTGTCTTGAATACTCGTTGTTCAGATTAGAAGAAGGTAAGATGAAGCACAGAGGTTGAAGCGTCGAAGTGAGTAGAAGGAAAAACAGCAGCAGTAAGGTGTAGGCATAGTTGCAGTCGACTATCCCAAGTTGCGGTCGACCGTGCCCCCGACCGCTCGTAGTACAGGGATTGTCAGAGAGTGGTACGGTCGACCGGTCTTGTTGGACGGTCGACCGACCGCGGTGCTGTGTTCCTTTTTGGGCTTCGATTTGTTAGGTCGTTTGAGCCCAATCTTCAACTCCAAGTTATATCGTGCGTCTCCTATTTAGATACTTCTTTTCTAGGTTATATCGGACAACTGAGAATCAAGATTAGACTTATGTTTCTCTCTACACTTCTATATATATTGTAAACTGCTCCTTTATGAGGGTAGAGAACTTCATAGATTATTTTCTCTATTGCAAAGAAATGCTCGAGAGAGAGATAGTTCTTCGTGAGTGGGTTTAATTCTTTTATTGAGTGAATCAATAACTCCTTGTAATCTCTTCTAGTTGAATATCAGATCTCCCTATATTTCCCCCCGAATTAAGCAAAAGCTAACCGGGATAAGTCATCAATGTGTTTGTGTTAGTTTGGTGGATCTACTTGCTTGCTCAATTTATTCGTCTCATCTACTGCGACTTCCTCATTGCTCTATTAGTTCCGGTGCGACAACGGACGTTGGTTGAAGCCCCAATCCCAACACTGGTATCAGAGATTCAGGTTGCTGAGTCCCTTGGTTAAGATGACAAGCCACAGTATTTTGAAGATCAAGCAGTTCGATGGATAGATCAATTTCAATCTTTGGAAGACTGACATGTATGATGTTCTTGTTCCAAAACGTTTGCAGCTAGCTGTTAAGAAGAAAGAAAAGCCAACTAATATGAAGGATGACGGTTGGGAAGATATTCGTGAAAGAGCCATAAGTCTGATCCGACTATCCTTGGCGGACAAGGTGAAGTGCAGATTTCTTGAAGAAACTGATGCGGCGAGTTTGTGGGAAAAATTCATAGCTGATTACTCTGGTTCGTCGTTATTAGATCGGATGCATTGGAAGAGAAAGTTGTTCCGTTTATCTATGAAGGAAGGTGCCGATCTCCAAGTCCACATTACAGAGTTCAATAAGGTATTATCTGGACTTAAGGTGATCAACGCAGATATGTGTGAGGAAGATAAAGCTTTCAACCTGATATATTCACTGTCGGATTCGTACGAGCCTTTGATCACTATCATGGTTCACAGTAGATCTGTCAAGGAAAGTATTTTGGTAGATGGTGTAATCAAAGCAATGAAGGAAAGTCAACTTACGAAGGAGATTAAGAAATCATCATCTATTCTCACAAGTTGTCTAGCAGTGGATGGTCCTTCAGGGGAAGACAAAGTGCTTTGCAAAAGGATTTGATCTGTTGCCGATATTGCAAGAGGCCAGGGCAATCAAGAAAGACTGTTGGAAATTACAGAATCAGGATAGCACAAAGAATGGGAATTCAACCGCTAATGTGGTTAGTGCCTTTGATTCAGGCAATTCGTGCCTTCTTGTTTCAAATTATTTAAAAGTGGATTCTAGTTAGTTTCTTGACTTAGGGAGTTTTTCTCATATTTGCTCCGAGAAGGAGTTGTTTTCTACTTATAAGTCTACTACGGGGCGTTGTGTGACAACGAGAACTGTGGAGATTTGTGAAGTAGTGGGTAAGGGGAAAGTTGAGTTAAAGATGTCAGGTCTAAATATGTTCACTTTAAAAGATATTTTGCATATTCCTCTGCTGAAATGGAATCTGATTTTCTTGGGAACTCTTGATGCACAGGGTTCTAGGTACACAGCTCAAGGTAGAGTTCTGTCTATTTTTCAACGTCGTCGTAAGGTGATTAGAGGTATGAGAGTGGTTGGGCCAAGCCAAAAAAGTCTCTACAAGCTTTGGGGAATCCGAAATACTTGCACAAGTGTTGCTCATTTTCCCGTTATTCCCGCAAGCTCAGCTAGTTTGTCGCAACTGTATTTATCGAGACGAGACCACAACGTTCGAATATCATTGAGAGCTGGAGAAAGCCTAAGGGTAGGTGGAGTTCGTGTGGAGTTTGGCAACTTCGTGAGTACATCTACGGAGGTGTACCCTTGAAGGGGTATACTGGATTTGGTGAGATTGGGTAGAGATCATTTCAACTAGAAGAAGAAGCTATTGTTCTAAGTCCTTTTTTGCAAGTGGAATTTATTAGAGTTTGGAGATGGAATAACACATCATGTGATAGCTGTCGTATGCAATCCAAGGTGGAGTTTGTTAGGATTGTGTCTTGAATACTCGTTGTTCAGATTAGAAGAAGGTAAGATGAAGCACGCAGGTCGAAGCGTCAAAGTTAGTAGAAGGAAAAACAACAACAGCAAGGTGCAGGCATAGTTGCAGTTGACTGTCCCAAGTTGCGGTTGAATGCACCCCCCGACCGCACCCCCGAACCGCTCGTAGTACAGGGATTGTCAGAGAGTGGTACGGTCGACCGGTCTTGTTGGACGGTCGACCGACCGCGGCGCTGTGTTCGTTTTTGGGCTTCAATTTGTTAGGTCATTTCAGCCATGTTAGACATTATAGTCCCACATTGGATAGTTGGCTAGTTTTGTATTTGGCTCCTCCTATATATAGGAGATATTGTACTCAGTTATTTCTCAATTCAATATTCAGTATTGTATTCATTTCTCTCTGATTTATCTTAACATGGTATCAGAGCCAGTTATCCAAATTTTTTCTTCTTAAATTTCCTCTACAAAAATCCCAACAGCCAGATTATACAAATTTTCCATTCTTCCCAAAACCCTAAAATTAAACACACACACACACACACACACAAAAAAAAAAAATTGTCGATCAAAGAAAAAGAAGCATCCAGATCCCTGCCATTGTCATCAAAGAAGAAGCACTGTCGATCTGCCATTATCATCAAGAAGAAGCATCCATCGGCACAACCCATTGTCATCTCCTGCAACCTGTCAATTAGCCATTGTCATCAAGAAGAAGCATCCATCGGCACAACCCATTGTCATCTCCTGCAACCTGTCGATCTGCCATTGTCATCAAGAAAAAGCATCCATCGGCACAACCCATTGTCATCTCCTGCACAATCCATTGGCACCCATCATTAATCACCTCTCCCATCGTCCTCCACCTCTCCCACGACCCGCCGCCCTGCACCCACCCATCGACCGACCTGCCGTTGTCCTCCAAATCCAGATCCAGCCACCATGCCTGCCGTCATCCTTCAGATCCAGATTATGGGTAACCCTACTTCTATTTGATTCTGTTGTAACTAAAAAAAAAAATCCAAGAAAAAAAATCAAAATCAAAATAAATTATTAAAAAAAAAATTATCTTCTTGCAGGTACTTGAATCTCTCATGGAGCCTCAATTTCGTCAGTACCTTCCAGTCTCCACTGATTTCCTTCTTTCCTCTGCTAAGGATTGGACTGATTGGTTTGCTTCAGTTGAGGCCACTCTTCTCGGCCATTCTTTATGGGGTCACATTGACGGTTCCACTGTTTGCCTCAAAGATCCCGATACTACAGCTTCCACTGCTGATAAGCAATTGATTCACACATCTCAAACCACTTGGGATGATCATGACCGTCGAGTTATTTCCTGCCTCATATCCTCTATTGACCGTAGTCTTCGTGCTGATCTTCTTCAAGTTCGTCCTACCAAGGCTCTTTGAAAACACTTGGTTACCCAGTATGTTCAGAATAGTGGGGCTTGTGAGTATCAGCTCCTTGTTCAGTCCATTTTTGATCGGCAGGGTGATCACAGCATTCAGGAACATTACACAGCCATGCACAATATCTGGCGCGAATTACAGCAACTAGAGAACAGTGAGGTGCATGTCACTCGTGAATGTCGTTAGTTTATGTTCTTCATGATAGGTCTTCGACCAGAATATCAGTCTTTATGCAGTCAATTGATCCATCGGGATCCGGTCCCTCGTCTTGAAGCTGCTATTGCTGAGCTTGTTGCAGAAGAAACCCGATTACGTGCTCTTCCAACTCCTACTTCTCACTCATCCTCTACCAGTGAAAGTGTCCTTGCCGTTGCTCATCGTCCATCCTTCTCATGCAAGCCTCGCCCTAGCTCTACACCTACTCCTTTCGCCCATCGCAGTGTTCCTGATTGTCATTCCCATTGCACTCATTGTCAGCGGGATGGTCATACTCATAGTAACTGCTTTATTCTTCATCCTCAGCTCCTAGCTCAGGCACAGCATTGTAGACAGCAACAGGGTTTACCTCCTTTCCGCACACCTGGTGCGATGGTCGTCACTCCAGCCATGCCTTCTCCTACTCCCTATGATATTCCACAACACCGTCTAGCTCAGCTGGATCTTCAGAACTCGAATCAGTCTATCAGTGCTGGTTCATCTGCTCCTGCTTTCTCTGTCACTCCTGGTATGTTTTCTTCCTGGCTTTTAGATTCTGGTGCTTCACATCATCTCACTAGCAATTGTACACTTCTCACCACTCGCACTCCACTTACCTCTCATTCACCATCACTTTACATTGCTGATAGTTCACTACTTCTCACTACACACTCTGGATCTATTAACACTCCAACTCTCACTTTACCTTTTGTCCTTTATGCCCCTTGTTTATCTACGAACCTTATTTCCATTAGTGCTTTATGTGATAGTGGTCTCACCATTACCTTTACTTCTTTGGACTGTACTATACAGGATCCTCGAACTGGTCATATGATTGGACGCACTAGCAGACATGGACGTCTATATCATCTAGATTTTCTTCATGCTCATGATTCCACTTCTAGTTTTGCTGGTGTTGTCAGTTCTGATGCTGATTTGTGGTACAGACGCTTAGGTCACATTAGTGCGTCTCGTTTGAAAGATTTGGTTCGTAGTGGTGCTCTTGGTCGTTTTAATTTTACTTCATTATCTGTTTGTGAGGGTTGTAAGTTGGCAAAACACTTAGCCCTCCCTTTTAACAATAAAAACACTTCTCATTCTACTCATGCTTTTCAACTCATTCGCTCTGACATATGGGGTCCATCTCCCACACCTTCTCAAAAAGGTTATCTCTATTATGTTAGTTTCATCGATGATTTCACTAGACACACATGGGTATTTCTTATGTGCAAACATTCTGAGATATCTGACATTTACCGATTCTTTACGACCATAGTTCACACCTAGTTTGGGGTTCGTATCAAAACTTTTCGCTCAGATGGTGCTCGTGAGTACACCTCTGCTACTATGCGATCAATTCTTCAATCCCATGGTACTCTTTTTCAGCAACCATGCCCATACACCCATGAGCAGAATGGTGTAGCTGAACGCAAGCATCGTCACATCCTTGAGACGACTCATGCTCTTCTACTATCCTCTTATGCTCCCCTCTCTTTCTGGACTGAAGCTGTCATGACTTTCGTCAGTCTCATTAACATTACTCCATCGTCTGCCCTCTCTGGCATCACTCCTTATGAAGTACTCTGTCACTCATCCCCTGACTACACCATGCTCCGTATTTTTGGTTGCACATGTTATGTCCTTCTCCCTCCCACTGAGCGCACGAAACTCACTGCTCGCACCGCTAACTGTGTTCATCTAGGTCCCAGTCCTGAACATAAAGGTTATCGTTGTTTTGAACTTGCGACAGGTCGCATTCGTATTTCTCGACATGTCTTCTTTGTAGAAGACTCTCTCTACTACTTAACCTCTCCTCAGGACACTAGTTTTCTCGATTCTTCACCTATTGGGCCTACTTCCACTCCACATATTCCTTTTGATCCCGCTCCTTTGGCTCCTTTCACTCCTGCTATAGACAGTCCCCCCATTATTCCTACAGAGACACCTCCTATTTCTCCACCACCTGCATCCCCACAGTTGCCTACACCCACACCACCTACCTCACCTCCATATACAACCCTTTCACCACCAGTGCGTTAGTCTACACATTCTACTGCGGGCATCCCACCACCCCACTACACACCTGATGCCACTGGTCCCTCTGATCAATTTGGTTTTGCCACACTAGCTTCTTACTCACCACAGTTTCATGCATATCTCACTGCTATACACTCTACACGTGAGCCCAGAACCTATAAGGAAGCCGTTTAATACCCCGAGTGGCGGAAAGCTATTGTAGAGGAGTTCAGTGCCTTTGATCAGACTGGTATATAGGATGTTGTTCCACTGCCTATGGGTGTTCAGCCTGTTAGCTACAAGTAGATCTTTAAGGTCAAAATCGACTTGATGGCTCCATTGAGCGGCACAAGGCTCGTCTAGTTGCCCGGGGATTTACTCAGGAGCATGACATTGATTATGATGAGACTTTTGCCCCAGTGGCTCAGATGACTACAGTTCGCACTCTTCTTGCTGTTGCCACCGTTCGTCAGTGGCCGCTATACCAGTTGGACGTGAAGAATGCTTTTCTTCATGGTACCTTATCTGAAGTAGTTTATATGCATCCTCCTCCTGGCCTTACTACTCCTCCTCGTCATGTTTGTAGACTTCGTCGTGCTATATATGGTTTGAAACAGGCCCCGTGAGCCTGGTTTGAGTTTTTTTGGCTTGTCATCACCAAGGCCGGCTTTCGTCAGAGTTCCCAGGACCATTCTATGTTTATACGGTCATTACCACAGGGGAGGGTACTTCTACTACTATATGTTGATGATATGATCATTACTGGGGATGACTCTGCCGACATTGCATCCACCCAGAAATTCCTTCACCAGCAGTTTCATATGAAAGACCTTGGTATGCTACGTTACTTTCTGGGTTTAGAGATTGCTCATGGATCTCGGGGGATACTCATTTCTCAGCAGAAATACACATCAGATATTTTTTCCGCTGCATGTCTCTCTGACAGTCGATCAGCTGATACACCCTTAGAGCTTCATGTGAAGCTTTGTCCCACAGATGGTGAGTTCCTTCCTGATACCACTAGATATAGGCAGATTGTTGAACAGCTTGTCTACTTATGCATGACAAGACCCGATATTGCTCATGCAGTTAGTATTGTCAGTCAGTTTGTTTCCGCTCCTACATCAGTTCACTACGGTGCTCTTCTTCAGATCCTCAGATATCTTCGGGGCACTATCACTCGCTCATTATTCATGCCTTCTACATCCAAACTAGAGCTCAGTGTATAATTCTGATTCAGATTGGGCAGGTGATCCGACTACCAAAAGGTCTACCACAAGTTTCTGTCTATTTCTTGGTGATTCGCTGATCTCATGACGGAGCAAGAAACAGGCAGTTGTCGCATGTTCTTCCACTGAGGCTGAGTACAGAGCATGGCAGCTACTACTAGAGAGATTGTCCATATTCGTTGGCTGTTATCAGATATGAGTGTCACTCTTACAGGAGCTACTCCACTTTATTGTGATAACCGGAGTGCATTGCACATTACAAGCAACCCGGTCTTTCATGAGCGAACGAAGCATATTGAGATTGATTGTCATTATGTTTGTGAGAATTTTGAGGCAGAGACCATCTCTCTCCATTCTGTTACCTCTTCCCAACAGACTACAGACTTCTTCACCAAATTTCATACTGTTCAGAGATTCCGATACTTAGTAGGCAAACTCACATTGTTTGACTCATCGTGAGTTTGAGAGGGGGTGTTAGACATTATAGTCCCACATTGGATAGTTGGCTAGTTTTGTATTTGGCTTCTCCTATATATAGGAGATATTGTACTCAGTTATTTCTCAATTCAATATTCAGTATTGTATTCATTTCTCTCTGATTTATCTTAACAAGCCCAATCTTCAACTCCAAGTTAGATCGTGCGGCTCCTATTCAGTTACTTCTTTTCCAGGTTATATCGGACGACTGAGAATCAAGATTAGACATAGATTTTTCTCTATTCTTCTATATATATTGTAAACTCCTCCTTTATGAGGGTAGAGTACTTCATAGATTATTTTCTCCATTACAAAGAGAGACTCGAGAGAGAGATAGTTCTTGGTGAGTGAGTTTAATTCCTTGTATTGAGTGAATCAATAACTCCTAATCTCTTCTGATTGAATATCAGATCTCCCTATATTTTCTCCGGATTATGCAAAAGCTAACCGGGATAAGTCATCGGTGTGTTTGTGTTAGTTTGGTAGATCTACTTGCTTGCTCAATTTATTCGTCTCATCTACTTCGACTTCCTCATTGCTTTATTAGTTCCACTGCGATAACGAGCATTGGTTGACGTCCCAATCCTAACAGCATTTGCTTCATGTGTGTGTAGTTAGAGTAGATACAGGTAGGCTCAACCGAGTACTCAAGAGATGGAATTGCTTTTAGATTTGGAATCCACTCGGCATAAGAGAAGAGGTATTGGAATTTGTATTAATCGCCTATCACATTCTTTACTCTATATGGTGCGCTACTAAAATGAGTCCCTAATGTCCCTGTGAAACCACGGCTTTAGGCACTAGAAACCATGTCATACTCCAAATTTAATGAACAACTTGTATCCTATCAGACATAGCTATTTGTGCTACTCTCTGTTTTCAAGGGGCTTGGTAGCACTGAGGAGGATCCATACACTTGAAAATATTGGCATCAAACTTAAAGGTACCATGGGAGAAGTTTCTGTGTCCACTATTCATCAATCATCATGGATATTTCGGGTAAGGGTATTCAAAAGGAGTGTCTCATTGACCGCTGAAGATAATGGATTAGGACAATATTATGCATCAGATATTATCAATATTTGGGTTTAAGAGATGTGAGATGCACAGTTTCTACTTCATCTTGTATTCCAATTTCCAAGTGTGAAGTGCTATAAATATGCTTGAACTAAAGTAGTGCAGACTGCAATCCTTTAAACAGTTTGGAACATTGCAACCTTCAGTTTCCTTGAGCTCAATGGTTCATTATAAACAACAACTTTAATTGCAAGTCTTTGTAACATATGACCTCACTCATATTCATATATAGTTTATTTTATTTTTATTTTTATTATTTTATTTGTTTTAATTAGGAAAAAAATCTACATATGAATTTGAGTTAGGAGATATGTTGCAAAAATTGCATGCCAACGATTGCTGCTTATCAATGTCGAACATATTCAACTAAGGATGTAGACTGACTTATCAACATGCTAGTTTTCTCCCCGCCTTAGAAATACTAACTAATACTGGCACACAGGGTTCTTTCTCTGTTAATTTCAAAACATTAAATGCTTATCCTTTGCTCTCTATGTTTCCTTTGTTTCTATTTGTAAAACTACTTAATAGAGGGTGTTTACATTTAATCATTTTTATCTAAACTATTAGAGTTTGTTTCATATACTGTTTTCCCTTTCCATTTCTGAAGGTATTCTTTCTCTATTACGTTTTCAGTAGATGAATTCAACCAACTTTTGGCAACACTTTCCCCTGCAACATACATATATGCACATATGTGCATGTAGGAACTGCCATTTTGTCACTCTCTCAAATATCCACGCCCCTTCTCATTTGTTATCATCCATACTGATACCAAATAATCACAGGAAAAAGAGAGGAGATATTATTTGAAGTATAAAAGGGTGGGCTTGTTCAGGTTGATGAGCATTTGGGTATAACAGTGAGTAAAATGGCTGTGTTTGGTTGATTATGGTAGGGTTAGGTGAAATTTAAGAGTTGGTTTAGAATAAGGTTTTAAGTAAACGGCAGTGCTAGTTGTAGACCTTTTTATACTTACTACTTTGGTACTACCAAAAACAATCATCTAAAGCCCACAAAGAAACTGATTGATCTAGACAGAAATAATCTTTACTTTCATAGATCTTGCAATAGTATTTCTGACAATTTGACTCACATTATGCATTTTATTTCTTTTTGGGCTAATGTGGCAGCAGCAGGTCCCAGGGGAAGGATTGCAATTGTTTTCCAGGTAGAGGAGTTTGATGATGAGGAGATCGAGATGGGGCCGACAATCGATTAATAGCCAGCACAGCACAGCTACTATGTTCCTTGATACCCACCGCCCCAGGGTTTGTTGGGGGGATATGATGTATTTCTTTGCGGGTACTCTGTGTTTATTTTGTCCCACCCCCATGTTCGAGGTGGTGTTTTGTAATTTCGTTTTGGTTGTAGGATGTTGTAGTAGGCTCAGTACTCAGAGTTTGTTTTATTAATCTCTTATTAATGAAACAGGGTGGCCAGATTCCACATTTTCTTCAAAAAAAGAAAACCTGGGTGGCCAGGGTGTCCAGATTCCACATTTTCTTCCAAAAAAAAAAAAAAAAAACAAACGATTGATGTGGACTCCACATGCTTGTTTATTATAGTACTTAAGAAGTACAACTAGCTTTAACCCTTGAGCAAAATACCGTTAAAGAATTTTTCCCAAACTGTCCCACTTTTTGAAAGTTTTTCCAAACTGCCCTATTTTTTTAAAAAATCCCAAACCGCCCCCTACTCGCTTTCTGAAAAAAAATGAGTTTGGGTAAATCCCCATCGCTTTTTCAGAAAGCGAGTGTTAGGCTTAGTTTTGCTCTTGCCCGCACTCGCTTTCTCAAAAAGCCAGGAGATTTATCCCACACTCTCTTTTTGAAAAAACGAGTGTCGATTGGGTCTTTTTAGTCTCCACGCTCGAAATCAGATCTCACTTTCACATTCACTCTCTATCTTCCTCCTCCTCTTCTAGGAGAACCTTAACCCATCCTGAATTTGCTCTAATTTCGGCCATTAACCCACCAAAATATGTCGATTCACTCATAAAATCCTCGCATTTTTCATCTTCTTTCGATTTTCCACTTCTCTCATCCTCATTTAACCACCAAAACCCTAAACCCCAATATCCAAGATTGTGTTGATTTTCGAATATGGGGGTAAAGCTTGCGGTATATTTATCAAACTCTTGCGTTTTTAATGTTGTGTTAATCATCCAAACTTGTTGATTTTCCAAGTAAACATTGGATCTTCAAAAAAACAACTAGCATAAATTTGTAGCATTAAGTTGAGTGTTTATATATGTAGGTATAAAGTATATTCCAATTTTAGTATATGTAGGTATGTAATGTAAAAATTGGATATATATGTAGATATATGTAGGTTATATATTTTGGTATAGTTAATAACGATTATTTTAGTTGTAGTATACTCTCTTTTATTATAAATGGCACGCACGATGGAGAATGTGGAGGAAGGATCGAGTAGTAGACCTCCTCGCGGCGATGGACCACGTACTTCTTTTGGCCCACCTCCTCGCGGTGGACATAGTGGTCGTCGTGGTACCGAGTGTACTAATATAAGTGATTAATTGTTTATATTCGATTAGTTTAATTATCATACAATAAAATATAATATCGATCTTTTGATTTAAAGTTTATTGTTGTATAGGCCTCAACTAATCCAAATGAGGCGGGTCCTTCTTCTACAGCCCCTTCTTCTTCATCTTATATTCCTCCTGGAGAGCCAGGTCCCCTCGACCCTACACTCTTTACTTTCCAGTCGCATCACCGTTCGAAGGATGTGTGGGAAGGTGAATCTAAGTAATTTACAATTAGGGGGGTCATCCACTGCCTATGTACCCACAGATTCACGAGATCCTACGGGACTGTGGATTACATGGTATTGCACTGATGAGCTCCATCAAATGTGATCGGCCTTATAACATCCTAGATTTTCAAATCCTATTTAAATTAGAATCTATTTAATTTTACATGTTGTGCACGTGCAAATTTATGCATGTATTTCTCTAAAAATATTTCATAAACTAGTAGTCTTATTTCTTCTCTTTTTAATTTAGAAAACTTAATTTGATCCTAGGCCTATTTGTCTCTTTGTAGCCCATATTAATTAATTAATTAATTTATTCATTTGAGCCCATAGTTAGTTAGCCCATTAGTGAGCCCATTTAATTTAATTACTCTTTTAAATAACCTAACTTGTAGTGTTGACTCATTCTATGAACAAATAATTTAATTAACATGAACAACTTGTGAAATGAGGGATACTAGGTGGCACATGCTTGCACTAGAGTGTGCAATGCACACCCTTTGGTGTAGGCCGGATAATGCTAGAGAGGAGAGGGAGAGTGGATGAGGTGGAGAGTGGTTACTTTCATCATGGGAAGTTATTTCAACTCCCTAGTTCATCTAAACCCTTGATCCTTAACCAGTTGATCTAATCCTAGCCCTCTATTCCCACTAAAATTTTGTATAAATACCCCCCCCCCCCCACTAGTTATCCTTGCACCTAGAATTGAAAAAGAAAGAAATAAAAGAAATACAAGTTAGTGAGACAAAAGATTAAGGAGTTTATGAGATTAAAAGATTGAGTGCAAAATTGTGTGTTCCCTCACCTAGAAGATTGGCCGGCCATTACCAAGGAGCAAGAAGAAGGAGTTCCATCAACAACAAGCTAGAGAGGAGAAGCAACTTGGTGGCTCAAACTAGGAGGAGAAGGCTCTTTTGTTCATTCTAGAAAATTTCCTAGGACCTTTTGTGTGTTTCTCTCCATTTGAGGTGGGTGACTTTCTTATACTTCTAATTAGAATACCATGCTCGGCTTTGTTTGATAAGATTAAGAAGAAATGATTGAACTAGCTATGTGGTGTGAAAATGAGACATTGTGATAGTTGTGATAATGCATGTTAAAAGAATGTTAATTAATTATAAAATTATGATTGTTAGTTTAAAATCTACCATGCTATCATTCTTTATTTGGTTGTTATGTGCTAAATTAAAAGTTATGCTTGTATGTGAAATAATTGAAATAGAGTTGTGGAATTATGATGTTGATTATTGGTTTGACAAAAAGCATGAAAAGGGAGTTTTTATTACTGAAATATATGTTTGATGTCCATGAAAATATTATAATTGATTTAAGAAAATTTTAAAGGCAATTTGTAGCAAGAATATGTTGTTTTTCCCTAAAATTGAAATTAAGTAGTAGAATGCAAGTAGAGAATAAAAATTGTGTTTTTATATCAAAAATGAAATTTTATTTCACTGAAATGATGTGATAAGATGAAAAATAAATTCTGGAGTTTTTGAATAAATTTGGAGAAGAAGAGAACACAAAGATATTCATTTTTGTAGAAATCGAAATAACAGAGAACTGAGTTTTGACCCTAAACACTTCACTTATTTTCGATATGGTCACTTAGACCATTTGCTAGATGATTGTGTTGGGTGCTTACTGTAGCCGTGGGTTGACCTCAGTGGTCGCGAGTTCGAAACTTGGGCTCTGCCTTTTGTTTCTCTTTTTTTTTCCAATAAAATCCGAATACCGAGACTTAATTTAAGTAAATTAAACCCCATGTTTTCAACGCTGTGGTGCCTTGTCTGTTCTGGCTTTCGGTGGCTGTTGGTTTCTCTCGGGTCGTGGGTTCGACTCAGGGTCTTGGCACTTTAAAACATATTTTTCGGTTTTTGGGAATTTAAATTGATATTTTGGGGTATTTTAAATCCGAAAAAATATTATAATTAATCTAAAATTATGTGGAGCCTATGAAAAATAATGGTGTATTATTTGACTAATATAAATGTGAATTAGAAGTGAAAATTTGAGTAGAATTGCATAAAGTGATAATTATAAAATATGAAAAGTGATTTAGTTTTCATGAGAAATTTACTAAGTTATAAAAGATAAATTGAATGAAGGGAAATCTAAGTGTTTTGATTATGGGCTTTTATGCATTTAATTGTTTGAATTTGTGTGCACTTTAAAGAATGATGAAAAGTATAATTTTTGTGATTTGAATTAAGTAAAGGAAATGAACAATTGTATGTGAATCTAATGGATTATTGGAATAGAACTTTGAACATGAAATGCATGAATTGAAATTGAACCTTATGTATGAAATTTGATTCATAGAAAAGAATGGAAATCAAGTTGATTATGAAAGAGAATTTATGAGTATGAAGACTTAATTTTGTGATTATGAAGTGAAATTGAGAACTAGAGTGTAGCTAAGCCTCATACTGATATTTGAAAGAAATATTGTTGAAATAAAATTGGAAATGGAAAGACCAAGTTTGGGTCATGTGGTATAAATGATTAAGACCGGTATAGTGGGAGTGCTAACTCTAGAATATTGATTTTTATTCATGATTCATATAAAAGTAAGGATTAGATACATAGTGAAGATGTGATGAAAGTAAGAGAAAAACATGAGTATAAGGGTCATTGGATTGGCAGCGTGAGAGTATTCACAGGATGTCCCATGATGAGTCATGAGTAGGACGTGGATACTGCTTCAGAGTACCGTCCCGGTGGCGACGCTTATGGGGTGGTCTAGTGACTACGGGTGGTGCTATGTGTAATGCCCCTGCCCCTAGCTCAGACAATTTATACAATTTATAAGACAAATAGATACTATGTAGTACAACTGCCCACCACAGGCTATCTCTCAAAAGGTGGTTAACCGATTATGTGACTCTTGATCATAGGCTATTATATTTATTTATTATTTTATTCTAGTGATTTACCGATGTGGTACTATTCTCACTTACCATCTCCTGCTCTCTCTCTCCGAGAGAACACAGCCGAAGTGCCTTTTTAATCCCGGATGGGCCCCATGTGGAATTGCCACGTCAGCCCAATGTCTTACCGAAGTCAACAGCAAGTGCTGTCTCATATTTCCCGTGGGACCCCCCCACATTTCACATCCAATATATTACCAAATGCCTCCATGTATTATATTATACAACCAGCCAAGTATACTTTTTTTCAAACCATACTTTTTCAACATATATATATATATATATATATATGTATATATATATATATATTATTTATTTATTTATTTTTTTAACACGGCGTGTTACAGACACCCCCCTTCAGAAATCAGCGTCCTCGCTGAGCACGGGCATGCACAATCTAGTGCATGATCTCCTTTCTAACCGATGTGGAGTGGAGTACCCCGATTCTGCTAGCTGCACCGTACCCTGATTCTGCGGGTGGTCCACTATTTCAGGCCGCCACCTCGCTCCCCCTCAGGCATACCCGACGTACATCTGCTAGCTCCATCTCAGGCATACATCTCACCCACTCTTACCGACACTCGGTATCGAAATTTGGCTCTGATACCATTTGTAACGCCCCTGCCCCTAGCTCAAACAATTTATATAATTTATAACATAAATTAGATACTATATAGTACAACTGCCCACCACAGGCTGCCTCTCAAAAGGTGGTTAACCGATTAGGTGACTCTTGTTCATAGGCTATTATATTTATTTATTATTTTATTCTAGTGATTTACCGATGTGGTACTATTCCCACTTACCATCTCCTGCTCTCTCTCTGAGAGAGAACACAGCTGAAGTGCCCCTTTAATTTCGGGTGGGCCCCATGTGGAATTGCCACGTCAGCCCAATGGGTGACCGAAGTCAACAGCAAGTGTTGTCTCATATTTCCCGTGGGACCCCCCCCCCCCCCCCACCATTTCACATCCAATATATTACCAAATCCCTCCATGTATTATATTATACAACCAGCCAAGTATACTTTTTTCAAACCATACTTTTTCAACATATATTATCATATATATGTACTTATATTATTTATTTATTTGTTTGTTTAACACGGGGTGTTACACTATGTCTATGGTAGGAGGTGAAATCACCACAGGATGCCTGTATGATGAGTCATGTGATATTGCATTGGGATTCTCTCCCGGGCACCTAGACATGGGCTCGTAACTCATAGAACAACTAGGATACTTACCGTAGCTACAGTAGTAGATTATGTCATGGCGAGGGATTGAACCCTACAAGATGAAGAACGGTTAAGGGCTTGCCATCGGACCTATGTAGTATAGGCTGCATAGACTCTGAACAAGTGCGCATTAGTGTCATATAATATAAATAACTGTATTAAGGACTAAGAGCACAATCACAACATGACATCAATAGGATAGTCCCTGTAGTTATGTTTTGTGACAAGTTTGTGTTTTTTCAAGTAAGAGAAAGTTGATGTATTATATCCTAGCATCAGTTGAATGAACTGACGTGCCCACGGTTTCTATGCAGGTTAAAGTGAGTGATAAGATTAAAGTATGCATGCTGCTTAAAGAATGATTTCAAGTGTTGTACATTTTATTCGTGTAAATTATTGTAAATTTCTTCCGCTGTATAAGTGTAAATGTAAATGTAACTCTGATGTAAAGTAAAGTTTTTAATTCCTTGTAAAATTGTACGAAGTGAAGTGTAAAGATCCTGTGGAAATTCGAATTCGGTTGTATTTGAAATTCGGGGTGTTACAGAGTGGTATCAGAGCACGTTTCTAAGTAGTACAAATTTATAAGGAACGACACCCTAGAAGTGGACATTAGCGTGTTGAGTATGGAAATTTAAACGTAAGTCACTTACATTTGTGTTTCTCTATGATTGATATTTCTTCTTCTCCTCCCCCTTTTTAAAGATGGCGGACCACTTTGACCCGGCTGATGATGATAACTGGCACATAATCGAGGAGGATTACTACCCTAGGCAAGCAGATTCCGACGAAGAAGACCCCATGGAATATGAGGAGGAATGGCCTGAATCCTGAGATATCACTCCACCTCCGGATTCATCTTATGATTCCTCTAATGAGAAAGAGCTAGTTCCGAACAGTCTCATTACATCTCTTCAGAGGCAAGTAGAGACTCAGCGGGAGCGAGCAGAGCTACTGCAGACCCAGTGTCCGAAGTACAAGGAGGATATTGCAACTCCTAGTCATCGTGTTTGGGACCTCGAGAAGAGGAAGAACATGTACGATGTACTGAAGGAAGAAGTGGCGAAACTACGGAAAGAGCTTCGAGAAGCCAAGAGGAACTGTAGGAACTAGACTGTTGTATCTTCTTACTGCTTTTATTTTGATGTCAGCAAATATTTTAAATTTGAATGTACAAAGTTTGAATTCAAAATTTGTTACTTCAAATTTAATGGATCTCTTGCATCAGAACATGGCTGGACGAAGAGCTAGAAGTGGTGAAGGACTTGACTTGGAAATGGAACTAGCGAGAGTCTATCAGACACTTAATGCCATTTCCATGAATCAGAACCAGAAGGCGGTGCCTGCACATCCAGTTTCTGAAGCAATCAAGCTCGTGGAATCATTCAAGCAGATGAAACCACCAGTATTTGAAGGGAAGTCAGACCCAGATGTGGCTGATAATTGGATCCAGCAGGTAAATACTATCTTCGAAGTCTTGGAAACTCCGGAGGGCAGCAAGGTGAAGTTGGCTGTACTGCAGTTCGAGAAGGACGCAGCTGTTTGGTGGCATTCGATGAAGCAGATGATGGGAGGTGTTGTTCTTGTCTGGAAAGAATTCTTGGACGAATTCTAGTCATTATTTTTGGTCAGATGTTCAAGAGAAGAAGGCCATGGAATTTCTGGCACTGCAGCAGGGCGGCATATCGGTTAGGGAGTATGAGACAAGGTTTACTAAGCTCTCAAGGTATGCACCCGAACTGGTGATAGACGAGGCGAAGAAAGCTCGGAAGTTTGAGCACGCTCTAGGGCCAAGTTTGAGATCCAAGATGATACCCCTTCGTATCAGGAGGTTTGACAAGTTGGTCAAGCAAGCTGCAGCTACGGAGGAAGACATGGAGCATTTTCATGCCGTTCAGAACAGGAGGAACAACTGGCATGTTGGGAAGAGGCCCGCAGTTTCTAGCAATTTCAGGGGAAACCTCCAGCTCAAAGGTTCAAACCGACAGGGGCGAATGCTGTTAACGTGGCTGGAAGACCCAAAAATGGTTTTGTGAGACTTCAGGTGGTGACTTGTTTCAACTTTGGATAGACAGGCTACTATAAGTCTCATTGCCCAAGGTTGCGAGTTGTCATCCATAATGGACCAACGCAGCAAAATAGGAAGAAGCCGTACCAGCAGGAGCGAGTATTTTCCTTGACTAAAGTTGATGCTAATGAGGTGGATCATGTCATCACTGGTACGAGGGCAAATGTTTAGAAGTTTTCTGTTGTTCTCCTTTTTTCGTTATTTAGTGAACTGTTATGTAACGAGTGTGTGTTATGTAATAGGAGAACTTTATTTAAATGGAAAGAAAGCTGTTGTTTTGTTCGATACTAGATCCTTTCGTACTTTTGTATCTCCAAAAACTTGCTAAATTCTTGGGAGTTGAACCGAAAGTCTTTCCAGGTAAGGTCTTAGCAGTAGCTACTCCATTAGAGGAGACTTTAACTACTGATCAGCACTATGCGGACTGCGAGATCGAGATTGGGAACATAATTTTCGAGATTGATCTGATTGATCTGACTATCTTGGGATTTGATGTTATCATTGGTATTGATTGGATGTCGGTGTACAGTGCAAGCATCGAGTGCAAGACCAAAGAAGTAACAGTGAAGGCTCCAGGTGGACCTGAAGTCACTTTCCAAGGGAAGAAAAGGTGTCCCAGGTTGGTTGCAGCCATCTGCAAGAAGGAGATTCCTGTAGAAGTGCAGGGGATTCCTGTGGTTCGGGACTATCCGACTGTGTTTTTGGATGATTTTCCTGGGTTACCTCCGTAGCGTGATGTAGAGTTCAACATCACTATTCAGCCAGAGAGCTCACCCATTTCTAAGACACCGTATAGGATGGCATCAGTGGAGCAGGATGAGGTGAAATAGCAGATTGTGGAACTGTTGGAGAAGGGCTTTATTCAACCGAGTGCGTCACCTTGGGGAGCGCCGGTGCTTTTGGTAAAGAAGAAGGATGGATCGATGAGGATGTATATCGATTTCCGAGAGCTGAAAAATGACACTGTTCAGAATAAGTATCCTATTTTCCAAATTGATGACTTGTTCGATCGTCTACAAGGAGCAACTGTTTTATCCAAAATAGATCTTCGATCAGGATACCATCAAGTTCGAGTGAAAGCTGAAGATGTGCATAAGACTACATTTAGAACTCGACATGGACATTACGAATTCTTAGTTATGCCATTTGGAGTGACGGATGCACCTGCAATCTTTATGGACATGATGAACAGAGTTCTGAGGCTGTTCATTGTTTCTTTTGTCGTGTTTATCGACGATATTCTTTTGTACTCCAAGTCGGAGGAGGAACACACAGAGCATCTGGCAGCAGTTTTGAAGAAGCTGGAAAAGCAGGAGTTGTATGCCAAGTTATCCAAGTGTGATTTCTAGAAATCTGAAGTGGCATTCCTGGGTCACATCCTTTCTAAGGAGGGAGTGGCAACTGATTCTCAGAAGATAGAGGCAGTGAGAGATTGGGCAAGGTTAACTACAGTGAAGAAAGTCAGGAGTTTCCTTGGATTGACGGGATACTACAGGAGATTCATTCAGGGCTATGCTCAGTTAGCCATTCTGCTCACTGGTTTGACCAAGAAGAATGTGAGTTTCAAGTGGACCGAGTAGTGCGAGGCAAGCTTTCAGGAGTTGAAAGAGGAGCTGATTACTGTACCCATTTTGGCATTGCCTAGAGCAGGTGTTGAGTATGATGTTTACAGCGATGCTTCACATCGGGCTTGGTTGTGTCTTAATGCAAGAAGGAAAAGTGATCACTTATGGGTCGAGGCAACTACGACCACATGGAAAGAATTATCTGACTCATGATCTGGAGTTGGCTGTAATTATCTTTGCCTTAAAGCAATGGAGACACTATGTGTATGGTGAGAAACTGAACATGTACACGGACCACAAGAGGTTGAAATACATCTATCAGTAGAAGGATCTGAATCTGAGGTAGCAGAGATTGTTGGAAGTGCATGAGGACATGCGTCCTGAGATCAAGTATCGTCCTGGGAAGGCTAATGTTGTTGTTGATGTACTTAGCCACAAGAGCAGTTTGGCCAGTTTGATTACAACTCATAGGCATCTTGCAGAGGAGCTAGATTGGGATGGTATTGAAGTTGTTTTGCAAGGATTGGGAGCATCCTTAGCTTAGTTGAGGCTTCAGCCTACGCTGAATTAAAGGATTATTGCAAGTCAGAAGGAAGATGCTGAGATTCTGAAGATGAAGGAGCAGGTTGCCCGAATTTCAAATCAGGGATGAAGTGTTGTGGTTTGGAGAGAGACTGTGTGTTTTAGATCAGTCGGACTTGAAAGAAAGTATTCTTCAGGAGGCGCATGCTACTCTTTTGTCGGTACATCCTGGGAGTACTAAGATGTATAAGGACATTAAACAGCATTTCTGGTGGTCAGGTTTGAAGCGGAATATGGCTGAATTTATGACGAGGTGTGAGATTTGTCAACAAGTCAAAGCCGAGAATCAGAAACTCAGAGGTCTATTGCAACCATTACCTATTCCGGAGTGGAAGTGGGATAGCATCAGTTTGGATTTCATCACGGGTTTGCCCAAGAGTTCAAAGGGCAATGATGCGATTTGGGTTATAGTCGATCGACTAACCAAGTCCGCTCACTTCTTGGCGATGAAACTCACTTCGTCGATGAACAAGTTAGCTGAGATGTATGTTGGGGAGATCGTCAGGCTTCATGGTGTTCCATTGACCGTTGTGTCTGATCGAGATTCACGGTTTACTTCGCATTTCTGGAGGAGTCTTCAGATAGCTTTGGGTACCAAGATAGATTTCAGCACTGCTTTTCATCCTCAAACCGATGGGCAGACTGAGAGATTCAACCGTATTCTTGAGGATATACTTCGGTGTTGTATGCTAGACTTTGGAGGCAGTTGGGAAAGGCATCTAGCTTTGGTGGAGTTTGCCTACAACAATAGTTTTCAGACTAGTATTGGGATGGCGCCGTACGAAGCTTTGTATGGCAGGAAGTGCAGAACACCTGTTTGTTAGTTTGAAGTAGGGGAGCGGTAGATGTTTGGGCTTGGGATTGTGCAGCACTGATCTGATCAGGAAGAGGTTGGTGGATGCTTAGAGTAGGCAAAAGAGCTATGAAGACAACCGGAGAAGGAACCTTGAGTTTTAGGAAGGTGACTGTCTTTATGAAGGTATCACCCAGTAAAGGCGTGATCCGATTTGGCAAGGGTGCGAAGTTAGCCCCGAGGTTCATAGACTCTAATAAGATATTGAAAAGGATCAGGAAAACTACTTACCGGCTTGAGTTACCGGAAGAGTTGTCTCAGGTGCACAATGTCTTTCATGTGTCTATGCGGAGAGGTTACATTCCAGATCCCAGTCATCATTTGCCCGAAGTTCCGGAAGGTTTGCAATTGAATCTAAGTTACATTGAGCTCCCAGTTAAGACTGTGGATCGTCGGGAGAAAGTCTTGAGGAATAAGATGATACCGATGGTGAAAGTAGTCTGGAGAAACCAATTTGCTGAAGAAGCTACTTGGGAGTCGGAGGAGAGGATGATGAAGGATCATCCGGAGCTTTTTGTCTGATTTGTATCTTGTATATTTTCTTCTTTTCTTTTCTTGTTGCTTTGTTTTTCTCGCTCTTTAAATGTAGTTCCGGCGACGGAACTATTCTAAGGAGGGAGTGTTATAACATCCTGGATTTTCAAATCCTATTTGAATTAGAATTTGATTGATTTTACGTGTTGTGCACGTGCAAATTTATGCATGTATTTCTCTAAAAATATTTCATAAACTAGTAGTCTTATTTCTTCTCTTTTTAATTTAGAAATTTTGATTTGATCCTATGCCTATTTGTCTCTTTGTAGCACACATTAATTAATTAATTAATTCATTCATTTGAGCCCATGGTTAGTTAGCCCATTAGTGAGCCCATTTAATTTAATTACTTTTTTAAATAACCTAACTTATAATGTTGACTCATTCTATGAACAAATAATTTAATTAACATGAAAAACTTGTGAAATGAAGGACACTAGGTGGCACGTGCGTGCACTAGAGTGTGCAATGCACACCCTTGGGTGTAGGCCGGATAATGCTAGAGAGTAGAGGGGAGAGTGGATGAGGTAGAGAGTGGTTACTTTCATCATGGGAAGTTATTTCAACTCCCTAGTTCATCTAAACCCGTGATCCTTAACCATTTGATCTAATCCTCGCCCTCTATTCCCAATAAAATTTTGTATAAATACCCCCCCCCTCCCGCCCCTCCCCCCCTACACTAGTTATCTTTGCACATAGAATTGAAAAAGAAAGAAAGAAAAGAAATACAAGTTAGTGAGACGAAAGATTAAGGAGTTTGTGAGATTAAAAGATTGAGTGCAAAATTGTGTGTTCCCTCACCTAGAAGATTGGCCGGCCATTACCAAGGAGCAAGAAGAAGGAGTTCCATCAACAACAAGCTAGAGAGAAGAAGCAACTTGGTGGCTCAAACTAGAGGATAAGGCTCTTTTGTTCATTCTAGGAAATTCCCTAGGACCTTTTGTGTGTTTCTCTCCATATGAGGTGGGTGACTTTCTTAAACTTTTAATTAGAGTACCATGTTAGGCTTTGTTTGATAAGATTAAGAAGAAATGATTGAACTAGCTATGTGGTGTGAAAATGAGACATTATGATAATTGTGATAATGCATGTTAAAAGAATGTTAATTAATTGTAAAATTATGATTGTTAGTTTAAAATCTACCATGCTATCATTCTTTATTTGGTTGTTATGTGCTAAATTAAAAGTTATGCTTGTATGTGAAATAATTGAAATAAGAATTATGGAATTAAGATGTTGATTATTGGTTTGATAAAAGGCATGAAAAGGAAGTTTTTATTACGGAAATATATGTGTAATGTCCATGAAAATATTATAATTTATTTAAGAAAATTTTAGAGGCAATTTGTAGCCAGATTATGTTGTTTTTTCCTAAAATTGAAATTAAGTAGTAGAATGCAAGTAGAGAGTAAAATTGTGTTTTTATATCAAAAATGAAATTTTATTTCACTGAAATACTGTGATAAGATGAAAATTAAATTCTGGAGTTTTTGAATTAATTTGGAGTAGAAGAGAACACAAAGATATTCATTTTTGTAGAAAATCGAAATAACAAAGAACTGAGTTTTGACCCTAAAAAATTCACTTATTATCGATCTGGTCACTTAGACCATTTGGTCGATGACTGTGTTGGGCGCTTACTGTAGCCGTGGGTCGACCTCAGTGGTCCGGAGTTCGAAACTTGGGCTCTGCCTTTTGTTTCTCATTTTTTTTCAATAAAATCCGAATACCGAGACTTAATTTAAGTTAATTAAACCCCTTGTTTTCAACACTGTGGTGCCTTGACTGTTCTGGCTTTCAGTGGCTGTTGGTTTCTCTTGGGTTGTGGGTTCAACTCAGGGTCTTAGCACTTAAAAACATATTTTCCTGTTTTTGGGCATTTAAATTGATATTTTGGGGTATTTTAAATCCCAAAAAAATATTATAATTAATCTAAAATTATGTGGAGCCTACGAAAAATAATTGTGTATTAATTGACTAATGTAAATGTGAATTAGAAGTGGAAATTTGAGTAGAATTGCATAAAGTGATAATTATTAATTATGAAAAGTGATTTAGTTTTCATGAGAAATTTACCAAGTTATAAAAGATAAATTTTTTAATGAAGGGAAATCTAAGTGTTTTGATTATGGGCTTTTATGCATTTAATTGTTTGAATTTGTGTGCACTTTAAAGAATGATGAAATGTATAATTTTTGTGATTTGAATTAAGTAAAGGAAAGCAACAATTGTATGTGAATCTAATGGATTATTGAAATAGAACTTTGAACATGAAATGCATGAATTGAAATTGAACCTTATGTATGAAATTTGATTCATAGAAAAGAATGGAAATCAAGTTGATTATGAAAGAGAATTTATGAGTATGAAGACTCAAATTTTGTGATTATGAAGTGAAATTGAGAACTAGAGTTTAGCTAAGCCTCATACCGGTATTTGAAAGAAATATTGTTGAAATGAAATTGGAAATGAAAAGACCAAGTTTGGGTCATGTTGTATAAATGATTAAGACCGGTATAGTGGGAATGCTAACTCTAGGAGATTTATTTTTATTCATGATTCATATAAAAGTAAGAATTAGATACATAGTGAAGATGTGATGAAAGTAAGAGAAAAACATGAGTATAAGGGCCATTGGATTAGCAGCGTGAGAGTATTCACAGGATGTCCCATGATGAGTCATGAGTAGGTTGTGGATACTGCTCCAGAGTACCGTCCCGGTGGCGACGCTTATAGGGTGTTCTAGGGAGTACGGGTGGTGCTATGTGTAATGCCCCTGCCCCTAGCTCAGACAATTTATACAATTTATAAGACAAATAAGATACTATGTAGTTCAACTGCCCACTACAGGCTGCCTCCCAAAAGGTGGTTAACCGATTAGGTAACTCTTGATCATAGGCTATTATATTTATTTATTATTTTATTCTAGTGATTTACCGATGTGGTACTATTCCCACTTACCATCTCCTGCTCTCTCTCTCCGAGAGAACACAACCGAAGTGCCTTTTTAATCTCGAGTGGACCCCATGTGGAATTACCACATCAGCCCAATGGCTTACCGAAGTCAACAACAAGTGCTGTCTCATATTTCCCCTGGGACCCCCCCACATTTCACATCCAATATATTACCAAATGCCTCCATGTATTATATTATACAACCAGCCAAGTATACTTTTTTTCAAACCATACTTTTTCAACATATATTATCGTATATATATATATATATATATATATACTTATATTATTTATTTATTTATTTAACACAGCGTGTTACAGACACCCCCCTTTAGAAATCAGCATCCTCGCTGAGCATGGGCATGCACAATCTTGTGCAGGACCTCGATGAGCACGGGCATGCACAATCTAGTGCATGATCTCCTTTCTAACCGATATGGAGTGGAGTACCCCGATTCTGCTAGCTGCACCGTACCCTGATTCTGCGGGTGGTCGACTATTTCAGGCCGCCACCTTGCTCCCCCTCAGGCATACCTAATGTACATCTGCTAGCTCCATCTCAGACATACATCTCGCCCATTCTTACCCACACTCGGTGTCGAATTGGTTGAAGGAAACTTTCAAGAATTGATTGAATGAAGATTCCACTTAGGAGGAAGTGGAGTGCTACTGCAAGGCCTACATCCTTACACTATTTGACGGCGTGATGTTTCCAAATTCTACTGGTCATTCGGTCTCCTTGATGTACCTCCCAATGATTGCCGATCTGGGAAGAGTCGGACAATACAGTTGGGGTAGTGCCGCGTTGTTGTCCCTATACGGGAGTTTGTGTTTATGCAGTCTTGGTTCGGTGCAGATGAATGGACCAATGATCTTACTACAAGTCTGGATTTGGGAGCATATTCATGTGGGTCGGCCCATAGTGTGGAGGCAATCACCCAACTGGATCCATCTCCCCGAGGAACCGCACATGTTACTTCCACTCGGTGTGTACTGGTCCGGCAATCTCATATAGACGGCCAACCCCAACAGATGCCTGACGTACTTCTGTGATGAATTGGATAGGTTGGCAGATGATTGCGTTGTGTGAATGCCCTACACGGAGGCGCGTGTTCCTCGACTACCGCCTATTTGCTTGTACAGGCGCGATATGTGGTTGACAAAAGCACCACTAATCAATTTTGGCATAGTTGAATTCTACTATGTGAATAGAGTGCTACGTCAGTTTGGTATTCTTCAAATAATTCCTGTTACCGAACCGTTCAATGCCGATATGCATTCTATTACTGGAATGGGTCGACAAGGTTAGAATCAACTTTACAGTGGTCCTAATTCAACGTGGGACTCATACAAGTATGAGGCCCAAATATATTCTTTACCACGAAATTTGTCCCGCCTTTTGGAACAATTGCTCGTAATCTCCAAGGGCATCCACCATCACTTACTACTAGGGGACTTTGCACCATCTCCTCAATTTTACGTTTTCTGGGTGCCATTTTACATTTAACAGTGTACAATGATGGTGAAAATTTTAATGTGACGAAATCGCGATGTTTCTTGATAGAATACAACTTCATAGCCTGCTGAATCAACTCTTTACATTAAAACTCTTATCCAATGTACAATTCGTCTACATTGGATGAACCAGACGACTCTTGTGGAACTTGATGTACTCTAACACCTTGTGTCATCTCCTCGGTAACATGAGTGTTAATACTGGCATAGCTATCACTAGCTCTCACTTCATTAGAACTGTTGTTCGTAGGATTTACATTTTCTACATCATCATCTTCGTCTCCATCATCATTTTCTACACTCTCATCGACTTCATTGCCTGTTTCTTCCTCTTCTTCATCATCATCTAATAAGTCGTTGTTAATAGTAGCATTTTGAAATAATTCAAATAAAATGTCATTTGGAACATAGTCATGAACCGGACTAGGTTGACGTGACAACTCGACTTCTGTAGAATCTGGGTTTGTTGTATTTGTGAAGGTATCTTCTTGTGGAGACAATGGGATTGCTTGTGAAGTTTGAACGTGATTAGACCTCATCTGCTGTGTCAGTACTACCCGTATGAAGCTTGAACTAGGAATATCATGTGGCTGAGCATTCATAATTTGGATTTGCTGAATATATAACTCTAATGCAGACCAAGTAAAATTGAGATCAAGTGTCCTAGCAATCATTGACTTCATAGCATTATCAGTAGAAACCGGCACTGTCATAAAATACTGACAATCTCCTTTTCCCGCTGCGTATCGAGTTGAAATTTTCACATTCCATTGATCCATATCCCAATTAGTAACTTCATAAATTTTCTCAACTAATTCTGCCAATATAATGGTACGAGGTGCCCAAACTATTTCAGGATCCACCGCACTATAACAACAACCAATCTTTTTATCACGAATTATTTCACCACCAAATTATAACCAAATAGGAATATCTAATCCATACATAGGTATATTTATACGAATAAACAAGTTATTATCTACCCACAAACAAAATCTATGAAAATGTACAAAATAATAGGCCAATATGCATCATACCTTCACAAGCTTATTCGGAAGGATAAATCCGTAGATATTTGGGTAAAAGAGTTGAATTTGCTATCCTCTTCAAGTTTATCAAAATTCCAAAATTTGGATATTTCGGAAGATGAATTGAGGGTTTTCAGAGCGATTTTATGGGTTAATCGATGAATTTTTGTGGTTAATGGACAAAAATGAGATGAGGGATGGGTTAGGGTTTCGGAGTTAGAAGAGGAGGAGGAAGATAGAGAGTGAAAGAGAAAGTGAAATCTGATTTCGATCGTGGAGGCTAAAAAGACCCAATCGACACTCGCTTTTTCGTAAATCCTTTCACTTTTGAGAAAGCGAGTGTAGGAAAGTGAAAAACTAAGCCTAACACTCGCTTTCTGAAAAAGCAATGAGGTTTTAAAAAGCAAATTGGGCGTTTTGGGAATTTTTAAAAAAAGTAGGGCAGTTTGGGAAAAACTTTCAAAAAGTGGGACAGTTTGGGAAAAAAATCTAAAGAATTAAGGAAGTGAAGGTTTAGGAATGTAGCAACTGCCAACTGGAAAATCGTATAAAATTTTGGAACTTCCACACTGTTAAGAGCATCTATAGTCATCTGCCATTTACCCAAATTTTGGAAATTTTGGAAAAAAAATCGCACTAGTCGTTGGCCATTTACCCAAATTTTGGCAATCGCATAAACAGTGGTCTGCCAAATTTGGGAGACGAAATGGCTTTTGCCAAAATATAGCAGACGACAGATAATCTTTTGTCCGTTTGATGGTTTCGTCGGAGACGTGGGACGGAAAATAAAACATCGTCCCTACACATTTTCAGCTGAATTAAATAAAAATGTATCGGATGGTAGATTATCTACCGTCCCTCCCATTTTTTTTTCGGCCTTTGATTTGTGGAACTGAATAAATACTATGGGTTGGAATTACATGAACAGGTTTACTTTTTGTTTTTTTCTTAAAATATGGGTTGGGATGAATGATTGAGTCCCGTCTTATACAAAAAAAAATAAAAAAATGACTTTCAACGGATGGGAAAGGACGAGAAATGATCTCCCGTCCGCTCGAAATTTTAAAAAAAAAACAAATTAAGAAAACCCAAAATTTGGCTTTACACGACTACAGCAAAAACTCATATTTTCTATTTCCATTTTCCAAATACCCAAATTTTAGTAGACGACGACTACAGATGCTCTAACAATTGGATATCACATTGAAGTTGCACTAGCCATTTTCCAAGTTGCAAAAAGAAAATGATGGATTTCTTTCATGGGAAGGCAGTGTAACACCCCGTACTTAAGCGGGTATATATATAATATTATATAGAGATATATAATAATATATATATATATAAATAAAATAAGGGTGAGATGGTTTGTTGTTGGCCTATAATAGGATCCTATAAGGCATGATTGGAAATGATTTATGAAAAGTGGCCTATTGGATGAATTATAAGGCTATGCATGCATTAAATGGATTAAATGAAAAGTGAGTGTGCATGCATGGTAGCGACGTGAGGTGTAGGGATTTAAAATCCCATATCGGAAATGGGTGTGTGAGAGTGTGTATGTATATTATGATCCAAATGAGAAAGGTTCACTTATAGAGTATACCCACCTTTTGATGGTGCCTGTGGTGGGCGTGGCTAGAGTTTTGTGTCTGTTCTTTCGCGTGCGCGTACGTGTAGCCGCGTGTGCAGCTGAGTCGGGCTCGGGGCATTACAGGCAAGCTCAATATTCTGCCTGTTCTTCTTGTTATACAACTTTCTTGAATTATTTCTAGACTAGATTTACCCGTGGGCACGTGCCTACGGCACGTCTTTGGAACGATACAGCATACGAAAACCCTGTAAATAGTTTAACTACAATTGTTACTCAAGTTTGAATAGTATGACAATAATTATGTTTCCATTAGTATATGTTGAAAAATAATTATAAATGGGGTGTAAAATCCAACTTCTTAGAACTTTGAGGGTAAAAAATGATGAAATTTAACTGTTGAGGAGATATTTATTATTTTCAATATAACATGAGTAACAAAAAAAAACATAAAAAACCTGAAAATTTACAAATCTAAAATCTGAAAATCTAAATTTTTAAGTAAATAAAGAAAGAATGAGAGAGAAAAAGAGAAATATGAAAAAGTGAAGAGAGAAGAGAGAGATAGAAATAAAGTAATGAATTTTTTAGGTTTTGGGGGGGCGGGGGGGGGGGGGGGGAGAATTGGTTTTTGGAGGAAAACTTTTTAGAGAGAAAATATGTTTTGGGAGCTGAACTGTTGATTTAATTGAAGGGGAACGAACCACTTGAGAGCTTTTCTTTGTGTTTTATTATATAGATAAGCACAGTTATATGGTGACTGTTACGATACCCTCTGTATAATACTACAGTAATTTATCCAATTAATGATTCATACTTTGATTTCTACTTATTCAAAATAGAACTCTTAGTTTACCTAAATGACTTAAGGAATCTCTATTGACTCCTAGAAGACCAATGTTGATTCTTAAATTACATAAATGCCTATTATGATAGCATAACTATGATCAAGCAATCTCAAAAGGCAAGAGGTTTTTTTTTTAATTTTATTGCAAGAGGTTAAACACGAATTTATCTTTGACTTATTATTACTATTTTTTTTTTGAGGAAAAGGTGAAGTCTGGCCACCCTGTTTCATTAATAAGAGATTAATAAAAAAAAACTCAGGGTACTGAGCATACAACAAAATCCTAGAAATAAAACAGAAAAACATACTCCACCCCGAACATTGGGGGTGGGACAAAATACAGACAGAGCATAAAGTAGCCAAAAAGTAATACATCATTCCCCCCAACAAGCCCTGGGGTGGTGGGTGTCAATGTCCATCAAAGCTCGTGCCGTTTCTCAGTCAATCCTCAAGCCGATCTCGATCTCCTTGTCATCAAACTCCTGTACCTGGAATACTGTCGCAATCCTATCCCTGGGACCTGCTACTGTCACATTAGCCCAAAATAAAATTAGATGCATAATATGATTCAGATTTCCAAAAATACTATTGCAAGTTCTACGAAAGTATAGATTATTTCTGTCTGGCCATAGCACCCAGGTCATTGCGGCAATCGCGATAAACCACGCCTCTCTCATAGCACCTCTCTCCGTCGCGAATTTGGCTCCTACCCATAGGTCCTCGTATGAATTAGGGTATTGAGATGTCCCTAGTGTATTGAGAACCTCTACGATAACCACTTTGCTCCTAGGACAATTAATGAAAAGATGGTCTCTAGTCTCCAAGGTAGCCTGGCAGAACCCACATTGAGAATCCAAATTTGGTTGGCGCTTAGCTAGATTTTCTTCGCATCGTTTAGCACCAACCATAGGAAAACTTTGTTTTTTAAAGGGAGCTTTCATTTTCCAGACAATGGCCGACCACTTTGGTGAGCATCCCCTAAAATGGATGCGATTGTACATGGAACGAACCGTGAACTTGCTGTTTTTCTCCTGATTCCAGGTTTTCTTGTCGGGCCCCTGAGCACAGCCAATTCTAGCATTGGAGATGTAGGTCTGAAGTTCTGTCAGTCTGCGTTGGGAGCCTATGTCAAGCGGTTGTTTGAAAGCTGGATTCTATGTGCCTCTTTTCCAGGTTGCTTCCACCGTGTAGTGTGGATGTGTCGCTTGCTCGTATAAGTCTGGGAACATGGACCTGAGTGTGTGATCAGCACACCCCTTATCCCACCAAAATCTATTAAGTCTGCCGTTACCTAGGACTGACTTAACACAGCTGTTGAAGGGTTCGTATGCCTTAGTGATACCTTTCCAGAAGCAGGATACTCTAGGGTCTATCCTGAAGCCTAGATTTCTAGTTCCATTCCCATGCATGTATCCCTGAACAAACTGTTGCCACCCTTCTCCATTAGGGTGGAAAACTTTCCACCACCATTTACCCAGTAGTGCTAGATTCATATCCCGAAGGTCAATTATACCCAGGCCTCCATGAATCTTTTTCATGCATGCCTTCTCCCATCTAATGAGATGGTATCCTCCTCGGTCTGGGTCTGCCCCTTTCCATAAGAAACACTTCCTCAACCGGTCGATTCTTTGTATTACCCAGCGTGGCATCTCAAAGAAAGAGAGATAATAGGTAGGAAGGTTTGAGAGGACTGCATTAATGAGTGTGACTCTCCCTCCCAAAGAGAGGGCTTTCCCTTTCCATCCTGCTAGCCGTTTCTTGACCCTATCAATGATGGGTAGCCAATCCGCCTTTTTGAGTTTCCCGGGTCTTAGTGGCAATCCAAGGTATTGAATGGGGAACCTCTCGATGGAGCAATTGAGGATTGTGGCATGATCCCGTATCTCTTCTGGAGTCAGAGAAATGGGAATAAGCGCGCTTTTGTGGAAATTAACTTTGAGTCCCGACCAAGCTTCAAAGCAATATAGAATTCCTTTGAAGACGGTAGTTTCCCCTGGGTTTCCATTGTCGAATAAGAGGGTGTTGTTTGCGTATTGGAGTATGGAGCATCCTTGGCACTGTACCCCTTTAGCCACTGCTACGATCCAGCCTGCTCTACTGCACTTGGTCATCATGGATCTTAGAACGTCCACCACGATGGTAAAGAGGAGGGGTGATAGCAGATCTCCTTGTTTGAAGCCCCGTTTGTAGGAGAATAGGTGACCTGCTGTCCCATTTACCAAAATAGTCGTCTTGCTAGTGGTAAGACACATGTGGATCCATCTGATCCATTTGTCCCCGAACCCCCGTCCTGCAAGCACTTCCAGTAAACAGTCCCATTCCATGGAGTCATAGGCTTTCTCAAAGTCCAGCTTCAGGAGGTAGCTCTTAGCGTTGGAAGCGTGGCACTGATGGATAGTCTCTTCCATTGTAGTGATGCTGTCCTGAATACATCTTCCTTTAATAAAGCTCGTCTGGTCCTGACTAATAAGGTCGTCCATTACCTTCCCCAGTCTGTTAGCGAGAGTCTTGGTAATGATTTTAACAGAGCAGTTAAGGAGGCTTATGGGGCGGAAGTCTCCGACTCGTCGGGATTCTTCTTGCTTAGGGATCAGCACCACCTCTGCATAGTTGAATCTCTCCAATTTGAGTTTATGCTCATAGAGGTCCTCGAACAGCTTTAACAGGTCACCTTTTATTTCCTCCCATAATATCTGATAGAACATGATCGGGAAACCATCTAGACCTGGGACTTTATCTTTACCCAGCTGTTGGACTGCCTCCCAGACCTCCTTTTCGGTGAAGGGTTCTTCGATGGATTGCATCCTATGCCCTGCAGTGCCTGTTTGGTCTTGCCAGAAGTCATGTTGGAGGGGGGGTTCTGAAGCCCACTTTGTGCCCAAAGAGGTGCTTGTAGTGGGATTAGAAAGCCATCTTAATAGCATCCTCGCCTTGTATTAATCCAGACTCAGAGTTGATTGAGTGGATGAGGTTAGTTCTACGTCGGGCACTGGCAACTCGGTAAAAAAATGTTGTATTCGCATCTCCCTCTTTGAGCCAGGCAATTCTCGATCATTGTTACCATCTGATTTCCTCAATCTTGTAGAGCTGGTCAATTTCCTGTCTGAGTTATAGCAATCGATTCCTTTCTTTCTGTATAAGATCCCTAGCCTCTTCCGTCTTCTCGAGTTCCTCAATTCCTTCAAGAAAGGACTCCTTTGCTCTCCAAATTAGTGTAAATCTGGTCCAGTTCTACTTCCTCAGTTTTCCCCTGAGCCTGCTCATTTTTTCACACCATATAGCGGATGCCTCAGTCCCTTGGTTGGGCGAGACCAATTCTCATTGACCATATGGTGGAAACCTTGGATTTCTAACCAAACCTTCTTGAACTGAAATTTTGATGGCTTTCTAGGCTGGTCCTCCCCCGAGGATAAGAAAATAGGCACGTGATCAGAGGTTGGTTTAGGGAGTAATTTAGCTGACGATGGAGGAAATTTGGTCTCCCAATCCGTGGAGACCAAGATCCTATCTAACTTAGCTAGAATGGGCGTCACCTGCATGTTTGACCAGGTGAAAAGCCTATTCGTGATGGGGATGTCAACCAGTTCTAGATCTGTGATGACCTCATTAAAAGCTTTTCTGTCTAGGTCACTGGAACCTCTGCCTCTGTGTTCTGAGGCAAATCTTGTGATGTTAAAATCTCCCCCCACCACCGAAGGGTGTGGCCAATGTGCTTGGATAGCTTGAAGTTCCATCCAGAATGTCGTTCTAGCAGCGGTCGTATGTGGCCCGTACACCACCGTGACCGATTGAACCCACCGGTCGGACTTACGCTGTAGCTGTACCGATAAAGAAAATTGCCCGTGGAGTTCGTCAACACAATAGTAAATGTTAGGGTTAAACCCTAGGGCTATGCCCCCAGATGCCCGACTAATGGTAACATCCTCCATTCCGAGATTCAGCAACCCCCTACTCTGCGGAGTCTAGAGCTGTGAAATATTTCGGTCTCCTAGAGACCCACGATGTTAGCCTTAGATCTGGCTACGACTTCCTTAACCATTTCTCGTTTACCCCGCCCACCCAGACCTCTAACGTTCCAGAATAGGGCCTCCATTAACTACTATTAGGAGGGGTACGTGACTTGTTGTAGCATCCGAGTCAGAAATAAGCCTAACCCTATCAGTCTCCCAACCTCTAATTTGATTAAGGAATCGTGCGTTTCTGTCAATATCGTTAACCGCAAGGCCACAGGTTTTGGCTAGATAGAAAATTTCAGTATCGATCATGAAATTAAAAACTGAAGCTAGGAAAGAGCCTGTACCTCCGATGCTTGTCTTCGCCGCTTTGGCAGCTGCCGCAATCTCCAAATAGTCATCTATGGACTCCTCCATAGCCCTCTTGTGAACCCTGTGACCTGTATCTGTTGCTTGCAATGGGGGGAAAGTGCAAGGTACCAAATCTGGTGATAAACTCGGGAGTTCTTCTGCCTCCCCTTCTGAGTCCAGCGACTCTCCCTCTGAGTAGACACAGTCATCCTCGAGGTTAAGCCTATCCTCTTGGTCATATTCATACATGTGGAGAGTTTGATTTTCCAACTGTATCGCAGGCTCTCCTGAGTTGGACCCTTCAATGGGCCCACAACTTGTCATCTTTGCATTCAGAATATTGGGAACACTCGTGGCAGACCCCTCTATGGGCCCACCACAAGTCACTGTTATAGTCTGTGTAGTGGGGACACTTGTAACGGACCCCTCAGTAGGTCCAACTATAAAACCCCCCACCATCTCATACCCATCAGCATATTCCAAGTGATTCTTTTCTGTTGGCACACGATAGTGCATCCTATCCTCGCGGCTGAGTGTACCATTAGCCTCGAAGTGCTCCCTTGTCATATGTGCCTACAGTTGCCCCCCCTACGCTGTCCTTCCTGCCACGTGGCTCACTTCGATAGGTTGGCGTGTTGGTCGATGCGTCCGGTTAGGGAAACGAGGCGTTGAAGTTGAAATTCAAAGCAGAGGGAGGGTTTCCTTCCTTTGTATCTTCGTTGTCTTCTTTTCCACTTTTGAGCTTCCTCAAAGCATGAGAAGCAAAATCCCCTTTTCTCTTGTTCTCCTTTAAGCTCCCTTCTCTGTCTACGAGCTGCTCTTTGCTCGTCGTTTTCCCCAAAATGGCGCCTGCAGACTGTCGCCCTTGATCCAAAGCAACCCACTTTTTCTTTTCTGGTGACTTCCGCTGCTTGGTTACTAACTCTCTGGTCGATGGTACTTTCTCGCTTGTCTTCTTCCCCAAACTGGTGCTTTCCTTCACAAACTCTTGTCCCGAAGCTTGCATGTTGTTACGGAGTGGGTTTTTGCCGTTGTTAGGGTCTGCATGCCCTATCCCCCCTCTCTGATCCACAGCATGCACCTCCTCACCTGCATGCAGAGCTTGACCACCATTTTGGGTAATTCTTTTGACCCCATTACCGTGGCAAGTCTCTGTCCCTTCGAAACTTACCAATTCAGGACATGGTTGTGGGTGCACCAGTTTTCTTCCATCCTAGTCGTTGGATTCCGTGGTCAAGCCTCGTCCTTGACCACCGGAGATCGGCCTTGAGTCTTGGGGTTCTGATCCCTCCGCCGCAAGCTCCCGACGACCCTCCATCCCTCTTGCTAATTTGATCACCTCTCTGTGAACACGCCCCACTTCATGTGCTCCGTCAATGGTGAGATCCCACTCCGGTGAGACCACCTGTTTGTAAGATCGGCCATCTCTGATTGAGGGGGGAGGTTTGGGGGAAGTGATGGGTAAGAGTTCTTCCTCTGTTTCCGCTCGCCTGTCGAGCACAAATCGTATGAGGTAAGCCTCCTCGAAAGAGAAGACTTTGGCAAATCTCGGCATTAGGGAGATGTCTCCCCTTCTAATGAGTATCCTCGCCGAAACAATCTCTGAGCGGCGAATCGTCTTCTCGTCGATGGCTTCCACAGTGCTGAAGTTGGAGACAATCTCCTAAAGAGCCTCTTTCTTCCAAAAGTGCAATGGCACGTTGTGTATCCAAATCCAATACTTGTCTCCTTGCGGTAACTCTGCGCCGAAGTTCGGTGACCTTGCTGTGAATTCCACTTTGAAGAAACCAAAATCAACCGTGCCCATTCCGGTGACTTAAATCATTTTTTGGGGTGACGGGAAGGAGACCAGATATTGGAGATGGCACATTCTCTTTGCTACCCAATCTCAGTGAGCTCGCATTGGACATTTGAGGTTCAAGGCATGGAGAAGGTGGGTTTCGGAGGGGCAACCTGATCTCACTCTTGCTATCGCACACCATTGGCGGAGCCATTTTTCTTCATTTCTGATCGTTTCTAAGCTGTTAGCCAGTCTGATCAGGGTTGGGCTCTCCGGCTACCTCCCTCTGCACACTTGCCTCTCATCGTCATTGTTGGAGTTGGTGATATTCGTGCAGGTGAATGACAAGTGGTCCCACTTCATACATCTTAGGCATCGCACCTCCTTGGTGCACTCTGTTCGGTAATGGCCTAAGTCCCCACAGTTGAAGCACGACACTGGTTTTCTTTTTCCTTTTCTTGGTCTTTTCCTATTATCTTGTTGAATTGGTGGTGGAGGTGAGTTGTGTTTGTTGTTGTCCTGTTGGTTTGGTGGTGGTGTGGAACTATCTCTGACTTATTAAATGAGCTCCAATCACCATTAACATGATCTTCAACCGAGGACAGTTGCTTCTTAGGATCCGTCCGTATGCTGTGTATTTGAGCATATGGAAACGTAATAAGATCAATATAGAGAAACAATTGCATTTGATCACTCTAAGGAACACACCAATCTAAAAATAATTGTATTAGTTAATCAATCTGCGGTTGGGTAAAAGATGAAGGAGAACAACATAGCAGATCAAAGAACAAGCTAACCAAATGGAAGATAATGTTGCTCTTTTCGAGAAATTGTGAGTGAGTTTTATTCAAGATGAAAACAGGAGCTAAGTAATGAAGTTCAAAACAAAATTCTGCTCACTCGATATTAGGGGACAAGATTTTTGAGAAGTCATTTGCTCAAGTAAAGTTCTTTTGGAATATTTAGAAGTCAAAGTTTGAAGAAGGATTAGCAATTACTTTTGCATATTACTATATGAGTACTATAAAACTGTCCATAAAAATAGTTGGAAGAAATGTTAGAGGTGTAACAGAAAAGAACAAGCTGACATTGAAACGTCTATGAATAAGAGAATTGGTTTCTTTCGTCCACTTGAGAACTAGATATATGAGGCGTCTTTGGTATGAATTCGGTGTGTAATGCTTCTTGGATATGAAATCAAATAGACGGAGGTTTGAAATGTCGAAAAATACCGAGTGTTTTTTTTTTTTTTACAATCCTTTTCCACTACAACCAAAATACCTTACTCCGGCGTAACTATCCCGGCGTTTGGTAGTTACGCCAGGGTATTCCCGGCATTTGTTAGAAGAAATGCCGGGGTAGGTTAGGATAAAAAAAACCCATTTTCTTATTTTTCAGCCCTATTTCTCAATTTCTCCAATTTTTGTTTTTCGCTCTCTCTCCCGCTCACTAACGCCTCACTAACGCCGCTTTCGTCGTCCCCCACCCCCCCCCCCCCCCCCCCCCCCCCTATCTTCAACTCACTTCTCTTTCTCCCGCTCACTCCCTCCTCCCCTCCTAAAGAGAATTGAGAGAACGATTTCTTATTTTTTCACTGAGAGATTGTGTAAATATATATACAACAAACGTCCAAAACTTTAGGACCTATTTAGAGTAAGACTCCTAATTGATAGTTAATTACAAGATAATGAGGAATCTTCTCCTAATTGACAGCTATATATAGCTAATTACAGGATATTAAGGAATCTTCTCCTAATTGACAGCTACATAGCTAATTACAGGATATTGAGGAATCTTCTTCATTCTTAACACTCCTCCTCAAGTTGGAGTGGATATTGATCACTCCTAACTTGCTTAACAACACATGGAACTGATTAGAACTCAATGGCTTTGTGAAAATGTCTGCAGGCTGTTCTTGCGTTCTAAGATATTGTGTCTTTATCATTCCCTTTTGAACCTTTTCCCTCACCACATGGCAATCGATCTCAATGTGTTTCGTTCTCTCATGGAATACAGGATTAGAAGCTATGTGAATTGCCGCCTTATTGTCACAATAGAAATCCACAGGTTGTAGTGGTTGTTTCACATTCAAATCACGCAAAATATATAACAACCATGTTACCTCGCAACAGGTTGTCGCCATGGAACGATACTCTGCCTTGGCACTCGAGCGAGAAATCGTGCTTTGTTTCTTTGTTTTCCATGAGACCGGAGCATTCCCAAGGAATATACAGTACCCGTCGTCGACCTCCTTGTGTCCTTACATCTTGCCCAGTCCGCATTGCAATATGCTGTCAACTTCAAGGATCCAGCAGAAGGTAGGAGAATACCTTGACCTGGAGTTTGCTTCAAATACCTTAGTACTCGGTAAGCTGCCTCCATATGAGGTTCCCGCGGCTTGTCCAGTGTGTGCACTGCATAAACCAAATAAGGCCTTGTGATGGTGAGATAGATGAGGCGCCCAACTAATCTTCTGTACCTTGAAGCATCTTGCAACATCTTTCCATCACTTTGTGTTAGGCATATGTTCTGCTCAATGGGAAATCGAGAAGGCTTGGCTCCCAAGAAACCCGTATCCTCCAGAATCTCCAATGCGTACTTACGTTGGCTCAGCACAATGCCTTTCCGTGAACGCGCCACTTCCAGACCTAGGAAATACTTCAGTTTTCCGATGTCCTTTAGCTTGAACCTGTTGGATAAGAAGGTTTTTGTCTCTGTGATGTCCTCCAAGCTATTTCCAGCAAGTATCACATCATCCATGTAAACCAAAAGAGCAGTGGACTTGTCGTCGTGGTTGTGCACGAATAAAGAGTAGTCCGACCATGATTGTCGGAATCCTGCGGTCTTGAGAGCAGCTGAGAGCTTAATGAACCATTGTCGTGAGGCTTGTTTCAATCCATACAAGGACTTGTGGAGCTTGCATACAACTTGTGTCTCCCCCTTTCGTGAGAAAAAACTAGGTGGCAACTGCATATAGACATCCTCGTGAAGATCACCATTGAGGAAAGCATTGTTGACGTCGAGCTGGTGGAGATGCCAATTCCGTAGGGCAGCGAGACTTAGTAAAACACGAACTGTTGTAAGCTTGGACACTGGAGTGAAAGTTTCGCGGTAATCAAGTCCCTCGACCTGGCTATACCCTTTGGCTACTAATCGCGCCTTATAGCAGTCCACTGTGGCGTCGTGGTTGTACTTGATTTTGTACACCCATTTACAGCTGATTGGTCGTTTGTGTGCCAGAGGAGGCACTAAACTCCATGTATTGTTGGCTTGCAATGCTGCAATTTCAAGGCGCATGGCTTCTCTCCATTTAGGATCTTGGACGGCCTGAGAAAAAGAAGAAGGTTCTCTCTGCAAGCTAATGTTAGCAATGAAGACCCGATGTGATGGAAAGAGTTGGGAATATGAGAGTACAAAGGAGATGTTGTGAGCCATACTAGGGTTGATGACCTCGGCCGGAGAAGAAGGGACGGTGCGGGAAGGGAGGGTCGCCTCAATGTGAAAGTCATGCAATGTCGTAGGCACCTTGGTGGTATGAGTTGAGCGTCGTACCAATGACTGAGCAAGCGACGATTGTGGCATGACTGGTTCTTTAGCAGGTGCTCCGTTTGTATGTCTAGTCAGAAGAAGAACCAGTATGTATTGACGTCTCATCAGGAAAAAGAGGAGAAGGAGATGAGGAGTCATACATAGGTGACGTGATTGGTGGAGGAATGAAAGGAATAGAATTAGGAGATGATTTATTTGAATCAAAATAGATAAGTGGGGATTTCGAAGGAATTGGATAAGGAAGGGTATCGGGATTTGAGGTGGACTTCTCAATTAGAGATTTGTAAGGAAACGCATGCTCAACAAAATCAACATCACATGAGAAAATAATTTCTTGTGTGGCAAGATTGTATACCTTATACCCTTTCTTTCCATTTGGATATCCTAGGAAGATGCACTCACTTGACCTAGGATCAAACTTTGACGGCCGAGAAGGGTGAGTGGACACAAAACACTGGCATCCGAAAACCCTAAGGTGAGAGTAACTAGGTTGATGACCAAAAAGTTTTTCAAATGGGCTTTGTCCTTGAAGATTAGGAGTAGGGGTTCGTTTGATCAAATAGGTTGCAGTAAAAATTGCGTCCCCCCAAAATGGTTTTGTTAAATGTGACTGGAAAAGAAGAGCTCGAGCAACATTTAATAAGTAACGATGTTTGTGCTCAGCTACACCATTTTGCTGTGGTGTGTTGATGCAACTCGTCTGGTGAATTATCCCTTTGGAAGAGTAGAAATCAGGAATATTGAATTCCGCACCATTGTCACTTCGAACCATTTTGACATCTTTAGAAAATTATGTTTCAACAAGAATGAGAAATTCATGAGAAAAGATCTTGCTTCTGACTTTCATTCCATCAAGTAAACCCAAGTACTACGTGAATGGTCATCAATAATAGTTAAAAAGTATTTTGCGCCAGAATAAGTTGGAACCTTATAACCTCCCCAAATATCAATGTGAATTAAGTCAAAAATTGAAGGACTTCGGTTAAAACTTAATGGAAAAGGTTTGCGAGTTAATTTCGCAAGAGGACAAATGGAACATGAGTTTGTGTCACAAGACTTATTTGAAAGGAAACTCAACAAAGAAGATGCTTTAAATGAGGGATGGCCGAGAAGTTGATGTCACAGTGTACAGGACTCCATGTAGATTGCATTGCACGTTGCTTTCCCTAGAAGATTGAGGCAATAAAGTCCCTCCTTCTCAGTTCCCATTCCAATTGTCTTCCCTGATCGTAGGTCCTATATGAAACAAAATTGTCTTAGAAAAATGGTGATATAGAGTGAGTCAAATCCTAGCTTGCTGATGGATATGAGATTGAGATAAAATTGTGGAACACATCGTACATTATGAAGCACAAACTGAGAAGAAAATGTGACGGTGCCTATGTGTGTGACACGGATTGAAGTTCCGTCAGGTAATTTTACCCCAATGATTTGGAACTGCTGTATAAGATGTGAGGAGTTTAAGGCTGCAAACTATGTGGTCAGTGGCACCACTATCTAAAATCCAAAATAGTTCATTGTTAGATTGAGATACTTGATGCATTTTACCTGATAGCTCCTCATAGTTGTTATGTTACCGACAAGGTTTGCATAAGACTGAGATTGTGCTATGAGTTGATTGAGAAATCCTTTACATTCCTTCTTGGTGAAGGGAAAGCTCTTACTCTGTCCTTCCTAGCCATCAGCAGCAATGAAATTAGCTTTGGGTTGCAACCTACCGTTTTCAACGTCGTTCTTCTTCTTCTGGCGATATCCCTCTGAGCACCCTATCAAATCGCAATAGGAACAAGTGATATGTGCACGACAGAACTTGGTACTATGATTAGTCAAGTTGCATTTCTCACAGTATCTGCCTCCTCCTTCTCGATCTGTGCGACAGACATTGCGATTTCCTCTCTTGACAGCATTGATGGAGGACTCTACGTCTTTTTTCTCCGTTGAGTTCTTGACAGAGAAAGCAACGGACTCTGTCGCTGAAGTTGCTTTCTCGGTTGTCACCTGAGATTGTTTCTCATGTCGGAGTATGATGGCATAAGCCTTGCTTAGACCAGGCAAAGGATCCATCCCGATTATGTTCCTACGAGCCTATTCAAAACTTTCATTCAGCCCCATAAGGAACTTCATCGTCTTCTGCATTTTCATGTATTTGTTGACTTCAACCGTAGCCTCACAACTGCAAAATGGGAAGGAACATTGGACGTCTTTCTCATCCCACATGCCCTTCACTTCCGTGTAGTATGTTGTAACAGAATGGCTTTCTTGCTCACACTTGTGAATTTTTCTTTCAATCCTAAACAAGGCAACAGAGTTGGTTCCATTGAAACTTTATTACAGCTCAAGCCAAATGGTTCTAGCCTCTCTGATGTGAATTATAGACTTGGACATGCTCTTCGTCATAGATGCGATGAGCCAGCTCTTGACCAAAGTGTTGCATCTGTCCCATTGATGGCCTTCCTTTTGGTTGACGGTCGATCTCTTGAGCGTTCCGGTGATGAAACTGGCCTTGTTCTTGATCTCAAAAGACATCATGATGGATGGTGCCCATATCGAGTAATTGTCTTCTCCAAGAGGTTCGGAGACCAACATAGCCCCTGGTTGGTCCGAATGATGGAGGAAAAGAGGATGATTGGAGTTCTCCCATGGTGTTGCGGCCTTGGAAGGTCCCGACCCTGTCACGAGTTGTTGTGTGGGTGAAGTTGCTTCATCGCCAGCCATGGGGATTGTTGGAAGAGGTATTAGGTCTCAAAAACCTGCTCTGATACCATAAAGAGAATTAAGAGAATGATTTCTTATTTTTTCATTGAGAGGTTGTGTACATATATATACAATGAACGTCCAAAACTATAGGACCTATTTAGAGTAAGACTCCTAATTAATAGCTAATTACAAGATATTGAGGGATCTTCTCCTAATTGATAGCTACATAGCTAATTACAGGATATTGAGGAATCTTCTTCATTCTTAACACCTCCCCCCTGCTGTCCCCCTCCCCCTCCGTCGCCCCCTGGTCCCCCACTGTCAAATCTTAGATCTAGATTGGTTCCAAGGTGAGCAGATCTCGATCTTCTATTGAGTTGTTTGGTTTTGAATGTAGGGGTTTGATTAGAGATTTGGCTTCATTGTGGTTCTTAATTTGGAATTGAAATTGATTGGAATTTAGGGTTTATATTTACTAGATCTATCAATTTGGAATTGAAATTGATTGGTAGTCCATTTTTTTTATAGAAGAACGTCTTTTTTAATTGATGAGTATTACGACAGTAGTGAAGCTATCTATTGCCAGACCATTCATCTATAATTAGATCATATAATGATATGTTAAATTTTCTATGCAATTTATCCTTTATCAATATACTTTGAATAGTCAGAAGTACTCAGACTACCTTAAAACAAGAGATGTTCTTTTGTTAGTGGTGTTAATATGGAAGCAACCAACAGAATTCAGAGAGGTTTTCTTTTCTTTTAAGACTGAATATGATATCTTCATTTTAATTATCTTCTAGACTGGAAAACTAGAGCTTGTGCATTTGGATGTGAATTTGGACAAATAATGGCTTTTGTGCTCGTCCTTTTTCCATGTGAATGTACCTATCTCCTCCATTTTAAAGGAGAGAAACTATGTGCTACCTTCAGATTCTGTTCCATATAAATTCACGCGAGTACTTGCACCAACAATAATAACGTCAATTTATTCTCTATTGATTGGCATTTGGATAGAAGATAGTTTAAATTATAATTTTTGCTAATACTTGAACATTAAGGCTTTAATATGTAACTGTATAAAGTTGCCTTTGTAAGTTAGTTAACACCTATTTTACTAACTATAGGTAATTTAAGGATTAAGTAGAAAAATAACCTATCTACTGATTAATCTTCCTACTAAATTCACTTCTCTAACCCTATTACCTCAAAAATTGATAGGTGTCTGGTTCAGCAGCTCTAGCATTCTCCCCCAACACCCCAAAGACACGTGGAGCATGCTGCTGGTACTTAACTGAACTGAGTCGTTCTTGTAGTTTTAGTTAATAACTTCAATCTTGAAATTTGAATTATGATGTTAGTTTTCTTGTTTAACATTAACTATACTTCTATGATTGCCCACATTTAATGTCAGTTCATACGTTAATTTGTCATTGTTATTATAATCATGTCTTTTTAAAGACCAGAGTTATTTCCATCTTTGATATTTTAGCCTTAGGATTCATTGACGATAATTTGATGCCATACTCTTCGTTAAGCTTCACATTCTTAAATATATATCATATGCCTAATATATAGATGTCTGTCCAGCAGCATCAATCTGATACAGAAAATATATATATTTGCACACTTAAAAACACAAATATAAGTAAAAGCTGACTGAAATTTACACAACTAAAGCTTAATACAAAAATTGCATTAACCAGTCACCTACACAAGGATGCTTACATTACTTAGGCATGTACCTGAACTAAACAAAATTGAGTGAATTTTTTTGTAAATAATGGAATATGTTTATGTGTAGATTCTAGGATTACACAGGCACACATGCACACCCACTCACCTCCACCCTCCTGGATCAATCTCCATGTCTGAAATTCTCGATTTAAGGTTGATATTTTATTATTGGACTACTTTCAGGTTCCGAAATTTGCTATAGTTGCAACTACACTATTTGATCAATTTGATTGTTAATGAGTTGGTCTCTAAACTACTTTTTTGTGCTAAACCAAATTTCTCCCTTTTTTGGAATTTTTTTTTTTGGCCAGGAACAGGATCCGACTACGATACAAATGACCTAGGAGGAGAATGTGGCGTCGTGGCTGTAACCATGTTTTGTGGCTGTAACCATGTTTTATGTACCAGCTGAGAACATAGTCAACTTTTGATTACTAATTTGCGTTGTTAGTTTACCATTGTTTTTATTTTCAACTAACTGAAACTAACATAAACTAAGACCACCTACCATTGTTGTTATTTTCAACTCCTTTTTGCTTCATGGCTAGTCTATTTCCAAAGGTTTGATCTTTTACTGTTTCTACTATCTGCGTTTCTTTCATTTTGTCTCATAAATAAATTATTTGTAATTTTTATTAAGTTTTTGGTATTGATTGGAAGGCACATTGCATGATCAAGAAGTTGTAAGTAAGGTCTTACATTTATTTTCCTGATAAGTTTGAAACTAAACTACTAACAAATCATTAATATGTTGTTTCTGATCAATGTTCTTCTGTAATTAGAAGAAAAATGCATACCATCTAGGCATTTAGAAACTTATTAAAATTGAATCAGAAACTATGATTTGTGATCATATTTGATAATCTAGCAATTGTCCACATTGTGATATGTGATCATATTCGATATCATTTTTTGAGAAGGACTACTTATATTGTGTTGCAATTGTTTGAGATTTAGTTTAAGGTTTATTGGTCTATCCGCTCCAACTACTGAACTATTTTGCTAAATTCGGGTAGGTGCACATGGAACAGAGAGAGGAAGTCAAGCCTAGTTCTCGATCAAATGATCAAATAGTGGAAAGCTTTGACAACGGATTTAGGTATCTAATGAATCTATGCAGTGTCCATGCTTGGTTGTAAATTCTATGACAGATATATAGTAGTTAATTCATGAAATGGAAGGAGGGTGACTGAATTTGTATGTAATGTGAGAGAATTGTGGTTTGTATTGTATGAAGACTTGTATTCTTAAGTGTAACTTGCTTGGAATGAATTGCTTATTGATTTGTGTTGTATGAAGACTTGTATTTATGAGTGTAGCTTGCTTGGAATGAATCGCTTATTGATTTGTGTTGTATGAAGACTTGTAATCTTTGGGTATACATGATATATAAAAAAATTTATAAAAAAAAAATTAATAGCCTACCCCAGCGTTTTCAAAAGTCGGGGTAGATTTTTTTTTTTTTTTTTGAATTTTTTTTTAAAAGTACCGGGAATTGTAACGAAAAGCGCCGGGATATCATACGAAACCCCGACAGTTGAAAACGCCGGGAAAGACAATATTATTCCCCGGCGGGGTCAAGAACGGCGCTTTTTAAAGCGCCGGGGGATCAATCCCGGCATTTATAAACGGCTGGAAGGTCAAAAAAATTGCCGGGGATTCCCGTCCCGTTTGTAGTGTTCCCTTTATATTTCTTTATTGCTGATATTTTATTTTAAAACCTATTCTCTTCAGGTCACCACATAACCTTACCCTACACATATTCAACCAATTCAACCCTTGTTCACTATCCTGAATCTACCCACTTTTTATATTTCAAAACAATATCACTTCTCTTTTCTGAAGGCCGATTATCACTCATACATCTTGATTTTCTATCAATTTGATCCTACTTAACTACATGTAGTTAGTTTGTTACATTACATCCCTTGCACTTCTCGTTGAAGACCATATTTCCATAAAGTAAATTCCTTCTCTGGTCTCCCTATCTAATGTGTTTAGTGCTTCTTCTTCTGTTTTGAAATGAAGTTATTTTTATAATATTTCTTGTCTTCTTTCCATGCTGTGTGTTCTGGTTCTGCTTAAATCATATATCTTTCTGAAAGCTATGTCTGTTTCTTTTTATTTTATTTCTTTCTAAAACAAATTTGGTTGTGCATTATCACATTATATTTCTGTTCAACGAAACACAAGCCTTTAGCATGAATATCCCCTTTTAAGATAAATCAGAGAGATGAAAACAATACTGAATATTGAACTGAGAAACAACTGAGTACAATATCTCCTATATATAGGAGAGAGCCAAATACAAAACTAGCTCAATACCCAATGTGGGATTATAATATCTAACACTTCCTCTCAAACTCACCGTGGGTCAAACAGTGTGATTTTGCCCACTAAATATCGAAATTTCTGAACAGTATGAGATTTGGTGAAAAAGTCTGCCGTCTGCTATGACGAGATAATAGAATGAAGTGAAATTGTCCCTGCTTCAAAGCGCTCACGAACATAATGACAATCAATCTCTATATGCTTCGTTCGCTCATAGAAGACCGGGTTGCTTGCAATATGTAGTGCACTCCGGTTATCACAGTGAAGAGAAGTAGCTCCTGAAAGAGTGACGCCCATATCTGATAACAGCCAACAAACATGAATAATCTTTCTAGTAGTAGCTGTCATCGCTCTGTACTCGGCTTCGGTCCCTACCGACTCTATCTCTATATAGTAGTGTCTTCGACATCTTTTTTTGCTGGTCAAACAGCGGTTGATTCTCCCACAGCTGGTGTTTAAATATAAAGCACCAGATGATCAATCATATAGAGAAAGAAGCTGCCGATGAAGGGCGTTCACTAGGAGAAGAGAAGCTCGTTTGCGAGGATCCTCATTTTGACTTCGCAAACTTAGCGAACTGAAAGATCCGCTGCAAAGACCAAATCAAGAAGTGGTGGTTCAGTCACTTCGGTAGGGGATTCGTGATGCCATGTGTATGGTCTTGTGCAGCGTCTACCTCGAGCAGTAAGGACAGAATCGACTACAGATACAGAACCGATTGGATAGTTGATGAAGGATGCTTGCATCACCTGACTGGTGATATGAGTAAGTTTATAAAGTTACGAAATTATAAAGGAAAGAACATGCAACAATTGCATGTTTCTTATTTCACCATGAGATCAACGAATCACCAAGAAATAGACAGAAACATGTGGTAGACCGTCTGGTAGTAGGATCACCTGCCCAATCTGAGTCAGAATATGCACTCAGCTCTAGTTTGGATGTAAAAGGCATGAATAATGAGCGAGTAATAGTGCCACGAAGATATCTGAGAATACGAAGAAGAGCACCATAGTGAATTAATGTAGGCACGGAAACAAACTGACTGAAAACACTGATTGCGTGAGCAATATCGGGTCTGTTCATGCATAAGTAGACAAGTTGTCCAACATTCTGTCTATATCTAGTGGGATCAGGAAGGAGCTCACCATCAGTGGGACGAAGCTTCACATGAAGCTCTAAGGGTGTATCGGCTGATCGACTGTCAGAGAGGCATACAGTGAAGATAATATCTAATGTGTATTTCTGTTGAGAAATGAGTATCCCCAGAGATCCATGAGCAATCTCTAGGCCCAGAAAATAACGTAGTCTGTCAAGGTCTTTCATATGGAACTGCTGATGAAGGTATTTCTGGGTGGATGTAATGGTTGCAGAGTCATCCCCAGTAATGATCATATCGTCAACATAGAGTAGTAGAAGTACCCTCCCCTGCGGTGATGACCACATAAATATAGAATGGTCCTGAGAACTCTGACTAAAACCAGCCATGGTGATGACCAGGCAAAAACACTTAAACCAGGCTCGAGGGGCCTGCTTCAAACCATATATAACCTTACGCAACCGACAAACATGACGATGAAGATTAGGGAGTCCAGGAGGAGGATTCATATAAATAACCTCAGATAAGGTACCATGAAGAAAAGCATTCTTCACGTCCATCTGGTATAACAACCATTGGTGGATGGCTGCAATAGCAAGAAGAGTGCGAACAGTAGTCATCTGTACAACGGGAGCAAAGGTCTCATCATAATCAATGACATGCTTCTGAGTAAATCCTCAGGCTACTAGACGAGTCTTGTGCCACTTAATAGATCCATCAGGTTGATATTTGACCTTGAAGATCCACTTGCAGCTAATAGGTTGAACGCCCTCTGGCAGCGGAACAACATCCCAAGTTCCAGTCTGATCAAATGCACTGAATTCCTCTGTAATAGCTTTTTCGCATTCAGGATATTGAATTGCATCTTGATAGGTTCTAGGCTCACATGTAGAGTGTATAGAAGTGAGATATGCATGAAACTATGGTGAGTAGGAAGCTAGGGTGGCAAAACCAAACTGGTCAGAAGGACCAGTGGCATCAGGTGTATAACATGCTGGAAGAATACAAGAAGTGGAATGTGTAGACTGACGAAGAGGTGGTGGACTGACATGGTGTGGGGGTGAGGACGGTGGAGTAGGTGCATGTGTCTGTGGGGAAGTAGGTGGGGTGGGTGCTGGCTGCTGTGGGGATGCAGGTGGTGTTTCGGTAGGGGGAACAACAGGTGTAAGGATAGCAGGAGATGTGAATAGAGTCAGAGGAGTGGGATCAAAAGGAATGTGGGAAGATAAAGTCGGGGGCTAGCAACAACTGTGGAATCGAGAAATCTAGTATCCTCGAGGGAGTCAGGTAGTAAGGGGAGTCTTCCACAAAGGATACATGTCGAGAAATACAGACACGACCCGCTGATGGATCAAAACAACGATAACCTTTGTGTTCGGGACTGAGACCTAGGTGAACGCACTTAGCAGCACGAGCAGAGTGCTTCATGCGCTCAGTAGGAGGGAGAATGACGTAACAGGTGCACCGAAAGGTATGGAGCATACTGTAGTCGGGAGGTGAGTGATAAAGATCCTCATAAGGTATTGTACCAGCTAGGACAGACGAGGGAGTAATATTGATGAGACTACAGAGGTCATAATAGCTTCAGCCCAGAAAGAACGAGGAGCGGAAGAGGAGAGTAAAAGAGTGCGAGCCATCTCAAGGATGTGATGATTCTTGCATTCAGCTACACCATTCTTCTCATGTGTGTGAGGATATGATTGCTGAAAAAGGGTACCGTGAGACTGAAGGATCGATCTCATAGTGGTGGAAGTGTACTCACGTGCACCGTCCGATCGAAAATTCTTAATGCACACATCGAACTGAGTGTGAATCATAGTTGTAAAGAACCGATAAATATCAGGTATCTCAGATCGCTGACGCATAAGAAATACCCATATATGTCTAGTGAAGTCATCAATGAAGGCAACATAACAGAGATAACCTTTCCACGAAGGTATGGGAGAGGGTCCCCATATATCAGAATGAACAAGTTGAAAATGATAAGTGGTTTCAGAAGTGCTATTGTGACTAAAGTGTAGGGCAATGTGTTTGGCCAAGTGAAAACCCTGACAATCAGATAAATGTTTAAAAGTGAGAGAACCAAGGGCACCACTGTGAGCTATAGTCTGGAGTCGAGATGCACTAATATGACCTAAATGTCTGTGCCATAGATTAGCATCAGAGGAAACAATACTGGCAAAACTAGAAAGAGAGTGATGTGCATGAAGAAAATCTGGATAATATAGACGATCCTGACAACTAGCACGTCCAAACTCCTCACCGGTGGAGGAATCAGTAATAGAACAACCTAAAGATTCAAAAGTAATGACAAGACCACTATCGCACAATGCACTAATAGAAATAAAGTTTATTGATAAATAAGGAGCATAAAGAACATATGGTAATGTAAGAGTGGGAGAGCTAATTGTCCCTGAGTGTGTAATAAGAAATGGTGAGCCATCAGCTGTGTGTAGAGTTGAAAAGTGAAAGTGAAGTGTTGTGCAGGTGGTGAACAGTATCTGATTACTAGTGAGATGATGTGATGCACCAGAATCTAAAATCCAGAATGAATTCATACCAAGAGTGGCAGAAAGTGCAGGTGCAGAGGAGCTAGCATTGATAGACTGACCCATGAGTTGTAGTTCCAACTGAGTGAGGCATTGCGGAAGATTAGCCCAATTATCAGGAGACGACAAGGCTGGAGTGACGGGTATGGCCGAGGATGTGAGGGAAGAAGCACTGTGAGGAGAAATAAGACTAGCGCTGCTGTGACTAAGAGCACAATGTGGAAGGAGATGCTGCTGGTGTCTGGATTGGCGTAGGGAGTAGGGCGGTGCTACCGGTGGCGGAAGTAGAGGTGGGGTAGGGTGAGGAATGATGCTGGGAGAAGGTAAAAGGCCGGGGGCAGACTGAAGGTGGCACTGTTGCTGTTTGAATCTGGAGGAGGAACGAGAGGTTGCATCAGGAAAGTCAGTGGAGGTAGAAATATGTGGAAGACTGAGATTCCATCAAGTAGTAGTACATGTATATATATATATATATATATATATATATATATATATATATACATGTATATATATATATATATATATATATATATATATATATATTTGATTTTTTTTTGATTTAATTTTTTTTTGATTTTTTTGATTTTTTTTTGAAAAACAGTAAAGAAAACATATGGGTTTCTTTGGAAATGGGTCGGGTTCGAGATAGATGTAAAAGGGATTTATTAGAAGTGGGTTTAGGTATGGAGTGGGTCGGGTTTGGGTATTATAGGAGTTGGGTATTGGGTCTGAAGAAGGAGGGAAGAAAAGGGCGGCTAGGGTCCACGAAGGTAACGATGGCGAGGGTTGCCGTCAAGGACAGAGGACAGAGGAGGGGATAGGGTCGACGGGTGTTGCAGCCGATGGGGGGATTGGGTCGACGGCAGTGGAGGTTGGATGGGGAAGAGAGGTTGGATGGGGAAGAGGAGTCGACAGAGGAGATCAATGATGAGGTTTGAGGATGTTGCTGGAAGTTTTCTTCTTGATGATGTTTGAGGATGTTGACGATGAGTATTTTTTTTATTTTTTTATTTTTATTTTTATTTTTATTATTATTTTTTGGCCATTGGAATTTGTGAATTTTGGAAGGAGAAATTTAGGAGAAGAGAATTTGTATAATTGGCTCTGATACCATGTTAAGATAAATCAGAAAGATGGAAACAATATTGAAAATTGAATTGAGAAACAACTGAGTACAATATCTCCTATATATATGAGAGAGCCAAATACAAAACTAGCCCAATACCCAATGTGGAACTATAATATCTAACATCCCCTATGGTAAAATTGCTTTTTTCACCCATGTTGTTTATTTCACTTGTGTTTTTTTTAATCTACAAGCTCTATTTTATGCGTATTGAGTATTAGTAATTAGCCATGAAGGTAGATTTAAATTACTGGTAGACCATCTTCATGGCATAGGATGTTACCCGCCTCACCACAATGTTTGGCCGAGCTTAAATTTACTAATAATTGCTTCAATACTCTATCTTGTTATTGTTGTCATTGCCTTTGCTATCAAAATGGATTGGCTATGCGCCAGAAATTGAAAATTCTCAACAACAACGACAAAGCATTTTTTCCAACTATTTGGATCGGCTACATAAATCCTGGTTTTTCATTATGCTCGGTTTAGCGCAATCTCTAAAACAATTAAAATTTTAAATGTTTTATTGTTCACTCGATGTTAACCCACTATTCTGTTGGCCTTGAATTATTGGCCAACGAAGCTACGAGAAATACTTTTTATTTCAGACCTGAAACCTATTTTCTAGTAGGCACTCTCTACTTGTTTCTGACCTTGATGTCCTAAGTCCTAACTCATGCATCCAAATATGTTTAACCATTCAAAATTCTCGTGTGTAGGAAGAGTTTAGATAAATATGTTCGTAAGAATCGATATTTGAAATTGCATTCATTTATGAGGTTTATTAGCAAATGAACCAATTGGCTTTTGATACGGGTCAGATGACGTGGCCCCTCTTGGGCCACAGGATCCCCTCAAAAGGCGTTCACCCCCGATCATTCAGATTCGCCACATCAGCGCTAAACCACCCAAGGCTCCTGCCACATCAGCCCTAAACCACCCAGGGCTCCTGCCACGTCAGCCCTAAACCACTTGGGCTTCCGTCACGTCAGGCCCACGGGCAACCGGGTCCAGACCCGGCCCCAAACAGGTCCAGATCCGGTTGGGGCTGCCTATAAATACCAGACACTCTCCCCCTTCACAAGGTAATCAATCTTTCCCCTCTAAAAAATCCTAGTTACTGTTACTCATCAGTGGCTGACTAGATCGTCGGAGGGCCTACCACCGGGATTAACCCCGGTGTTCCTAGGTCGAGTGCAGGTACACGACACCTCCGGATCCGAGCCAAGCATCCGACCTCCTCCTCACTCCCGCCTCTACTCCCGAGCCGTCCCCCTTGGCTGAGGGTCGGGCGTACCATCCATACCTGAGCTTCCGCAAAAATACAAATTGAGAGAACTCACACCTGGTGCAACCATCCCCCAAAAACAAATTGAATCAGGTTGGCACCGTCTGTGGGAACCAGTGCGGACATCAGTCCGAACCTAGCCATCAACGGTATCCCGTCAACCCGAGCTCGCATGGCACCCAAGCCCAGGAGAGCTGTCACTTCTACACGTCGCCAGGACATCCCTCATCAGGACGTCCCCGTCGACACTTATGGATCCAACAATATGAGGATCAGCCTCGGACACCATTCAGGTGCCTCTCACTCGGTCATACTCGACCTGCGCAGGGTCATCCAGAATCGACAGGCCAGTCAGACTAGGGGAGGGGCCGCTTCTAACTCGGCCCCGAACCATCCCAGACTGAACCATCACAGACCTCCGCCCTAAGGGCGGGAGCCGACGCTCAGCCGCATCGGTCGGAGACCGCCGCCCCAACGTAACTCGACCGAACGGGCTCCGGTCACCCTCTGGGAGTTCCAAGACTTCTGGAAAGAGATCATGGAGGCTATCCTAGGGACCCCTGTCAATGAAATGCCCCACCACTCCCGCTCACGATCAGATGTCTGGGCAAGCGCGTCACGTGGCCCGACGATCCCTCCGGAGTATGATGATGACATCCTTAAACGCCTCTAGGAGATGGAGAACTGCGTCGACCACTTCGGCAATGGCGGCACGAGGCCGGCTTAGGGTTACACGCCGACCCGACCTTCTTTCTCCACTGCTATCCTACAAGAAAAAATACCCCGGAAATTCCGACCTCCCCAATTCGAAACATATGACGGTGAGGGCGATCCTGCTGATCACATGGAGGGTTTCAAGACCCTCATGATGATTCACAGCGCGCTTCTGTTCCATGCATTCCCTGCCACCCTCCGGGTTCCGGCTCGGGAATGGTTCTCCAAGCTTGTCCCCGGCTCGGTCTGCTCATTCGATCAGCTGGAGGCCAATTTCTTGGTCCACTTCGTGACCAGCAGAAAAGCCAAGAAGACGAGCGTGTCCCTACTGGACCTCCAACAGAGGGAAGGAGAGTAACTCCTGCAGTTCGTCCGGAGGTTCACCACAGAGGTGAGGTCAGTCTCCTCCCTCGACGCCGAGGTCGCGTCAGCGGCATTCCGGCACAATGTCCGGCACGGCCAACTGAAGGCATCCCTACAAAGAAGCCTCCTTTCGATTTTCCTGACCTTCTCAATCGGGTCGAAAAGTACATACGGGCGGAGGAGGCCCTATATCCAGAAAGTGCCAAAGAGGTCCCGGGGAAGGGGAAGCGCAAGGCCGACAAGAAAGAGCCGGCTAAAATGGTCCCAAAAGACGAAACCATCACAAAGAGGGTCCCTCTGGTCCCACGCTTCGAGAGGTACACACCACTGACACAGAACGTATCTACTATCCTCTTAGAAATCGAGGATAGGGACCTCTTCCAAATGCCCCCTCGGCTGCCAAACAACAACAACAAGAAAAGGGATCAGCGGTTCTATTGCCGCTTCCACGGGGACAACGGACACGACACCGACTACTGCCGAGCCCTCAAAGACGAGATCGAGGCCCTCATCCAACGAGGGTACCTCCGGGAATTCAAATGGAAAGACGCCTGGGATCAAAGGGATGAGAGGAACCGGCGGCCTTCCCCTCCTCCTCGAACACCCAGACAGCATCCCGAGCAGAACCCCAAGCCTGAAGAACCCAAGGGTCAAGCCATCTTGCATTGCATCCATGGAGGGCCCATGGAAGGAGAGTCCAGCACTTCCTGCAAGGCATTCGTCCGAGAAGTCAATGCCGTCCAGGGTCTCCTTTCCCCCAGATCCAGCAACTCCCTGTCTCCTTCTCTGGGGAAGACCTGGAGGGAGTTCGGCTTCCACACTACGATGCGCACGTTATCTGCCTCAGCATGGCAAACTACAAGGCTCGCCAGATCCTCGTGGACAATGGGAGCTCAGTGAACATTCTCTTTTTGGAAGCGTTCAAGAACCTCAAACTCTCCCGGGATAAGCTAAAGCCCGCCGGATACACCCTGCACGGGTTCTCCGGCGTCCCGGTGCCAATCGAGGGGATCGTGACTTTAGACGTCACTGCCGGTACCACCCCTCACAGACAGACCGAGTCAACGGACTTCATGGTTGTAAACGTCAGGGCAACCTACAACGCCATCCTCGGCCGTCCCGGGCTCTGCTCCCTCAAGGAGGTTCCCTCGACCTACTACCAAAAGCTGAAATTCCCTACCATGTCAGGTGTCGGAGTCGTCTGAGGAAACCAAGAAGCGGCATGGTTGTGCTACATGACGGAGATCGGGGGTGGTGTGTTCCCCCTGGATGCCGTCGAGCTGCAACCCGTAAGAAGCCAGCCAGAACCTGAGCCGGCAGAAGAGCTAGAGGAAGTCTCGTTCGAGACAGGGGACGTATCGAAGTGGTTCCGAGTGAGCTGCTCCCTTGCTCCCAACCTCAAATCCGACCTGATCGACTGCATTCACCGCAATGTCGACCGCTTCACCTGGAAGCCCTCTGATATGCCCATGATCTCCGAAGACCTGATCATGCACAAACTCAGCGTGATCCCTGGCTCGAAGCCTATCGTCCATAAGTGACGTAAGTTTGTCCCGGAGAGGCAGCAGGCGGTGAAGGCGGAGGTGGACAAATTCTTGTCTGCCCGTTTTATATAGGAGGTCAGCTACCCTGAGTTGCTGGAAAACGTCGTGATGGTCAGAAAGGCAAACAGGAACTGGAGGATCTGCATAGACTTTACTGACCTCAATAAGGCGTGCCCCAAAGATCCGTTCCCTCTCCCCAGCATCGACGCTCTGATCGACGCAATATCTGGTCATGAGCTCCTTTCTTTCATGGACGCCTTCTCAGGCTACAACCATATCCAAATATTCCCCCCTGATATAGCCAAGACGTCCTTTGTCGCGGATCAAGGTCTTTATTATTATCGGGTTATGCCCTTCGGGCAGAAGAATGCCGGTGCTACTTATCAGAGGCTCGTCAACCGAGTCTTCAAGGATCAAATCGGTCGCAACATGGAGGTGTACGTCGACGATATGCTCGTCAAAAGCTAGCAAGGATAGGATCACGTTGCCGACCTGGAAGAAGCCTTTGGGGTCCTTTGGACCCACAATATGAGACTCAATCCGGTAAAGTGTGCATTCGGCGTCTCCTCAGGGAAATTCCTCGTGTTCGTCTTCAGCCAGCACGGCATCGAGGCGAACCACGAGAAAATTCAAGACATAATAGACATGGCCCCTTCCAGAAACATCAAAGAAGTCCAGAGGCTTACGGGGAGACTGGCGGCCATCAGCCGTTTCCTCTCCAAGTCCGGAGAGAAGTCCCTCCCATTCTTCAAGGCTTTGCGCGGAACCGGAGGCTTCGAGTGGGGTACTCAGCAGCAAGAGGCCTTCGCCCAATTGAAAGAGTACCTCGCCAACCATCCTCTCCTCAGCAAGCCCAAACCAGGCGAGCCCCTCTGGCTTTATCTTTCGGCCTCGGAGAATGTGCTCAGTGCTGTTCTCGTCCGAGAAGAAGACGGAGTCCAAAAGCCGCTATACTACGTGAGCAAGGTTCCGCTCGCTGCCGAGACCAGATACTCAAAGATGGAGAAGGTAGCCTACGCCCTGGTCATGGCCGTGCAAAAGCTCCGCCTCTATTTCCAGGTGCATTCAACTCAGGTGCTGATGAACCATCCTCTGAAGGCATTGCTCTATAAGCTCGAGAGCTCCGGACTGGTCAAATGGTCGTTCGAGCTCAGCCAATACGACATCGGCTATCAGCCAAGGATGGCCATCAAAGGACAGGCCCTCACCGAGTTCATCACGGAATGCACCATCTCCAAACAACCCGAAAGCGGGGAGGTCGACCAGACATGGGAAGTTTACGTCGATGGCTCCTCCTGTGAAGCGGGGTGTGGTGCAGGTATCATTCTGTGGGGTCCTGACGATTTTCTTCTCTAATATTGCCTCCGCCTCAACTTTCCTGCCTCTAACAACAAGGCGGAGTATGAGGCCCTGATTGCCGGCTCACCTTGGCACATCGGGCAGGCGCCAGACAGATCAGGACCTTTAGCGACTTTCAGCTCGTGGTCAATCAGATCACTGGAGAGTACGAGGCCCGTGACGATCTGATGACCAGGTACTTGGCTATGGTCTAGTGGCTATTGACATCCTTTGACGAATCTTCCGTCTTAAGGATCCCTTGAGAGCAGAATGCCCAGGCCGACACTCTGTCAAAGTTAGCCTCCTCGTCCTTCGACGGCCTCGACCGAACCGTCCTGATCGAAGTACTCCTAAAGCCGACTGCTGACATCCCCGAAAACCTCTGCATTGAAGACGGAGCTCATCCTGACGATTGGACCACTCCCATCAAGAAGTTTCTTATCAAAGGAGAGCTCCTCAAAGACCGAACTAGGCAAGACGGGTCAGGGTCCGTTCAGAAAGGTTCGCCATGATCAGCGAGACCCTCTTCAAAATGTCATACACCATGATGGACGGAAGGCCCTACCTCCATTGCTTAACCCCCGATGAAGCCAAGTACGCTCTCAAGGAGCTCCATAAGGGAATCGGCGGGTGCCATATGGGTAGCTAATTGCTCGTGCGAAAGTCTCTGAATCACGGGTACTACTGGCCGACTATACTACAAAACGCCCTGGCCCTGGTAAAGAAGTGTGGCCCCTGTCAGAGAATCTCCCCGGTGAAAAGGGGCCCGCAAGCAAACCTCCGCTCCCTTGCCAGTCCTACCCCCTTTTCTATGTAGGGGATGGATCTGGTAGGCCCATTTCCAAAGGCAACGAGCCAAAGAAAGTTTCTCATAGTGGCGATCGACTACTTCATGAAGTGGATCGAGGCCGAGTCTCTGGCCACGATCACCGAGCAGTAGACCCAACAGTTTTTCTGGAAGCACATTGTCTGCTGGTTCGGAATTCCATGAGTGCTCATCACAGATAATGGGACTCAATTTGCGGGTAAGAACTTTTGAAAGTTCTGCGAGGAGGATCTCGGGATCCAGCAGCACTTTTTTCGGTATGCCACTCGCAGTCAAACGGCCAGGCCAAGAATGCAAACCGCCGAATTCTTGATGGCCTCAAGAAACGACTTGATAACTCTTCCAAGGGGTTATGGGTCGACAAACTGCCAAGCGTTCTCTTGGCCCACCGGACGACAAAGAGAATTCCTACGGGAGAGTTGCCATTTAATCTAACATACAGCACGGAGGCCATGACCCCCTTCGAGATCGGGCTCCCTTCGCCCAGGATCTTGGCCTTCGACGAAGCAAGCAACTAAGCACAGCTGCGTGCCGACCTAGATCTCATAGACGAGGTCAGGGAAAAATCTGCAATCAGAAGAAACACATATCAACAGAGAATCAAAAGGTTCTACAACAAAAAGGTGCGTCCCACTGACATCAAGTAGGGGACCTCGTCCTCCGGAAGCTGGCGGTATCCAACCCCGGCTAAAAGAGAAAACTGGTCCCAAACTGGGAAGGCCCATACAAGGTATCTGAGGTTGTACACCCGGGCACGTGCCACCTAACAGTCTCGGAAGGCAAGGCTGTCAAGAGGCCCTGGAACGCAGAGCACCTCATCAATTTCCTGGAAGGGGAGGGTTAGCCCCTACAGCCAATGTAAATTATAAAATTGTAATCGGCACGTCGTGCCTTGTTTTGTAAAGTTCAAGTATGTTGTAATTATGCCAGCTTTCTTAAAACAAGCTTTGGCTTTCTATTAGCTCTTTTTTAAAAACATGTCTTGGGCTCGGCACTCGGAAGAAACCGCGAGCCACAAAAAGCTTCCCTTACAAGCTTAGGTCTCGGCACTCGGAAGAAACCGCGAGCCACAAAAAGCTTTCCTTACAAGATTAGGTCTCGGCACTCGAAAGAAACCGCGAGCCACAAAAAGCTTCCTTTACAAGCTTTGGTCTCGGCACTCGGAAGAAACCGCGAGCCACAAAAAGCTTCTCTTACAAAATTAGGGCTCGGCACTCGGAAGAAACCGCAAGCCACAAAAACCTCTCATATAAACCTAGGGCTCGGCACCCAGACGGCATCTTACGCTAGACAAAGTCACCTCTCTAAGGTATGGGGGCTCGGCATCTGCCTCGAGCATGGTTTGGGCTTGTTCAAGTCCATCAACCTATGCGCTCGACGGTAACCGCCAGCTACACCCGTGCTATCTACCCAAGAACAGGTGTGCGGGCTCATCGTCGACCTCGAGCAAGGCCTTGGCTTTCTTCAAAGCCATGCGACCTTTACGCTCGGCGACGACCTTCAGCTATGCCCATTACTGGCTTTCTCCAAGGTATGGGGGCTCGGCATCTGCCTCGAGCATGGTTTGGACTAGTTCAAGCCCATCAACCTATATGCTCGGTGGCAACCGCCAGCTACACCCATGCTATCTACCCAAGAAAAGGTGTAGGGCCTCGTCGTCGACCTCTAGTAAGGCCTTGGCTTTCTTCAAAGCCATGCGACCTTTACGCTCGGTGACGACCTTCAGCTACGCCCATTACTTGCTTTCTCCAAGGTATGGGGGCTCGACATCTGCCTCGAGCGTGGTTTGGGCTTGTTCAAGCCCATCAACCTATGCGCTCGGTGGCAACTTCCAGCTACACCCGTGCTATCTACCCAAGAACAGGTGTGGGGGGCTCGTCGTCGACCTTGAGCAAGGTCTTGGCTTTCTTCAAAGCCATGCGATCTTTATGCTCGGCGATGACCTTCAGCTACGCCCATTACTGGCTTTCTCCAAGGTATGGGGGCTCGGCATCTGCCTCGAGCATGGTTTGGGCTTGTTCAAGCCCATCAACCTATGCACTCGGTGGCAACCGCCAGCTACACCCGTGCTATCTATCCGAGAACAGGTGTGGGGGCTCGTCGTTGAACTCGAGCAAGGCCTTAGCTTTCTTCAAAGCCATGTGACCTTTATGCTCGGCGACGACCTTCAGCTATGCCCATTACTGGCTTTCTCCAAGGTATGGGGGTCGGCATCTGCCTCGAGCATGGTTTGGGCACTTTCAAGCCCATCAACCTATGCGCTCGGTGGCAACTGCCAGCTACACCTGTGCTATCTACCCGAGAACAGGTGTGGGGGCTCGTCGTCGATCTCGAGAAAAGGCCTTAGCTTTCTTCAATGCCATGCGACATTTACGCTCGGCGACGACCTTCAGCTATGCCCATTACTGGCTTTCTCCAAGGAATGGGGGCTCGGCATCTGCCTCGAGCATGGTTTGGGCTTGTTCAAGCCCATCAAACTATGCACTCGGCGGTAACTGCCAGCTACACCCATACTATCCGTCAAGACGTACATATAAGGGTTCGGTGTGGACCTCCAGCATGGCCTTGGTTTTTCAAGCCAAACCTTTTAGGCTCGGCCATGACCCACAACCATGCTCGTTCGAAAAATTTTCATTAAAGATTTAGGACGCTCGCCTTCGGCAAATGCCCCGAGCCTCGGACCGTTGTTGACCCACCTCTCACCCACGAGCAACTCGGGGTTTACGCTTTCAGAGCCAAAACCCCGAATTGTTTGTGGGCGACAGGTGAGCCACCAACCCAGGACTCTCACTGAGCCTCCGAACTAATCAGTCGGCCCACCACTCACCCACAAGCAACTCGGGGTTCACGGCCATGAAGCCAAAACCCCGAATTGTTCGAGGGTGATTGGTGATCCACCAATTCGGAACACTCGGACCAAAGTTCTATTCATGGGACGCCCTCCCTCGGCAGGCACCCGAATCTCAAGATAGATGAGTCAAATCTCAAATTCCTAATGAAAGACAATGAGGAGATGGGGATTATATAGCCCCCTGAACAGAACATTTATTACATTGGGAAGCCCAAATGGCGGAAGGCGAAACGGCGCCATTAATCCTTATCGGAAGACAAAATGTCGCTCATTGGGCGTTGCTTGCAACCCCCAAACGGTTCGGCCCTCTGCTTCGGCGGTGACCTTCTGTAAGGCCGAGCACAGCAACCAATCTCGAGCTACACTCTCGCCCTCCTTACTCAATAAATCATCAAAGTTAAAGAAGTCAGAAGTTTTTTATTACTCATAGAGCGCCAGAAACGGCCACCCGAATACAATGGAAAGCTTACAAATCACTCATCGCTCAGCTTAAAACGCAAAGTCGACGCTTCCTTCGTGTTCCTTCGCATGCTCGGCCGGTCCAACTGGGCAAGGCACTCCAGCAACAGAGCTTTCCGCATTGGCAGGCTGGGCCACCTCCAAGAAAAAGGTCGGAGAAGGTCCTAATACAGAATTGCTCACCTTCTCGATTAGACCGGCGCCTAGCACCAGCTTCAACCTACGAATTTTCAACTCTTTCTCCACTACAGCCTCACGAAGAAAAGACTCCAAAGCCGACCGCCCACTCGAGGCATCTGAGATCGACCAGTTCGTCTCAACTGCCTACCAGTCCCGGTCGGCTATGGCCTTCTTCAGATGAGCAACCTCCAAGCTGAGCTCCCTAGACTTGTTCATAAAGTAATTCACTGCGGCCGCTCGGTCCCGAGCCTGTTTACGTTGGAGAGCTAGAGCACTCTCCGTGGCCCCCAGCCCTGTTCGGACCCTGCTTGGACCGAAAACCTCATGCGTCTATCAAAAAGACGGGAAAAACAACAAATCAAAAAGGAGAATAAAAAGCACAAGTCATGAAGCATCGGCCAAAAAATCATCTTGTATTGATTCAAAATTTTCGTACTACAAAATGCGGTGGCCAGTCCGTAGGAGGCGTTTACAAAATTAAAAACAACTTAAACTATGCTTGAGGGGGGGGGGGGGGAGGGTGGCACCTCTTCGTCAGAAGGGTCGCCCCCGACCCCCCCCCCCCCCCCCCCCCCTGATGAGGGTCCTCCAGTTCCATATCGCCACCAGGCGTGGGCAGATGCTCCGGCTGCCAGTTGTAATGTAGATGATCCACCCATTTGTCTGGGTAGATTAGCGTGAAGTGTTCCTTCGCCTTGGCATAAGTCTTGTCATGGGCCACGATCAGAGTATTTGCCATGGAGATTTGCGCCTCTTCCATGGCCTTCTCTGCTTTCGCGGCCTCCGCCTGGGCCTTCTCCTTAAAATTTGCTAGCTCGTCCCGGTGATGGCCCATGAGTGAGTCCATCTGAGCATCATGGATCGCTTCCTTGTCCCGGGCCTCCTTCAGCTTGACCGTAAGCTTGGAGACCTTGCAGAAGTACTTCTCCATGTTCTTCCTCTCGACGAGGACCTCTTTCTCCATGCACCGATGGTAGTACTTCCCGTGGAGTAGCGCCTGACCAAAGAAGAACAAGTTAGAAAAATCCTGAACTCTAAAAATTCTGTGCACATGGATAGCAACAAACACTTACTGAGAATTGCACCTGAGCCCACCGCGTGTAGGCTGCCTCGAAAGTCTGCGTCTCCAGATTCATCCAGTCCCGCTCGGTGGCAATGTGCTCCGCCACCTCCACAGTAACTGAGCCTGGAGCAGGGTGTCCCCTACCTTCACTCCCCAGCCCGGGATGTGCTGCTGCATGCTCTGCCTTTCCACCATCTGCGCGACGTCAGGGCGGGAGGACTGAGGCCTCTGCTCTCGAGCCTCGACGGACTTCTTACTTCCGGAGCTCGCCCCCGACTCTTTCCCCGACCTCGACGAATGATGAGGCCTCTTCACCCTCTTCGGGGATGGCTGCTCAGTAGGCGACGCCGGTACCTTACCAGACCCCGCGACCAGTGCTCCGCTCTTCTCTTGTGCGGCTTTCTTTGCCGCTTCGGCCCTTCTCTTGGCCGCCAGTTCTACTATGGCACTGTGGGTTTCAAGCTCCTTCGCAGACATCTCTACAAAGGCAAAAAGTTAAACATGTTAACGCAAAGGTAGAAAGAAAACAGAATGGAAACAAAAACATACTAGGGTTGGTCGGGCTCAGTCCGGCTCGGGAAAGGTGTAGCTCCGTGACACGAGGCCACCCAATGCTGTGACCCTCCACAATCTTGTCAACCTTCGCCCGATCCTTCTCCGACAAGTCTTTTCTCTTCGGTAGCTTGTGGTTTGGCTTGTCGAAGTTCCAAACTGTGGGGATATCCCAGGGCTTCTTACTCCAGACAATAAAGTACTTCTCTTTCCACCCCTTGATGGAGTCCGGATGGCCGTGCATCACCTTCTTGTGGGGGCGGGGTGAAAGATAGAAAATCCCCTCCTGATCCCCGAGAAAGCTCATCCCTATGATGGCTCGGAAGTAGGTCAGCCTCGGCATAATCCCCTTCTCCTGACACTTCAAGATAAAACACACTAAGTGTTTCCATGAGTTGGGACCATACTGCATCGGGCTCAGCTGCCCCCAGTTTAGCACCCTCTTGATGAATGGGTGCAACGGAAGCCTCAAACCCGAGACAAAAGCGTCCTCAGGAAATATACAGAAGCTCGGTTCAAGCACGGTGGTCGGGCGATTCCTCGAGTTTGGCACTAGCAACTCGAACTCCCGAGGAATGAAGTAAGCCGTCCTCAAGATGGGTAAGTAGTCCCTTGGCAGGGCACACTTCACGATGTCCATCTTAATCATGGACCAGCCCTCGTCCCTCAGCAGAGATGTATAGGCCAGAAGATCCTTCATGTCGTCAGGATACATCCCGATCGATCCTGGATTTTTTGCCAGAGAGAAGGGGGTACGTAAACCCCGAGCATACTCATGTTTATCCTTCTCGGCCGAACTGTCGGGCCGAATCCACTTCCTCTTCCTCCTTCCGGGACAATCTTTCCTATCAGGGGAAGGGGTCGCTAGGGGAGGCAACGGTGGGAGGTCTGCCTCTTCTTCCCCTGCCTCCTTCGCGGTACCTCCGACGTCGCCATGGTCACTACCGCTCTCAGCACCTTGTTCGGACTCCTTCAGATCACCACCCTCCTCTACATGCTCCTCTTCCTCCGGGCCTCCGTCTCCGGATTCATTCTCTTCCTCCACGAGTTCCTCTCCCTCGGGATCCCTTTCTTCGAGCTCCTCCTCTGCAGGCTCCTTACCCGGTCTACAGGATCGCAGGGGCTCTACAATGAAGGCCACGTCACCCTCGCCATCCGACCCTTCTTTTGATAGCACATCCTCCTTACCGGGCGGATGTCTCCCGATGAGAAAGATATTGAAGACGAATGAACCTCCTTCTTGCCGCGACCCGAAGTACTTGCCTCGGAACCAGACTGAGACCGCGACATTTTAAAACAAAATTACTAACCTGTTTCACCGGGAAACACTGAGGTCAACGGAAAATGGTTGTCGGCGGTGCGCAAGGAAATTTCGGTTTTTTGGAAGTTGAAAGCAAAGTGAAAAAGTGCAGTGGGGGGAGGGGATTTATATGCTTAGGCAGAACTCCTCGAATTCTGCAAAAAGATTTGGCCGTCTGATCTTCATCATCAAGATCTAATGGCCACTAAGATCTTGATGACATCAGCTCAATGTGCAAAAATACCTTCTTACCCCCAGCTCTGTCGACCAACGCGGCGTCTCGTCGCGTAGGGTCAACTTCTCAGGTACTTCACCAACATTTAACCGTTATTCACCCAAGTTTCCCCAAACTGCTTGGGCCTCGACGCTCGGATCTCACCGCGAGCCCAAAAAGTTTCTCCCAAGCCATTTCTCCCAAGCTGCTTGGGCCTCGACGCTCGGATGTCACCGCAAGCCCAAAAAGTTTCTCCTAAACTGCTTGAGCCTCGACGCTCGGATGTCACCGCGAGCCCAAAAAGTTTTTTCCAAACTGCTTGGGCCTCGACGCTCGGATATCACCGCGAGCCAAATAAGTTTCTCCCAAACTGCTTGGGTCTCGACGCTCGGATGTCACTGCAAGACCAAAAAGTTTCTCCCAAACTGCATGGGCCTCGATGCTCGGATGTCACCGTGAGCCCAAAAAGTTTCTCCCAAGCTGCTTCTCCGAAGCAGCTTGGGCCTCGACGCTCCGATGTCACCGCGAGCCCAAAAAGTTTCTCCTAAACTGCTTGGGCCTCGACGCTCAAATGTCAACGCAAGCCCAAAAAGTATCTCCCTAACTGCTTGGGCCTCGATGCTCGGATGTCATTGCGAGCCCAAAAAGTTTCTCCCAAACTACTTGGGCCTCGATGCTCGGATTGCACCGCAAGCCCGAAAGTTTCTCACAACTGCTTAAGGGTTGACGCTCGAATATAACTACAAGCCCTAAAATTATCCCCAACAATGAGGGGCTCGCCCGCCGACCCTCCACACACGGCAAAAAGAGGCCCCCGCTCCAGACTCCTGCATCCCCTTGCTTTTCCAACAAGTGAGGGGCTCGACTACCGACCCCCAACTCTCTCGGCCAAATGACCTCTGGGTCGATGCTCGGATGTCACCGCGAACCCCAAAATCATCCCCAGCAATGAGGGGCTCGCCTGCCGACCCATCCATGCTCAGCAAAAAGAGGCCCCCGCTTCAGACTCCTGCATCCCCTTGCTTTTCCAACAAGTGAGGGGCTCGTCTACCGACCCCCCACTCTCTCGGCCAAATGACCTCTGGGTCGACGCTCGGATGTCACCGCGAGCCCCAAAAATTATCCTCAACAATGAGGGCTCGCCTGCCGACCCTCCCCGCTCGGCAAGAAGAACTATTTCTCCACGGGTCTCAATGCCTCCCCTTGCTTTTCCAACCAGCAAGGGGCTCGCCGACCGACCCTCGAGGGTCGACCGGCTGAGCTCCGACAATCGCGTGACTCCCAGAGGGGATCCCTTCAATCCTACCCCACTTACCTCTTCTGGAAAATACGGGTCCCATTCTTCGCCGTACACACCGACCCGCTCTTCCTACAGAGGTCAAAAAATCACTCCTACACGGTGGAACTACCCAGCCATCCAGGAGTGGGGGGCTCCTGATACGGGTCAGATGACGTTGCCCCTCTTGGGCCACAAGATTCCCTCAAAAGGCGTTCACCCCCGATCATCCAGATCCGCCACATCAGTGCTAAACCACCCAGGGCTCCTGCCCCATCAGCCCTAAACCACCCAGGGCTCCTACCACGTCAGTCCTAAATCACTTGGGCTTCCGCCACGTCAGGCCCACGGGCAACCGGGTCCAGACCCGGTTGGGGCTGCCTATAAATACCAGGCCCTCTCCCCCTTCACAAGGTAATCAATCTTTTTCCTCTAAAAAATCCTAGTTACTGTTACTCTTCAGTGACTGACTAGATCGTCGGAGGGCCTGCCACCGGGATCAATCCCGGTGTTCCTAGGCCGAGTGCAAGTACACGAGACCTCCGGATCCGAGTCGAGCATCCGACCTCCCCCTCGCTCCCGCCTCTACTCCCGTGCCGTCCTTCCTGGCTGAGAGTTGGGCGTACCATCCGTACCTGAGCTTCTGCAAAAATACAAATTGAGAGAACTCACACCTGATCCAAAAAAAAAAAACAAAAAACAAAAAACAAACAAACGCATCAGCTTTATATTTGAGAAATTAAAATTTCCTCTTTGACAGGGTTTACCTGAATACTTTTGTTTCTTATTAGCAATTTCTTTTAATCATCGGTCTAATCTTATATGGTTTACCAGTAAAGTTATGGGTTGACATGTATTTCTCTTAACGGATATACATTTGGAAGTGTCTATTTTCTTCTGTTCTTCAATATAAATTCATCTCTCCTGAAATTAAATCAAGTAGCATCCTTTTTTCATGATTATCTTTCTCCAACCTTGACAACAGACAATCCAAATTTGTATCTCTAGTGACCATGATGATCTTGATGGGTATTCTTTAGATTTCATTTTCTTTGAAAGTAAGGTTTACTAAATATTGGTGTACTCTTAATATTGGTGTACTCTTTCGCTCTCTTTTTTAGCAGTCTCTTTTTTAGCAGTCGAGTGTAACTTATCTTCCTACTAGGTATGCCCATGGCACGTGCCTACGGCAGGTATTCGAAATTGCATATAAATTTATTTTGAGTTATTTGGTTGGGTGAACTGCATATAAATTTATGCATTATACATACTAAAGATCAAAAGTAATTCAATATACCTTTTTAACAATTATTCGTTAAAATATTTTAGTTTTTTAGGAATTTATCTTTATTGCCCTTAAATATCTCAATATTGACTTATCCAATTCTTTAAAAAGCTAGATTTTTGTCAAGAAATGTGAGAACATCAATTAAAAATATGCACCATGACAGGAAAAAAAAACTGATTGTAAACAAATACAACCACCTTTCTAATACAATCATCTGCTCTATACATGCCTCCTTTGAAATTATATTGCTTCCTAATAGTTTTCTAATACAATCACCTTTAAATTGTTTACAGGCTAATATTCTAGGAGGAGGCACGTTATCGCGAAGAATGATTAGTTAATTAAGTTGTTTAGTAAAAATTTCGACAAAGTCTCTTCTGAAATAGTAATCCTTTTAGAGCAATTCCTTACGGAATTTTACTCAAAATTAAAAAATTAACATCACAGCCAGTCAAATTGAATCCTCCTTAGGCCAATCCAAGCCACATCACACAGGCATCATATATATAGGGCTCGGGGGAAAAAAATTTTCATATGACTAAAGATATAAAATAGAAGACCAAGATATCGTTTGGAAACATAATAGATTTTTGAAAATTTTGTAAAAATTTCGACCGAATCTCTTCTAAAATATTAGCCATTTTACAGCAATTTCTTACGGAATTCTGCTCACAATTAAAAATTTAACATAATAGGTAATAAATATGAATTCTTCCCAGATCAATCCAAGCAACATCACACAGGCATCATATATATAGGGCTCTGGGAGAAAAAATCTTCATATAACTAAAGATACAAAATAAAAACCAAGATATCGTTTGAATACATAATAGATTTTAAAAAATTTAGTAAAAATTTTGACAGATTGCCTTCCTGTAGCGGTCATGTCACACTGCCATTTTCCATTCTTGCCTTGTATATTTTGTTTCTGACCATGTACGTACGTTGTGTTAGAAATCAGAAAGGAATAATTTGATGGGAGAAAAGAGAGGAATTGCTTGTACATTTGAGAGAGAAAAAATGGCTTATTTATATGGTTAAATTTGAAAAAACCCTGGTTGTTGCAAAAAAAAAGAACCTAAAGTATTTCAAAAAATCACAGGTAACTTTTCTACTTGTATCAGATAATCTTATTCATCTTTACAAGTTGTTTCAAAAAACATTATATATCTTTCACATTATTGTCAAAATTTTCCTCAACTTTAGCAGAAATCTCACATTGGCAGGTGGATTTTTTGCAACAATAGTTCAGGGAGTTTCTGTATAAAAAAAAAAGATCCGAAAGGTTTTCTGCATAAAGGCCATAGTTCAAAAAAAAAAAATTTTCGAATTTAGCCTATTTATAATTGCTTCTCAACCTACATGGAAGCTCCCAATTATGGATCAGAGTAAAAGGAAAATATGTATTGAATAGAAAAACTACCAGTCATGGATCCACCAACTAAAGTAAATCTCCCATATTGGTGGTAAATATTTGTTAACAAGATTTATGCAACAAAAGACTTCCACGTGGAAGCCATGTTGTGTCATCTCTACTACTATAGTGGGAGAAGGCCTTAATCCTTAACCCAACTTGTGTAATGCACGTGTTGGTAAATTTTTTTTTTTTTTTGCCCTTTTCATTTCCCCCCACCAAAAAAATTTCTCCACATGCAAATCACGTAATTTTTTTTCCCTTTTCATTCCCCCCTCAAAAAAAAATTTCCCACGTCCAAAGCACGTGTATTATACTAGTAATCTATAGTTACAAATATGTCATACTAGGAAAACATCTCAGTATAGAAAAAGAAAAGAATATAAACATCCAAATGTAGACATACTACTGAGAATGAGCTCCATTAATGAGGCATATATCTCCAACAAAGGCAACTAATATTCTCCAAATGAGACGAGTACTATTCTCTTAACATAACCAAGCCTCCAATATCTTAAGTATTTTCAGTACTCCTCTCTAGTGGGATCATAGAGGGAATTGACTTTTAGCTTGAAAGAGCAAAATTTCAGTTGAAGATCTTCGATAAAGTTGGAAAGATTTGCTGTACCGACCAACTTTTTAAAAATATTTGGGGTTCTGACTTACTTCCGAAAATAATTAGCGATCTGATCTAGTTTTGAACATATCAGCATAAACCGTTATTGAAAATAACGACATAGGTTATTTACGTGCCGTTATTTTTAATAACGGCATCTATTTTACATTTTTTTACCATGCCGTTATTTGGAATAACAGCATCAGTATATTTTCTCTTACAAGTGTGAATCTTCTAACTTTAAAAAATTCTACGTGTGAAAAAAACTTATAAATAATGTCGTTATCCCCAATAACAGCATTCGAATGACTGATGTTGTTATTGGAGATAATGACATCAGTTATATATAAATGAACTGTTGCTGTTGTTTGGAAACAGAAAGGATGAATAATAAGTTAATTTTTTTTTAAAAAAAATTATAACTGGAATAACGGCATCAGTTATAATTTTTTTATTTTAAAAATTAACTTATGCGTCAGAGATGATGAATAATAAGTTACTTTTTTATAAAAAAAATTTATAACTGATGTCGTTATTTGGAATAACGGCATCAGTATTGAGAATGCCGTTATTTGAAATAACGACATCTATTATAAGGTTTTCACACTTGCAATTTTTTCTCTAAATGGAGATTACTAGCTGTCGAAAAACAAAATAATCTATGCCGTTACTCAAAATAACGGCATGACACTTTTTTTAAATATAGATACCGTTATTGAAAAAAAGGCATGTAAATAATCTATGTCGTTTTTTTCAATAAAAATTTTTGCTGACGTGTCTAAAACTGAATCAGTTCGCAAATTATTTTCGAAAGTGGATCATAGCGTCAAATATTTTCAAAAGGTGGGTCAGTACGGCAAAATTTTCATAAAGATGTTACAACTTGACTGTGACTGCAAGAATCCCAATGCCACGTAAGGGGTTGTTTAATTGGTAGTAAAGTTAATTAGTTTAAGTTAAATTGGTTGCCACCTCAGCATTTGCGTTATAATTACCCACATTGACTACTTTCCTCTGTTTGGTTGCAACTATTAAGATTAAGCAAAATTGGGTGGGCCACCACTGCCATGTCTTGAATTTGGTAAAACTTTGTTTCTCTATTTAGATTGGGATTTCTAAGGTAACATGGCATTTTTGATTTTTTTAATAGAAATTGGGAACCCCACACATGCTGGTAACTTGTTTTTGGTAACTTGTTTTGGATTCCCAAAATTTTACAACCAAACATGAGAAAGTAAAAGCATGTAAAAAAAGGTTCCTTTTTAATAATATCAATGTCATTCAAACATGAGAAAATTTGTAATTTTAAAAAAAATGTGGATTCTCTCCTGTTTTACTTGCAACCTAGTAGAGGAAAAGGAAAATTATAAACCATGAAATCCTATAATGTCAAAATTACCAAAATTGGTTACTAAGTGCATATCATGTACTGCATATCTCTTGATTGTTTGAACAAACTTTTATTGAAAAGCCGATATTATAATTTTGTGATCGTCATTAGGAAGTTAGGATCTATCTATTTGGTTAGCCTTGTAGAGAATAAGTGCGAGAAGGTCGGGCTATAGAGCTCTAGGATGTTGGCTGCCAGGTTTTAGTCCTATATTCATATATGTAACGAGTAAAAGAGTGGAGCAAACTAAAGGTTTGTTGGGGAGAGTTGCAACACCCTGTGCTTACTCACCTACGTATCTAAGAATCTAGCCACAACCCCACCATAAGGCTGACCTTCCCTAAAAGAGTTAACTTTAGTTGGTCCTTTTGGGTTCATAGGCAATTTTATTTATACAATGCTTAATTCAATCTCTTATATATCCAATATGGAACTTACGTCTCCACTTTCAAGCAATTTAATCACATATATACTAGGTGCACTGTATAATCCCACAAGGTATGCCCACAAGCACACTAATTCTCTATCAGCCCATTTTAAGTAATCGAAACTCAAAACCCAATTAGGGATATTAGCACAAGTACCCCTTCAAAGTTTCAGAATTTCTTTCTATTTTTATATATTTTCTAGTTTTCAAATCATCTGTATTTATTATATTAATGTGTATGATATATACTGTGTATTAGTTTCCCCATTCCTCAATGAAGCAGCTAGTTATGTCTATATATAATTCTATGTGCAGGCGTACGTTATGATCATAATAGCTTAAAGTAACTTCACAAAATAGGAGATGGTGAGGGAAAACAAGAAGCAGTTGCAAGGAAATGAAGCAAATAAATAAGTGTGTCTGAGCTTGATCTCCATATTTCCATGTACGAGCTCATCTGGCAAGTAAATAGAGAAACAACATAAATATCCTTATTGATTCCAAGTAAAATAAAATATATAAATAGTTTTCTGTTGCTTCTTGTTGTTTCTCCCTTTGTTCTTGTTAACTCAAAGCTTACTTTAGGTCTTCCCATATTAGGTACTTCTCGTCATGACTTATTTTCCTAGAAAGAGATCCGGATTCATTAGTTTTTTATATATATTATAAATGATGGGTTAGGATTCCCCCCGCGTTCCATTAATAAGTTGTTTAACTAAACATACAACCAAACTATGGATTATGAAGTTCATGTTACCCAACAAGTTGGGACATGATACTCATTCTCTGCCCCAAAAAAGAGAAGCTCCCCTATACAAGAGTTTTCCGCCCAAAAACCTATCTACACAACATCCCAAAAAAATTTAGTGCAAGGCTGCCCCGAAACTGCCTTAAAAAGTCGTGTACACATGCAAGTGTCCAGCCAGAAATCTGCATGCCGATCACTCGCCATCCCGTGTCCCCACACTGTCCTCAGAGTGCCATGTGTGTGGAAGTAGCCACATCACCATACATCTCCTTGATCATCTTTCTAGCCAAAGCACCTGTCGTATTAGAACAGAAAACAATATTAGCCCTTATCATGTTTAGTAGGTGCTGATGCATGACATGTCTGTGTGTGTGTGTCCAAAAATTTTATTGTTCTTACCATATGGCCTAACATGTAGCTGCTACCTTAATCCCCGATGACTCGATTTTTCTTTTACCAACATTTAGCTTCCTCCAAGATCCTCAAGCAGAGTACACAGAGTTCGGTAAGGTGGTAGATATACAAAATCTGCGCACTAGATCCTCTTATAACGGTATAGCATATCGGGAATTCATGAAAAGATTATTCCCCGTTTCACTTTTTTGAGCGCACATGACGCATTCAGTCGGACCCTGCCAATTACCTCTAGCCAAGTTATCTCTCGTTAAGATGACGTTAAACACGCGGACCTTCAATGAAACCTTGATCTTCCACACTAGATCGTGCACCGGATCCCTCCGTCATTGATAGTTAAAATGCCGACCTTCAATGAGACCTTGATCTTCCACACTAGATCGTGCATCGGATCCCTCCGTCGTTGATTAGTTAAACTAGTTCTCTTAGACTTCTATTCTTTGATCCATCACACTGGTTCATGGCTTTGCATGTTAGATGATAATTACATCAATCTTATTATGGAAAACAGTAAATTTTCATCCACGTTCAGTTCAGTCTTATTATACGCATATATCGTAGAACTTTTATGGCTAATATATTCTCCATCTTATGTTACTAGTATTTTTCACGTGCGATGCACGCTTTGATAAGAGTTTGAGAATTTTCATGTGCTATATATGTGTTAAGAAATAGTTTTGTAGTTGGACGTGCGTTGTTCGTAATTGGGAAAAATATTTTGAAAGAAAAGCTACAATTTGTACGTGCAATACATGTGTTTATAAGTAGAATTTGAGTTGTATGTGCACCATATGTATACGTTTAGTGTTAAAAAAATATTATAAAATTGTTCTGTACGTGTGTTGCGCATTTTAAATAGGTGATTTTTTTTGTTGTTGTAATTAATGGGAGAGTTGGGGTTGCACGTGTAACACGCGGGTTTGTATGTTGACAAATGACAACCCCAACCCTCCCTTTATAATATTAGAGATTATGAGTGGTCCATGATCTATTCTTGCAAGCCATGAATTTTTTGCCGTACTGACCCACTTTTTGAAAATATTTGGCGCTCTAACCCTCTTCCGAAAATATTTAGCGATTTGACCCAGTTTTGGACACGTCAACAAAAAAGGTTATTGGGAACAACGACATAGGTTATTTGCATGCCGTTGTTCCCATTAATGACATCTATTTTTAAAAAAAACTCTCGTGCCGCTATTTGAAGTAACGACATCGGTTATTTTAATTCTCAACCGCTTGCACTCTCACTTGTGGGAAAAAATTTCAAGTGTGAAAAGCCTATAACAGATGCCTCTATTTTCAACAACGGCATTCTCATAACTGATGTCGTTGTTTGAATAACAACATCCGTTTTAAGTTTTTTTTGCATAAAAACAGTGGCCCCCTCTTCTCCTTCCCCTTTCTCAGTCGATCTGCTTTCTCTCTCTCTCACTCTCGAAACCCACAAACCCTAGATCCCTAAAACCCCAAATCCCAAGCATTGGAGTGCTCTCAAACTTTATATATCCTACCTCCTCACTCTCACACTCATCTCATTCCCCATGCATGACGTTTTTCCAAGCTATCCAAGATACGGTCTAATTTGAAGGTATTATTATAACCATATGTTTGATATGTATTCATAGGTTATGCTTATGAGTAGTTAATGACTTGAATATGTTTGAATCTTTATGTTTAGTTATGGAATATGAAATCTCTATTTGGTTATATTTTGGGGGTGAAATAATTAGAGATTCGAAGATTGGATATTGTTATAGCGATGTTGAACCGATCATTATTTGGGCTCCCCGCAACTTTATATACTCAAAACTAATAGATAAGATATTTGAAGTCATTAATTAGGATAGAGGTGAGTTGAGTGTCAAAACCAAAGCCCGTTATGCTACCGGTAAAGGGGAAGAACAATATTTTTAGTGTGGTTCCCGTAGATAATGATATTTCTTTGAAGTCCATGATTGGTAGGATACTTGATCCAAATTATAGTTGGAATGCATTGGAGTTATATATTGAGAAAATGCGGCTTCCAAACACTAGGCCAGTTGTTATTCAAAGTCCAAGGCGCGCTCCGAGTTTGAAACCATTTGCTGAGTCACATGCAAGCATACCAAATACACAAGAAGACATTAGCACAACTCTAACAGAGCCTATTACCACTGAATATGAGCAGCTACATCAATTGACCTTGACACAAAATATTGTCCACACCGACATAGTAATGCAAGACTTTGACAATACCGTTGTAAATAACGATTTGGTAGAAGAGGAAGAAGATGTGGATCACGGTCTTGAAGTTGATGAGGAGGAGGTTGTCGATGAAGCTCCGGTTAATGATGTCAACGTTGATGTGCCAGTTAACAATGTGGTGTTGCCAAATCAGTCCATTAGTGCAACTGTACATGAGGTTCAATCGAGTGAATGGATATCCCGTGCAATCGTACATGAACATGCACAGTCTTCCGTCGACTCTTCCAACACGGATGAACTCTTCATAGGTCAAAGATTTCTACCTAAAGATTTTATACAACATCAAGTGAAGATGTACTCCGTGAATAACCATCGAGAATTTGGGACGGTAAAATCGATCCCTAGTTTATACTATGTCAAATATAAATACGCACCCATCTACCATTCAGCCGAGGACATTGCAGAACATTTGGTACTTGTAAATGTAGTGGGTTGTTCTTGGCGATTGCGTGCAATTTTTCCAAAAGGCCGTACTTATTTTGTGGTAAAGAAGATTGAAGGTCCGCACACTTGTGTGAATACTACATTGAATCAAGATCATAGGAAAATTGATTCTACGATTGTATCGAAGATTATATTGAATGTTGTGAAGGCACAACTAGGATTAACACCAAGAGCAATAATTAAGATAGTCAAGCTTCAGTTCAATTACACAATTTCATACTGGAAAGCTTGGAAGGCGAAACATAAAGCAATTGAGTGATTATATGGTTCTTTTGAAAAAGCTTATACTAAATTGCCCTATCTTCTCAATGCAATTCAAGTATCAAATCTAGGGACGACCGTCCATTGTGCCAAGATTGTGTCCGGTTCGACCGAAGAAACTTTTATGGGGGTCTTTTGGGCATTCGGGCCTTCAATCGAGGGGTTTAAAGCATGCAAACTAGTTATAAGTATTGACGAAACACATTTGTATGGAAAATACAATGGTTGTTTATTGATTGATGTTTCACCGGATGCAAACGGTCAGTTGTTTCCATTTGCGTTTGCAATAGTTGATGGAGAGAGCATAAAAACCTGGACATGGTTCATGAACTGTATTCGGTGTTTTGTCATGGATTGTGCAGGTCTATGTGTTATTTCTGATCGTCATGCAGGCATTTTATCAGCAATGGATAATGAGTTCGGAACATGGAAGGAACCACTTGCTTATCATCGTTATTGTATGAGGCATTTTGCTAGTAATTTCCATAAAAAATTTGGTTGCAAGTAAAAATTAGTTGAAGAAGTTAGAGAAAAAATTGCACAGCTTGAAGCGGCTAATGTTGATGGGGCTAATTGGTTGAAGGAGAAGCCGACTGAGAAGTGGGCACTTTCTGCCGATGGAGGCTGTCGATATGGTATAATGACTACAAATCTATTGGAAGTGTTCAATTCTGATTTTTAAAGGTGTCCGTAGCTTGCCCGTCACGGCAATTGTGGAAATGATTTTTTTTCCGTCTCAACATGTACTTCACAGACTGCCGTGAAGCGGCACAGACCCTTATCAGTGAAGGGAAATTTTGGGCACCACGTGTTCAAGAGATTATTGATTTACGGTGTGAGAAATCGAATTTGCATGAGGTAATAATGTTTAGTAACCGGCCCGGTATTTTTGGAGTTAAAACCGACGTTAGAATGGATAAAGGACATCAAAAGGGTGGACATTGGTACACAGTTGATCTCGGGGCCGTACTTGTACTTGTGGAAAATTCCAGCTCTATCACATTCCATGTTCTCATGTATTTTCCGCTTTTACCTCCCGTGCAATTGATTATCAACCTAACATTGATGCATATTATTATACAAGTTCATTAGCACTAACGTGGCCCCAACTTTTAATCCTATTCCAGACGAATCTTATTGGCTGACACAAAGTGGATCGATGCTCATAGCCGATGCGAGTCTACGTAGCTTGGAAGGTCGTCCTAGGAGTACTCGTATTCGCGATGATATGGATGCTCGAGTGGGTGGGAGCACCGAAAAAATTTGTTCTAAATGCGGATTAAGTGGAGACAATAGGCGAAGATGTAAGAAGGTACCCAATGTAGGCACATCCTAAACGACCGATATTTGAAGTTGTATCCCAATGTAGGCTTTATATTGTAATATATAAATGTGTTCGTATCCTATCATAATATGCGTAACTCTCATTTTGTAATTTTTATCTGTAAGTTATTATAATTTAGAGAATTTGAATCTGAAGAACATTTGTTGTAATATATGGTAATGTCATCAATTGGGTATGAGATATATGATTGTGATAAATGATTCTCTGTCGTGTGAATGGTTGTGAATGTTTTGAATGGAAATTATAAGTAACAGTTGCCGTTATTTACAATGTGAATTGGTTGTTGTAATATTTTATTATTTATATAATATGGTGTTTGTAATTGCATTTGTTGCTGTTATTAAAGTTGAAGTCTCAAAATAATGAAAATTAGTTGTGTGAATGGTTGTGCATCTTTTGGCTGGAAATTATAAGTAACAGATGCCGTTATTGTAAATAACGGCATTTGTTACCTGTAACATTATTAGAAACAACGGCAATACTTCAAAACATGCACAACTTCAATTAAATTATATTTTTACTTGTTTCCGTTATTCAGAACAACAGCACCAGTTAAATTGATGTCATTATTCAAAATAACGGCACTAGTTAAATCTATTTTTCGGATTTAACAAATTGGCTGACAAACTCTCTGCCTCAACAAACGTTACTCACAATAACGGCATAGGTTCAAGATTTTATTTTTTAATTTTGGTAAGTTACAAATTTGAACTATTGTCATAATTCTGAACAACGGCATCCTTTAAGTGATGCCATTATTCGAAGCAACATATGTGAAGGCAGAGGATTTGGCAAAGAATCATTTCGTTGGAATTAAAAGATATAACTGATGTTGTTGTTCAGAACAACGGCACTATTTGAACCTATGCCGTTGTCTCAGACAACGTCTGTTGAGGCAGAGAGTTTGTCAGCCAATTTTTTAAATTCGCAAAATAGATTTAACTGATGCCGTTATTCTGAACAACGACATCAATTTAACTGGTGTTGTTTTTCTGAATAACTGAAACAAGTAAAAATATAATTTAATTGAAGTTGTGCATGTTTTGAAGTGTTGTCTTCGTTGTTAATAACATTACAGGTAACAAATGCCGTTACTTACAATAACGACATTTGTTACTTACAATTTCCATCCAAAACATGCACAACCATTCACACAACTAATTTTCATTTTTTTGAGACTTCAACTTTAATAACGGAAACAAATGCAATTATGAACACCATATTATATATAATAAAATATTACAACAACCAATTCACTTGACTGGTACATAGGATTAAGTTTTGAATTTGCATCAAATTATAAAAGCCCAATAACTGACATTCATCAAGTACTTCAAAACATAACCAAATATAATAAAATTACATATTTAAAAGGTATCTTAAGGATTGAGCTATCCAAAGTTTACAAAATAACACATTTCAACATTTAACTTAACTAGGGGTATAGTGTTGCGGTTGCCTCCTCCTCCGAGCTGGGACTTTCCTCCTACGTTCTACAATATCTTTTGTCGCAGGTACACGGGGGTCGTCCTCTTCTTCATGCTCCGCTTTTTCTTCTACAATCTCTTATGATACTAATTGAGAAGCCGATGGAGGAAAACGGACAGTCTTCCATCGTGGCCCATGTGAAGATGAAGATCCCGAATGTGTAGATGGTGGAGGTGGAGATTGACCTTGTCTTTGTGGTGATGTGGGAGGTTGAACTTGTATTGTTGGTGGTGGTGGAAGTTGAGCTCGTCTACCACTTAGTCGGGGCGGCTAAGTTGGAAGTTCAGATAACGGAAAAAGAGCTGCGAAGGCCGGGCCGTCTCCAACCTCTTCAAGTGATATACAACATGGACGGAGGATTTCTCTTGCTAACTCCTTGCAAACCTTCGAAGCGTTGCTTTTCAATATACGAGAACATTTCCATGCAATATTCCATGTGTTGTCGATCTACAAAACCAAAAGATATTAGTAGTAAACCAAACTTTTTTAAACAAGTAAAAGAAAAATGTGTACAAAAAATTTAAATTAATATTTGTTAACAATAACATAATTTTACCATTAGTCGGTACAAGAACGCTTTTGGTTGATACATAGGTTGCGACGTGGAATGTGCCGGTGGTGGTTCTACTTGGTGCCTCGGTATCGGCATTTAGATACCCGCGGGGATAGCCGATCTTGGAGCAATAACAACCGTGTAATACGACGGTACCACGCCATGTAAGCTGTTTACAATGACACGTCGTACGGTGCAATCACTTCTACTGTGAAATCGTATTTCCTCTCATTCCACATTGCTACATGAGAGCGGTGGTGATCGGTCCAATCCATACTTGACAATCCACCTTAACCGGTAATATTGTGAAGTCTTCGGTCGTACATCGTCTTCTCCGAGATGGGTTATTGTGCATTGAATTGTCGGAGGACTCGTTCGTCGTAATAGAACTCCATGACAGAGAAATTTATAAGTGGAGCTCGTTTCAACCAAAGTTGATTATTTGCTGTGCATAGTGGGGGTAGACGTGTAGCCTTTCGGTCGTGTACGGTGTCCAATTGACGTACTCTTCCCGAAGTTGATCGAGTTCATCCCTATAATATGTCAACACACCACGTGGGTTATCTCTCCACATGAGTTGTAGCGCCCCGATTTCCAATATACTGGGAAACCATGACACGAGCCATGATCTTTTCTTTAATTAGTCACAATACACAGAAAAACAGGAGAATTTAAAACTTTTTATTCAACACCCAATGTATTACAAGTCTGAATATTATACAACTGCAATACCTTACAATAGAGTTACAATATTATCTTTACATTTCCAAGTATTACAACCTTCAACATCTTACATCAGAGTACTTCCAACTAATAGATAATGAATACATATACTGCAGCGAAACTAAACATAACACTGACTCCTTGCTTTCCTTGCCTTGAGTCCTCCTGAATCTCGTCCTTGTACTTCGGCGATCCAGTACCTATGGAAGTGGGGACGTCAGTATTCACTGACGCTTAAAGGCTGATATCAAAGCAGCAAATCTCCTAAACAACATACAAAACATGGCAATGGTGTTGGTGTAGTTTAAGTGTTCGTGAGTGCTATGACTAGACTCTAATGCGATATTTAAATAGAACTAGGATGCTTCCTATTCTAATGTCAGCAAGTCTCCGAAGCAACATGCAGCCCATACTACATGCGACCCTATCTCAAGCCATTTCTCCATATATATAGGGATTTGAACCCGCGTTATGAACTTCTAATTGTACACAACCTGTTCCTGACACCTACACGTGACCGATGAGGTTGCAGATGTGGTCATGTGCCACTGATGCAGTACGCCAGTGGTGTCTATGTTCGCCACTGCTACCCGGCCAACCGGACCTCACTCAAAACAAACCCAACGTATCGGGCGTCATTTCAAAATCCAAATCATAGGGTCTCGCAAGCGCAGGGTAGCACGAAGCCTACCCTGTGGCACCCCTGGGGTCTCGCAAGCGCAGGACTGCCCAACGCATCCTGTGGCACCCCAAGCCACAGTACTTCAGGAATTAACAGCGCGAGATACGCAACCCGTGCTCCCAACTTGTGAGACGGCACCGTACGTATCCCTTTGACAGGAAGGCGCAACCCAATACACCACGTATGATCTGCCTCAAGGGACGAGTTAGTTGTAAGGGGCCCCCGACAACCGACTCCTTGCTCCCGGCAAAAGGGTTAAGTAAAATGATCTTTATAGGTTACTATCCTAATGATGTCCCTGACTCGAACAATCCTAGGGATGACAATATTATAAACACAACATGCTAGGCCTTTAAAGTAGTCTTCGCAAGACAACTCTACTAGGCTGCTCAACCTAGACTTACCAGAATCCTTCGGGATCCGGTTCCTGGCCCATCGATCCAAGACCTCGGCCGTGCGAATATACATGCATGCCGCTACCCTAAACTTGGATTCCGCCTATACTCCGGTCCTCGATCAACCTACCCTGGTTAAGATTCGACGGTACACAAGGAGTGACTCCTCCACAGTTCCTTAGGGTAAGAAAACATATGTCTTGATGGTCGATAGCCCTTAGGGTGGTAATATCACCCTAGACGAGCACGACGAACTGTGTACTAGCTAACAAGCTATACACGAGTAACAACCACATACGAGCCAATAAGCTACGTATGAAACAATAACTACCTACGAGCCAGGCGGGCCTCGTAGGAGATAACAATGTACATACTAGCCAAATAAGCCGCGTATGAGACCAACAGCTACGCACGGGCCGGTCGAGCCGCGTACGAGACAAAAACCTACATACGAGCCAAATAAACTACGTATGAGACCCACAGCTACATACGGGCCAGTCGAGCCACGTACGAGCACAACCATATGCAAACAACCATACAGGTAATCAATCCTAGAAGCAACCAAACGTGCTTACTAGCAAACTTGATCTTCTATTATTAGAAGCAACAGAAGAATCTATTAATAGTCTATGATCGGTATTCTACTAACGAAAAACCAAAGGCGACATAACAATCTTTATCAAACTAACTATTACTAGTGGTCTCCTAAATCCTTATTACTTCAACCTATAGTACTTTAAGCATGGCATACAATTGCAAGCATCTACGTACGACAATCTAATTATGGTACATAACATAACCACCAACCATAACACTCCTACAATGTTCTAAACATGGTAGGTTAATTAAACATCAATCCTACAACATTATAAGCATGTATAATGATTCCTACTACAATCTAAGTATAGATAAATGAATCTAGCATGGTATACAACTTTCCTACTAGCATGTAAGTATGGATAAATTAATCTAGCATTATATACCACTTATCTAAACATAGATAAATTAATCTAGCATGGTATACTACTTTCCTACAATCATCTAAGCATAGATAAATTAATCTAGCATGGTATATGCTTTCCCACTATCATCTAAGCATAGACAAATTAATCTAACATGGTATTTGCTTTCCTACAATCATCTAAGCATAGATAAATTAATCTAGCATGGTATATGCTTTCCTACAATCATCTAAGCATAGACAAATTAATCTAGCATGGTATATGCTTTTCTACAATCATCTAAGCATAGATAAATTAATCCAGCATGGTATATGCTTTGCTACAATCATCTAAGCATAGACAAATTAATCTAGCATGGTATATGCTTTCCTACAATCATCTAAGCATAGATAAATTAATCTAGCATGGTATATGCTTTTCCACTATCATCTAAGCATAGACAAATTAATCTAGCATGGTATATGCTTTCCTACAATCATCTAAGTATAGATAAATTAATCTAGCATGGTATATGCTTTCCTACAATCATCTAAGTATAGATAAATTAATCTAGCATGGTATATGCTTTCCCACTATCATCTCAGCATAGACAAATTAATCTATCATGGTATATGCTTTCCTACAATCATCTAAGCATAGATAAATTAATCTAGCATGGTATATGCTTTCCTACAATCATCTAAGCATAGACAAATTAATCTATCATGGTATACTACTTTTCTACTATCATCTAAGCATAGATAAATTAAGCATGAATGACCACTAAGCATGAATGTTTTACTAAGCATGGATAACTACTAGTATGAACATACAACACTCCAAAGTATATATATATATACTTCTAAACATGGTAAGTAATTTAGCATTTATCCTACAACATTCTAAGCATAAATATACACTTTGCATGGTATACATCATTCCTAAATATGGTAGGTATTTTTAGAATAAATCCTACAACATTCTAAGCATAAATATACACTTAGCATGGTATACATCATTCCTAAACATAGTAGGTATTTTTAGAATAAATCCTACAACATTCTAAGCATAAATATACACTTAGCATGGTATACATCATTCCTAAACATGGTAGGTATTTTTAGAATAATTCCTACAACATTCTAAGCATAAATATACACTTAGCATGGTATACATCATTCCTAAACATGGTAGGCATTTTTAGAATAATTCCTACAACATTCTAAGCATAAATATACACTTAGCATGGTATACATCATTCCTAAACATGGTAGGTATTTTTATAATAAATCCTACAACATTCTAAGCATAAATATACACTTAGCATGGTATACATCATTCCTAAACATGGTAGGTATTTTTAGAATAAATCCTACAACATTCTAGGCATGATACTCACTAACTTAGCATGAAACATGAACATCTATCATCTTTATTGAAACATAACATCTACTACAATTTTATTTGAACATAAACCTCTACTAAAACTTTATTTAAACTTGAACATCTAATACAAATTTATAAACATCTACTTAATGCTACTTATTTAACATGCACATTTACTACACTACTTTACTTAAAATATGAACATCAACTACTACTACTTATGAATAGCTACTAACATTTTACATATCATAACCATCTACAACTACTTCCTTTTAACGTTTACTACTACTAGTACTTTATTTAAACATACTACTACTTCTTTATTTAAACATGAACATAAACATCTACACTACTTCTTTTAATCATCTACTACTACAACTACTACTTTTTAATATGAACATAAAACATCTACAATTAAATTACTTACTAAAAAAAATCTTTATTAGCATATGTTTCTTATTATTACTAGTGGACATAAAAGAGATCTTTTTAATCCTTTTACAACTAGTGATTAGGTTAGTTTCTTTTTCATAATTAAAACTAACATCTAATTTAGGTTCTTTTTACTTAAGATTATTAAAGAAAATAACAATAATAAAATAAAGTGAGAACCTTCATTTGGTTCAACCAACCATATGCTTATCTTTTTAGTCCAAGTTTAATACAAGTCCTACAACCAAAAATGGTTGTATAAAATGGTTTATATGCTTTATGTATAAGTCCATATTCAAGTCCTACAACCCCAAAATGGTTGTATGTACAAGTCCATATGTATATGTCATTTTAGTCCATAAAACAACTACTACTACTACAAAGATTCAATCTTTATGTGTATTTAATACTACCATTTGTTTCTTTTCTTTTTATGTGGTTATTACCCTTAACATTTACAACATACAAAAGAGAATCACATACAACAACATTTATCACAACAACCCATTCCAAAAATCAAAGAAAACAAAACAAGGAAGGCAAGAAGAAGAAGAAACATAAAAAACAACAATACAAACAAACAAACAAACAAAGAGAAACCCCCACCTCCTTTTCTTGTAGGAAGGACTTACTATGCTACTACTTCTCCTTCCTCCTAGCTTTTAGAAATCTCTACTAAACCTACAAGAAAACTCTCAAGTTAGTATGGTGTTCTCTCTTTCTTTTTCTTTCTTTCTTTCTTTCTTCATGATCTTTCTAAAATGAGACAAAGGTGGAGGAAGGGGGTATTTATAGGTGGGAAAAGGGGTGGAGAGTGCAAATGTGCACATACACATTTGCAAAAAGGACCTCCCACATAATGGGGGCCGGCCATACCTATGGGGAGGTGGAAATTGGTGGAGGTAGGATGTGGTGGAGGTATTATGTGAGTATGGTGTTATGTGAGGGTCTCTAGAAGGGTTTCCTTAACCTCTTCATGCACACTTAACCTAGGTTAAACACTTATAAATCCTAACAATCTAATAGGCTTTGTCATAACAAAGACAAGTGTTGTCCAAAAATACACAACACGCAATTTGTATAATGTACTAATCGACATACTACACGTATGTGCGCATATATGTCTGTATACCGAAAATCTTTGCATAATCCGTATAAAAATAATTTGATCTCGGAAATAATAATAAAATAAATTCGATTATTAGTTCGGAAGGTCACGGTTTCAATTTGATACAATACGGATGTATACTGACCGGTATCTGGGTACAGATAATGTCTATGAACAAACCGGATGAAAATCACCAAAATATTTTAATTTTGGAATTAAAACAAAATAATAATAAGATAATAATAAAATAATAATTTATATAATGTAATATCCGTCCGGGATATTACATGAGTTTACCCGTCCAATACACACCTAAAGGAGCCCTAAACACTGGATTCTCATGAAGCACACTCCAATTATTTGAAAGAACAGTTACTCAGGGAGACCGAGGTGTATTCGTTCCCAACACCAAATTTGTAATAACCCCATCAGCCCCATCATTTGGATCGGCCCCATTGAACAATTGCACAGGGCACGGTAAAGAAAGGCCAAAGCCGCACTTCCCCAACTATATCGCCCGGCTCTATGTATGTCGGCAATCAAGGTAATGTACATTATTAAATGGACTACATCACCGGAAGAATTAGGAAAGAGAATACCTCTGTCGACAAAAGATACACCCGCATGTAACATTGAATATCGAAGTCGGTCGGTTCCTTTCCCAAACTATTGTCGAACTCTTCTGTAATATCCCAGTCGTATATTATATTTGTATTATTATTATTTTTAAAATTAAAATATTCTTAAGGAAATTAATTAGTTTTAATAAATAATCATTATCTGTATATATATACAAGTAAGTATATATATGTATTGTATCGGTTTTGTGCACTTATACAAAATCCTGTAAAATGCGTTTTTGAGAAAATATCTGTAATATCCCAGACTCATATTAAAAATCATTATTTTATTATCTTTTTATTTTTTATTTTCAGAATTGAAATGTTTTTTATGGATATTACCTGGTTTAGTTAATAAACATTATCTATATATATACCAGTCTATATATATCTGTATTGTATCAAATTGGAACTAAAATCTTCCGAGCCGGTAATAAAATTATTTTTATTAGTATTTCTGAATTAAAATATTTTTGGTAGAGATTACTCATTTTGACGAATAAAAGTTATCTATATATATAGATGTATGTACGTATAAGTACCGTATCGATTTCGTACGTTTGTACGAAATCATGTAGTATGTGATTTTGTGAAAATACCTCTTATTCTTGATCAGTCATGATCAAATGGAGGGTAGGGATTGGAATAGGGTGTGATTTCAATATTTATTTGCAAATTGAACTCCAATTGTTTGAGCCACAAATGAGAGAAACAAGTGGCTCTCTTCTCAACCACAAAGACTCAACCCTTCTCCTATAACCCCCCTACCCCATTGTAACCTTTGGATAGCTCAATCCTTGAGATACCTTTTAAATGTGTAATTTTATTATATTTGGTTATGTTTTGAAGTACTTGATGAATGTCAGTTATTGGGCACTTATAATTTGATGCAAATTCAAAACTTAATCCTATGTACTAGTCAAGTGAATTGGTTGTTATAATATTTTATTATATATATAATATGGTGTTTGTAATTGTATTTGTTGCTGTTATTAAAGTTGAAGTCTCAAAATAATGAAAATTAGTTGTGTGAATGGTTGTGCATGTTTTGGATGGAAATTATAAGTAACAGATGCCGTTATTGTAAATAACGGCATCTGTTACCCGTAACGTTATTAGCAATGACGGAAACACTTCAAAACATGCACAACTTCAATTAAGTTATATTTTAACTTGTTTCCATTATTCAGAACAATGGCACCAGTTAAATTGATGTCGTTGTTCAGAATAACGGCATCAGTTAAATCTATTTTTCGTATTTAACAAATTTGTTGAAAAACTCTTTGCCTCAACAGACGTTACTCACAATAATGGCATAGGTTCAAAATTTTATTTTTTAATTTTGGTAAGTTACAAATTTGAACTATTGCCGTTATTCTGAACAACGACATCCTTTAAGTGATGTCGTTATTCGAAGCAACATATGTTAAGGCAGAGGATTTGGCAAAGAAATATTTCGTTGGAATTAAAAGATATAACTGATGTCGTTGTTCGGAACAATGCACTATTTGAACCAATGTCGTTGTCTCAGACAACGTCTGTTGAGGTGGAAAGTTTGTCAGCCAATTTGTTAAATCTGAAAAATAGATTTAACTGATGTTGTTATTCTGAACTACGGCATCAATTTAACTGGTGTTGTTGTTCTGAATAACTGAAACAAGTAAAAATATAATTTAATTGAAGATGTGCATGTTTTGAAGTGTTGCCGTCGTTGTTAATAACATTACAGATAACAAATGTTGTTACTTACTGATATGGCTAAAAATGGGGTTAAATCGGAACCGTCCAAATCAGGTGCGAATCTTAGAGATCAGGGGTAAAATGTAATTTCACCTGCAAACGGGTCTGAAATGGGAACGGGATCTTTTTCCAAAGGCCCAATAACCCATAAATGGGTCCATCATTCTGGACGCGGATTCCAACCCGCGAAAGCCCAATCCAGCTGGATAGGAGAATTAGGGTTTCTGATTGCACTTAATCAACGGTCCTGATCACTTCTATCCATTCACTGGGAAGTAGGGATTTGATCTTATCCCGAAACTGGTTCCTAAGGCAGCTATAAATACCCCCCATCCCCCACTATTAACAGGTAATCAATCTTTTGCCAATCAAAGCTCTTTCATAATCTTTCTGATTACTGACTTGAACGTCTGAGGGTGTGTCGTCGGGATCAATCCCGGTGTTTTGCATTTTTTGCAGGTCAGCAACAGGAGATCACGGTCAAACTCCGGTGGAAAGGTGTTTCAGGTTTGATTATTCAACATCCCAAGAATCCACAAATCTATCTGTTTGCCCCCACACTGATTTCAGTGGCAAAAGATTGGCGCCATCTGTGGAAACCGCGAATAGCAATCCATCCTCTTCCATCGGTTAAGATCACCTCCAACCATGCCTCCAAGGAAACTGAGATCCAGAGGGTCCAACCGTGGGCCCACCCCTCCTCAACCGCAACAGGAGGCTCCCCTCCAATCCGTCCAGCAGCACGGACAACTCCCTCCTCAGCCTGATCAGCCTCTGCAGTAGGAACAGCCTCCTCTTCAGAATCTTCAGCACCAGCGGGCTCCAGTCGGGCCCCAGAACACTGGTATTGGGACCTCTCGTCCTCCTCCTCAGAAACAACCCCTTCACCGTGACCACATCGCCATACATAACCCTTCAACCGACTCAATGGCATCTCATAACCCTCGGCCTTCCGAAGACCTCCACAACATCCTCATCAACCGGCAGAAAGAAGAGGACCTTCACTGCTCTTTGGATGAAAGGCGGGCGCGTGAGGGAGCCACCCACTCAGAATATCCAAATGAGCGATCTCCTTGTCGCCGCAACCACAGGAGGTCCCCTCTTCATAGGAGGCAAAAGGAGTCCCCTGAATACCATCGAAGAAGACATCATTCTCCCGCTAGTCGGCAGCCCTAGAGGGACAAGAATGGACCTATCACCGGAACCGAATTTCAAGAGTTTGAGGATACAATCTTGCAGGCCCTCAATCTCCGACCAAGCAACAACAACAATGTTCAGAGGGTTCCCACTCCTCCTCCGGTCCAGAGTCCTCGACATCGGTCCCTAACTCCTCCTCAAAATCCAAGCCACCGCCATCACATTGCCAGTCCTCACCATTCTCCTAGCTACCATCGCCGAACTCCACGCTCCCCTTCGTACGAAGATGAGTCCAGAGGCTCGCCAGGGTACCATCGAAGGGATGATGCTATCTACCGTCGTCTCCATGAGATGGAGAGATGTCTCGACCAACTTCACAAGGAAGAAGAACTAAGAGGAAGGACCCTCCGTCCGAGCAGACCCCCGTTTTCTCGAACCATCATGGAGGCGCCCGTTCCGGCAAACTTCAAGCCCCCACAGTTCGAGACATATACGGGAGAGTCAGACCCCGGGGATCACATCGAGAGTTTCAAAACTCTCATGTTGATCCACCAAGCTTCCGATGCTCTACTGTGCAAAACCTTTCCAGCTACTCTCAAGGGTCCGACTTGGGAATGGTACTCCCTCCTTGCTCCATCCTCCATCTTCTCTTTTGAACAATTTGAGACCCTATTCGTCACCTACTTCGTAAGCAGTCACCAAACCGAGAAGACTAGTGTTTCACTACTCTTCCTCAATCAGAAGAATGGTGAGAAATTAAGAGATTATGTCAAGCAGTTTACCGTGGAAGCTAGGTCCATTGCCTCCCTCGGCTAATCGGTCGTTGCAGCCGCCTTCCAATCCAATGTCCTCAACTAAAGCCTCCGGTCTTCCCTAGCCAAAAAGCCCCCACGAGACTTCTCCACCTTCTTCTCAGAAGCGAGAAGTATATCCGGACAGAGGAAGCTGAACATCGCCCCACTTTCGAGGGGTCTTCCTCCGAAACCAAGAGAAAGGCAGCCGAAGATGAAGGAGCTAAGAAGCTCCAGAAGGACAACGGGGGTCAGCACCGCCCACCTCCCAGATTTGAGAAGTTTATCCCTCTCAACACCAATGTTTCAACTATCCTCATGGAAGTCGAGAAAGAAGGAGTTCTGCCTCCTACCCCGAATATGAATACCCCCAGGAAGATAAGAGATAAGGAGAAGTGGTGCTGCTATCACCGGGACCACGGCCACGACACCAATGATTGTCGGGCTCTGAAGAATGAAATTGAAGCCCTTATTCAGAGAGGGCAGCTGTCCAAGTTTGTAAGAAAGGACCAGATTTACCTTCCTCCTCCCCCATGGGGGCTAATAAGCGACCTGAGAGGTGTGACGAGAGCCCCAAATTCGAAGAAGAGCGCATCCTGCACCTCATCCATGGGGGTCCAATGGGAGGAACCTCCAACTCTTCTCGAAAGGCTTTTATCAGGGACGTCAACTCGGTGCATAGCATACCCCCCACCAAAGGCCTCGGAGTTCCGGTCACCTTCTCGGATGAAGACCTGGAGAGTGTCCGAACCCCCCATTGTGACGCACTAGTAATTAACTTCCATATGGCTAACTTCAAAGTGGAGAGGATTCTAGTGGACAATGGCAGTTCTGTCAACATCCTCTTCCTGGCGGCCTTCCGAAGACTCAAATTATTGCAGGACAGGCTCAAGCCCGTCGGCTATACGCTCCATGGATTCACGGGAGTGCCAATGGCTATCGAAGGGGTGATAACCCTCGACGTAACCGCTGGCAAAACTCCTACTACCCGGACGGAGCCAATGGATTTCATGGTCGTCGACATTCCAGCTGCTTACAATGTGATCCTAGGCCGACCTGGCCTAGCTGCTTTAGAAGCCATCCTGTCGGCTTATCATCTCAAAATGAAGTTCCCAACCAAGGCAGGTGTGGGGGAAGTAAGGGGGAGTCAGGAGATGGCCCGCAAATGCTATATGACCTCCACCGGAGGACTCGTTCTTTCTCTCGAGACTCTTGAAATTCCCCAGGGGAACACCCAGCCTATGTCAGAACTGGTAGACGAGCTGGAGAAAGTGCTCTTCTCAGAGCAAGATCCGAACTGCAAATTCTTCATCAGCAAGACCCTCCCCTCTGCCCTCTGTTCTGACATAATCATTTGCATCAAGAAGAACCATGACCTCTTCGCTTGGACAGCTGCAGACATGCCAGGGATTTCCGAGGACCTCCTCGTCCACCACCTAAGTGTTTCACCGGGGTCCAAACTGATCCAATAGAAGAGGCGCAAATTTGCCCCTGAGTGCCAGCAAGCTATAAAGGAAGAAGTAGACAAGCTCCTCAAAGCCCGGTTCATACAATAAGTCAATTATCCCGAATGGCTCTCTAATATTATTATGGTTAAGAAGGCCAACGGAAGTTGGAGAATTTGCATTGACTTCACGGATTTGAACAAGGCGTGCCCTAAGGATCCTTTCCCTCACCCCAGCATAGATACCTTAATCGATGCTACTTCGGGTCATGAGCTTCTGAGCTTCATGGATGCCTTCTCTGGATATAACCAAATCAGAATGTTCCCTCCGGACATCCCGAAGACCTCCTTCGACACTGATCAAGGTCTCTATTGCTACCGAGTGATGCCCTTCGGGCCCAAGAATGCCGGGGCCACTTATCAGCGCCTCGCAATAAGGTCTTTCAAAATCAGATCGGCCGAAACAAGGAAGTGTACGTTGATGATATGCTAGTCAAAAGTATCCATGGGTCCGACCATGTCACCGACCTACAAGAGGCCTTCGACGTGTTGACGAAGCATAATATGAGATTAAACCCGAACAAGTGTGCATTCGGGGTCTCGTCTAGAAAGTTCCTTGGCTTCATGGTTAGTCAGAGGGGGATCGAAGCCAACCCCGAGAAGATCAAAGCCATACTGGATATGGCTCCTCCTACAAGTGTGAAAGAAGTTCAAAAGCTTACGGGATGCCTCGTGGCCATAGGGCACTTCTTGTCTAAGTCAGGGGAGAAGTGTCTTCCTTTCTTCAAAGCCCTCAGGGGGGCTAAGGACTTCGAGTGGGGCCAACAGCAGCAAGAATCGTTCGACCTACTGAAAGCCTATCTGGTCAACCCCCCACTCCTCAGCAAGCCTATTCCCGGGGAAACACTCTACCTCTACCTCACTGCCTCCGAGAAAACTTTCAGTGCTGTCCTAGTGAGAAAAGAAGATAAGGCTTAGAAGCCTATCTATTATGTGAGCAAGGTTCTCAGAGATGCCGAGCTCCTCTATCCGAGATTGGAAAAGATAGCGTACACCTTGGTTATGGCAGCCAGGAAGCTCTGCCCCTATTTTCAATCCCACGTGGTGGTCATTCTTACCGACCAGCCGCTTAAGCAAGTCCTGCACAAGCCCGAGACCTCCGGGAGTTTAATGAAGTGGTTGATCGAGCTGAGTCAACATGACATATCTTATCAGCCTCAGACTGCAATTAAGGCTCAAGCCTTAGTTGAATTTATAGTAGAAAGCACCATCCCGAAAGTGAGTCAAGCAGCAAATGGGTCTCCCATCTGGACAGTATATGTAGACGGGTCTTCTTGTGCCGAAGGGAGCAGAGTCGGAGTCATTCTGGCAGGCCCAGATGACTTCGTCCTCTAATACTCCCTCCGCATCAACTTTAAAGCCTCCAAAAACAAAGCTGAGTATGAAGCCCTAATAGCAGGCCTGGGCATGGCTCGCAAGGCAGGAGTGCAACGTGTCCGGATATTCAGTGACTCGCAGCTTGTTGTTAATCAGGTCTTAGGCAAATATGAGGCGCGAGACGACCGAATGGTTAAGTATCTAGCCAAGGTCCAAAGTCTCATGGCTTCGTTTGAAGAGGCACAAATCCAGCGGGTCCCTAGAGAAGAAAACTCCCAAGCATATTCCCTTTCAAAATTGGCCTCCTCCTCCCTCCAGGGTCTCAAGCAGACCGTCCTAATCGAAGTACTCCTAAGGCCTAGCATAGAAGAGGAAGCCCCCGACTCGATAGAATCGCTGCCCATCCAACTCCAGGACAACTGGATGAAGCCTTTGATAGAGTTCCTTAGGGATGGGACCCTTCCCCAAGATCCAAAAGAAGCCCATCGAATCCGAACGAGAGCGGAGCGGTACACTCTTGTTAAAGGAGTCTTGTACAAACGCTCCTATACCCAAGTAGATGGCAGACCCTACTTGAGATGCCTCTCCCCGGAAGAAGCCTCGTATGCCCTGTAAGAACTCCACGAAGGTATAGGCGGAGCCCACTCGGGATCAAGGTCCCTCGCTAGGAAAGTTTTGAATTACGGGTACTTCTGGCCTATCTACTTCGAGATGCCGAGCAACACGTCCGACAGTGCAGCCCTTGTCAGCAGTTCTCCAACATCTGCCGATTATCCCAAGCACAACTTACATCTCTCTCTCTCTAGTTCAATTCCCTTCGCAATGTGGGGAATGGACTTGCTAGGTCCATTCCCACCAGCTCCCGGCCAGCTCAAGTTCATTGTCGTGGCAATCGACTATTTCTCTAAATGGATCGAGACTGAGCCACTAGCCACTATTACCGAGAGCAAAGTGCTACAGTTCTTCTGGAGAAATGTAATCTGTAGGTTCGGCGTACCTCATGTCCTGATAACAGATAATGGAACACAGTTTACAGGGGCAGCGTTCCGACCTTTATGTGAAGACCTCAGCATTCAGCAATGCTTCTCCTCTGTCTCCCATCCTCAGTCTAATGGCCAAGTGGAGAATGCCAACAGGAAGATCCTCTCCGGCATCAAGAAGAGACTAGATAAGTCGTCCAAAGGCTTATGGGCGGAACAACTTCCTAACGTATTGTGGAACTACCGCACTACGAAACGGACCCCCACAGGAGAGTCGCCCTTCAACCTCACCTATGGGTCCGAGGTCGTAATCCCCTTGGAAGTTGGTTTGCCATCCCCTCGCCTTATTGCCTATGATGAAGAGCAGAACGCTAGAGAGCTCCGGACGAATTTGGACCTTATTGATGAGCTCCATGAAAGAGCTTCAATTCGCCAGCAAAATTATCGGAGGAGAATCGAGCAGTCCTACAACAAAAGAGTCCATCCCACCAATCTCAAGAAAGGGGACTTAGTCCTCAGAAAGCTAGCTATCTCATTTCCCAGCCAAAAGAGTAAGCTAGCTACGAATTAGGAAGGACTGTACAAGGTTTCCAAGGTAGTCCGGGCAGGAGCATATCATCTTGAAGACCTTGAAGGCAGAGAGATACCAAGAACTTGGAACGCCGACCACTTGCTGAAGTACCAAGAGGGTGTTTGAACGCCTCTCCGAGTACATTCAAGTGTCGAGCCCTTCCTTTCTTTTTATTTGTACTTGCTTCTTTATTTTCTCATTGTAATAACGACTTGCAACTTAGAATCAGCCGATTAGCAGTTATCAATAAAGAACTCCTTTCCCCTGATGATTCTCTTGTGATTATTTTATCTCTGTGTAAAACTTTTAATTGCTTTTACTCGAACGACGTGTTCGGAGTCCAAAACTTGGCTCGATTTCATTCCGCAAGCTCGCTCTTAAGCGAGCCAGAAGTGGTTTGCCATTCGAAACTGCTCCCACAACTGTTGAAATTTACTCGAACGACGTGTTCGGAGTCCAAAACTTGGCTCGATTCCGCTTCGCAAGCTCGCTCTTAAGTGTGCTAGAAGTGGTTCGCCATTCAGAACTGCTCCCACAACCGTTGAAATTTACTCGAACGACGTGTTCAGAGTCCAAAACTTGGCTCGATTCCACTTCGCAAGCTCGCTCTTAAGAGAGCTAGAAGTGGTTCATCATTCGGAACTGCTCCCACAACCGTTGAAATTTACTCGAACAACGTGTTCGAAGTCCAAAACTTGGCTCGATTCCGCTCCGCAAGCTCGCTCTTAAGAACGCTAAAAGTGGTTCGCCATTCGGAACTGCTCCCACAACTGTTGAAATTTAGTCGAACGACACGTTCGAAATCCAGACCACTGGGCTGGATAACTGACGAAATTTCTACAACTATACTAGACATGGGAGAAGAATACTTGGAGGAGTGCATGAATGAATGCCCCATTGCTTCACTTGGCTGATAACTGATGAAGATATTCAGGCATACATTCCTGAGCGACTTGCATTCCGAGCTGCGTATTGGAGAAAAACGAGTTTCTCCCCAAAATTCGTGAAAGATCTCGATCAGACGGCACAGATTGGACCACGACCACAAAACGACAAGATAGTATTTTCTCGTGATCCACACCGTCTTCTACATTGATATCTGTGTAAGATCTTTAGATGGACAGTTCAGATCGTGCCACGTCCCTCGGGAACCAAATCCGAGCGACTGGCGATCTGAGCTGAGTATTGGAGAAAAACAACTTTCTCCTCAGAATTCATGCAAGATCTTGATCAGATGGCTCAGATTGGACCACGGCCACAAAATGACAAGATAGCATTTTCTCGTGATCCCCGCCATCTTTTAGATCGAGATCCGTGCAAGATCTCGATCAAACGGCACAGATTGGACCACGGCCACAAAACGACAAGATAGCGTTTTCTCGTGATCCACACTGTCTTTTACATCAAGATCTGGGCAAGATCTTCAGATGGACACATCCGATAGAGCCACGTCCCTTGAAGTTCAAAAGTTTGGCAAGACCCCACTTCTACTCCTCGCTCTTAAGCGAGCTAGAAATGGTCCGCCCTTCAGAAACACTCTTACAACCATAAGGGACTAACTGAACACGCCAACATACAAGCACAGAGGAATAAACAAGCTTTTACTTCTATAAAGTTTAAAGTTCAAAGAAACTCGAATTACAAGACCAGCTACTCTTATCTACGACAAGTTACAAACTTCGAAAGGCTAAAATTACAAGACTACTTCAACGACTCCTAGGAAGAGGGATGCTCCTCTTAAGAGACAGACGAGGATGGCCCACACCTTGTCGTTGCGATCTCACACTCGCTGAGGTCCCCAATCCGTGTCTCTCAGTGTTGCGCCGGCTGAGGCTTTGCTCGACGAGATAGCCACCCCACTTTGGGCATCACCTGGACTTCGCCGAGCAACAGGCAAACGAGTCACGAGCTCATAAAACGAAATCCCTCGCTCATTCTCTTCACGGGTACACGAAGTGCTTCTGACGTTGATCGGTTTTGAGTGGGGCTTGAGGCGACCAGCCTCCGCCTCTAGCTCGACTATTCGTTGCTTCAGAGAGTCATCCTTTACGGCTATCTTGAAGCGAGGAAGCTGAGCGGAGCCTTTGGCACCAGAACCGTCGGCAATAATTCGACGAAGATGAGTAACCTCGATGCTCCTATCGACTGTAACCCTCTTCAACTCGTCGACCTCCGCCGTCAACTCGTCGCGCTCGGCCATCAACTTGCCCACCGTCTCTGCTAATTCTTCTTCCTCCGCCGAAAGCTCTTCTACTATTTTCAAGTGGTGAACCTCAGCCAGCAGGTCACCCCACTCCTCCGTAACATCAAATAGCGCCTTCCGGAGCAACTCCACTTCACCTTCAAGACGAACCTCGCGAGCTCGTTTCCTTGGTTGCTTCAACTCGAAAAGACACTTCGCCAGCATCACCTTGAGATGATCTAGCTCCAACTCGCTCTTGAGAAAGCACTTTCGACTACGGGAGAGGGCCAACTTTATTGCTTTCAAGTCAACCCGAAGACGAGAGGCTTCAGTTGCTGAATTCTACTCGACGACTTGAGAAGCGAAAACATATCAACACAAAGAGCAAAAGGTGTATTCAACACTTAGTGAAATTTTCAACAACAAGGCGTTCACAACACTTGAAATCTCAAACACTTGGCCAAAGTCTCAAAAAGTTAGTCGTTTTTATTAAAATCCAAAAAGAGTACATGAGAGCGGTGGTCAGTCCGCAGTTCGGCGTTACAACACAAAAAAAAAACAAAAAAATAAATAAAGAGGCGACTAAGTCAGGGGGCCACCTCATGGCGCCGCTCCGAGGTATCCTCGCTTGGCACAGTGACGAGCGCTCCTTCGACATTCACGTCGCTGTCGGCGTCCTCCTCGGCCTCTTTGCCCACTTGCTCAGGCTCGACCTCTGCCAGAGGAAACAGCTCCTCGCCTTCCACGGGATCGTAGAAGTAATACGAGGAGCTGTCGAAGTCGGAAATGCGGGCCGTCACATGCTTCAGCGCTCGGGCGTAAGCCTCCTCCATGTTTGTCATCATGTGGGCTTCGGCCTCATCCCGAACCGCCTTCTCTGCCTCCGCCACCTTCATCGCCTGGCCATTCAGCGCCTCTTCAGATGCCTTCAGGGCCTTGGCCAGCTCATCCTCGAGGCGAGCCCTCTCTTTCTCAATGCCTCGACCTTAGCAGTCTCGACTGCAGAGTGCTTCAGCAACTTTGGCAAGCTTCGTCTCGAGGGTCCCCACCTCGGCCGCTCGCAAAGCCGAGAGTCGCTGCTCGGCCTCGAACAGCTTGACCACTTTGGAGCGCTCCGACCTCTCCCGATCGTTTGCCAGCTTCATCTCCCTCTCTTGCTCGGCGAACTACTCGAGCACGTGGCTGAAGTGGCAGAGAGTCTGGGAGCAAAACAAAGAAAAAGAAACGATAAAAATCGGACAAAAAACTTAGAAAATTTTTGGGTTGTCATAATCAACTCACACTTACCGACATAGTATTCCGAGCTATCTCCAGGGCATCGTCGCCCACAGTGTCGGCCTTCAGTGTGGCATGGTTCTTCGGGGTCGGCAGGTGCTTCACCGCCTGCATGCACATCCCTGAGTTACCGAGGAAACCGTCTACCTTCATCACCCTCCAGTCGGGGACGAAGAGATGCTTGTGCTCCTCGGTGAGGATGGCCTCCGCCTCGGTAGTAAGCGGTGGTACCTCCAGAGCCAAAGCTGTGTTGGTAGAGAACCCCCCACTCGACGAGCCCAGGGCATCGACCAGAGGGGCCTGAGCGGGCATTTCCGAAGGGGCCTCGGTCACCGGCTCTACAGGGACCGAGGGCACCGAGGGGACTGAAGGTGCCAAGGAGACCTATACTGTTCAGCCAGAAAGAGGCCCCGCCGTGGTTCTCTTCCTCTTCCTCGTCTCCGTATCCTTCATCGCGTGACTCTTTTCCATACACGCCTTGTAATCCATACCGGGGGCCTCTGCATACGAAGAAAGAACCGAGCAAAAGAGTTAGAAAAAAAAAACATGAAAAAACACTAAGACAAGAAAGAAAAAGAAAAGAGCGTACTGGGGTCGATCGGACTGAGACCTCCATCGAACAAAACCCCCTCGGTGATATCCTTCCAACTGAGGGTCGGAAGTCCGAGGATTTTAGCCACCACCTCCTCTTCCTCTCTTGTGAGCACCGGCTCTTTCTTCACCCACTTCGGGACCCCATCCTTCCACACCGTCGAGACGCCCCACGGTTCGGGACCACGGATGAGAAAATACTTCTCCTTCTAGTGCTTGATCGAGTCCAGATTCTCGATCAACTTCACCCTTTTCCTCGGCGACAAGTAATACCGATCTTCCATCTTGCTCATTCGGCAGATGCGATAGAGGCTCCGAAGCAGAACCAGTTGCGGTTGCGCACCGACCACCTAGCACCGGAGGACGAAGGCAATAACATGCCACCACATGTTCGGCATAAACTAAACTGGGCTCAAACCGTACCACTGCAGCACCTCGACCACGAAGGGATGCAGTGGTAGCCGAAGACCGACGTTGAGTGCGTCGTACGGGAAGTTGCACATGTCTGCTGACGTCTCCGTACACGCTCGGAACCCGGGGCCGAGGAGTAGTAGCGCGTACTCCTTCGGGATGCGGAATCCCTTCCTGATCCGGTGCAGATCTTCCTCGGTCATGATTGAAGGGATCTCATCCACCGCGGAAGGATCCCTCGGATTATTCTCCTCATATGCCGGAGCCATCCCACGCACCACCTTCTCTAAGATGTCCTCGAGGTAGCTCCTCACCCTACCGATACTCGACAATGTGGATGGCAGCCGACCCAGCTCTCCTGCCCCCTTCGGAGTCTTAACTATCGTCGACACCCCGACCGGATCAACCACTTCCTTCCCCTTCCTTGGCTTAACCACTACCGCTCAATCATTCTCTTGGTCTGAGGTGGAGGTCTCGTCCCCAGAAGAAATTCTAGACATTCTCAAAAAGAAGGAGGAAAGACTAACCTTGAAGTGACATGTATGGTCGGAAAAGATCGCCGGAGTTCAAACTCGCCTTGCCACAAAAGCTAGTAGCGCCGCTCGAGAGCAAAAACACCGCTAGCAAAGGTAAAAGTAAAAGTGAAAGAATGAGAGAAAGAGTGGGGGAGGTGAAAACTTATAGTAAAAGAAGTGACTCTTGGGCTTTGTAATGTAAAGTTGCGACTCTTGGGCTCCCCTCAAGCCCGTTAAAGAAGGCTAAATGAAAAAGTAGAGAAGAGCGGCGACGGTTCATGAGGGTGGCGACGATTTAGACTCGGCCGCACCGCTCGGCAATTCCTCTAGCTCCGAGCCACCAAGGCACTATGCCGAGCTATCGATGGACGGTTCGGATCACCCCACGTTGCTCGGAATCCCAACCCGAGTAATTGGCGATCCGAGCTGCGAATTGGAGAAAAACAACTTTCTCCTCAGAATTCGTGCAAGATCTTGATCAGATGGCTCAGATTGGACCACGACCATAAAACGACAAGTTAGCATTTTCTCGTGATCCACACCATCTTTTACATCGAGATCTGCGCAAGATTTTCAGATGGACGGTTCAGATCGTGCCACGTCCCTCGGAATCCAAATCCAAGTGACTGGCGATCCGAGCTGCGTATTGGAGAAAAACAACTTTCTCCTCAAAATGCGTGCAAGATCTTGATCAGACGGATCAGATTGGGCCACGATCACAAAATGACAAGATACAATTTTTTCGTGATCCATGCCACCTTTTTGCATCAAGATCCGCGCCAGATCCCGTGATGAACGGTCCAGATCGCCCCACGTCGCTTGGAATCCTGATCCGAGCGACTAGAGATCCGAGCTGCGTATTGGAGAAAAAAATGTTCTCCCCAAAATTCGTGCAAGATCTCGATCAGACGGCCTAGAGTGGGCCACGACCACAAAACGACAAGATAGCATTTTCTCGTGATCCACACCATCTTTTATATCGAGATCCGTACAAGATCTTCAGAAGGACGGCTCAGATCGTGCCCCGTCCCTCAGAATCCAAATTCGAGCGACTAGCGATCCGAGCTGCGTATTGGAGAAAAACAACTTTCTCCTCAAAATGCATGCAAGATCTCGATCAGACGGTCCAGAATGGGCCACGCCTGTAAAACGACAAGATAGTGTTTTCTCGAGATCTGAACCTCTAACCTCGTGATCCGCGCCATAATGAACGGTCCAGATTGCCCCATGTCACTCGGAATCCCGATCCGAGCGACTAGCGATCTGAGCTCCTCACATGAAGGAAATAACATGGCTCGGAATCCCAATCCGAGTGACTGGCGGTCCGAGCTGCTCACATGAAGAAAATAATGCCGCTCGAAATCCCGATCTGAGCGACTGGCGATCCGAGCTGCACATTTGAAGAAAAATGCCACCGAGCAACTCTAGCTGTCAGATTGTCTCAATATTCGCGCCGAAAGATGATGAGCGGCTCAGATCATGCAACGCCCACAAAATGACAAGATAGCATTTTCCCGAGATCTGAACCTCTAACCTCGTGATCCATGCCATGATGAACAGTCCAGATCGCCCCACGTCGCTCGGAATCCTGATCCGAGCGACTGGCGATCCGAGCTCCTCACATGAAGGAAATAACATCGCTCGGAATCCCGATCCGAGCGACTGGCGGTCCAAGCTGCTCACATGAAGAAAATAATGCCGCTCGGAATCCCGATCCAAGCGACTGGCGATCTGAGCTGCACATTTGAAGAAAAATGCCACCGAGCAACTCTAGCCGTCAGATTGTCTCAATATTCGTGCCGAAAGATGATGAGCGGCTCAGATCACACCACGCTCACAAAATGACAAGATAGCATTTTCTCCTGATCTGAACCTCTAGCCTTGTGATTCGTGCCATGATGAACAGTCCAAATCATCCCACGTTGCTCGGAATCCTAATCCGGGCAACTGGCGATCCAAGCTACTCATGTGGAGAAAATAGCACCGAGCGACACCGGCCGTCAGATCTTCTCAAAATTCGTGCCTCAACCTGATGAACAGCCCAGATCACCCCACATCACTCGGAATCCCAATCCGAGAAACTGGCAATCCGAGCTGCTCATGTGTAGAAAATAGCACCGAGCCACGTCACTCGGATTCCGAGCAACTGTCGATCCGAGCTGCTTACGCGGAGAAAATGGTGCCGAGCGACACAGGCCATCTGATCCCTCAGAAATTCGTACCGCTGGCTAATGGAAGGCCCGGATCGTGCCACGTCATAAATCGGATTAAAAATTAATTTTTATTTATTAAATTCAAATTATTTGTTTAAAAATTGCGAAAAATGATTAAAAATTCAAGAAAATTAATTAAAAATTCCAAAAAATAATTATAAATTCGAGGAAATGTTTTTGAGCCCCCGTGTAAATAATTATTTCTTAGAATAATTAGTTAAGCCCCCCGAACAATAGATCACCACTTCGGAGAATTAAATAATAGTCCGAAAAATAAATAAAAATTAAGAAAAATCACCAAAAGTCCAATAGCGCTCAAGAACAACCTTGAGCGCGCAACCAACTCTGAAGATCACTATAATACCTAATATAGGGATTCAAAACCCCTCATTTGGACTCCGATACAACTCTACAAGCCATTAAAACAGTAAAACTACTCCTCAAAGGCTGATCAAACTCAGTCTTCGGAAGTGGGGGCTCAAATGATTAAAAATTCAGAAAAATTAATTAAAAATTCTAAAAAATAATTATAAATTTGGAAAAATATTTTTGAGCCCCCGTGTAAATAATTATTGCTTGGAATAATTAGTTAAGGCCCCCGAACAATAGATCACCACTTTGCAGAATTAAATACATTGTCCGAAAAATAAATAAAAATTAAGAAAAATCACCCAAAGTCCAGGAGAGCTCAAGAACAACCTTGAGCATGCAACCAACTCTGAAGATCACCATAATACCTTATATAAGGATTCGACACCCCTCATTTGGACTCCGATACAACTCCACAAGCCAGTAAAACAGTAAAACTACTCCTCAAAGGCTGATCAAATTCATTTTTCGGGAGTGGGGGGCTCGTGATATGGCTAAAAATGGGGTTAAATCGGAACCATTCAAATCAGGCGCGAATCTTAGAGATCAGGGGTAAAATGGTAATTTCACCTGCAAACATGTTTGAAATGGGAACTAGGCCTTTTTTCAAACGCCCAATAACCCATAAATGGGTCCATCATTCTGGACACGGATTCCAACCCGCGAAAGCCCAATCCAGCTGGATAGGAGAATTAGGGTTTCTGATTGCCCTTAATCAACGGCTCTGACCACTTCTATCCATCCAATGGGAAGTAGGGATTTGATCTTATCCTGAAACTGGTTCCTAAGGCAGCTGTAAATACCCCCCCATTCCCCACTATTAACAGGTAATTAATCTTTTGCCAATCAAAACTCTTTCATAATATTTCTGATTACTGACTTGAGCATCGGAGGGTGCATCGCCGGGATCAACCCCGGTGTTTCGCACTTTTTGCAGGTCAGCAGCGGGAGATCACGGTCAAACTTCGACGGAAAGGTGTTTCATGTTTGACTATTCAACATCCCAAGAATCCACAAATCTATCTGTTTGCCCCCACACCGATTTCAGTGGCAAACCTTACAATAACGGCATCTATTACTTATAATTTCCATCAAAAACATGTGCAACCATTCACACAACTAATTTTCATTATTTTAAGACTTAAACTTTAATAACAGCAACAAATGCAATTACAAACACCATATTATATATATATATATATATATATATATAATAAAATATTACAACCATTTCACTTGACTAGTACATAGGATTAAGTTTTGAATTTGCATCAAATTATAAAAGCCCAATAACTGACATTCATCACATATCGATTTCGTATAATATATCAACACACCACGTGGGTTATCTCTCCACGTGAGTTTACCCGTCCAATACACACCTAAAGGAGCCCTAAACACTGGATTCTCATGAAGCACACTCCAATTATTTGAAAGAACAGTTACTCGGGGTCGAACGAGGTGTATTCGTTCCCAACACCAAATTTACAATAACCCCATCGGGCCCGTCATTTTGATCGACCCCATTGAACAATTGCACAGGGCACGGTAAAGAGTGGCCAAAGCTGCACTTCCCCAACTATATCGCTCGGCTCTATGTATGTCTGCAATCAAGGGAATGTACATTAAATGGACTACATCACTGGAAGAATTAGGAAAGAGATCGAATACCTCTGTCGAAAAAAGATACGCCCGCATGTAACAATAAATATCGAAGTCGGTCGGTTCCTCTCCCAAACTATTGTGGAACTCTTCTGTAATATCCCGGTCGTATATTATATTTGTATTATTATTATTTTTAAAATTAAAATAATTCTTAAGGATATTAATTATTTTTAATAAATAATCATTATCTGTATATATATTCAAGTAAGTATATATATGTATTGTATCGATTTTGTGCACTTATAAAAAATCTAGTAAAATGCATTTTTGAGAAAATGTCTGTAATATCCCGGGCTGATATTAAAAATCATTATTTTATTTTTATTTTCAGAATTGAAATGTTTTTGGTAGAGATTACCCGTTTTAACGAATAAAAATTATCTGTATATATAGATGTATGTACGTATAAGTACTGTATCGATTTTGTATGTTTGTACGGAATCATGTAGTATGTAATTTTGGAAAAATACCACTTATTCTAGATCAATCATGATCAAATGGAGGTTAGAGATTGGATTAGGGTGTGATTGCAATATTTATTTGCAAATTGAACTCCAATTGTTTGAGCCACAAATGAGAGAAACAAGTGGCTATCTTCTCAACCACAAAGACTCAACCCTTCTCCTATAACACCCCCCCCCCCCCCCCCCCCCACATTGGCTAGGCACAGATTCCAAGGGCAAGATGCCCTTTCATTTTTGTTTCTCCATCTCCTTCTCATCTCACTCTCTCTTTCTCTCTCTCTCTTCAAGTTTTTTCTCTTATTCTACTTGTTTTTAAATTTAAAAAAATTTCAGAAGAAAAGAAAAGAAAGAGAGCTAAAAATTAAAGAAATAGCGTGGGTAATTTTCATGAGTGTTCTTGAAGAGGTGCAAGAACAAGGAATGAGAAGGGTAGCAAGCAAGTTCTTCCTACACTTTGGGTGGGGGTTTCTCACTTTTATGTATTGTTATTGTTATTATTATTGTTGTTATTGTTAAAGAACTTGGACCAATCTCATATGCATATGAATGTTATGAACTAGAATAAAAGGCATACAAATTGAAGTGGTAGAACTCAAGTAGAACACTAAAGAATCGACCTTAAACTAGTATGTAGTTAGAATTAATTACTTGTGTTAAAGTTGAAATTTTGACACCAAATTAATTTGAGAGATTCTTGTATGTGTTAATACCATGATCTAATATTTATAGATTTTTTTAGGTTAACTGGATAGGTCAAACAAAAGTTTTCCCCAAAACTGCGAGCTTTTAATCAAATTGTTGTTTTGGTTATTTTTGCATGTGTTCAAAGAGCTAGATTTTGAGCTCTATAAGGAATCTGAAAAAGTGGTCAACTAGAAAGTTGTAGTAGATATTCTTCCCTTTCCAAAATATCCTATTTGGTTAGATTCCGATATGCGGAGTAGGAGTTATGACCTTTACAAGTCACAGCAGCTGGCCTTATGTGGCTGAAACTCGCTGTTTAGATTGTTCGAAGTTTTTGTACATTTTATTGACTGAATCTGAGATGGTTATCAACTAGAATCTGAGATGGTTATCAACTAGAGAGATGTATTATAGTTTCTCAACTTTTCAAAATGTCCTATTTGTTTATATTCCGATAAGCGGAGTAGGAGTTATGACCTTTACAAGTCACAGCAGTTAGCCTTTTGGCTGAAGCTTCGCTGTTTAAATTGTTCAAAGTTTTTGTGCATTTTATTGACTGAATCTGAGAAGGTTATCAACTAGAGAGTTGTGTTATAGGTTCTCACCTTTCCAAAATGTCCTATTTGGTTAGATTCCGATAAGAGGAGTAGGAGTTATGATCTTTACAAGTCACAGCAGTTATTCTTTGGGCTGAAGCTTCACTGTTTAGATTGTTCGAAGTTTTTGTGCATTTTATTGAGTGAATATGAGAAGGTTATCACATAGAGAGTTTTAGTATAGGTTCTCAACTTTCCAAAATTTCCTATTTGATTAGATTCTGATAAGAGGGGTAGGAGTTATGACGTTTACAAGTCACAACAGCTGGCCTTAATTGGCTGAGGCTCGCTGTTTAGATTGTTCAAAGTTTTTGTGCATTTTATTGACTGAATCTGAGAAGGTTATCAACTAGAGATTTGTATTAGAGGATCGCACGTTTCCAAAATATCATATTTTGTTAGATTTCGATAAGCAGAGTAAGAGAATTGACCTTTACAAGTTACAGCAGCTAGCCTAAATTGGCTGAAGCTCGCTGTTTAGATTGTTCGAAGTTTTTGCGCATTTTATTAACTGAATCTAAGAAGGTTATCAACTAGAGAGTTTTATTAAATGTTCTCAACTTTCTAAAATGTCCTATTTGGTTAGATTCTTATAAGCAGAGTGCGATTTATGACCTTTACAAGTCACAACAGTTAGCCTTTTTGCTGAAGCTTCGCTGTTTAGATTGTTCGATATTTTTGTGCATTTTATTGACTGAATCTGAGAAGGTTATCAACTAGAGAGTTTTAGTAGAGGTCCTCACCTTTCCAAAATATCCTATTTGGTTAGAATCCAATAAGCAGAGTAGGAATTATGATGTTTACAAGTCATAGCAGCTGGCCTTAATTGGCCGAAGCTCGCTGTTTAGATTGTTCGAAATTTTTTTGCATTTTATTAACTGAATTTGAAATGGTTATCAAATATTTTATTAGAGGTTCTCACCTTTCCAAAATGCCCTATTTGGTTAGATTCCAATAAGCGGAGTAGGAGTTATGACATTTACAAGTCACAGCAGCTGGCCTTAATTGGCTGAAGCTCGCTGTTTAGACTGTTCGAAGTTTTTGTTATTGACTAAATCTGATAGGGTTATCAACTAGAGAGTTGTATTAGAGGTTCTCACCTTTCCAAAATGTCCTGTTTGGTTAGATTCCGATAAGCGGAGTAGGAGTTATGACTCTTACAATGTCACAGCAGCTGGCCTTTTCGGCTAGAGCTTGCTGTTTAGGTTGTTCGAGGTTTTTCTACCTCTTACTGACTGAATTTGATATGGTTGTCAACTAGAGCTTTGTATTATATATTCTTACATTTCCAAAAAGTCTAATTTTGTTGAATCCTGATAAGAGTAGCATGTTTAATTGCTTCTAGGTTGTTAGAAGGCTTTTCATGTTGCTTTTGTGAATAAAAGATCAAGTTTTGTTAGTAAGCTTATACACAAAATTCTAGTTCATGTTAACTCGAGTTGTCGTGAATTGTTAGTAGTTTGAATCATGCACTTGATTATGTGTAATAAGTATTCCTTGTGCTCATAAGTCATGTAATAAGTATTGGTCCATCTCATATGTACCTCACCTGGCTCATATGTAGTTGTTTGTTCATGCGTAGCTCATTGGGCTCGTATGTAGTAATTATCTTGAATAGATAGGCGAAGAGTGGATCGGAGGAGATCTTGTGAAGTCTAGGTTGAGACTTGGTAGATTGTGTCAACAATTGTTACACTCACTTGAAGAGGGACACGTGCGGTACTTTTTCATGATTAGTTGGAAGCACAGTGGCATGTCTCGCTTGTTTGAATCTTTTTGTGCCGTCTCATGGCAAGTTGAGAGTACGACTCTAGGTTGAAAGTTTCTTGTAGCTCGTATGGCCCCATTTGATTGGTTAGGATTAGTGACATCGTTAGGGTAGTAACTGTTACTTAATCATTTTTATCTAAGAATTGCCGAAGAGTGAAAGTTGGTTTTAGGGGTGATACCTTATAATCCAACTTCTCCTATTTGCCGACACTAGAAGGTGTTATTGGGATGTATCCCTTTGTCAGAGGAATACGGGCAGTGCTTTTTCATGATTAGTTTGGAGTACGGGATCCGCATCTCTGCTGTTAATTCCTGAAGTGTCATGATAAGAACAGGAGGTTTTCCTAGGAAAATAGACCCTACGATTCTGTCAGGTTCTATGCCTTCTAATGATGAGTTGAGGGCACGACTCAAGGTTGGCTAGTATGTTGTGGTTCGTGTTGGCTTTTGAGTGAGGTCCGGTTTGCCGGGTAAATAGTGGCAAATGTAGACACTACTATTGTACTGTAGTAGCAGAACTAGACCGTATCTACAACCTCATCAGTCATATAGTATTATGTCAGGAACAGGATGGGTACAAGATTAGAATTCATGATGCGGGTTCAAATTTCCAAATATGGAGAAACGGCTTGATATGGACGTATGTAGTATGGGTTGCATACTGTTCTAGAGTCTCGCTTGCATTAGAATAAGTGCATCATTGCATTATTTAATCGTGCATTAGATTCTAAGTGATAGCATACACTGACACATCAATTATATATACAAATTTCTCTGTTCATTAATCTGGTTGTTTAAAGTTGAGATCCGCTGCTAGTCATCAGCCTTAAAGCGTCAGTATATGTACTGACGTTCCCACTTCAATAGGTACTAGATTGCAAAACTAAAGGTATAGGATTTAGGAAGAATCAAGGCAAGATAAGCAAAGTGTTGGTTCTTATTTGTAACATCTGTTGTAATTTATTTTATGTTGAGAAGCATCCAAGCAAAGTACCAAGTGTTGTTTGTTATTCATTATACTCTGATGTAAATTTATTGGAAGTTTTAACACTTGGGCTTGTAAGGCACTATTGTAACACTGATGTAATGTATTGCAGTTTTATAACATTCGGACTTGTAATACATTTATGTTGAATAAAATTTTTTAAATATTCCCGCTTTTCTGTGTATTGTGGCTAATTGAAGAAAAAGATTCTGGCTTATGTCACGGTTTCCCAGTGTATGGAAATCGGGGCGTTACAGAGGGTATCAGAACCGACTTCAATTTACAGTCCAACACAGTAAGAAAATTAAACTTGGGTGTCTTATAGGAGTCAGGTTTTAGCTAGTTGTAGATAATTATAATTCATATTGTTGTTTCTTTCAAGTTATGTTATATAATTTTTCTATATCTGGGTTAATACCCATGTTTATTGCTTTCTATCAGATGTATCGCAAAACAAGAAGTTGAGAATCAACCCAAATGAGGGCGAGGGTAGTGGAGGCAATGGCACAGGTCTGGTTATAGGGGCAGAATTCGCCCCGTAATTCCCAAGTGTTCGGAGACCTGGCAGAGGCAAGTCGAAAAAATAAGTAATAACAAGGAGAACCCATAGGTAACCGGGGAGTAGCAGCTATCGACCCTATCAAGATGGTCGAATCTTTCCGAAGGATGAGGCTGCCTATTTTTTAGGGCAAGGCAGACCCGACGGCAGCTGACGAATAGATTCGTCAAGTCGAGACAGTGTTTGAGGTGATGCTGACACCGGATGACAGCAAGGTCAGATTGGCAAGCATTCTACTAGAGAAAGACGTCGGGGTCTGGTGGCAGTCGGTGAAGAGGGGCATGGGAGAAGGACCCATTACCTGGGAAGACTTCTTAGGGGAGTTCAGGAAGCACTACTTTCCTTTGGATGTGCAAGAAGACAACGCCATGGAGTTCTTCAACCTGAAACAGGGAAGCCTGACGGTTCGTGAGTACGAGACCAAGTTCACGCAACTGTCCCGATATGCTCCAGAGATGGTAGAAGATGAGTTCAAGAAGGCCAAGACATTCAAGCAAGGGCTCAGACCTGCACTCAAAACTAGGATGGTACCTTTGTGCATTCGGAGGTTCGAGAAGTTGGTCAACCGTACGACAACGATGGAGCTTGATATGAATCAGGGACCAGAACCACAAGTGAACGCTGGAGGGTGGAACAATGGAAAGAGATCTGCACCAGCATCAGGATTTGAGAATCAAGGTCAGAAGCAGAAGATTCAGAAACCAGACAGCAAACTCGGAGGCACCAAGCCAGGGAGTTGTTTCCTGTGTGGTGAGCAAGATCATTTCATAAGCCAGTGCCCAAGGAAGGACCCTTAGATAGATACCCGTGTCTGTTACAAATGTGGAAAGATTGGTCATATCCGACCAGATTGTCTCCAGTTTTAGAAGAATAGCAGCAGATCAGCCCCAGAAATCAACCACAAAGGAAAGGAGCCGCTTCGCCAAAGGCGAGTGTTCGCACTTACAGAAGATGATGCTAATGAAGGCGAGAAAATCATCACCGGTGTGCAAAGAAGGGGGTACAACTAAGTTTGAAGTTGCATTTTGAATTTTATTTTGGACTTTAAGTAATGTATGATACAACACTTTTTGTAAACAAATGGATTTATATGTATATATGTGGAATCCATGCAACGGTTTGTTCAATAATAGTTCATCACATTCCCTATGTCTGTGTTATTTTGTAACTGCTGTTTTCATTTCTCCTGACTAAACGTAGTTCTGAGGACAGAATTATTCTAAGGAGGGAGTATTGTAATATCCCGGACGGATATTATATTTGTATTATTATTATTTTTAAAATTAAAATATTTCTTATCGAAATTACTTAGTTTTAATAAATAATCATTATCTGTATATATATACAAGTAAGTATATATGTGTGTTGTATCGGTTTTGTGCACTTGTACAAAATTCTATAAAATGCATTTTTGAGAAAATATCTATAATATCCCGGGCTGATATTAAAAATTATTATTTTATTATTATTTCATTTTTATTTTCAGAATTGAAATATTTTTAATGGATATTACCCGGTTTAGTTAATAAACATTATCTATATACTAGATTTTCCCGTAGGCACGTGCCTACGGCACATCTTCAGATTGATAAAGCATATGAAAAGGCTTGTACATAGTAAATCAACAATTATATAGCTCAAGTTTGAATAGCATGACAATAATTAGTTGTAAATAAAAGTCTATATTTTCAATAGTATATGTTGAAAAATAATTATAAATTAGGGGTCCATGTTTCCATATATATATATATATATATATATATATATATATAGAGAGAGAGAGAGAGAGAGAGAGAGAGAGAGAGAGAGAGAGAGAGAGAGAGTTAAATAATAAATGAGTTGTTTTGTGGGGATTTGAATTTGAGTTTTGGGGAAAACTTCTTGGGGGGGAGAATGTGTTTTGTGAGGTTAGATCTGGGCCTTTGATTTTGGGGGGGATTGAAGGAGAGCCACTTGATAGCTTTCTTTGTGTTTTGTTATATAGATATATACCTGTCTGTATATATTTGTGTTGTATCAAATTGGTACTGAAATCTTTCGAGCCGGTAATAAAATTATTTTTATTATTATTTCTTAATTAAAATATTTTTGGTAGAGATTACTCGTTTTAATGAATAAAAATTATCTGTGTATATAGATGTATGTACGTAAAAGTACCGTATCGATTTCGTACGTTTGTACGAAATTATGTAGTATGTGATTTTGGAAAAATACCTCTTATTCTTGATCAATCATGATCAAATGGAGGGTAGGGATTGGATTAGGGTGTGATTGCAATATTTATTTGCATATTGAACTCCAATTGTTTGAGCCACAAATGAGAGAAACAAGTGTCTCTCTTCTCAACCACAAAGACCCAACCCTTCTCCTATAAACCCCCCACCACATTGCCCATTGGCCGGCCACACACTCCAAGGGCAAGAAGCCCTTTCATTTTTGTTTCTCCATCTCCTTCTCATCTCACTCTCTGTTCAAATTTCTTTTTCTTCTTCTACTTGTTTTTAATTTAGAAAAAAAAATTGAGAAGAAAAGAAAACAAAGAGAGATCAAAATCAAATAAATACGGTGGGTAATTTTCATGAGGTGTTCTTGAAGAGAAGCAAGAACAAGGAATGAGAAGGGTAGCAAGCAAGTTCTTCCTACACTTTGGGTGGGGGTTTCTCACTTTTATATATTGTTATTGTTATTATTATTGTTGTTATTGTTAAAGAACTTGGACCAATCCCATATGCATGTGAATGTTATGAACTAGAATAAAAGGCATACAAATTGAAATGGTAGAACTCAAGAAAAACACTGAAGAATCGATCTTAAACTAGTATATAGTTAGACTTAATTACTTGTGTTAAAGTTAGAATTTTAACTCCAAATTAATTTGAGAGCTTCTTGTATGTGTTACTACCATGATCTAATTTTTAGAGAGTTTTTGGGATTTATTGGATAGGTCAAACAAACGTTTTCCCTAAAACAGTGAGCGTTTAAGCAAATCGATGTTTTGGTTATTTTTGCATGTGTTCAAAGAGCTGGATATTTGAGCTCTATAAGGAATCTGAAAAAGTGGTCAACTCGAAAGTTATAATAGATGTTCTTCCCTTTCCAAAATTTCCTATTTGGTTAGATTCCGATAAGAAGAGTAGGAGTTATGACCTTTACAAGTCACAGCAGCTGGCCTTATTTAGCTGAAGCTCGCTGTTTAAATTGTTCGAAGTTTTTTGTGCATTTTATTGACTTCATTTGAGAAGGTTATCAACTAGAGAGTTGTGTTAGAGGTTCTCACCTTTCCAAAATGTCCTATTTGGTTAAATTCCGATAAGCGGAGTAGGAGTTATGACCTTTACAAGTCACAGCAGCTGGCCTTAATTGGCTGAAGCTCACTGTTTAGATTGTTCGAAGTTTCTGTGCATTTTATTGACTGAATCTGAGAAGGTTATCAACTAGAGAGTTGTATTAGATGTTCTCACCTTTCCAAAATGTTCTATTTGGTTAGATTTCCATAAGCGGAGTAGGAGTTGTGACCTTTACAAGTCACAGCAGCTGACCTTAATTAGCTGAAGCTCGTTGTTTATATTGTTCGAAGTTTTTGTGCATTTTATTGACTAAATCTGAGAAGGTTATCAACTAGAGAGGGTATTAGAGGTTATCAACTTTCCAAAATTTCTTATTTGGTTAGATTCCGATAAGCGTAGTAGGAGTTATGACCTTTACAAGCCACAACAGTTAGCCTTTTGGCTGAAGCTTCGCTGTTTAGATTGTTCGAAGTTTTTGTGCATTTTATTAACTGAATCTGAGAAGGTTATCAACTAGAGATTTGTAGTAGAAGTTCTCACCTTTCCAAAATTTCCTATTTGGTTAGATTTCGATAAGCGGAGTAGAATTTATGACTCTTACAATGTCACAGTAGCTGGCCTTTTTGGCTGGAGTTTGCTGTTTAGGTTGTTCAAGATTTTTCTACCTCTTATTGACTGAATATGAAAAGGTTGTCAACTACATAGTTGTATTAGATATTCTCAACTTTCCAAAAAATTCTTATTTTGTTGAATTCTGATAAGAGTAGCATGTTTAATTGCTTCTAGGTTGTTAGAAGGCTTTCTTCTACTTGTTTTGAATAGCATGACAATAATTAGTTGTAAATAAAAGTCTATATTTTCATTAGTATATGTTAAAAAATAATTATAAATTAGGGGTCCATGTTTCCATATATATATACATACATATATATATATATATATATATATATATATATATATAGAGAGAGAGAGAGAGAGAGAGAGAGAGAGAGAGAGAGAGAGAATTAAATAATAAATGAGTTGTTTTGTGGGGATTTGAATTTGAGTTTTGGGGAAAACTTTGGGGGGGGGGGGGGGAATGTGTTTTGTGAGGTTAGATCTGGGCCTTTGATTTTGGGGGGATTGAAGGAGAGCCACTTGATAGCTTTCTTTGTGTTTTGTTATATAGATATATACCTGTCTGTATATATTTGTGTTGTATCAAATTGGTACTGAAATCTTTCGAGCCGGTAATAAAATTATTTTTATTATTATTTCTTAATTAAAATATTTTTGGTAGAGATTACTCGTTTTAATGAATAAAAATTATCTGTGTATATAGATGTATGTACGTAAAAGTACCGTATCGATTTCGTACGTTTGTACGAAATTATGTAGTATGTGATTTTGGAAAAATACCTCTTATTCTTGATCAATCATGATCAAATGGAGGGTAGGGATTGGATTAGGGTGTGATTGCAATATTTATTTGCATATTGAACTCCAATTGTTTGAGCCACAAATGAGAGAAACAAGTGTCTCTCTTCTCAACCACAAAGACCCAACCCTTCTCCTATAAACCCCCCCCCCCCCCCCACCACCACCACATTGCCAATTGGCCGGCCACACACTCCAAGGGCAAGAAGCCCTTTCATTTTTGTTTCTCCATCTCCTTCTCATCTCACTCTCTGTTCAAATTTCTTTTTCTTCTTCTACTTGTTTTTAATTTAGAAAAAAAATTGAGAAGAAAAGAAAACAAAGAGAGATCAAAATCAAATAAATAGGGTGGGTAATTTTCATGAGGTGTTCTTGAAGAGAAGCAAGAACAAGGAATGAGAAGGGTAGCAAGCAAGTTCTTCCTACACTTTGGGTGGGGGTTTCTCACTTTTATATATTGTTATTGTTATTATTATTGTTGTTATTGTTAAAGAACTTGGACCAATCTCATATGCATGTGAATTTTATGAACTAGAATAAAAGGCATACAAATTGAAATGGTAGAACTCAAGAAAAACACTGAAGAATCGATCTTAAACTAGTATATAGTTAGACTTAATTACTTGTGTTAAAGTTAGAATTTTAACTCCAAATTAATTTGAGAGCTTCTTGTATGTGTTACTACCATGATCTAATTTTTATAGAGTTTTTGGGATTTATTGGATAGGTCAAACAAACGTTTTCCCTAAAACAGTGAGCGTTTAAGCAAATCGATGTTTTGGTTATTTTTGCATGTGTTCAAAGAGCTGGATATTTGAGCTCTATAAGGAATCTGAAAAAGTGGTCAACTCGAAAGTTATAATAGATGTTCTTCCCTTTCCAAAATTTCCTATTTGGTTAGATTCCGATAAGAAGAGTAGGAGTTATGACCTTTACAAGTCACAGCAGCTGGCCTTATTTAGCTGAAGCTCGCTGTTTAAATTGTTCGAAGTTTTTTGTGCATTTTATTGACTTCATTTGAGAAGGTTATCAACTAGAGAGTTGTGTTAGAGGTTCTCACCTTTCCAAAATGTCCTATTTGGTTAAATTCCGATAAGCGGAGTAGGAGTTATGACCTTTACAAGTCACAGCAGCTGGCCTTAATTGGCTGAAGCTCACTGTTTAGATTGTTCGAAGTTTCTGTGCATTTTATTGACTGAATCTGAGAAGGTTATCAACTAGAGAGTTGTATTAGATGTTCTCACCTTTCCAAAATGTTCTATTTGGTTAGATTTCCATAAGCGGAGTAGGAGTTGTGACCTTTACAAGTCACAGCAGCTGACCTTAATTAGCTGAAGCTCGTTGTTTATATTGTTCGAAGTTTTTGTGCATTTTATTGACTAAATCTGAGAAGGTTATCAACTAGAGAGGGTATTAGAGGTTATCAACTTTCCAAAATTTCTTATTTGGTTAGATTCCGATAAGCGTAGTAGGAGTTATGACCTTTACAAGCCACAACAGTTAGCCTTTTGGCTGAAGCTTCGCTGTTTAGATTGTTCGAAGTTTTTGTGCATTTTATTAACTGAATCTGAGAAGGTTATCAACTAGAGATTTGTAGTAGAAGTTCTCACCTTTCCAAAATTTCCTATTTGGTTAGATTTCGATAAGCGGAGTAGAATTTATGACTCTTACAATGTCACAGTAGCTGGCCTTTTTGGCTGGAGTTTGCTGTTTAGGTTGTTCAAGATTTTTCTACCTCTTATTGACTGAATATGAAAAGGTTGTCAACTACATAGTTGTATTAGATATTCTCAACTTTCCAAAAAATTCTTATTTTGTTGAATTCTGATAAGAGTAGCATGTTTAATTGCTTCTAGGTTGTTAGAAGGCTTTCTATGTTGATTTTGTGTATAAAAGATCAAGTTTTATTTGTAAGCTTATACACGAAATTCTAGTTCATGTTAACTAGAGTTGTCGTGAATTGTTAGTAATTTGAATCATGCACTTGATTATGAGTTATAAGTATTCGTTGTGCTCATAAGTCATGTAATAAGTATTGGTCCATCTCATACATAGCTCACTTAGCTCGTATGTAGTTGTTTGTTCATGTGTAGCTCATTGGGCTCGTATATAGTAATTATCTTGAATAGATAGGCTATGAGTGGATCCGAGGAGATATTGTAAAGTCTAGGTTGGGACTTGGTAGATTGTGTCAACAATTGCTACTCTCTTGAAGTGGGATACGTGCGGTGCTTTTTCATGATAAGTTGGAAGCAGAGTGGCATGTCTCGCTTGTTTGAATCTTTTGGTGCCGTCTCATGGAAAGTTGAAGGTACCTTGTAACTCATATGGCCCCATTTGATTGGTTAGGGTTAGTGACATCGTTAGGGTAGTAACTATTACTTAACCATTTTTATCTATGAATTGCCGAAGAGTGAGAGTTGATTTTAGGGGTGATACCTTATAATCTGACTTCTCCTATAGGCCGACAATAGGTGGTGTTATTAGGATGTATCCACCTGTCAAAGGGATACGGGCGGTACTTTTTCATGATTAGTTGGGAGCACGGGATCCGTATCTCGACTGTTAATTCCTGAAGTTCCATAATAAGAATGGGAGATTTTCCTAGGGAAATAGACCCTAGGATTTTGTCAGGTTCTATGCCTTCTCATGATAAGTTGAGGGCATGGCTCAAGGTTGGCTAGTATCTTATGGTTCGTGTTGGCTTTTGAGTGAGGTCTGGTTCGCCAGATAAATAGTGGCAAACATAGACACCACTATTATACCGCAGTAGCGAAACTAGATCGTATCTGTAACCTCATCAGTCATGTAGTATTATGTCAGGAACAGGATGGGTACAAGAGTAGAATTCATGACACGGGTTCAAATCCTCAAATATGGAGAAACGACTTGATATGGACGTATGTAGTATGAGTTGCATACTGTTTCAGAGTCTCGCTTGCATTAGAATAAGTGCATCATTGCATTAGTTAATCGTGCATTAGAGTCTAACTCATAGCATACACTGACACATCAATTATATATACACATTTCTCTTTTCATCAATCTGGTTGTTTAAAGTTGAGATCCGCTGCTAGTCATCAGCCTTAAAGCGTCAGTATATGTACTTGTGTCCCCACTTCAATAGGTACTGGATTGTAAAATTATAGATACAGGATTCAGGATGAATCAAGGCAAGAGAAGCAAAGTGTTGATTCTTATTTGTAACATCTGTTGTAATTTATTTTATGTTGAGAAGCATTCAAGCAAAGTACCAAGTGTTGTTTGTTATTCATTATATTCTGATGTAAATTTATTGGAAGTTGTAACACTTGGGCTTGTAAGGCACTATTGTAACACTGATGTAATGTATTGCAGTTTTATAACATTCGGACTTGTAATACATTTGCATTGAATAAAAAGTTTTAAATTTTTTTTGCTTTTCTGTGTATTGTAGATAAATGAAGGAAAAGATTCTGGTTTATGTCACGGTTTTCCAGTGTATGGAAATCAGGGTGTTACATCTTCATAGATCCACGAACGTCGAATTGATTCCCCAACGAATACACCTTTATCTTCCTCTTCAACCACCCTCCCATGATAATCTCTAACCAGCATCACTTTATTGAAATTCAGGTTTCCGGTGACCGCCATCCCATCGATTGGAAGACCCAATATAACGACTATATCTTGTAACGTGACCGTCATCTCACCAACGAGTAGGTGGAACGTGTGTGTCTCCGGCCTCCATCGCTCCACAAGAGTGGTAGGTAATGAATGGTCACATTTCACTTTGGCCAACATGGACATTCCATAGAACTCGTAATTTATCAAATAGTTTTGTATGCGAGGGTGCATCGGCAATATGGTGTGCATTCAGAAACTCATTTTCTCAATGTCTCTATTCCACACCGCGTGAGACGTAGGATCTTCTTGCAAATAGAGTACGGACGGGTCTAAAGGGTCCGGAATTTCTTGTTATGCGGTGAAGATGAAGCACCCACATCATGGAAAGAAGATGGTTGTGTAGGATCTATTTCTCTGTGAACATCAAAAAAACATGTGTCAAAAACAATATTAATAAATGATGTATGGAGATAATAAAATTTGTAACCTATGTTTCTTCAACTGAATTAATAATCGATGTTTGAAAATAAAAACAATTTCTCAATACTCGTATTGAAATACTACTCATAACAATCACCACCACAATATCTCCACACACTACATATCTATCTATATAAACAAATCTCATATCAATATCCATTCCTACATACCCAACTATGAATATAATGATTAGAAATATAGCAATTCTAATGTATGACCATTTATCCTTGTCTAATATACAACATTATCAATTGTAGACTACATCATCGACGACAATCCTTAGATACCAATATAGCTCATCTACATCTCACATAGGTGAATCTCATTTCACATATCTAATACTTAGATGAATCTCATCTACATCTATTATACTATACTACCAATATAGCTCTCATTCATCAAAATGAACATTCACACATTATTGACAACAATTCTTAAGTACATTTCACATATCTAATACTTAGATGAATCTAATCTACATCTTTTGTACTATACTACCAACATATATAGCTCTCATTCATCAAAATGAACATTTTAAAATAAATTTAGGGATTTAGAATACTTACCACAATTTCGAATTTTGTAAGAGTTGTAAAAGAAATGAGCGCCAAATATCAATGTCAAGGGAGATAGGAAGGAATCACAATTAGGGTTTATGTATGGGTATTTAATTATTTTGTTTGGAAAGTTTGAGAGCACTCCAATGCTTGGGATTTTGGGTTTTAGGGATTTAGGGTTTGTGGGTTTCGGGAGTGAGAGAGAGAAAGCAGATCGATTGAGAAATGGGAAGGAGAAGAGGGAGCCACTCTTTATATGCAAAAAAGACTTAAAACTGATGTCGTTATTCCAAACAACGGCATCGGTTATGAGAATGCCATTGTTGGAAATAGCAGCATCTGTTATAGGCTTTTCACACTTGCCATTTTTTTCGACAAGTGAGAGTGCAAGCGGTTGAGAAATAAAATAACCGATGTCGTTACTCCAAATAGCGGCACGAGAGTTTTTTTAAAATAGATGTCGTTATTGGGAACAACAACATGTAAATAACCTATGCTGTTGTTTCCAATAACATTTTTGCTGACGTGTCCAAATTTGGGTCAGATCAAATGTTTTCGGGAGTGGGTCAAAGCACCAAATATTTTGAAAAAGTGGGTCAGTACGGCAAAAAATTCGCGAGCCACTTCCTATTGTATAATACTGCAGCTTTACAATACATCCACTTAATTATGTAAAGTGCCCGATCAAAATCTCTGTTTTAATGTTTGTTGCAGAGCCCTCATGCTTTCAGTGTATATACTGCACATCAACGCTGCTAAAGACAAAATCATTCATTTTCAAGTGAGCCTGAAGAAATCTTCTCATATTGGAACATGGGGAGACTAAGAGGAACAAACTTTGTTTCCACTGTTTGTCCAGTAAGTTTGTCGACTGCAGACCAAGGAAAAGAAGGGCGAGTATGTTGTCTACTGTAGAGCATGGAAGGAAAAGAACGGCAAATACATATGGATTCAACATTTCAAAATTTCGTAGGAACTGGTATGAAGATTAAAGGTACATCCTTTTGGAACTGCTGCTTCCTGAAAATCAGTGGATCAAGGGAAGTTATAAGGGATGATCTTTTCACGCGACTGTTCTAAGAACCACAACACAAAACACCCACTCTCAGAGAAAAAAGTTTATAATTTCAGAATGATGAAGTTGTGATGAGGATATCGGTTTTGTTTTATTTTATTTTGGAATTTAGCCACATGTAGTAGTTTTGCAATTTGCTCCTTTTATTTTATGCATTAAAATATTTTGGAGATTTGTATTGAGATTTGTTTTGAGTTTATATATAGGCGTTGAGAATAATGAGAACATATGTTATTCTTGATTTTAAAAAAATTATTGTGATTAAGTTTTTGCTCTTCATTCATCTCTGTTGGGTGAGATATTGAGATAAAATTATGGTTTGTGAGAAATCCTAAGTTATACCCTAATTCCCAACTCAATTAAAAATTTAAAACCCTAATCCCCAAATCCCCTTCAACTCTCTTCTTCCCTCTCTCCTATACTGAAACTCAACACCCCATTGCCATCTCTCTTTCTCCTTCCTCTACCGCCGCCGTCGAAGCCTCACCTCGCCTTCTCCCTCCAAACCCCATCCGCCTATTCCCCTCATCGTCCTCCTCCCCAACTTCGCAACCGCCCCACCCTCGACCTCCGCTCGCTGCCAACCACCCTCATTGTCGCTGTAACACCTCGTAGCCCCGACCAACGACCGTCACCGCTGCCTCTTTCCTAAGACCACCCGACTGCGACTACGACTACCGCCTACAACCCCGAAGCGACAACTCTTGCGGCCTCCCTCCTTGCCGCCTCCCCTTCATCGTCAACCTCGCTGCTCTTCACCGCCGTAGCCGCCGATCAGCCATTGCCACCACAACCAGCACCCCGACCAACTCGACACCTGCTGCCCCTCACAGCCAGTCGCCGTACCCCTCGTCACTTTGCCACAATGACCTTTGCTGCCAACTACAACCTATCTGCAACACCGGTAAACTCTTTTTACTTCTCAAATATTTGTGTTACTGCTTTATCATCTCTATAATATTATTTGATTATCTGTCGTCCACAAATATTGAGAGTGAGTGCCTCTACTTGTCTATTAGAGTACAAATCATTATTGCATAATTTACTTGCTAAGAACACTTGGGTATATAATTATTGATTGTTAGAGCTGAATATTTAATTGGGTTTGTTAAACTTATTTCATATCTTGAAAATCCATCAAACCGATTAATAGTTTAATTTCTAACTTAATCTACATTACGTATTGGTAAACTTAATCTTTTAATATTCTTAGAAATTCTCTATTTAGGGATAAGTTTAAATCGAGTTGGCTATATATACATATGTTTTATGGTGAAGTTAGACATTGATCTTTTCAGTTGCTCTCACCAAATAAGTTATACTAAATTGAGTTTCATCAGTTTGGCAGCAGCTCTTTACATATTGAGGATGTATAATTTTCTATTTTAAGTTGTAAAAGACAATTTCTTGAATATTTGACAACTGAAATGCAATTAACTTCAGTTTATGCCTTGCTGTTGAATGATTTCACAGATATACTGATTTTGGGCATATGTGATGCACACGCAATCTTTTTCTTTCAATGTTGTCATGAATATAATTTTTTTTCTCTGGCGTTCTCTCTATATATGAGAATCTGTCTCTGTGTTAGGTTGTCCTTTTAACATGTTTCTCTCGATTTTTCTCCTGGCCTTCATCACTCTGCCACTCTTTAATTTTCTCTGGTTACAAGTTCCTCTCCAATACCTTTCTTTGAATTTCTTTCTCTCGAGTCATTTTCTCAACGTCTCTTATCTTTGTGTCCTTGTCTTTACAGGGTGTGGATCCAAAAGATAAGGTTAGAGGCAAAGATTGAAAGGGAGAAAGAGGCCAAAGAAAAATGTTAGACAAAGATATAGTTAGACAAAAAAATAATGTTAAGAGTGAAATTAAGATACGGAAAGAAATAAGGTGGAGAGATTTACAGAGTATGACAGTTCAGAGAGAGAAAAATAGATTCAAAGATGTTATCAGAATATGTAGAACTGCAAAGTTGGGTGCAAATCAAAACTCAGAGCATTCAAGCATAGTCTGAGTTGCCTTCATATTCTCTGTTCATAAAGATAATGAAAGATGTGATCTTCTCAATTGTCATACTCGAACTCAAAAACAAATTTCAACTTCAGAATCCAGTTTCAAAGGGATAACAATCGACATGGGCAACGATGTCATATCACCGTCGATAGGAAGAAATCATGATATCGATATCCACTTGCGTATGTAGTCCCTTTTGACAGCTATAAAGAGTTAACTATGCTATCATGTCTGATTCAATTATTTGTCTTCCTTTTTGTATGTTTTGTTCTATGTTTGTTTTGTTCTGAAGGCTTTCTGTTTGTCCAGAATGAAGAAAATGAAGAACAAGAAGACAACAGATAAAAAAGTGCGTGACAAAAGATTTCCCTTATTTGCCCATATACTTTTGGAGTGTGATCGGGAATTAGATTCTCTCCACTGTGCGAGAAAACGAGTTTTTTGCCGTAATAGGCTACTTTTTGAAAATAGTTGCGATTGAACAATTTCGAAACTGTTAGCGCTCATGGGCTATTTTGTGTCACGTCCCAGCGGCCGCTATTATTATTAGTGACATTTTCATTTTGAAAGTTGCTAATGAGAATGGGCAGTCTTTGATTAAAATATTTAGGGCCTGTTTGGTTTGTTGTTGTTTTTTTTTTTTTCCAAAACCCGTTTGGTTTGGTTGTTTTGTGAAAACAGTTTTCACAAAACTCCACTTTAACTATTTTCTGTTTTTTCACATCCTCTCTCTAAATATATTTATGTCGTAATGTCTTGAATCTGAATTAGGGTATTTCCTAATTGGGCCAAGACTTATGTCTTGGGGCCCAGGCCCGTTAAGGTAGGTTAGAGCACTATATATACAGTCCCTTCTGTTAAACCCTAATGGAATCTGAACATCTGCCTCCTTATAAAATCTGATCTTCTTTTACCTGTGGAGGTAGCCAACATAACGTTGGTGAACCACGTAAATCTTTGTGTATTCTTTCATGTTCATTATTCTGTTTGTCTATCTCTCAATTTGAATAACAAACTGGTATCAGAGCTGTTACGATCGGTGTGGAGAGAAAGATGTCTGCTTTGAATGTGAAGATCGACAAGTTCACTGGGAGAAACAGTTTCAGTCAGTGGCAGATAAAGATGCGAGCCTTGTTGAAACAACAAGGCTTGTGGGCGCCGCTGTCGAAGGACAATAAGGGCGACGCTGCTGAGATGGCGAGTCTGGAGGAGAAGGCACATTCAACGATCATGTTGTGTCTCGCAGATGACGTCATCACTGAGGTCTCAAATCAAGAGACTGCTGCTGGTCTGTGGCTGAAGTTAGAGAGTCTATACATGACGAAATCTCTAACGAACAAGTTGCTTCTGAAACAACGCTTATTTGGTCTGCGAATGCAGGAAGGTACGCAACTCAGGGATCACTTAGATCAATTGAACACATTATTATTAGAACTGCGTAATATTGATGTGAAAATTAAAGATGAAGATGCTGCTTTGATTCTGTTGCTATCTCTACCTCTTTCATATGAGAACTTTGTTCAATCATTTATTATTGGGAAAGATACTGTGTCTCTGGAAGAAGTTAGATCATCTCTTCATAGCAGAGAGTTGCGTCTGTCTAAGGCGACCAGTACAGGTATAGACAATCAGGCCTCTGGACTGTTCACCAGTGAAGGTAAGGGAAAGGGAAACGGTGGAAAGAAAAAGAAATCATTTTCAAAGGGTCCTAAACCAGATGATGTCTGTAACTATTGCAAGGAAAAAGGGCATTGGAAGACTAGTTGTCCTAAGAAGAAGAAGTCAGAAAAGAATTCAGGCTCTGCTGCAGTAGCAGATGGCGACACCAACTCTGAACAGGATATTGCTCTAGTTGCTGATGGACACATTCATCACTCTGATGTGTGGGTTTTCGATTCTGGGGCGTCCTATCATATTTGTCCAAGGAGAGAGTGGTTTTCGACTTATAAGCAGCTAGATGGGGGTTGCATTTCAATGGCTAACAGTTCTGTCTGCAAGGCAGTTGGAATAGGCTCGATCAAGTTAAGGACTCATGATGGTAGGTTCCGCACATTGAATGAGGTAAGGCATGTTCCATTGATGACGAAGAATCTGATATCTCGGAGTTTGCTGGACAGTAGGGGTTTCAGTTGGTCAGGAAGAGATGGAGTTCTGAGTGTCTGTAAGGGTTCTGATGTGATTCTGAAGGGTGTCATGCATGGTACTTTGTATTTTCTGCAAGGTTCCATAGTTACAGGTTCAGCTGATGTTGCATCGTCAGAGGTTAACCAGGAAGATATGACAAAGCTATGGCATATGAGACTTGGTCATATGGGTGAGAGAGGGATGCAAATTCTATCAAAGGATGATCTTCTTGGTGGTCACAAGGTCAAGAGTCTGGAGTTCTGCGAACAGTCTTTGGGAAACTACATCATAGCAAGTTTCCTAAGGCTATTCATAGAACAAAAAGCACGCTGGACTACATCCATTCTGATTGCTGGGGTCCATCTCGAGTTGAGTCTTTGGGAGGTCACAGGTATTTTGTTTCTATGATTGATGACTATTCAAGGATGACCTGGGTTATCATGATGAAGCATAAAAGTGAAGCTTTCAAGAACTTCAAGCAGTGGAAAACATTGATGGAAAATCAAACAGGGAAGAAGATTAAAAGGCTGCGAACTGATAATGGTCTTGAATTCTGCTCGTCTGAATTTGATCAATTCTGTAAGGATGAAGGGATTTCTCGACATCACACAATCAGGAATACACCGCAACAGAATGGTGTAGCTGAGCGGATGAATCAGACACTACTGGAGAGAGCAAGGTGCATGCTCTCTAATGCTGGATTAGATAGAAGATTCTGGGCTGAAGCAGTGAATACCGCATGTTATTTGATAAACCGTGGACCACACACAGGCATACAATGCAAGACACCTACAGAGATGTGGTCGGGAAAGGTTGCTGATTACTCAAATCTGAAAGCCTTTGGGTGCACGACTTACTATCATGTGAATGAGGGTAAGCTAGAGCCACGAGCCAAGAAGGGAGTATTTGTGGGCTATGGAGATGGAGTTAAAGGTTTTAGGATCTGGTCTCCGTCAGAGAAAAAGGTTATTCTGAGCAGGAATGTAGTCTTTGATGAAAACTCTATGCTTAGTTCCATCGTGAAGTCCACATCTGAAACAGAAACTGGCAGTATTGATAAACAGGTGGAGCTTCAGGTCATTCAGAATAAGAATGATTTGAAGGAACATGAAGTGGATCAAGAGTTACAGGCAGAAACTGAGTTACTAGAATCTATATCATCAAATACTCAACCATCTGAATCTACACATCGTAGTATAGCTCAAGATCGACCAAGAAGGGTTGGAGTTGGACCACCACAGAGGTATGGTTTTGAGGACATGGTGGGTTATGCACTACAGGTTGATGAAGAGATGGATACTCATGAACCATCTACATACAAAGAAGCTGTATCAGGTACTGATTCTGAGAAATGGCTAGCTGCTATGGGAGATGAGATGGAGTCCCTTCATAAGAATCAGACATGGGATTTAGTCATACCACCTCCAGGGAGAAAGATTATTACTTGCAAGTGGGTCTTCAAGATGAAGGAAGGGATATCACCTGCAGAGGGAGTCAAGTATAAGGCTAGAGTTGTTGCTAGAGGTTTCAATCAGAAAGAGGGAGTGGATTATAATGAGATTTTCTCACCAGTGTTCAGGCACACTTCCATTAGAGTGCTGCTAGCTATAGTTACACATCAGGATTTGGAGCTTGAACAACTTGATGTGAAGACAGCTTTTCTGCATGGAGAGTTGGAGGAAAAGATATACATGACTCAGCCAGATGGTTTCCAAGTACCTGGAAAGGAGAACCATGTTTGCAAGTTGAAGAGGTCTTTATATGGACTTAAGCAGTCTCCAAGACAGTAGTATAAGAGGTTTGACAGCTATATAATGGATTTGGGCTATACTAGAAGCTCATATGACTGTTGTGTCTAATACAACAAGCTGAAGGATAAATCCTTCATCTATCTGGTGCTATATGTAGATGACATGCTGATAGCTGCAAGAAAAAAGTCTGACATACAGAAGCTGAAGGGTTTTCTCAGTGCGGAGTTTGAAATGAAGGATTTGGGTGCTGCTCGAAAGATACTAGGAATGGAGATCCTTAGAGACAGAGGTCAGAAGAAGCTTTTCTTATCACAGAAATGCTATATTCAGAAGGTGTTGGCCAGGTTTGGTATGTCTTCATCTAAGCCTATTGACACCCCGAGTGCTACCAATATACATCTCACTACCATGGTTGATCCTCAGTCTGAAGAGGAGAAGGAGTATATGTCACGAGTCCCTTATGCCAGCGCTATAGGAAGTTTGATGTATGCTATGGTTTGCACAAGACCAGATCTAGCTCATGCAGTTAGTGTCGTGAGCAGGTTCATGGGTCAACCTGGAAGAGAACATTGGAAGGCAGTAAAGAGGATATTTCGATACCTTAGAGGTACGTCTGATGTCGAACTCATTTATGGAACTGATACACAGTGCTTGGTTACAGGCTATTCTGATTCTGACTATGCTGGAGATACTGACACTAGGAGATCTATGACTGTTTATGTTTTTACCCTGGGTGGTTCTGTTGTTAGTGGGAAGGCTACTCTACAGACTACGGTGACTTTGTCTACTTCGGAAGCAGAGTATATGGCACTAACAGAAGCTGCTAAGGAGGGAATCTGGCTGAAAGGTCTGGTTAGTGATCTTGGACTACATCATGATCAGGCTATAGTATATTGTGACAGTATGAGTGCAATCTGCTTAGCCAAGGATCAGGTTCATCATGAGAGAACCAAACATATAGATGTGAGGTATCATTTCTTGAGAAGTGAGAAGAGGATCAAGGTGAAGAAGGTAGGCACTGCTGATAATCCTGCTGATATGTTTACCAAGCCTGTTTCGTATAGCAAGTTCCAACACTGTTTGGACTTGCTTAACATCAGAGATCATTAGCTGCCCTGTGGGGCAACTCTGAGGCAAAGGGAGGAGTCTATTCATCTGGCACTGTCATAGTGCGTCTGTTATGTTTGTCTGGAGGATTCAAGTCAAGGTGGAGATTTGTCGTAATGCCTTGAATCTAAATTAGGGTATTTCCTAATTGGGCCAAGACTTATGTCTTGGGGCCCAGGCCCGTTAGGGTAGGTTAGAGCACTATATATACAGTCTCTTCTGTTAAACCCTAATGTAATCTGAACATCTGCCTCCTTATAAAATCTGATCTTCTTTTGCCTGTGGAGGTAGCCAACATAACGTTGGTGAACCACGTAAATCTTTGTGTATTCTTTCACGTTCATTATTCTGTGTGTCTATCTCTCAATTTGAATAACAATTTATATATTATTATTATTATTATCATTATTATTATTATTATTATTATTATTATTATTGTTACATATATATTATTATTATTATTATTATTATTATTATTTAATATATATATATATATATATATATATATATATATATATATATATATTATAATATAGGGAAAGCTTCGGTTGTGCACTACCTCCAGTGCACACGGCGTGTGCACTGGGCCTTCGGGCGTTCATATACTCGATCCAAACTGTTCACATTGATCTACACATCTAAATTAGTCCAAATATATAAAATCAAATCATTTGAAATTTATTTACCCATCCATTGAAGTGTTACAAAATTGTATGGCTGAAAAACATTGTTTTTTATAGCCACATGATGGATGGGCAAATGAATTTCAAATGATTTGATTTTACATATTTAGACTAATTTAGATATGTAGATCAATGTGAACAGTTCGGATCGAGTATATGAACGCCCGAAGTGCACTAGAGGTGTGCACTGGAGGAGTGCACAACCGAAGCTTTCCCTTATAATATATATTATTATTTCATATATACTATTTTATATATACTATTATAATATTCTATTATTATTAATTTAGATGTGTAGATCAATGTGAACGGTTCGGATCGAGTATATGAACGCCTGAAGGCCCAGTGCGTGCACTGGAGGAGTGCACAACCAAAGCTTTCCCTTATAATATATATTATTATTTCATATATACTATTTTATATATATACTATTATAATATTCTATTATTATTATTATAATATATATTATTATTATTATATAATTTATTATTATTATAATAAATTGTTTAATATATAATTTGAATATATTATTATTACATATATATTATTATAATTATTATATGTTATTATATATATGTATATTATTAAATATGTTTATTGTAATAAAATATTTTATATTATTATATAATATACAATTATTATATTATATTATTATTTTATATATACTATTTTATATATACTATTATTATTATTATATATATTGTTATTTTATTTATACTATTTTATATATACTATTATTATATTATATTTTTATTATAAATATTATTATTTTATATATACTATTTTATATATACTATTATTAAATTATATTATTATTATATATGTTGTTATTATATATATTATTATTAATATATATTACTATTATATATTATTATATGTATTAATATATAATATATTACTATTATATATTATTATATATATTATAACATAATATACTATTATTATAATATACTGTTATATATATATTTATATTTATAATATATTATTGTTACATATATTATTATTATTATTATTATTATTATTATTATTATTATTATTATTATTATTATTATTATTATTATTATTATTATTATTATTATTATTTTTAATATATATATATATATATATATATATATATATATATATATATATATATATATATATATATATATATATATATATATATATATATATATATATATATTATTTTTTCATATATACTATTATTATAATAATCTATTATTATTATAATATATGTTATTATTATTATGTATTACTATTATATATTATTATATGTATTATTATATAATTTATTTTTATTGTAATAAATTGTTTAATATATAATTATAATAGATTATTCTTACATATATATTATTATAATTATTATATGTTATTATATATATGTATATAATTAAATATGTTTATTATAATGAATTATTTCATATTATTATATAATTAAATATCAGTATGTATGTATATGTATACAACATGTATGTATCAGAGTATATATAATGTATACAGTATATACATACAACCAAACCTATACATACATAATACTCACATTTTCAAAAAACTTTTTTTATAAAAAATTATTACCAAACAGCTTTTACACTCTCATTTTTAGAAAACTGTTTTCAGAAAACTGTTTTCAAAACAACAAACAAAACGCAACCTTAGAATTTTTTGTTTGTTGTCACTATTCCCACTAGAGACCATAATATATATGAGGTCGCTAATAGATTAACAACCTTTAATGAACTGTATTCTAATATTTAGCAAAATCTAGAGAGCTTTTGCTCTCTGAAAAAATAACAATCAATTTATTTTTGAAATTGAGGTCTCTATTCGGAATAGCGACCTTAGAGCATCTGTAGTCGTTGGCTATTTAGCCAAATTTTGCAAAAAAAATGGCTTGGGACGTCCTGCAGTCGTTGGCTATTTAGCCATTTTTTGCATTTTTGTGAACAGTAGTAAGCCATATCTGGCAGTCGATTTGGCTGAATGGAAAATATAGCCCGATGATACATTATTTATCGTTTGAAGATCAGACGATGTATAATTTACCGCCTGTTAATTTTTTTAATTAAAAATTAAATGGACGGTAAATTATACACCGTCGCTTAAATTAGTAAAAATGAATTTAACGGGACGGGACTTTATACATCATCTGAATTTTTTTAAAAAAAAATACGGGACGGTGGATAATATTCTGTCCGTTACAATTCCAAAAAAAAGGGCCGGACGATGTATAATCTAACGTCCAAGCCATTATTTTTATATAAAAAAATGAACAGACAGGATATTATTTCCCATCTGTTTTTATAAACATTTAATAATTATAATAATTACGACAAACGAGATTCCATTGTCCGTTTTACCTTTTTTTTTATTTTTTTTTTCATTTTCAAATTCAAGGACGGTGTATAATTCACCGTTTGAGAAATTTGTTGCGAAATAATTATTAGGACGATACAAAATTTGTCGTCAGTCCAAATAAATTAACAAAAAGCAAAATTTTGGCTAAAACGACTACAGAGAAACCTCTCTTGGCTATTTGCTATAAGCCAAATGCAAAATTTGGCAAAAACGACTACAGATGCTCTTAGTTGTACAAAATGTCGCTATTGGGAATAGAGGTCTTTATTGTAGTAAGGTCGTTATTCCGAATTGAGGCCTTAGTTGTGTGACTATTTTGCAAAAGTTACAAAAAACAATGAGATTGAGTTTCTTACTGAGGTAATTATTGCGAATAACGACCAAAGTATACTAAGGTCTCTATTCCCAATAACGACCTTAGATTTATTTATTTTTTTTCTTCTAAGAGAGCAAAAGCTCTCTAGAAATCACTAAAGTGTCTCAATACATTCATTTGAGGTCGCTAATCCCATTAGCGACCATATATACTAAAGTCGTTAGCGGGAATAGGGACAACAAACAAAAAATTCAAAATATTTTAAAATATAGACTACTATTTCCATTAGCAATTTTCAAAATGAAAAGATCGCTAATGAGAATAGTGACTGCCGCTGACGTGGTACAAAGTAGCCCACGGGTGCTAATAATTTCAAAACTGACCTATAATTGTAAATATTTTTAAAAAGTGGCCTATGACGGCAACAAATTCCAAGAGAAGAAAGAAAGATCTTCAATATTAATGATTCTGATACATTTGTACGTTGATTGAATTGGAGCACTAATTATTGATTAACTGAACTAAAGATTAGGAATTTATCCAAAACTATAGGTATGGTGAAAGACCTAGGAAATTTTAGAAGAAACAATTCTCTGGAATTGTTCCTAAACATCTAACTTGCAGGTCTCAGTGCCTGTGGCCCTTGATCTGCATTCAACCCTAACCTTTGCACCGGAGATGTAGGTGGTGATGGGGGTCTCGAAGCTAGCCTGACACGTGTCGCAGAATACGCGGTCTTGCACCATGAACTTGCTCCGGATTTCGCGGGCATCGCTCGCCAAGAAACAGACGGCCACAACCGCAAGCACCAAAAACACACAGGACCTCGCCATTGTTGAAGAAAAGTAAAAGAAGATGGAATCAAGAAATTAAGAGGAAGATAAAAGGAGAGTAACAGACAGTGAATGAATGGGGATTTTGACTGAGGGAGAAGGAGATTAGGGTTTTGGTATTTGATTGGGAAAGGAAAAAGGAATGACGGCTAGAGTTTTGGAGATTTAGGGTTTTGGGGAGATTAGGGTTTTGATCAAGATCGGGAGAGGAATGTCGGGATGTGGAGTGATTCTGACGAAGACGAGAACCACCCCACCTCGACGACGAAGATCAAATTAGTATAGGCCTTATAGGACGATAGGCTCTGATACCATGTTAAGATTATTGGATGAGAATAATTCTTTATTGATTGAATAAACTGAATACAATTGACTCCAATATAGGAGAGAATGGAAGACTAAACTGATACATAGCAAATATGAAACTAAACCAATATCTTATATAATATAATATCTAACAGTCAAATTGCATTCATTTCATTACTCAAAAATTTTAACACAAGGTGAAACAAATAATTAATATATTAATATGAATTACATACTAATTTTTTTTGTTTTGCCAAATTTACCAAAGACAGTTTTTGACCAACATTTATAGACTTTTATTAGCACAAGTGTGTGCTCTTCCATCAGTAGTTCCAAAACTAACAAACACATAACAAGTCATCCATTAAACGAGGAGATTTATAAGTACCCTTTCTTCTAAAAAAAGGAATGGCTATTGTACCTTCTTATCCAATTCTCCCTAAGAAAGTGGCAATTGTACCGTTTCTTTTTGAGATACTAAGTAAACTACTTGCTTAAGAATAAGTTTCCTGGGACGGATGAACATCATTTTATGTACTTTTTCATTTGAATTTGAGTATATATAAAAAAGAAATTGACAAATTTTACTATAATTTTTTTTTTAATATTTCAAACTCATTCAAATTTTATCCTCAATTTCTGTATTGAGGATATACTTACAAAGTTTGTCTGACTTATTAATTGTTACTAATTCTAAATTCTTCCCTTCGATAACGATAAATGAATCAATATTTTTTGCTCGAACTTCATCATGTACTATTCCTAATCCTAATTTAGCAACCTAACATAAAATAAGTTCCTATCAGAAACCTAACAAATTATGTCCATTCAAGAGTATCTTCATGATCTACTGTTCCGTTAACAACTTTTTAATGAAATGTGGGGAGGTTGTGACTCACCATATAGGGTTGAAAAGATATGTGATATTTCATAACATTAGTCCAAATTTGTACTGTTTTCCTACCTTCATATATCTATACTAATATAAAATTTAGACAAATCACATAAGTCTGTAATACAATACAGTTTCAAGACCGTATTAATGTAATTAACTAATAATTTGTAACTAGCCTATATGAATTTATAAAGTGCAAAAATTTATCTCAAAACATAACTATATGTATAAATGCAGAGGAAGATGGAGGAAATCCCTGATAATAGGGAACTCTTTTTTTTTTTTTTCCATAGCAGCCAAGTCCACACACAATTTAACAGATCAACTGAAGTACTGCCTATTTTTATTCATATACAGATTGACTATAATTTCTAATATATTCTTCAAAAAAATTAGAAATTTAATTGAATTATTAATTTTCTCTCTCCTGTTTTTCTACTCTTTCTTTCTTCCTCTCCTCTTTCTTAATTGAGTGTTGAACGGGAGATGGAAAGAAAGATAACATTATGGAAAGTGTAGGAGAGATGAATTTGGAGAAGATAGATGAAGAAGGAGATAAACGTAGTATTCAATTAAAACAGAAGCCTCCTGTTAAACCCAGAGGATGGAAGACAATGCCATATATCATAGGTAATGATCACTTTTAAGCTCTGTTTCTTACCATTGTTAATTTATGCAACGCTAGATCGATTTGCACGTGAATCATACTTTTTTTTTTTTTAAAAAAAATTTCAAGCAATGTTGAACATGTGATGACTATTCAAGCATGAGATGTTTAATGATTTTATAAACATGTGCTTCTAATTCAATAAGAGATAATGAGATAGTAAACATTTCCAAAATTATCATAGTAAATTTATATAGGTAAATTAATGAAGGAAATGTGCATATATGAGTAGGAAATGAGACGTTTGAGAAGTTGGCGACCTTGGGTATATTGGCCAACCTTATGGTGTATCTTACCAGTATATTCCACATGAAGAGCGTCAAGACCGCCCTCCTCCTCAATGTCTTCAATGGAACCACCAATATGGCCACCCTTTTGGGTGCATTTCTATCTGATGCTTTGTTTGGCCGGTACTCTACATTAGGTGTTGCTTCTGTCGCCTCTCTATTGGTACAATCTTTGTTTTCTCATTAGTGCATTCCTCCATTTTACATTGTAAACAATTAATAATGTCGTTGATAAAATTTGTAATTTCAAATTAATTTCTCAATGTATTCCGTATACTTCTTTGAAGGGTATGTTTGTCCTCATGCTCACTGCCGGAATCCGTAAACTGCACCCACCTCCTTGCATCCAAGGGCAGTTCTGTGAGGAGCCAAAAACCGGGCATATGACTGTCCTAATAATCTCCTTTGCCCTTTTGGTGATTGGAGCCGGCGGCATACGGCCTTGCAGCCTTCCATTCGGAGCAGACCAATTTGACTCCCAAACTGAGTTAGGGAAAAAGGGAATAGACAGCTTCTTCAACTGGTACTATTTCACCCTCACGTTCGCGGTCATGATTGCTTCCACCATCATCGTGTACATCCAAAGCAATATGAGTTGGACTCTTGGCTTCGGAATTCCTACCGTTCTAATGTTCTTCTCCTGCATTTTCTTCTTCTTGGGCAACAAGATTTACGTCAAGGTTAAGCCCGAAGGGAGCCCCTTCACTGGCATTTTCCAGGTCTTCGCTGCAGCTATCAAGAAGAAACACTTGAGACTCCCTGAAGACCCTCAGAATTCACTATTTAATCCGCCCATTGTTAATTCCTCAACTGACAAGATTCCTCACTCCAACCAGTTCAGGTAAAGATTCTCAACACTTAGGAGGATTCACTAAATGTTGAATGCTGAAAGAGCTAGCAATTCCTATATATAGTTTTGAATGCATTCAATTTGAAACTATTGAAATTAAACTTGATTTTGAGTTAGGATTAATTATGGGATCATAATCCAAACCCAAAATTAAGCCCAAGTTCTAGAGAGTCTCTAGAAACATCATAAAATATTATCACCTCCTCTAGATGTTCTAGAGAATTCTATAAAATAATTATCTAAAGATTGTGTAGAAAATTCTAGGAATTGTAAGACATAAAATCTAGATATTATGGTAGAGAGTTCTAGAAAGATATTTTGTAATCTTGGAGCCTATAAATAGCTCCTCCCTCTCCCATTTGTAAACAAGTTGAACAAATAAATAAAAAGCAAGTTAAAGAAAGAGTGTTCTTCATAAGTTCTCTAATTCTCTCTTTTCTAAGTATTCTTCCATATCATTCTTCATACTTAGAGGATTTCTTCTCTTGGTTTCACTCGGGTTTCTCGGGTATTACGGTCTTGGGCTAGTGCTAAGCACTATCGGAGTTTCTCTACATGGTATCAGAGCCATTCTAATCTTGTGCTCATCAAGATCGGGGTTTAAGAGAGCTCGGTTTATTCTAAGTATGGAATCAATGGGTCGTGTCGTTGGATTGGGAATGGAGATCTTAAACCAATCTAACTACCGGTTATGGAAGTCATGTATGGAGTCATACTTGGTTAGTGAGGACTTATGGGATGTCGTCGGCGGTAGTAGCACAACACCACCAAGGGGAGATGCTGCAACAGCGGAAGCGATAAAGGAGTGGACACGGAAGAATGCCAAGGCGGAGTTTGCTTTGAAGAGGTCAATATCCTCGGGAGTATTTGAGCATGTCTCAAGGTGCACATCCGCAAGTTCCATATGGAAGGCCCTAGATCAATTGTTCAACAAGAAGAATGAGGCTCGGTTACAACTATTAGAGAATGAGCTGGCGAATGCGAAGCAGGGGGAGTCTTCAATCTCAGAGTTCTTTATCAAGGTAAAAAACCTTTGCTCAGAGATTAATACTCTTAATCCGGAGGAGTCGATTTCAGAAGCTCGGATGAAGCGGTCTATTATTCGTGGTTTACGACCCGAATATACACCGTTTGTTACTTCAGTTCAAGGATGGGCTACACAACCTTCCATGGAGGAGTTCGAAAATCTACTAGCTTCGCAAGAATCACTAGCCATGCAAATGGCGGGAGTTAAAGTCAATGATGACTCGGGGAGCGCATTTGTAGCTCGGAGGCAACAAAGTTTTAGAGCCAAGTTCAAGGATAGTGATACAAAAAATAATGATGAACGAGAAAGATCTTCTATGGGAGACAAGAAGCGATTCAAGTGCTACCGGTGTGGGAAACTTGGGCACTTCAAAAAGGATTGCCGAGTGAAGTTGAAAGAAACAAATATGGCGGAATCAAAGGGTCACACTGAAGACGAAGCATGGGAAAAATGTTTCACGGTGGAGGCTGCATCTTCAGGTACCACTACAACCAAAAATCTAGAAAATGATTGGATTGTAGATTCTGGTTGTAGCCATCATATTACCGGAGACGAGAAGTTATTTTCCAGTCTTCAGCGCCATGACGGAAAAGAAGCCATCATTACCGCGGATAATTTAATCCACCGCGTTGAGAAGGAAGGAACTGTTGTCATTAAAGGAGATGATGGAAGCCCAATAACTCTCAAGAATGTATATCATGTTCCTGGAGTAAGGAAGAATCTTCTCTCTGTGGTAAATGCAGTGGACTCAGGTAACTACGTTTTATTTGGCCCAAGTGACGTCAAATTCTTAAAGAATATTAAAGAGTTAAAGGCGGATGTGGTTCACACCGGAGCACGAGTTAAAGATCTATATGTTTTATCGGCCTCCAACTCATATGTTGAGAAGATGAGCACCAATGATAATGTCTTTATATGGCATGCTAGACTTGGTCATATAAATATGACTAAACTCAAAGTTATGGTAAACAAGGATTTGGTTAATGGGCTCCCAAGGTTGAAGATTCAAGATGAAGGAAGACTTTGTGAAGGTTGTCAATATGGAAAATCACATAGGCTTCCATTTGACAACTCCACTTCACGATGCAGCGCTCCGTTGGAGAGGATCCATAGCGATTTGATGGGTCCAACAAGAACACCCTCCTATTCCGGGTTTCGTTACATGTTGTTGTTCGTTGATGATTTCTCACGGTACACCTGGGTACACTTTGTGAAGGAAAAATCAGAAGCATTTTCAAGATTTCAAGAATTCAAGGTTACCGTGGAAGGCGAGTTATGTCGGAAGATCAAGACCCTAAGGACGGACAATGGAGGAGAGTTTATGTCAAAGGAGTTCCTCTCTTTTTGTCAAGAGCATGGTATCAAGAGGGAATTTACATGCCCATATACACCTCAACAAAATGGAGTAGCAGAAAGGAAGATCCGACATCTAAGCGAAACGTGTAGAAGCTGGCTACATGACAAGAATTTGCCTAAAGCCTTATGGGCGGAAGGCATGAGATGTGCAGCATATGTCATCAATCGAATGCCACTAAGTCCGAACAACATGAAGTCTCCTTATGAGATGGTTCATGGGAAGAAGCCAACGGTGAAACATCTCAGGATATTTGGATCAATCTGCTACGTCCATGTGTTCGACTCTCAGAGAACAAAGTTGGAGGCAAAGGCGAAGAAATGCATATTTGTCGGTTATGATGAACAAAGAAAAGGGTGGAGGTGCATGGATCCTGAGACACATAGGTACGTCGTGTCTCGTGATGTTGTCTTTGACGAAGTTTCCTCATATTATGGACAACCTCAAGTCTTGGTCGAACAAGAAGGTGGAGATTCCTTCAAGGTTGATGAACCAGTTCCTCAAATGCCAAGTGAGAGTGGAAGTCTTGAAAAAGAGACGCAAGGTGAAAGGGGGAGCACTAATCAAGAGGAAGATGATGATGAAGATCATGGTTCCATGGCTAATCAAAGGCCTAAAAGGAACATTGTTAAGCCTGCCCGGTTCAGAGATGAAAGGTTTGTCACTACTTACTCATGTTATTTTGCCGCTCCATTAGATGAAGAAGAGCCATCATCTTATGATGAAGCTAAAGGTGTTCAAGAGTGGGAGACCGCAATGGAAGAGGAGATGAATGCCCTTATAAAGAATGAAACTTGGGATTTGGTTCCGAAAACCAAGGATGTTCAACCCGTTTCATGTAAATGGGCGTATCGAATTAAGCGAAAAGCGGATGGAAGCATTGATAGATTTAAAGCAAGGTTGGTTGCTCGGGGGTTCTCTCAGAAGTATGGAGATAATCAAAGTGCTATCAAGTTGGCTAATAATCCGGTGTTTCATGCAAGGACGAAACATATCGAGTTAGAGCATCACTTCATAAGGGAGAAGGTGTTTGATGGAACAATTGAAGCTTTGGAAGTTCGAAGCAATGACAACGTTGCAGATATCTTCACCAAGTCATTACCAAAAAGTAAATTCGAGTTACTTCGCTCGAAGCTCGGTATGGTTGACAAAATCAAGTTTAAGGGGGAGTATTGAAATTAAACTTGATTTTGAGTTAGGATTAATTATGGGTTCATAATCCAAACCCAAAATTAAGCCCAAGTTCTAGAGAGTCTCTAGAAACATCATAAAATATTATCACCTCCTCTAGATGTTCTAGAGAATTCTATAAAATAATTATCTAAAGATTGTGTAGAAAATTCTAGGAATTGTAAGACATAAAATCTAGATATTATGGTAGAGAGTTCTAGAAAGATATTTTGTAATCTTGGAGCCTATAAATAGCTCCTCCCTCTCCCATTTGTAAACAAGTTGAACAAATAAATAAAAAGCAAGTTAAAGAAAGAGTGTTCTTCATAAGTTCTCTAATTCTCTCTTTTCTAAGTATTCTTCCATATCATTCTTCATACTTAGAGGATTTCTTCTCTTGGTTTCACTCGGGTTTCTCGGGTATTACGGTCTTGGGCTAGTGCTAAGCACTATCGGAGTTTCTCTACAGAAACTAGGCGCTAAATTTGGTGTTATGTGCGGCCATGTCATCAGGTTTCTTGATAAAGCAGCTATTGTAACCGAAACTGATGAAATCAATTCAAATGGCAAGGCTAATAATTCTTGGCGATTATGTTCAAAACAAAAGGTCGAAGAAGTGAAATGTTTACTGCGAATCGGGCCTGTATGGGCTGCAGGAATTGTACATCAGATCCTGGTGATCCAACACACATCCTATGTCGTCTTCCAAGCTCTCCAATCTGACAGGCACATGGGGCCCAAATTTGAGATACCTGCAGGCTCTTTCTCTATTTTCTCAATGCTCGCTGTGACAATCTGGGTTCCTATATACGACCGTCTAATTGTCCCGTTTATTCTTCCGAAGATAACAGGGAAATCACAGGGGATTACCTTGCTCCAAAGAATAGGAGTTGGGGTCTTTCTACATATACTAGCCATGGTTGTATCTGGTACTGTTGAACTAAGAAGAAGAAAGGAAGCAATTGCTCATCCGATAGCTGGATTCTCACCAAGTGGTGGAGCAATCTCCTCTATGTCGGGCCTTTGGTTGATCCCACAACTTGCACTCTCTGGTTTGTCAGAATCCTTCACCAACATTGGTCAATTGGAATTCTACTACAAACAATTCCCTGAAAGTATGAGGAGCATTGCCGGATCTTTAGTGTTCTTGTGTGCTGCGGTGTCTAATTACTTGAGTGGTTTTATGGTGACGATAGTTCATCGAGCAAATGGTGGGAAAGAGGCCGGGAATTGGTTAGCCGAAGATCTTAACAAAGGAAGACTGGACATGTTCTATTTCATGCTTGCTGGTCTTGGGGCTTTGAACATGATATATTTTTTAGCTTGTGCTAAATGGTATAGATACAAGATCTTAGATGAGACTATCGATAATTTGGAAATTATCGATGTAGAAGCTCCATCTAAGTGAACTTCTAGTTATGACCAAGAAATAAGTATTTTAGTCGTTTTCTTTTGATTGTATGAGCGAAAATGATCATCTTGTTTTAATCATTTTAGTTGTAGCTCCTATCTAGTGCAAAAGTTAACCAAATCAATGTAGGTTGATTAATTCATTCTTTCTTTCTTGTCTTTCTCTCATAATAAATGTACATATTTTTCTCAATATGGACAAAGATGAAACAAATTTAATAAAGCTCGTAGAAAGAAAGAGCAACATGCACGCCTTTATTTCATCCACTTCGAGGCAAGAGATGGAATTCATTGAACTAATAACAGTAATAGCGAATTTGGGCAAATCAATTGACTGGTTCGTGATCAAGACAATGCAAAGACAAATGCTAATTGCAATGATGAAGAAAGTTACAAAATTTACTAAAAACCGAAAGTAGGCTATGAAATTTTTAAACAAAAACTACCTACAATTTCTGGCTGAAACCTGTCAATATTGCCTGCCTCCAAATCAAAACCTTTAATTCCCTACTTAGGTGACTGGAAAAAGTAATAAAGAATGCCATTAGCTGCAAGCCTGGAATTAGAGCATTAAAGAATTGATAACGACGCTAATTAACTTGAAACTTATGTAAAGGTAGTCAGCCTCAGTGAGAAACTATCCCTCTTATCAACGAGTTCGAATTGTCTGAGTCCTCGTGTAAACTAGACAACCGGAGACGTGCACGTACACGCCAAATACTACTTCCCCATGCGTACGTACACACCTAAGATGACATACCTCCACCCCCAAAAAAAAAAAAGAAAAAAAAAAAAAAAGGTAAACCAACGCTAGTGGGTCAGTAGCTGTCCTGTACTGTGTGCAGCCAATTCCACGTAATTTATTTGGAATTAAACCAACTGATGTACAAAAACTGAAACGAAGAAAAGATCTATCAAAACACTATTCTCGATCGATCTCTGAAACGCACACCACAAACTCTTCAATCCAATCATTCACGTATCCTGCTTTCTCTCTTCCTCTCTTTTGTCATGTTTTGTTCACTTCTTAGATCCTCATATAAACATCACGGAAGTGTTGGAGATCAGTGTTGACCCGCCAGCTAATATTCAATGAAAATCACAATTAAGACTGTAAACGCTTTGAGATATCGATCCTGACAAATTATAAGAAAATGATAACATGATAGCAACCTAGTGCATTCGGGGCCGGCCCTGAGTTCCCGGAAGCCCAAGGCGAAAGGTCCAAATAATTATTTTTGAGGCCCTAATTACAATGTAATTTTTTATGCCCAAATTATGTGTCTATATTTATAAGGAAAAAACAAATATGGGGATCCCTCAAAATGCAAAAAATTCCCGGGTCTGCCTCAAGGTGGGGGCCGGCCCTAAGTCCATTAATACCTAATTGGCAGATTGTGCTCAGGTTTTCTAGATGGATTTGTATCAATTGCCAATTAATTAGAGCATCCACAGTGGTATTTCTCATATTCTATTATATGACAGCTACAGTAATAGTATATGGGGGACGATCGTGCAGTGGTGGTTTACTAAATTTTTCTCATTTGCATGCGTGGCAAAAATTAGAAGTTAGAGACGGGATAACATATCCCATTCCTACGTTATTTATTTATAAAAAACGCGGGACGGTATATGTTATACTGTCTCGTAAACTTTTCTTTTTAAATAAGGGAGAGACAGGGAAACATTCCCCGTCCCTTAAAAAAAAATTAAAAAAAAAAATGAAATCGTCAGACGGGATAAGATATCCCGTCCTTAAAAACCGGCTCACTTTAATTAAAGTTATCCCATTAATTTGATGGTGTGGAGTGGTTTTGGCAAAGAACAAATCATTTTGCTCCCTCCTTTTGGTGTTAAAAGACCAAATTACCCCCTCCTTTGAATATGAAGAACACTTTTTAATTTGAGCGGTAGAGAGACATTGAAGGGCAAGTTGGAAAACAAAAAAAAACCCCCCAAAAAAATAATAATAAAAATAAAAAAATTAAAACTTCTTGGACGGGGTATGTTATCCCGTCCGATGTCAGACGGGACAACATTTCCCGTCTGAGGAGCTTTTTTTAAAAAAAAAATTACATTTTAAAATAATTTAGGGAAGGACGGGATATCATATACCATCCGACCCTTTTTTAAAAGAAAAAAAAATTTGAGACGGTATATGTTTTCCCGTCTGACTCGATTAAAATATCTTAAAATCGGAGCGACAGTATATGATATACCGTCCTTTATAATTTGAGAATGGGTATTTCGTTTCTCATATACGAAAAACCAGTATAGCAAATTTGCTAAAAAATAGCAAAATAAAAAATCATTGCATACATCGTTTCTTATAAAATAGCAATTTGCCAATTATAAAAAACTACTGTAGATTCTCTTAGGGACTAACGACTGATATCCTGAAATGTGTTTACACTGACTATGGGAACTGTCCTAGTCAGTCGACACCAACTCGTGCATGCATTAATGATGAGTTTTGGAATTTTTTTCCCGACAACGACAAGTTTTTTTTTTTGAATGGAAGGTCCCCAGTCTTAGGCAAAATGCAAAACGTCAATTAACATATATATTATTGACTCAATATTGAACATGCAAAACTCAGTATTGAACAAAATCACTTTCTTTTACGTCAAAAACCTCTTCTTTTCTTTTTTTTGACTCAATATTGCGAACCTTATTATTCTCATATTCTGTCAGGGAGTAATGGACTGCTTGTGCATGAATCATGACAATTAATATGCAAACTGAAGTGAACCACTTCGACAACATAATACCTATTAAATCTCATAGCGATAAAATTTATCAATATAAAAGTCAAATGACTAAAAAAAATAATACATAATTCATTACAAGAATTTTTTTGATGAACCGGATAGGGTCCTAAAGACCTCAGCCATCAGAATATCATAATATAAGTTCAAAAAACCGTCAGATACAAACAATTTTACAAGCTGTAAAATGAACACAATAACACGCAAGGAATAACAATAAAGACAGAAATAAACAACTACACAGCATAACATAGCTAAAAAGGCCTAAAAAGCTGGAACCGGACTAGAGTCACCAACGCAGCCAAAAGCGTTGAGCTCACAGAGACGATGATGGAGAAGGCAGCGAAACCAGCTACAACCCATCCACACCGAAACAGGCAACCATCCCCTGACCTGGAGAAGCACACCGCTAGCCAAAAAGTGGGGAAGCAGCGCTACAGGCTAGGGACGAGCGACAGAAAAAGAACCTGAGCAAACCAAACAACTCAAGCAAATAGAGCAGCAATCAAAATAAAACAACCGACAGAGATCAGTAAAGCTCAGGAGCGCTTCGGAGACAGCAGCAAACTCCGAAATAGCTCAATCTAAAATAATTGGCCAACAGAAGCAATGGACGAGTAGTACATACAGAAACCCTCTCACCAAGAGTGGAACAAAGAAAGCCTATAGCTTAAGTACAACAACATAAGAAGGGATGCTCAGAGAGCTAGAAAAACACCAAACAAACCACAGCACAAATGATAAAACCAGGAGAGGATAAAGACCTCTGAATTAACACCATCCCTTAAAAGTCAGTACAAAAAAGTAGGGAGATCATATAAGCACTAACATAAACTGATGATAGTAAGCATCAGTAACAAAAATTGAAGTTCATAATATTAACATAAGCAGACCAGAGATAAACTGCTGCCAGAGCAAGCAAAAAACCAAGAGCTACCGCTCGTACAAGGAGTCCCATATAGGCAGCAAGAGCCTCCGGAAAAGCACAAAAACTGATCTTGCAAACGATTATGAAAGCAGGGTTCAAGTCTGCAAAAAGGAGAGAGCAGGATAATGTAAAATAAATACATAATCAATGCAGAAAAAAAGCATGCGAGCTATAAGCTATGAAGAGAACGAAGACAAGAGAAAGCATCAACTAATTTCTGATTAGCTAGAACTATAATATCCGAAGATTTCAAGCTCGACGACCAAAGATTGAAAAGGAACTGAAAATCATCAATCATAGCGACTCTAGAGTGCTTGCGGTGCTGGAATAAGATTGCATTCCTCTCTTTCCAAATAATCCATATAATGATATGAATCGACAGAATCCAAACTTTACCGAACTGGGGGTTCGAGGGTTTAAAGTTCCAACAAGAAGATAAGTCAGGGGGAATATCACCTGTGCCCCAAGCCAGTGAGCTAATCTTCCACAGCGGGAGAACACTGGAGCATTGAGTAAAAAGATGATTCGCATCTTCAGGATGCTGGGTGCATAGTGCACAAAGTTGACCCCAAGCTAAGTTCCTTTTGTTAAGAATATCGACCGTGGGTAACTTAAAATTAAAGGCAAGCTAAGAGTTGATAATCACTTTAAGAGGTGCCGAACTATCCCAGAAGAATTTTGCTACAGGGGATCTAACCCCTCTAGAGTTAAGAAATTTATAAAAGGATTTAACTGAAAACGAACCCGAAGTAGACCATCGCCAACCGATGCCCTCGGAAGATTTCCATTCGAAATTATTGAGCAAGGGGATGAGCTCATCAAAGGCCTCGGCCAAAGATTGGGGAAGATCAGTAGTGAAAGGTATAAACCAGAAACGATCATTGTCGATCAGGATAAAAGAATCCTCGATAGTCGCCAGCGGATAAACTGCCAAATTAAAGAGAGAGGGGAACGCCGTGGCTAGCGTGGTGTTACCGACCCAAAGGTCAGACCAGAATTTAGCTCTTGACCCGTCATGGCAAATACGATAAACCCCACATTGAAAAGCGGAAGCTGCCTTCCAAATACCCTTCCAAAAGGGGGAAGCAAAGTGACAAGTAGACTCTGGAAATTCCCACCATTGGCTGGTGGAGGAGCGATATCCCCTAACAATCTTAATCCACGATAAATGATCATGGTTATGGATTTTCCACAACCATTTACCTAAAAGAGCAATGTTATGATCGCGAATGTCCAAAACACCGAGGCCCCCTTCCTCTTTGGGAGAGCAGATCAGTTTCCACTGACACAGGTGGGACCCTGGTTTAAAGGAAGAAGAACCGCTCCAAAAAAAATTACTACGAATTTGATCGATCCTTTTGATAACCCAGGAGGGTAAATAGTAGAAAGACATAAGATAAAGGGGCATGGATGAAATCACAGAGTTAATAAGAGTAAGCCAATTCATTACAAGAATTAACTAAAACTCTTAGGTAAGTAGTTTCCTTACAACTTTAATAAAATAGTTTTAAAAAAATTCAGAAATACGATTTATCAGCTTAAAAATCTCTCTACGACAATTTACTCCCCAAGAGACATAAACTTTCAGATCTTTTATTCTCTTCAAATATTCGATCTTGATGTACTAATCTGGAAAAAAATGAGTCGACGCATAGAAATAATTGATAATAACACTACAACACACGATGGATTTACCGGCGTATATTCCCCGGCGTTTTACCAGAAACGCCGGGGTAGGAAGAGACCAGGAATGGGGCGTCAAACAGGATGGTTATACACCGGCGGCCTCTATAAAACACCGGGGAATTATGATATTCACCGGCGTTTTTTATTAAAACGCCGGTGAAGGCTATATTCACCGGCGTTTTAATAAAACACGCCGGTGAAAGTATACAGATAAAGTGTACCAAAAAATTTTCTCCCATTCACCGGCGTTTATAGTTAAAACGCCGGTATAGGGTCTTGGAATAAATTTCCCCCAAACCCTACACCATTTCCTCATTCGATCGAAAAAAAAAAAACCCAATTTTTTCCCCTCTCTCGCGCTCTCCCGCTTTCCCCAATTTCCCCAAACCCTATACGTATACTTTCCCCAAATTTTTTATTTCTCTCATTTCCCCATCGACGTCCCCCTCTCCCGCCGTCGTCGTTTTCCCCCTCCCCCGCCGTCGCCCCTTCCCCCATCGCCGCACCTGCCTCATTCGCCCGCCCCTCGTCCTCCATCGCGGCCCCCCGCCGTCCCCCTTCTCCCAATCTCTCTCTCCCTCTCAAAAACTGCCGTCCCCCCTCCCCCAATCAACTCAAGTAAGGAATTTCAAACCCTAAAGTTTATTCTAGTATGAATTTGAGAATATGAGATTAGGTTAATTAATGATCGGTTCTTGATTAGGGTTAGGGTTAGGGTTTTGATCGGTTCTTGATTTATCGTACTAACCGGATTTAATTCTAGTCATGCTTTTGTTGTTTGTAGTTTTTTAGGGGTTAGTATGGTTTTTAGATGAAGTTGTTTGAGCCCAAATGGGAAAAAAGTGATATTTTTGATGGGTTTCTTTGAATGGGATGAGGTTGTCTGAGTTGGAAAGGGAAAAAAAGGCAATCCTTTTGATGGGTTTTTGGTTGAATGGGTTTTGGAACAGGTTGGATGTGTACATTTATGATTACTTGGTGAAGAGGATACTTACTGGCTTTTTTGGTTGAATGGGTTCAAGCTCAAGGATCATATTATGAAACTTCTTTGTTGCTTGGGTTCTTATAAACTGAGATCATTGCCTTCTTTGTTGACATATTATAAACTGATATCTTGATGTTTGGGTAAATATATATTTGGTCTTTAGGTGAGATTAGATCTTTATCATCTAAGTCATATGTGATGGACTTTTGGTTTTGAAGTTTTTTGAATTGTGATTGTTAGAAGTTGACTTCAAGAAATTTAAGGCAAGAAGTGAATTTTTGACTATTTTGCGTGGAGACACTACAGGAAGCTTTTAGAAGCATCTGTGATGTGAAGTCTTACCAATATGAAGTTTTATAAGTTTCTATATATTGCCTCATTCACCATCTGAAAGGTTATTTGGACTGTACTTGGGCTTCAATAAGTTTCTATATATTGGGCTCACTTACGATTACCTGATAACTTATACTCCTCTCCTCACTTACGATTGAGAAGGGATTTGGACTGTACTTAATCTCTCTTTACTTAGCTTAAAGTTCATGATTTATATGCTTCATCTTATATATTGACTTATGTGTATTAGATATAGATTTACGAGGCTTTGTTGATGAAGGATGTGATGATGAAGAAGGTAGTTGATGACAATGAGGTGGTTTGGAGGATTTGGTCAATTTCATATACAGTTAAATCGTTTTGGTAACTGTAAGTTCATGCTACTTTGCTACTTTTTTTGCTATCGGGTCACACTACTGACTACTTTGCTATTTTTTTAAACTAGTGATGATGAGATGCGTTATGATTCTGAAGTTGCACACTACGAGTCATTGATTTAATGATTCATTGAATAAATGATTCATAGGAGTAACTAGTGATTTGTTTGAATCCTATCTGAGCTTTTTAATTTATGAACACTTTTGCTGCTGAGTGAAAGCACATTCAGTGAGCCGCTGAGTGAAAGCTTTTTAATTTATGAACACTTCTGAAGTTACATGCTCCTTTTTAATTAAATGACTACTTTTGATATACTGACTAATTAATGAGTCAGTGATTGGCAATCTACTTTTGATATACTGAGTTGCACTCACTAATTAATCTTTACCTCTTTACCTGACTAATTTTGAGTCAGTGAGTGGCCCTCACAGATTGTGCTTCTCTAATTTATCATGAATCATCCTACTGAGTGCATTTTGCATATGGATCTATATTGATTTGGATCTATATTTATCATGCTTGGGTAATTTATGCCATAGTATTTGTGAGAACAACTAAATATGGTTGAGTAAAAACAGTGAACAAATGGAGTTTCTTCTCATTATTTTCGAGTGAATGAGTGATGATGAGATGGATTATGCTTCTGAAGTTGCACACTATGTTTCATGATTCATTGAATAAATAAATTATAGGAGTAACTAGTGATGATTAAATCCTATCTGAGCATTTAATGATTAATCTTTACCTGACAATTTGGGATTTTTTAGAGTGCATTTTGCAAAATTTATGAACAATATAGTTCATTTTAAGTCAGTGAGTGGCACTCAGGTAAAGAGGTAAAGATTAATCAGTGAGTGCCACTCAGTATATCAAAAGTAGATTGCCAATCACTGACTCATTAATTAGTCAGTATATCAAAAGTAGTTAGTGAGTAGCACTCACTGATTGTGCTTCTCTAATTTATGAACAATCCTGAGTGCATTTTGCATATGGATCTATATTGATTTGGATCTATATTTATCATGCTTGGGTAATTTATGCCATAGTATTTGTGAGAACAACTAAATATGCTTGAGTAAAAACAGTGAACAAATGGAGTTTTTTCTCATTATTTTCGAGTGAAAGAGTGATGATGAGATGGATTATGCTTCTGAAGTTGCACACTATGTTTCATGATTCATTGAATAAATGAATTATAGGAGTAACTAGTGATGATTGAATCCTATCTGAGCTTTTTAATTTATGAACACTTTTGCTGCTGAGTGAAAACACAATCAGTGAGCTGCTGAGTGAAAGCTTTTTAATTTATGAACACTTCTGAAGTTACATGCTCCTTTTTAACTCACTGACTACTTTTGATATACTGATTAATCTTTATGAGTCAGTGATTGGCAATCTACTTTTGATATACTGAGTGGCACTCACTGATTAATCTTTACCTCTTTATCGGACTAATTTTGAGTCAGTGAGTGGCACTCACTGATTATGCTTCTCTAATTTATGAACAATCCTACTGAGTTGGCACTCACTGATTATGCTTCTCTAATTTTGAGTCAGTGAGTGGCACTCACTGATATGCAGTACTTCTTTGTTGCTAAATTCGAATGACTATATTGTTGAATTGTTATGCACTGAGAACCAGCTTAATGCAGTGCTCCTATTGGAATGACTATATTCTTCATATGCAGTGCTCCTATTGTTTGTTTTAAGAATGATCAGTGTATGATCTAATGGGTCTCTTGCATTTGGTTTTGATTATAAGAGTGCTGAATTGGTTTTTTTTTTTTTATTTATTTTTTTTTTTTATTATTTTTTTTGAAATTTTTTTAAAAAAAAAATTAGCTACACCGGCATTTTTGAAAGCGCTGGTGTAGCTTTCAGCAAGAATTTGGCAGTCTATACCGGCGTTTTAAAAACGCCGGTGTAGGTGATGGCCGAAAATGGTACCCACACATTCACCGGCATTTTCACGGCCGCCGGTGTAGTTTTAACATATACCGGCGGCCGTAAAAAATGCCGGTGAATGTCCCTAAGCTATAGCGACACACGATTCAGCGACACTTGCACCGGCGATTTATAAAACGCCGGTGGTATCTACAGCGGCTTTTATAAACGCCGGTAAATGTGCAAAAAAACGCCGGTAAAGACTGTTAGTCTTGTAGTGTAAATATAACAAGTAGCTGTCAATTTATAAAATACCGCATTAATAATTAAACATATTAATGCTCAAATATATAATAATACAAATATTTAATTACACAAATTAATGCAAAAATATATAACAATGCATGTTGTTGCCGCTAAATTTGGTGTGGGGGCAAACAGATAGAATTTGTGGATTCTTGGGGAAACTGAATAGGAAAACCTGCGTACCTGTTCCGTCGGGCCTCGTTCGTCATTCCTGCCGTGCACCTGCAAAAAGTGCGAGACACCGGGGTTGTTCCCGGCGACGCACCCTCCGACGCTCAAGTCAGTTATCTGGCAGACTATGAAAGAGCGTAAAAAACTGGTGAAAGATTGATTACCTCGCAATGGAGATGGATGGGGGGTATTTATAGGCGTCTTAGGGACTGGATTAGGAATGTAATCCCCGTGATTAGATAAGTAATATTCCTTGTAATCAGATAAGGAAAGTAATCTGATAAGGTATATTCCCTCTAATCAGTTAAGGAATTTAATCCCTGGCTCCCAGTGGTAGGAGGGATGTGAATCGAGGCCGTTGGTTAAGGTTAATCAGGGACCTTGATTTCATCCTGACGGAATGGGTGCGCAACGGGTTAAGACCCGCGCCCACTTTGAGGTGGATCCATTCGTGGGTTATTGGGTTTTTGAGGTGAAGACCCGACACCCGGTTTGGACCCTTTGGTTGGTGAACTTACCGTTTTATCCCTGTGCTTCAAGATTCGTGTTCCGTTTGGACGATTCCGATTTAACCCCATTTTTAGCCATATCACGAGCCCCCCACTCCCGAAGATTGATGTTTAATCAGACTTCGAGGAGTAGTTTCACTGTTTTCACTGGCTATCAGGGTTCTATCGGGAACTAAACGGAGCATTGCTGAATCGCAAAGGAGGTGGTACGGTGATCTTTCCTGCAGACGGAACTCTTGAACCGTCGTCGTGCTCTTCTTAGTTAGCGGTTTTGGCCGTTTCCGCTTGTTGGGTGCTGGTGCGAAGGGAGCCAAAGTCACGCTTATGACGCACCCGGTGCCGCGGACATTCGGTGGTTGACGCCGAACTCACTTGGCGCCGAACTCACCCCCGTAAGAGGGTCGGGGACACGAGCGTTCGGCGGAAGGTGCCGAACTGACTTAGTGCCGAACTCCCGCCCGTAAAACGGTCGGTGGCGCGAGAGCTCGGGGAATGGTGCCGAGCTGAATACGCGCCGAGCTCACGCCTATAACACGATCGGTGTCACGAGCGTTCGGCACCTGGTGGCGAGCTGAAAACGTGCCGACCTCATGCCTATAAGATGATCGGTGGCATGAGGGTTCGGTGCTTGGTGGCGTGCTGAAAGCGTGCCGAACTCATGCCTATAAGACGATCGGTGGCATGAGGGTTCGGCGCTTGGAGGCGAGCTGAAAACGTGCCGAACTCACGCCTATAAAACGATCGGTGGCACGAGTGTGTTCGGCGAACTGCAGCGAGCTGAAAATGTGCCGAACTCACGCCTATAAAACGATCGGTGGCACGAGTGTGTTCGGCGAACTGCAGCGAGTTGAAAACGTGCCGAACTCACGCCCGTGAAACGATCGGTGGCATGAGGGTTCGGCGCTTGGTGGCGAGCTGAAAACGTGCCGAACTCATGCCTATAAGACGATCGGTGGCATGAGGGTTCGGCGCTTGGTGGCGAGCTGAAAACGTGCCGAACTCACGCCTATAAAATGATCGGTGGCACGAGCGTGTTCGGCGAACTGTAGCGAGCTGAAAATGTGCCAAACTCACGCCTATAAAACGATCGGTGGCACGAGTGTGTTCGGCGAACTGCAGCGAGCTGAAAACGTGCCGAACTCACGCCCGTAAAACGATCGGTGGCACGAGCGTGTTCGGCGAACTGCAGCGAGCCGAAAACGTGCCGAACTCACGCCCGTAAAACGATCGGTGGCACGAGCGTGTTCGGCGAACTGCAGCGAGCCGAAAACGTGCCGAACTCACGCCCGTAAAACGATCGGTGGCACGAGTGTGTTCGGCGAATTGCAGCGAGCTGAAAACGTGCCGAACTCACGCCCGTAAAACGATCGGTGGCACGAGTGTGTTCGGCGAACTGCAGCGAGCTGAAAACGTGCCGAACTCACGCCCGTAAAACGATCGGTGGCACGAGCGTGTTCGGCGAACTGCAGCGAGCTGAAAACGTGCCGAACTCACGCCTATAAATCGATCGGTGGCACGAGTGTATTCGGCGAACTGCAGCGAGCTGAAAATGTGCCGAACTCACGCCTATAAAACGATCGGTGGCACGAGTGTGTTCGGCGAACTGCAGCGAGCTGAAAACGTGCCGAACTCACGCCCGTAAAACGATCGGTGGCACGAGTGTGTTCGGCGAACTGCAGCGAGCTGAAAACGTGCCGAACTCACGCCCGTAAAACGATCGGTGGCACGAGCGTGTTCGGCGAACTGTAGCGAGCTGAAAATGTGCCGAACTCACGCCTATAAAACGATCGGTGGCACGAGTGTATTCGGCGAACTGCAGCGAGCTGAAAACGTGCCGAACTCACGCCCGTAAAACGATCGGTGGCACGAGCATGTTCGGCGAACTGTAGCGAGCCGAAAATGTGCCGAACTCACGCCCGTAAAACGATCGGTGGCACGTGCGTGTTCGGCGAACTGTAGCGAGCTGAAAATGTGCCGAACTTACGCCTATAAAACGATCGGTGGCACGAGTGTGTTCGGCGAACTGCAGCGAGCTGAAAACGTGCCGAACTCACGCCCGTAAAACGATTGGTGGCACGAGCGTTCGGCAGCTTGTGCCGAAGTTTCGGACTTGTTTGTTTCTCTTTGGGTGGAGTTTTGGCGGTTCTGGTGGATGTGACCCTCTGCGCTTCTGACAGATGTGACGTCGTCTGTGTTTTCTGACAGATGTGACGTCCATTAACGCTGCCTCCTGGGCTTCTGCCAGACGTGATGATCATTAATGCGCCGTCTGGATCAGCGCGGAGAACAAGGTGACGTTTGGGGTCTCTTCTTGTCGTTTTCGTGGGGGTGGGCCTGCGTTAGAGGCCCATTTACCTCGATTGAAGTGCTGGCTCCTCTATAAAAACCCTCACCCCCTCCTCATTTTTTACTTTCCAATCTTTTCGTTCGCGTCTGAGTCTGCTGTGAGAGAGCTTCAGGTGATCACCGACTGTTTTCCGGCGAAGTTTCCGACGAGTTCCCCTTTCAAGGTAACCTTTATATTTATCTTCTAAACATGTATGTTTCCCACACTTCTTCTTCGTCCGAGCCCTCCCTCGGAGCCGACGGAGCTCCAACTTCGAGTCGAGCTGCCAAGGGCCAGAAGGTGTTCGGCAAGGACTCCATTGTTCAGGATCCGAAGCGCATGGGGGCGTTCGGACAGCTTCCGGGACCGTTGACGGGGCTCCACAGGGTTCGGGAAATCCCAGAGGATAAGGCGGAACGGATAGTGTACGGGAGGGCAAGGTCGTTCGAGGAGAACGCGGCGAGGGAGACAACGGAGGCCGACGAGACGGTGTCGATTCTCTCCGAAGAGGACCTGGATTCGATTCGGGACTGCTTCCAGATCCCACGGGAGTACGAGCTTATGCTGCCGGGCCCCGGGGTTAGGGCCAACTCGCCGTTGCCGGTGACCATGTGTTGCTGGCCGGTCGACGCCTTTATCGCCGGAGCTCGGCTACCTCTCCATCCGTTCGCGGTAACGGTTTTAAATTGGTTCGGGGTCAGCCCTATCCAACTTATGCCGAACGCCTGGAGAGTCATAAACGGCTTCGTACTCCACTGCCAGGCGGAGGGGATTCAGCCGGAGTTGAATGTGCTTCGGACTATTTATCAGCTGCACCAGGGGAATAGGTCGGCCTACCGGTACTATCTGACTCCGAGGCATGGGGGGAGGCTGGTCCTCTGTCCGGACTCTATCAAGTTTTGGCACGAGAAGTACCTTCTGGTGCGCAGCGCGGAGGCCTGGCCTATTCCCGTTGGTTGGGTGGAAGGTGTTTCGAAGAAGGTGAAGGCGCCGCCCGCACTTCGACCCGAAGACAAAGACGCCGTACGGGTGCTTCTCGATCGGCCGAAGTATGACTGGAGGGAGTTGACGGAGGACGTCTTGTATGAGGGAGGGCTCACACACGTTAACCCCAGTACGCTGCTTTTATTTATCGTCTTCGTTTCTTTTTTGCTTTCTTTCCCTTGTCTTGTTCCGAGCTAACCAACTTAACTTTTGGTGCAGAGCAAATGGACTACCAAGCAGTGCTCGCGTTGAGGACGAGCCTCGCCAACAAGGCTCCAAGGAAGAGGAAGAGGGTGGCGTCGAAGCAGCCGGCGCCCAAGGCCCCGAAGATTACGGAGGTGGCCGAAGAGGTAGAGATCTTGGATTCCCCCGTGGTCGAGGTCGGGGCCGCTTCGTCGTCGGCTAAGGTCGGCGAGTTGCCCGTCACCGAGGTCCTGACCATGGTGACACCGCCGTTGACAAAGGCGGCCGAGGAGCTTCTGACCGAGGCTTATAAAAGGATCCACGTCCCGGACTGGCAGGTTCGGAAGCACGACGGGTTCCTGGGTAATTCCTTGGCGAGCATGGAGGCCGTCAAGCACCTCGCCACGCCGAAGGATCGCGCAGCGATGGAGGCCGGACGAGAGGGAGACGACATCATCGAGATAGCGCGCTCGGCGGTGTCGGTAAGTGCTGAGCCAAGCTCCCTCCTCTTCACGCCGACCTTCTTAAGTTTGTAATTTTTGTGACTTTTTGCATTTTATCCGCAGATCGTTGTTCACTTCGGGCACCTTACCGAGAGGTTGGCGGCCCAGGAGAAGGAGATGAAGAAGGAGAACGACCAGGCCCGGAAGGAGAGGGACAAGATCCGGGGCGAGCTCGACAAACTCGAGCTGAATTTTGAGGCGAAGTCGGCGAGGGCAACCTACCTCGAGGACCGGGTCAAGACGCTGGAGGACCAGCTTCGGCAGCAGAAGGAGGAGGCGGCCAAGCAGATGGCGGATGCGGCCGAGGCCCAAGCGGCGGCAGTGAAGAAAGCGGAGGAGGCTACTTTGGAGAAGGCGCAGGGCTACCTCGCCGTGAACATGGCCAAAGCTTTCGCCGACGCCCTTGCCCGGGTCACGGCGGCCTACCCCTCTGTCGACGTCTCGGGTTGGCGGCTTTTCCCGGGGTACGTCGAAGGCTTTGACCCCGAATCGGAGGGGGAAGAAGAGGAGGAGGAAAGGGGCGACGACGAGCCCTTGGTCGATCCAGCCGCCGGAGCTCAGGGGTCGGTGGTTACCCCCTTGGCGGCGGTTGCCCCTTCGGAGGCGTCGCCCTCGACCCCTTCTCGCCGCCCTGGGAAAGAGGTCGAGCACTGATCCCGTCTGTTTTTTTGTTTCTTTCCGTCTTTTTTTTTTGTAATGCCTAATAGCGGACTGGCCACCGCTACTTTTTGTAATGAATGAAAAACTTCAACTTTTTGGGCTCGGTTTCTAGCACTTGTCTGTTGTATGTTGCGTGTTCGAGAATTTGTTCACTAGAACCCCCGAGGTCTAGGACTTGGGCCATGTCTGAACTTTTGTTGCTCGTCTGTATTTCTTTTCAGCTTGCCCTGGTAGACCAAGAGATCGAGCGCGCAGGGTCGGATGCCAAGGTTCGAACCCGCGCAGGGTCGGATGCCAAGGTTCGAGCCGAGGCCGGGCTCGGGGCGACGAGGTTGAGCCTGGCGAGGTGCAGAGAGCGACTTTACGAGGTCGAGCTAGGACTGCGCCGAGCCGAAACTGAGCGAGGTCAACTTCAGCTTATCTTAGGGCAGCGGGACAGCGATATCCGACGTCTGGAGGGCAGGATTGCCGAGATGACGGCCTCGGGTGCGGGCGATGCCTCGCCATCTGCCTTCACTAGTAGCCTTCAGACCAAGTGTTTTCGCCATACGCTGTCAAAGGTAACGGCGGAGAGGGACGACCTGCTTTCGGAGATTCAGCATTTGCAATCTACGGAGACTAAGCTTCGGACGGAGGGGGAGGAGCTGACAACTAAGGTGGCCGATCTTACGGCTGAACGAGATGAACTGGCGGCCGAAGTCGATGTTTTGAAGAGAGCTACCGTCGATAGGAGCATCGAAGTCACCCATCTTCGTCACCTCATCGCGAGCCATGTTGGAGTTCCGACCTCGGCCGTACCGGCGTCCTTTGAGGCCGACGCGCAAGATGGTTCATTGAGAGGTCGGATTTTCGAGCTGGAAGCGGAGGTGGCTCGCCTGAGGCCGCGTTCGGGGCCGATTAATGTGAGGAGCACGTCATGCACCCGAGCGGAGAGCGAGCGGGGCATCACCTTTTACGAGATGGCGACCCGCGAGTGCCTCGGCCATCCGAGCCCGGGGGACGCGCAGAGCTCAGTGGCCATTTAGTCGAGCGGCGCATCCGTCGGCGTGACGGCCAGAAGCAGTGCCGAGGACACGTCTCAACTTGCCGGCCTGGGATCGGGTTCCGGAGGCAAACGTCGCCGACCTCAAGTGTCCTTGAAGAGGAGCATCCCTGTACCTCGGAAGCGTTGATGGGTCCGGGTTCGGTGTCTTGTAATCTTCGCTTTTCAGCTTCTTGTAATCGTTTAGTGTCTTGTAATATTGATGTTTGTAAGGGTTGTTTCTAATAAAGTTGGAATCGTTTTAACTGTCGTCATATCATAGTTGCTCAATGTTTGCTCTGATTGTGGAGTCGTGGAACCGAGGTCTGAGACTTGGTGTTTTTGATTGGTGTTGGCCGCCGAGCTTAAGTGCGTAATACGGTCAGTGGCACGAACGTTCGGTGAACGATGCCGAGCTGAAAAGTGCCGAACTCACGCCCGTAAAACGGTCGGTGGCACGAGCGTGTTTGGCGAACTGCAGCGAGCTGAAAACGTACCGAACTCACGCCCGTAAAACGATCGGTGGCACGAGTGTGTTCGGCGAACTGCAGCGAGCTGAAAACGTGCCGAACTCACGCCCGTAAAACGATCGGTGGCACGAGCGTGTTCGGCGAACCGTAGCGAGCTGAAAACGTGCCGAACTCACGCCCGTAAAACGATCGGTGGCACGAGTGTGTTCGGCGAACTGCAGCGAGCTGGAAACGTGCCGAACTCACGCCCGTAAAACGATCGGTGGCACGAGTGTGTTCGGCGAACTGCAGCGAGCTGAAAACGTGCCGAACTCACGCCCGTAAAACGATCGGTGGCACGAGTGTGTTCGGCGAACTGCAGCGAGCTGAAAACGTGCCGAACTCACGCCCGTAAAACGATCTTGGCAATAAGTGTTGGAGTCCGAACCTTTGTAAGATTGAGGGCGTGGGAGCAATTCCGAATGGCGAACTACCCCTGGCTCGCCTATTGGCGAACTTGCGGAGTAAAGTCGAACCAAGTGTTGGACTCCGTACCATTCAATGGCTGTGGGAGCAATTCCGAATGACGAGCTACCTCTGGTTCGCTCGGAAGCGAACTTGCGAAGCAGAATCGAGCCAAGTGTTGGACTCCGGAACCATCGTAAGATTAAAAGCGCGGGAGCAATTCCGAATGGCGAACTACCCCTGGCTCGCCTATTGGCGAACTTGCGGAGCAGAATCGAACCAAGTGTTGGACTCCGTACCATTCAACGGCTGTGGGAGCAATTCCGAATGGCGAGCTACCTCGGGTTCGCTCGGAAGCGAACTTGCGAAGCAGAATCGGGCTAAGTGTTGGACTCCGGAACCATCGTAAGATTAAGGGCGTGGGAGCAATTCCGAATGGCGAACTACCCCTAGCTCGCCTAGGGGCGAACTTGCGGAGTAGAGTCGAACCAAGTGTTGGACTCCGTACCATTCAATGGCTGTGGGAGCAATTCCGAATGGCGAGCTACCTCGGGTTCGCTCAGAAGCGAACTTGCGAAGCAGAATCGGGCCAAGTGTTGGACTCCGGAACCATCGTAAGATTAAGGGCGTGGGAGCAATTCCGAATGGCGAACTATCCCTAGCTCGCCTAGGGGCGAACTTGCGGAGTAGAGTCGAACCAAGTGTTGGACTCCGTACCATTCAACGGCTGTGGGAGCAATTCCGAATGGCGAGCTACCTCGGGTTCGCTCGGAAGCGAACTTGCGAAGCAGAATCGGGCCAAGTGTTGGACTCCGGAACCATCGTAAGATTAAGGAATTAAAAACAGAGACGTAGTGGCATATGCGAAGGAACTTTATTTATTAATGTCTAATGGTCGGCTGCTTCTAAAGTTGCTAGCCGTTATTACAATGAAAAAAAGGAACAAAGAAAAAATTACTAGTAGCAGGAGAGGAGTGGTCCGACATCTCGAGTTACTTAGATAGGCGGGGTTGCCTTCTCTTGGTATTTCAAAAGATGGTCGGCATTCCAAGTCCTGGGAATTTCTCTACCTTCAAGATCCTCTAGCTTGTATGTACCGGGGCGGATCACTTTGGAGACTTTGTACGGTCCCTCCCAATTTGGGGCCAGTTTGCTTTTCTGTCCGGGGAACGAAATGGCCAGCCTTCGGAGGACCAGATCCCCTTCTTTCAGGTCGGTTGGGCGGACCCGTTTGTTGTAGGCGAGTTCGATTCTTCTTCGGTAACCTTGCTGCCGTATGGCTGCTCTTTCCCGGATTTCGTCTATCAAGTCTAGGCTCGTTCTGAGCTCCCTGGCATTCTGTTCTTCTTCGAAGGCTATCAGGCGAGGAGAGGGTATCCCAACTTCTAGTGGGATGAGGGCCTCGGACCCATAGGTGAGATTGAACGGACTCTCGCCTGTCGGGGTCCGCTTCGTGGTCCGGTAATTCCACAACACATTGGGCAGCTGATCGACCCACAGTCCCTTGGAGCACTTGTCGAGTCTCTTCTTGATGCCGGAGAGGATCTGTCGGTTGGCATTCTCGGCTTGGCCATTTGACTGGGGATGAGAGACGGAGGAGAAGCGGTGCTGTATGGCTAGGTCTTCACATAAGGCTCGGAAGGCAGCTCCAGCGAACTGCGTACCGTTATCTGTGACTACGACTCGGGGAACACCGAACCGGCAGATTACATTTTTCCAGAAGAATTGAACGACTCTATGTTCGGTAATTGTAGCCAGGGGCTCGGCCTCTACCCATTTCGAGAAATAGTCGACTGCCACGACTAGGAACTTCAATTGTCCGGGGGCCGGTGGAAATGGCCCAAGTAAATCCATCCCCCACATTGCAAAGGGGATCGGACTTGATAGGGAGGAAAGTGGTGCTTGTGGAAGGCGTCGGATGTCGGAATACTTCTGGCAGGAGATGCATTGCCGAACGTGTCGTTCGGCATCCCATAGGAGAGTGGGCCAGTAATACCCGTAGTTTAACACTTTGCGTGCCAAGGCTCTGGAGCCGGAGTGGGCTCCGCCGATGCCCTCATGGAGCTCTTGCAGGGCGTAATCGGCTTGTCCGGGGGAGAGGCATCTTAGGTAGGGTCGACCATCCACCTGGGTGAAGGAGCGCTTATACAGAATGCCTTCGACCAGTATGTAGCGCTCGGCTCGGGTCCTTATCTTTCGGGCTTCCTTCGGATCCCTTGGGAGGAGTCCGTCTCTTAAAAACTCGACGAGGGGCTTCATCCAATTATCTTCGAGGGGGAGTGGCAGTGTTTCGACGGAGTTGAAAACCTCGTCCTCTATGCTTGGCCTGAGGAGGACCTCTATCAAAACAGTTTGTTCGAGGCCTTGCAGGGATGAGGAAGCTAATTTGGACAGGGCGTCGGCCTGGGCATTTTCCTCTCTGGGGATTCTTCGGATGAGGGCCTCCTCGAAGAGCGCCATGAGGCTCTTTACTTTAGCCAAGTACTTTACCATCCTGTCATCGCGGGCTTCATATTCGCCGAGGACCTGGTTGACGACCAACTGAGAGTCGCTGAAGATCTGCAGGCGTCGCGCCCCTGCGTTTCGGGCCATCCCGAGGCCGGCTATGAGTGCTTCGTATTCGGCTTCGTTATTCGAGGCTTTAAAGTTTATCCGGAGGGAATATTGAAGGACAAAGTCGTCTGGGCCCGCAAGGATGACTCCAGCCCCGCTCCCCTCGTTGCAAGAGGATCCATCGACATATACCGACCAGATAGGCGGGCCCTTCGTTGTCTGCTCGGGGTCGGGGATAGTTGTTTCCACTATGAATTCGGCCAGCGCCTGCGCCTTGATGGCGGTTCGAGGCTGATAAGTAATATCATGTTGGCTCAGCTCGATCGACCACTTCATGAGGCGGCCGGAAGTCTCTGGCTTGTGGAGGATCTGTTTCAACGGCTGGTCGGTAAGAACGACCATCGAATGAGACTGGAAGTATGACCGAAGCTTTCTTGCAGCCATTATCAGGGCGTAGGCTATTTTCTCAATTTTCGGGTACCGGAGCTCGGCCTCCCGGAGTACTTTGCTGACGTAGTAAATGGGCTTCTGAGTTCTTTCTTCTTCCCTGACTAAGACCGCACTTAGTGTCTGTTCCGAGGCTGCCAAGTAGAGGTAGAGGGGTTCGCCCGGTATGGGTTTGCTGAGAAGGGGTGGATTGACGAGGTAAGCCTTAAGCTGGTCGAAGGAATCTTGTTGTGGCTGCCCCCACTCGAACCCCTTAGTCCCCCTCAGGGCTTTGAAGAACGGGAGGCACTTCTCCCCAGACTTCGACAAAAAGCGCCCAATGGCGGCTAATCGACCAGTCAGTTTCTGAACTTCTTTGACGTTTCTAGGTGGGGCCATGTCCAGTATGGCCCTGATCTTCTCCGGATTCGCCTCTATTCCTCGTTGGCTAACCATAAAGCCGAGGAACTTGCCTGATGAGACGCCGAACACACACTTGTTCGGGTTGAGTCTCATATTGTGCTTTCTCAAAACATCGAACGCTTCTTGGAGGTCGGTCTCATGATCAACGCCTCGGATGCTTTTCACAAGCATGTCATCCACGTAGACTTCCATGTTCCGGCCAATCTGGGCCTGGAATACCTTGTTGACGAGACGTTGATATGTTGCCCCTGCGTTCTTTAGGCCGAACGGCATGACTCGGTAACAATAGAGTCCTTGGTCTGTTACAAAAGACGTCTTCGGAATATCCGGGGGGAACATCCTTATCTGATTGTAACCCGAGAAAGCGTCCATGAAGCTGAGGAGCTCATGTCCCGAGGTTGCGTCAATCAGAGTGTCAATGCTCGGCAGAGGGAAGGGATCTTTAGGGCAGGCCTTGTTGAGGTCAGTGAAATCAATACAGATTCTCCATGTTCCGTTGGATTTCTTCACCATGACTACGTTTGACAACCACTCCGGATAATTCACCTCCTGTATGAATCGGGCTTTCAGCAATTTGTCTACCTCCTCTTTGATAGCGAGCTGGCGCTCGGGGGCGAACTTGCGCCTCTTCTGCTGGACCGGTTTGGACCCCGGATCAACGCTGAGGCGGTGGACCAAGAGTTCTTCGGAGATACCGGGCATGTCTGTCGCTGACCATGCGAAGAGGTCTTGGTTGGCTCGGATGCATTTTACAATATTTGAGTATAGGGCGGACGGAAGGGCCTTGCTGACAAAGAACTTACGGGTCGGCTCCTGCTCCGAGAAGAGTACCTCCTCCAACTCGTCTACCGGTTCGGAAGTTGGCCGAGCAGCATCTTGAGGGATCTCGAGCGTTTCTAGGGAGAGGACAGGTCCGAGGGTGGAGGTCATATAACACTTGCGGGCCTGCTCCTGATTGCCTCTTACTTCTCCCACCCCGGCCCGAGTAGGGAATTTCATTTTGAGATGATAGGCGGAAGGGACGGCTTCAAGGGCGGCTAGGCCGGGCCGACCCAAAATAACGTTGTAAGCTGCTGGGACATCTACGACCATGAAATCCATCGACTCCGTGCGGGTAGTAGGGGTTTTACCGGCCGTGACATCGAGGGTGATTACCCCTTCAATCGTCACCGGCACCCCCGTGAACCCATGGAGCGTGTAGCCGGCGGGCTTGAGTCTGTCCCGGGAGAGCTTCAGGCCCTTAAAAGCATCGAGGAAGAGGATATTAACGGAGCTACCGTTATCTACTAAGATCCTTTCGACTTTGAAATTGGCCATGTGAAGACTGATGACGAGTGCGTCACAATGAGGGGTGCGGACACCCTCGAGATCTTCGTCAGAGAAGGTGACGGGCACTCCGAGGCCTTTGGGGGGAGGGGTGGCTTGAACCGAGTTGACTTCTCTTATAAAGGCTTTCCGAGAGGAGTTCGAGGAGCCCCCCATTGGACCCCCATGGATGAGGTGAAGGACCCGCTCCTCCTCGAATTCGGGCGTCTCTTCTCGTTCCGGACGTTTGTTAGCCCCCCGAGGCTGGGGAGGAAGTTCGGCTCCGTCCCTTCTTACAAATTTCGCCAGCTGCCCTCTCTGAATAAGGGCTTCGATCTCATTTCTCAGAGCACGACAGTCGTTGGTGTCATGCCCATGGTCTCGATGATAGCGGCACCATTTCTCCTTATCTCTTCTTTTGGCAGGGGTGTTCATCTTTGGAGCTGGAGGCAAGACCCCTTCTTTTTCGACTTCCATGAAGATGGCAGAGATGTTTGTGGTGAGGGGAGTGAATTTTTCGAACCTAGGGGGAGGTCGGCGTTGGCCAGTGTTATCCTTCTGGAACTTCTTTGCCCCTTCTTCTTCCGTTCCCTTCCTCTTAGACCCGGATGCAGCTCCTTCCCAGTTGGGCTGTTCCTCGGCCTCTTCAGCTCGGATGTACTTTTCAGTTCGGAGGAGGAGGTCAGAAAAGTCGTGTGGGGGTTTCTTGGCGAGGGAGGAGCGGAGATTGGAATTGAGGATATTGGATTGGAACGCCGCGGTGGCGACGGATTGATCGAGGGATGCGATGGTTCTGGCTTCAGCTGTGAACCTCTTTACGTAGTCCCTCAATTTCTCCCCCTTCTGTTGACGGAGGTGCAATAGTGAGATGCTGGTCTTCTCGGCCCTTCGGCTGCTGACGAAATGAGTGATGAACAGTGTCTCGAACTGTTCGAAGGAGAATATTGACGCCGGGGCAAGGCGAGAGTACCATTCTCGAGCTGGGCCTTTGAGAGTTGCAGGGAATGTTTTGCAGAGGAGGGCATCGGAAGCTTGATGGAGGAGCATCAAAGTCTTGAAGCTTTCGATGTGGTCAACCGGATCGGTCTCCCCAGTGTAGTTCTCGAACTGTGGAGGTTTGAAACCGAACGGAACAGGAGCCTCTACTATGGTCCAGGAGAACGGGGGTCGGCTAGGACGTAGGGTCCTCCCCCTAAGCTCCTCTTCTCTGTTTATCTGTCCCAAGAGTTTTTCTACCTCGTTTAGACGGCGGTTCATGGTGTCATCTCTCCGACGGCGATCTGCCGGGCCACGGGACTCGTCTTCGTATGAGGGGGAGCGAGGGCTGCGGCGATAGTAACTTCGAGAACGGCGAGGACTTGGGGTGCGTCTGGAATTGGTAAGAGCGGGTCGATGAGAAGGAGACCGTTGGCGAGGGCTCCGAACCGGAGGAGGGGATGGGACCCTCAGCTCATTGGGGTTCTGACGGAGGTTGAGGGCCTGTTGTACCATTGCTTGGAATTGCTGGAACTCGGCACGGGTGATGGGCGTCTCATTGTTCCGAGGCTGCTGTCGACCTGCTGGAGAGTGCCTCCTTCGGTAGTGGTCGGGGGAGTCCTTCCTCCCTCTTCGGACGGGGGACCTCCTGTGCTCTCGGTGTCGGGGGGATCGCTCTTGCTGGCGGGAGGCTTCCCCCCGAGCCCGTTTTTCATCCAGATGGCGACGAAGGTCATCATCTTCCGGGCGTTTGGGAGGGGCATTGTGGCGACCAGAGGCTCGGGGATGATGGGAGGCCATGGAGGCACTGGAGGCGTTGTGGATGGAGATGTTCTCTTGGTGAAGAGGCTGTTTCTGGGGGTTAGGCCCCTTTGGATCAGGAGGTGGAGGGTTCCGTTGGAGCGGCTCTTCCATGGTAGGAGGGAGTTGCCCTTGTTGCTGAGCGGGATCAGGATGGACTTCTTGCTGGTCAGGGTTGGGTGCTCGGTTGGAGCCCTTGGATCTAACTTTGCGAGGCGGCATGGCAGGAGAGAACCTGTTCACCGGGAAGAGGAGAGGTCCCTATTCGTTAGTTTTCCACAGACGGCGCCAATCTGTTGCCGCTAAATTTGGTGTGGGGACAAACAGATAGAATTTGTGGATTCTTGGGAAAACTGAATAGGAAAACCTGTGTACCTGTTCCGTCGGGCCTCGTTCGTCGTTCCTGCCGTGCACCTGCAAAAAGTGCGAGACACCGGGGTTGTTCCCGGCGACGCACCCTCCGACGCTCAAGTCAGTTATCTGGCAGACTATGAAAGAGCGTAAAAAACTGGTGAAAGATTGATTACCTCGCAATGGAGATGGATGGGGGGTATTTATAGGCGTCTTAGGGACTGGATTAGGAATGTAATCCCCGTGATTAGATAAGTAATATTCCTTGTAATCAGATAAGGAAAGTAATCTGATAAGGTATATTCCCTCTAATCAGTTAAGGAATTTAATCCCTGGCTCCCAGTGGTAGGAGGGATGTGAATCGAGGCCGTTGGTTAAGGTTAATCAGGGACCTTGATTTCATCCTGACGGAATGGGTGCGCAACGGGTTAAGACCCGCGCCCACTTTGAGGTGGATCCATTCGTGGGTTATTGGGTTTTTGAGGTGAAGACCCGACACCCGGTTTGGACCCTTTGGTTGGTGAACTTACCGTTTTATCCCTGTGCTTCAAGATTCGTGTTCCGTTTGGACGATTCCGATTTAACCCCATTTTTAGCCATATCACATGTATTAGAACAAGGATACCTAGATTGTAAATCATTTTATTACATATAAGTGTAACAACAAATAAGGTGATCATGTAAGCAAGTAATACATTATGCCTAATATAGTAATTGTCTAATAATTTACGTATCTCATACTACTTAAATAATCATATGCAAAAATTAATAGTACTCCACATTAATGCATACTCCTATTTTATTTGTTTTTTTTTTTTTTTTGAGATAAAAATGACCGCAGTCACCGATTTCATTAATGAAGCTTTAACGAAACCACAAAATAAGCCTATTACAACATCTACCAAGTACTGTGCCCCCTGGGCACTCATAAAGGTTACATAATACAAGGCTCTATCTATTACAACTCAATACATAATACGGTGTGGTTAATACCTCACCACCTCGATTACCAAAATAACTATCCGAGCCCTCCTATTTTATTTGTTACAGTGATTCAGGCCTACTTCTTTGACGAAATCTGCCCTCTCACCGGTAACTATCAATTGTTTTTTTTATAGTAGTATGTCAATCTCATTTCTCAGTCACATGCGAGGAAACCTCAATTATACACTCTCCTGTTGTTTGTGTGTGGATATAGATGGTTTGAGAACTTATCATTTTCTTATTTATAGAGACATACACATGACAAGAGCTACACAAGTCTTATCTGAGTAGCTGAAACATTAAGCAGAAAAGAAGAAGAGAAAATGGAAGAAGAAAAGAGAAGGGAAGAAGAGGTAGCCGAGCCCGAATGTGAGGTCAAACACAGAGGATGGAAGGCCATGCCCTATGTTATAGGTAAGTCATCGATCAGTACTGAGTAGATCGTGAAATTTTAATTTGTTCTGAGCAGAGATTCCTCTGAAATGTTGACGATTTCTAATCTGATATATGCTCCTCAAAAACAATTTATATTCTTATAGAGTATGTCAATTTTGGGCGCAGGAAATGAGACATTTGAGAAGCTGGGGACGCTAGGCACATCGTCGAATATGCTAGTGTACTTGACAACCATTTTTCACATGAATAGCGTCACAGCTGCCACTCTTCTTAGTGTTTTCAACGGGACTACCAATTTAACTCCACTATTGGGGGCATTTTTGTGTGATACATTTTTTGGCCGTTACTTGACACTGGGGTTTGCTTCAATCGCATCTTTTATGGTAACTGTAGCTTTTCATTCCACTTTTAATTCGGAATTCATTTGTTCATTCTTTGTACCCTTGTTTTAGTTTTTTGTTTTTAATTTTTTAATTTTTTATTTAGATAAAAGTGACCAGAAGACACTGATTTTATTAATGAAAATTTAACGAAACACAAAGTATCACTAACTCAAACAATTAAGTAAAACAACACCTGCCAGAATAAATAAAGTATACATCTGGCCCAAAATAGCAGTAACCTCCAACAATATCAGCACGAAACTCCGAGAGATAGGAGGTGACTACAGTCATCACACCCTGGGCTACTTCACACACCCTCAATACGTAGCCTCTTTCTCAGCCTGCTTAACCTGTTCAAGCATCTATTAGAACCAAAATTTTATGCAGCATCATATAAAATATATAGTTAATGTTACAGAAGCAAGCATCGTTTCTATCTAGCCAAAAAATCTACATAATAGCCACTACCGTAATATCCCACATAACCCATAGTCTTTCCTAATATAACTTGATCTCCAACTCCCCCAAGTGTCATCAATATTGTTGGGTGTCTTTACAATACTAAAATCCAGACCCATAGTTTTTTAAATTAGTCTAGCTTTAGGACAAAGCATGAAAATATGGTTTGCATCTATCTCCCCTATGTTAGATCGTGGGCATCTCACATCGATGGAAATGTTGTGTTTCCTTAAGTTCTTTTTGGAAAGAATAACGTTGTTCCACACCAACCAAAGGAAGGGCTTCACCTTCAACACCAAACCTTGTTCTAGTTGAATAAGAAGTTAGCACATAAGAGATGAGGCCCAAAATTATTTTCTCTGGAATTAGGAATTTATGTCATTTTATTGTACTATTATGCTTTTAAATAAGATACTACGAAGAAAGAGAAAAAATATGATGTGAAATGGTTGAAGATATACAAAAGATGGTTCAGATTAATCAAAATCACTAGATTTTTATTATTTTTTCATTTTTTCTTATAAATTTTAAGAAAAGAAGATATTAGTACAGAGTAATAATAGCTGGTATTCGTTGCTACTATCGGCCTAAAATTTTTAAATACCACAATTATTTGTCAGTAATTAGTCGAATACAAGATACAACCATCTTCTAGGTCATTAATTGAATAGGTGCAAAAGTTAAATTAAAAATGAAAATAGTTGAAATCATGTGCATTGGATTCTTCATTAAAAAAAAAAAAATACAGAAGATCAAGATACCAATGACGGTTTCTTAAATTTGAAAAAAAAAAAAAAATCCCAATGTCTGACATTACACAAGTGCTATAAATTTGTAGTAGCATTAGAATTTGAATTGCTCTTTTATCTGACCATTTGATTTCTATGATTTTGTTAAAAAGGGAATGTTCTTCCTCACCCTCACCTCTGCCATCCCAACCTTGCACCCCGGGAGATGCCTTAACGAATCACAACCATGTTCAGGGCCCACAGACGGTCAACTAGCTGTCCTTTTCCTCGCGTTCGCCTTCATGATCATCGGAGCTGGTGGAATCCGACCCTGCAATCTCGCCTTTGGGGCAGACCAATTCGACCATCGCACTGAATCAGGAAAAAAGGGCATCAGTAGTTTCTTCAACTGGTACTACTTTACCTACGCATTCGCGGTGATGATCTCAGCAACAGTCATCATCTACGTCCAAAGTGATGTCAGCTGGACTTGGGGTCTAGCCATCCCTACTGTGCTCATGTTCTGCTCAGTTTGCTTTTTTTTCGTGGGGACACCGATATATGTGAAGGTGAAGCCAGAAGGGAGCCCTTTCACGAACATTGTGCACGTGCTGGTTGCGGCTTTTAGGAAGAGAGGGTTGAAGAAACATGAACATCCGAGTTTGTCACTGTTTGATCCACCACACAAGAGTACTCTCACTTCCAAGCTTCCCTACACTGACCAGTTCAGGTATATATATATATATATATCCACTTCAGTTTCAAATTCTATCTTTTATTATTTAATTTATAATATATGTTTTTGTTTTTTATTTTTTTTGTATTTTATCTTTTGTTTGTATCATTCTACTAGAATTAATGTTTTATTAATTCGATTAATGAAACACCTGGGGCTTTTACCCGCGATTTCTTCTATTTAGTTACAGAAGTAAGGTAAGATAATTGGAAATAACATATATATATATATATATATATATATATATATATATGTGAAGGTATTTACGTCCTCGTATCCGATTTTAGACAGTTGAAACACTTACTAGCAAGAGTTGAACTGCATCAAGTTAATTATATCATACGGTCATCTCTCTTTTCCTCTCTGTAACTCAACTAGCATCAATTAATACACTCACATAAAATGTAGATTCCGTAGAGGCAAAGATATGCAAAGTACAATTTACAAATAGGCTAAGTTAAAATCAAATTTGAGCTTAGATATCAAGGGTTTGAGATGGATAAGGAATGTTTGAGTCTCTTTTAATTAACAGCCCGGCCCTCAGCTAATTCTGATGAGTCGAAATCATTCTAACCAAACTGGATTCATCTTGTGTCCTCAGGTTCTTGGACAAGGCTGCAGTCATAACACCAACCGACAAACTTAACCCCGATGGTACCCCTATCAACCCATGGAGCCTATGCAGTCACCAACATGTCGAAGAGGTCAAATGTATAGTAAGAATCATACCCGTTTGGTCCACTGGAATCCTATTCTTCATGGCAGTCACCCAAAACTCTTCCTACGTCGTCTTCCAAGCCCTCCAATCCAACCGCCACCTCGGCAACACCACTTTTAGAGTCCCCGCCGCTTCCTTCTCCATCTTCGGCCTCTTCGCCCTCACAATATGGATCCCATTCTATGACCGATTCCTCGTCCCATTCCTCAAAAGAATCACCGGCAAAGATGGTGGAATCACATTACTCCAAAGAATGGGCATCGGAATTGTCATCTCAATCATAGCCATGATAGTCGCTGGCATAATTGAAGAAAAAAGACGAAACATGTCTCACAGCTTCATTTCGTCAATGTCAGCCTTCTGGTTGGTTCCACAACTTGTGCTTCTAGGGTTTGCCGAGGCCTTCAACATAATCGCACAACTTGAGTTCTACTACAAGCAATTCCCAGAGCATATGAGAAGTGTGGCTGGGTGTTCATTTTTTCTGAGCAGTGCCTTGGCTAGCTATCTGAGTGGGTTTTTAGTTCAAGTGATCCATAAAACAACTGGAGGGGTTGGGAAAAACAATTGGTTAGATAGTGATCTTAATAAGGGGAGGTTGGACTATTTCTATTTTTTAATTGCAACCATCGGGGCTGCAAATTTCGTGTATTTTCTGGTGTGTGCTAAGTGGTACAGATACAAAGGCATGCATGATGCACCTGAGATTGTGTTGCAGGAAGTGAAGAATTTGAATGAGACACAAGTTTGAGGGCAATGTGATTCGAGATGATACAGAAATATTGTAGTTACATATTAGACAGATATATGGAATGGAAATATAAGATATGAAAGTTTATTAATTGATAAGATATGTAGATTTGTTTTGCTTAGATTTTCTTTCTCTGTTTCTTACAACATACATATATATTGAAGTAAAATACAGGAAGGAAGAATAAACATGCATAATGTTATTTGTAGGTATTCAGTACATGAGACTCGGGGAAAGAAAGATTCTTTCCTAGGGGGCTATTCGGCTGTCCATTCAGATTGATGAAATCCAAAATAAAAACAAAATTACGGCGTGGGAGTTATCGCTATTTGCTAATGTTTCCAAACGGAGGGCCATGTGAGAGTTGACCAAAATATCGCATTAGGTCCAGCAGGTGCAGAAAACCATCAATTAAGCATCATATTTTCCAACAAAAAATCTTTGATGGAGAGACAGAGAGAGAATCATAAATTAGTACCATCTATCTATAAAATATATTATGCTAAATCATTTTCGGTTTAAGGATTTTTCTTAATTTTTTTTTCTTTTTAAAATTTAAAAAACGGGAGCAAAAGTAGAAGGCAACAATGCCACTCTTTCTTCATCCAAAATTTGAATTAGAATAATATCCGTCTTAAAAATCGTGCATTATTATATAGTTGTTATTAGATGAATTTTCAAAAAAAAGTTTTATTATTTTTGATGATGGTAAAAATCGCACGAGATCAGAGCCGTACGATCCCTGCACGCATCTCAAAGTATCCATAGACAGGTTAGCCATCACAGGCTTATTTTACAGGCCTGGGCCCACTCCAAGATATGTGCTTCTCTCAAGCCCATAAAAAGTGACAGACTAGGCCCACTAAGAGAGACACCCAGCCTATGATGGCTAGAAGTCAAATCTCTTATCCCCTCACAGGGATATCTCATCTCTTCACGGGGGGGGGGGGGGGGGGGAGACATGAAAGATCTGACAGTCAAATTCGGCTTCTAGAATATATCTCTGGCCTATAAATACTTCTAACCCTCTTCAGTCACCAGGCAATCAACAGTTCACCAGTTTTCACTCTCTTACTCTCTCTCTTTCTGGTTTTGACTTGAGCGTCGGAGGGTCTGTTGCCGGGGCCACACCCCGGTGTTTCAGACGTTTTTGCAGGTCCGTCGGCCGCATCATCCACCGTCCACTTCAGACTACAGGAGGTTAATCAACGGTCCAAATCCATTTTCAGGAGCCCTAACAGTTTATAACGGCCAGGTCACAGGTTTGACTTTTAGTAGTGTCCTTCATTTATTAACTCACTATCTGTTTGCTCCCACACCGAAATAAGCAGCAACAGATTGGCACCGTCTATGGAAAACCACTGCACAAGTCAAACTTTTCTCCATGCCACCAAAACTAAGAGGGGCAGGCTCCAGCCGTCGTACCAACTCTCTTCGTCAGCCAACTCGGGTTCCTCCTAGGGAAGATCAAATTTCTCCTCAACAGCAACCCCTGGAGCCTAATCACGTTCCTATCAATGGAGAGGCGCCGGGGGGCTCTCGACAGAGTTGTCCTGAACAGCATCCTCACAACGACCGCGTCTCGGTTCACAATGCCTCGACTGATTCAATGGCTACACGAGGCCCACGGGGATCTAAAAATCTCAACCAAATTGAAGGCGACCTGCGAATAAAGCTAAATGAGAGGCATGCCCGATCTGAGGCCTCCCGTTCAGGACATCAAGTGAACCAAAGAGCCCAGCCTTCTACACAAGTATCAAGACAATCCTCCTCTCACAGGGCGCAGCCAGCTAGGGGAAACCCAACACAGGATGATCAAAGGAAACCTGGGCAGAACAGAGATCGGAATGCACCGATCTCCAGGGCCGAGCTCGATCAATTCAAGTGTGACCTTCTCTATGCTCTCTAAGGAAGTCAAGTTCAAAGCCTTCCCTAGAATGAAGGATCCACTGACTCAATTGAATCCCAAAAGAAGGATGGTCAAGTCCTCCGCCGAATCCAAGAGGTAGAGAAACGTCTCGAACAAATAAGAAATGAGGGGAGCCACTCCCACCGGGCCTACCGCCCTAGTCGACCTCCGTTCAGCCGAACCATTCTCGATGTGTAGTATCCCGTATTTTTAAATATAATTTTAAAGATTTATAAATGAATTAAAATTATTTTTCTAGAGATTTAATAAATATTTTTTTAAAGATTCATCTTTTTACACGTGTAAAACACGTGCAAATATTTTTGGTGTAAATATTCAATTTTATATTTTTAATAAATTTTTCTACTTATAATAGAGTATATTCTAAATTTTGGAATTTTTCTGAGTAAAGAAACTATTTTTATAAATACCTCGAAAGAGAGGGGCTTTTATGTAAAAAGCCGTTTTGATCTCAAATAAATAATAAAAATTCGTTTTTACTGATTTTTGGGCTTTCCATGGTTATCATTGAAATTAAAATATATTTAAATTTTATTTAGAGTCGATTTGGTAAAGATTTAAACAAATATGGTGTTTTTGCAAATATGGAATTTATGTTGGATCTTGTGCAAATATTTTTCTGGAAAGTAAAAGTCAGATATTTTTATTGAAAAATATAATATGTATTATTAGATATTATTTCTGAATTTTTTGGATTTTTACAAATATTTTATGATGTATTTGCAAATATTACAAAAAGAAGGGCTTTTGACAAATAAAGAAAACCGAATTTTCTTTATTTGTGGGCTGTTTTGGATTGCTGGAAAACTCAGTGGTAAAAGGATTTGATTTGGTTTTGATTTATTTAACTTATTTTAACTAAGAAGGGTTTATATATGTAAAGTAATAATTGTTAAAGGATTATTTTGCAAATGTATTTCACAACCCTAATTCCTCTATTCCGGGTATTTAAAGGAGGTGGAGTGCAGCCGTCATACGCTGCACAACACAAGGTTTTATCATTTTTGTTTTCTTGGAGATTGAAAGAGAAGATCTTGGATTTCGCAACGAAGGGTTTTACTTATTCAATTGGATTTCTTCATTTGAGGTGAGTGATGTAAATTGTTTGTTACTTTGTTTTATGTATGTGAGTGACTTGTTTGTTTTCTTTAATTTGTGTATGTTGTATGAGAATGATATGAACATTTTGATTGATCTTGGATGTTGAATTCCATATATTAGAAAGCATGCTAGGGTTTGGTATAAATATGTATGTTGGATGGATGAAAAATTGGATCTTTGAGAAGAACCCTAGATATTTGCATGTGAATGACTTTAGATTTGTTGGAGAACCTAATATAAATTGTGAGTTGACCTTTCTTTTGAATTATTGATTTGATTGAGTTTGATGGATGTTATGCATTAATTAATTAAAGATGAGATTTTTGGGACTATTAGTGAGTTGGATGAAAACAACTTGACCATGTTGATGATAAATTTGTTTTGTTTATGAATCAACTATTGAGATTAGTTGAGATTGAGTTTGAGAAATTTGAGAATGAGTAATGGAATAAAAGACCATATTTTGAGGATTGAGTTATGATGACTAAAATGGGGATTTGTGATGTTGTGAAAGATGTTGTTCGAATTTGAATTTCTCAAATACTAAGTTTAAATCTGAATATTTTGGTATTGATATGGTTTGGAATATAAAACAAAGTTATTTGATGTATGATTGATTTCTTAAAAACTCTAATTTTGATATATGCACACATTCATGGATTATTTGAAGAAGTTCATCAAAAGTTATTTTATCTATTCAAGTGGTTTTGATTGGTTTCTATGGATCTTTGTGTATTTTATAAGTTATATTTGATCATATCAGAAATATACTTTTATAGATTTCGTTTTGTAAAGTAAATCTTCGTATCAGTTGATATATACACAACCTAAAGTCTGCAGTCTGTAGGTCGACAGTCGACTGTTGTGACCTTTACAGTCGACTGGCACGACCCGACTGCTGTTTTCAATAGTTTTCTTGGAATTTCGTTCTGAACAGTTGACTGATGACTTTTACAGTCGACTGATTCAACTTAGAATTATTTCCTCGAAGTTATTGTATTTTTCACTCTGGACAGTCAACCTATATCCTTTTACAGTTGACTGCTACTACTTAGAATTTATTTCTTAAAAATGTTGGATTTCTCTCTAGACAGTCGACTGGTGTCTTTTACAGTCGACCGTCAACACTTAGTATCATTTTCTTAAAGATGTTGATTTTTCGCTCTGGACAGTCGACTGATGACCCTTTTACAGTCGGCTGTTGCTGATATTTTCTTGAGGTATTCTGATGTTCTTTAAACGACTAATTCTTTAAATGTTTTGGATCTATAAGTTACTATTCTAAATATTATTGTTTCTACAGAACATAAGTTTTCAAGATATTTTATTGTTGGATTTGGATTCTGGAATTTCATAAAGATTTGGGTTTTGTTGATTGGAGAGGTTTCTCCTTATGATCATTTTGACGATGGATTTGTGAATTTTAGTCTAGTTGAGATTTCTAGGAGTTGAGTGGGAGTCCTGTGAACCGGCAGTTGAGGTTTGTTGAGTTAGACCTGGGGGTCATGGTTTAGTTGTTGTTGAGTATTTAAGTCCGGCAGGATACACTAACTCTAGAGATGGAGATTTGGTGTTTTAATAATAATTAACTTAAGGACAGGCACTAGTGGAGATGTGATGGAACTTGGGAAACGTAAGTATAGGCTCATGTTTTGTTAGTCCAATGGATGCGTTCCAGGACTGTTGTTGTTATGTTTCGAGAGGACATTTGTGTGTTCGCGTGTCGAGGGTCTGCAGGCCTATTCACGGAGCATGCAGGGTGCATTCGCGTGTCGAGGGTCGGCAGGCCTATTCACGGAATGTACCTGGTGTATCTGCACGTCGAGCGCCTTGCAAGCCTATTCGTGGGGTACACGGGTTTGGGAGATGATTCTCCGATTATTTTTGAGCTATCTTACATGATGCTTGCACGTCGAGGGCTGTGGTGCCTATTCGTGGAGTACTCTGGATCTTGTTTCCCATCACCGTAGCAGGATTAGTTGCATAACGAGGGGTTATCCCTATAAAGTGGAGATCGTTAAGGGCTTGTACCGGACCTATGTACTATAGAATGCATAGAATCCGACAACTACGTATTAGAGAGTCAGCATATAGAGATTGTATTTCCTTGACTTGGTTTTATGCATGTGTTTTTTTTGTTTTTCCTATACTTGACACTTAGTCTAGCTTCACTTGTTTTCATTCCATGATGTTTTTATGCTTTACTTACTTGTTATTTCTCATTCATTTATTATTGTTGTTAATACATGTTGTTGATGACTCAGTGTTTATGATTTAATTATGTTGCTTGTTTTATGTCACTCACACCTTTATGGCTGACCCCTTTAGTTTTGGGGGTTAGGGTTATCTCTAGCCTCATGTGTTACAGGTTGTTGCTTAGAGCTTGAAGGTTTGGATGCTTGAGATAGTTTTTGAGATAAATTGATGTAATAGAGCTTTTGTGTAAAATTTGTAAAAGTAGTGTTGTAAAAAGAAAGTTTGTAATTCAAGGTGTTTTGTATTTCGCTGTGTTTGTAAAGATTGTTGTAATAAAAGTTGAAACAAAAATTATCTGTGTTTTTGGACTGTGTTTAATATTACATTGAAGTTGATGCTGGGAATTGTGCCACGTATTTTCTAAGATATTATATTAGAAATTCGGAGCGCTACACGATGCACCTATTCCAAGGGGTTTCAAGGCTCCTCAATTCGAATCTTATGACGGGGAATCAGACCCGACAGACCATGTCGAGAGCTTTAAAATGCTCATGATGGTCTATAACGCCACCAATGCACTCATGTGTCGGACATTTCCCGCTACACTGAAAGGATCAGCTAGAAAATGGTATGCACGTCTGAAATCCGAGTCCATATTTTCCTTCGATCAGTTTGAAGAACTCTTCATCGCACACTTCGTCACTAGCCGGAGAACTGAAAAGATCAGTATCTCCTTGCTAGAACTGAAGCAAAAAGATGGAGAATTGCTAAAAGACTTTGTCAAGCGATTTACAGCAGAAGCAAGATCAATTTCCTCTCTAGACTCCTCAGTGGCGGCTGTTGCCTTCCGCCACAACGTCAGGCACAAAGAGCTAAAAGCATCCCTCGCCAAGAGGCCGCCTCGTGATTTCACAGAGCTCTTGGAATGGAGTGAGAAGTACATTAGAGTTGAGGAACCCCTCAACCCTCTAGACAAGAAAGAATCACTCTTCGGGAACAAACGGAAGAGCCCAACTGAGGAAATGCCCAAAAAGTTTCAGAAAAACGGTGCAAGACTGCGTCGCCCTCCTCCTCCGCCTTGCTTCGACAAGTTTACTCCTCTAAATGCAAGCACATCTGCCATTTTCATGGCCGTAGAGAAAGATGGGATAGTCTGTCCTCCTCCCAGGATGAAGATGCCCGGCAAGAGAAGATACAAAAGCCTATGGTGCGCCTTTCACAAAGACCACAGATATACAACTGATAATTGCAAAGCCCTCAAACAAGAAATTGAAGACTTGATTCAGCGGGGCCACCTATCCTAGTTTGTCCAACGAAACAACAACACCGAAAACCCTCCGCCATGGGGGGCTAACAGGCGTTCTGAAAGACCCTCTGAATCTAGGGACTCAGAACAAATGGCCATTTTGCACACCATCCATGTCGGACCCATGGGGGGAGATTCTAACTCCTCTCGTAAAGCTTTTGTAAGAGAGGTTAATTTAGTTCATAACACTCCATCCCCGAATGGTTCGGGCATCTCAGACTCCTTCTCTGACAAAGATCTCGAAGGCATCAAAATGTCTCATTGTGATGCACTAGTTATCAATCTAGGCATGGCAAACCACGAGGTGTGACGTATCCTCGTGGACAATGGTGGTTCTGTCAACATCTTGTTTATGGCCGCATTCGATGCACTGAAGCTCTCTCGAGATCGTCTCAAGCCGGCCAACTATACCCTTCATGGCTTCTCGGGTGCACCTGTTCAAGTCGAGGGAATTGTCGCACTCGACGTAACAGCAGGGAAAGCACCGACAACTCGGACAGAGTCTTTAGATTTTCTGTTAGTCGATGTTAAATCCGCATACAATGCCATATTCGGCCGTCCAGGACTAGCCGCCTTCCACGCCGTTGCTTCCGCATTCCACATGAAAATGAAATTTCCAACAACAGTAGGTGTATTGCAAGTAGTAGGAAGCCAACAAGCAGCACGCGCATGTTACACTGCTACAATGGGGGGCTCGGTTTTCCCTCTCCATGCTGAAGAACTACTACAGGAAAATGACCATTGTGTCGCAAAGCCAGTAAGCAAGCTCGAAGCCGCTACACAGGGCAGCCAAGCCGGGAATTTTTGAAGTCGTCAAATAACTTCCTCCCAGCTCCAACTACATCCTCATCAGAACCCAACAGTCCACTTAACTCCCTCACCCAAAGCCGCACCACTCAGTCATGATAAACAATCAATCTCGCCTAAGCACGTTGACCCGTCAAAACATTCCGCTGTCTCCAAGCAAGACAACGCGGGCGTTCTCCAGAAACAGACAAGTCCAGACAAGGTCTACCAAGTCGTTCGCCTAACAGCACACCAATTTGAAGACCCGGGGGGCAGGAATGTGTCAGTAGGGACTTCAAGTGAACAACACCCTATGGAGTACAACGAGAGTGTCTGCAACACGCTCTCCTAATTTCTGTAGAATTTATAATTGTTTGTAATAAAGGAAAGCCATTAGAGCAGCCATTTAGTTTTTCTTTCAATAAGAGCCGCCATTACTAAAGCGGCCAAGCATGTAATAAGCGCTAGCCATTAGAGCAGCCCCTCTAGTTTATTCTTTAATAAAGATTAGCCAGTTTATTTCATTACATCTTGGTCAATTGAGCATAGTTAACAATGAGCTAGAAATGCCCAACTCATACAAAAAAACGGCGCTTAACACTCGTTACAAGCTTTCTACAATGCAAGTTCGGAATCCAGAACTCGAGAGTTGCAGCGTGCAAACATGCACGTTTAGAACACAACTCACCGATCAATCTGTTCCTGCAACTAGCTGAACTTCCTTGGAGGCTCTGAAATAGCGAGTTGAATGCCACACTTATACACTTAAGCAGAACTAAACACTCGTTGCGAGTCTCCCCGTAAGATGGATTTAGAGTCCATACCCATGGCTTGACAGAGACTATAACAATTTGTAATCACGCAAATTCATAGTGCACTTCGCTATTCGATCTGCTCCTGCAATCTGTTAATGCCTCGATGACCGGTTCAGAGTCCATGTTCATGGTTCAAAAAAGACTCTGTCAATTTGCTAAGAAGCGAGTTCGGAGTGCGCTTTACCATTCGAGCTGCTCCCGTAACCTGTTAATACTTAAACTAATAAGTTCGGAATCTATGTTCATGGTTCAGAGTTACTCTCGCAACGTGTAATCACACACATTCAGAGTTCAACTCACCATTCGATCTGTTCCTGCAACTAGTTAAATTCCCCCAACAACAGATTAAGAGGTCCAAAATCATGGATTCGGAGTTACTCTAGCAACACTTGTAAAAAGCCACGCTTGGAGTTCAACTCTCCATTCGAAGTGATTCTAACAATCTATTAGAGGACCCGTACATCAAGTTTGGAAAACAGTTCTTCTTCAGAATTGTCCCTACAACTAGCTGGGTGCAGGACTGAAAAGGAATTCACCTCCGTCTTACACCATCGACAGTTTTTTAAGCTATACGCAACAGATTTGATACCCTGTTATTTAGCAACAAAGAACACGTCGATAACATCTCAACCACGACAACAAGGACTAAGCACGTAAAAAGAGTTGTAGAATTATCACAAGTCCACAATTTCATATTCAACAGTACCTACAAATGTTTACAAGTAAGGAGACATCAACCATACAACTCGTTTTACAAGCCATCCCTGCGACTCACTGGACGAGGAACATTGTTCTTGAGAGACACGAGCCTCCTTGTAGAATGCCTGACAACCACCTCCTTCCCCAGCCAACACCTCGCACAGCAAATGTTGATCCCAGCGACTGTGACTGCTGACCGGCGCACGAGATGCGTGACTCTCCACCAACCAAAGTTAGACTCAACAAAGCCGACACTCCTCTCGGGGCACCTACGAGGTGGTGAAAGGGCACCAATGCTGTTTGCATAGCTCCCCCGACACTCGGCCCAGCTCCTCATATCGTCACACAATCCTTCGCAATAGTCGTGGTGCTTTTCTTCGTTCCAGCCAACTGGTGCTCCCTAGAACCGGCAACATGCGGAGTGCTTGTCGTCCGCAACCTACCAAGTCTCTCCTGGAGGCGGTAGAGCTCCAAGTCCTTATCAACAATTATCTCCCTGAGTAGGGTGCATTCCCTAATGCTGTCCTTTGTCACTTTCGAAGGCAGTGGTAAGCTTGCCAGGTGACTGGAATATAGGAGTGATAACTCACAATCCCGCTCAACTAGCATTGACTTAAGACGAACGGATTCCAACCATTCCTCATCCGACTGAACACGCAAAACATCGACCGCCAATTCTGTTATGCGCGGTTGCTTGTGGAGGCGCCCCACCTCGTCACCACGGGGATCTTTATTAGATCCCGCGATCACCTGTCAGTAAGCGTAAAAAGTATAATCAGACATAGGATCAAAGTACAAAGTGTGACAAGCGAATACCGCTCCATGGCACATCAACACAACATGATAAGCAATAACCAGTCTAGAAGATAGTTTCGTTAAAGTACTGAAAGGAAATACAGAGATGCGGTGACCAGTCCGTAATTAGGCATCACAGAAGCAAACTACAAAGTCTAAGACGAAACAATCCAACAATAAACTGGAAAGAAAAAAGTACACCAAGGTGAATCAGGCATCCACCTGCTTCGATATCATCTCTGACAAGGCACTTCTAGCTAGGCCCTTCCCCCTGTCCTTCTTTGGTATCATCTCTGATAAGTTTGTGTAATATTGTACAAGGTTATACTGGAAACTATGAGAGGGAAAGAGAGTATCATAAATTGGTACATTCTCTATGAAAATAATTAATTATTTATTTACGGGACAGATTATTAAACTTAAAAATTAGTCGAAAATTATTTTTTGGTATTTGTAATCAGGGCTGGCCCCACCCTTGAGGCGGGTGAGGCGGCCGCTCAGGCCCCCGGAGTTTTTGCGGTTTTAGGGGTTCTCAAATTTATACTTCCCTTCTAAATATAGACACGTATTTTGTGCGTAAAAAAATACTGTTATTAGAGGCTCCATTTTGGGAGTTCACCTCGGGCCCCCGAGAACTCAGGGCCACCCCGCTTGTAATCAAACAAAAACTGTTTGCTATTCTTTTTCTAAGCAAAAACAAAAGCATGTGCTAACTATTTTCCTACATTTTAGTGTAAACAAAGTCCAATTGGAAATGGTAGGCTTAAGGTGAGGCTGGTTAAGGTGGATCAGATCTTTGTCAAATACTCGGCTTGGTGTGGTGGTTTACAATGGTAGTGAAAATGATGACGAATTTGGTGGACATGTACAGTAAAAGAGAGGGATAAGTGTAGCCCGAGCTCATGGAGGAATTAGCCATGTGGTGGCACTACAACACGGATCGTCTTCTCCGGCATTTTTTATTGGATTCCTCCGCATTTATAAATGCCGGTGTAGAATACACCGGCATTTTTGAAAACACCGGTAGAAATATCGGGGAAGCGGGTGTCGCTGTAGTGTGGGGTCTGTACCGGCATTTTTCAACAACGCCGGTATAGATGGAAACCTACACCGGCATTTTAAAAACGCCGCCGTATGGGTATTTTTGCTTGAAAGTAGGCTACTTCTAGCCCGGCACTTTACAAACGCCGGGTAGGTATAAATTAAAAAAAAATTAAATGATGCCACTGGCAGCGAAGTTGCATCACTGGCAGCTAACTTTGCATACTAGGAGGACACTACCAACTGATTATAATCATTTTCTATGAGGGAATCATCTACTAAATATGGAGGTACTTACATATATATCAATATATATAAATAGAGAGAGGAATGGTTGGGTTCATATGTTTGCTACTCTGCTCATCGAAAAGCTTCTTATAGTGCCCTTCTCAAACAAGAGGTGTCAGAAGAAGCATCCTCATCACTATCCAATACTTGCACAATGCATGCACATAATAGACCAAAGAAAATCAAATTGAAGAATCTTCCAAGCATTTCTATCCTCACAAACTATTTGGGGAACTATGATATGATGTTTAAGATGCTCCTAAGTTAAGATGAAGTATATGCCGCTATGCAAACAAGTTGAATCCATAAAAAAATGCACGAGAGTTTGTAGTATCATACTTGATTCCCAAATCAATGTGTTCCTAGATGCCAAACCCAAAGCATCTAGTATCACTGAAATTCCTCCCCAACAATTCATACTCTTTCACTTTCAAGCCACTCTCAAGGAGCTGCATTGCCTTGTCACCTCTGACAGTGACATAACATGCAATCTTTTCATTACATCGGATCCCAAAATACTGAACAGTGTACCTAGCTGAAAGATAAATAAGGGTCATTAGGATCGAAGAACAGAATATTGGTGCACAGCGTTTAATTTATGTTGCAGGGACACTACTATAATTAGGAGTGGGCATCGGTCGGTATCCGACCTAATATGGACCATCCACCACCGATCCAAAAAAGATCGGTTTTTTAATTTTCTCATCCGCAACCAATCCGAACCTTAATTGAATCGGTTTCCATCCAAGCCGATTAAGCTCGGTTTGGATTGGATTGGATGGTCGGTTTGGCGTGCTACTTTTCACCTTCAACATCATTCATAATTTTTTTGAAATTTAAAAGATCAACTCAATCAAACTTAAGAAACAACCTGCTATTTGTTATTTAGAAATGAATTTAAAATGAAGATTCATAAAACTACAAGTTGTTAATGAATTTTGCACTAATTGTTTGAGATAATGACGTTTAAATGAGTGAGATAAATTGCTTTTTTACTTGCATACTTCTGTAATCTTAGTTTATTATCATAAAAGAAACATCAACAACCATAGCTAATTGAATTTCAGGTGCAATAACAAAAGATTTAGAAAATAATTTCTGCTTGACTTGATTAAAGTAACTACTAAATGTCACATCAACTTTATGGTTCTATTAAGTTGGGTCACACTGTAAATCAAGAATTTCTCAACAACATAACACATAGGATTATGAAGAATCAAAACATAGGTAGAACAACTACTCGGTTTGTATTAAAGACATTAAAAAAGACTATTTGTATCTCAAGGAAAATGAGAAATGACTATTTGTATATTCAAGAAATTAAAGGAGAACTATATTTTTTATGGACTTATGCATAAAGGTATAGTCGGTTTGGTTTCATCGGTTATTTGAAAGCCTCATCCAACAACCGAACCGGTCCAATTGGTTATTGAAGATCAAGAACCGGTCCAATCCAAACCCCCAATTTGTTCGGTTAAAAACCGGTCAGTTCGGGTTGGATTGGTTCGGATAATAGTTGTCCACCCCTAACTATAATCCAATATCCATTTAGTCATATTATTTTCAAAGTTTTGAACACTTCGTAAATAGTATTTCTTGAAAATATGCACATATGAATGAATTTTCCATGGTTTCTAGCATCTTTGGTATCAACATGACAAATATTCAGAGTCCACAACATCAATTGTATCATAATCTAGATTAAATAATCTATATCTATAGCCCAATCCCTCCAAACAGTCGATGAATATTGTATGAAACTCAGTTATCTATAAACAATAGCTTACCTTTAGAGAACACAGGTGTTTGCCCACTCAGTTGCTCCAACACCTGCATACATGTTCAAGAAAAAAAATTGGAAGAAAATAAACTAAAATTTCCATACAAGAGGGTGAGTAGGCCTAACCATTATTCTATTTTCTTATGCCTTCCAAGTATATAGCTCAGTTCCGTTTTAGAGCCTATTTAAAAAAGGTGGTGCATAGAGGGAAGAAATAGTTACACTCACTAAATCTATGTTCAACTACCGCTAACCTCCACAAATCTCCATACTCAACAACACCTTAAATTTTACATTAACAGCTATCTTAAAGAAGTAGCCAGTTAAGGATGACTTAATAATATCGTGTTTGATATTTTTGAGAACATTAAGTACTGCGACTTATCAATGTGATAACCGAAAGTTCTGAAAATTTCAAGACCTAAGATCTTTTGTGGATGCCAAAACAACTTCTCAAATTTGCTCAACTTTCCTCAACAACTATTAATATCTCTTATGGATTCCCAAAGAAATACGTTTCACTCTCAGAAATCAACACTAAATTTCTCTAATACTCGTCTAAATAGCCAATCAACAATCCAACAAAACCCAAGTTTTCTTGGCATATCTACCGTAAATATTGCCTAAAAAATGAAACTTTCTCCAATCTGGCTTAACAATCAACGCAATCACCAAACCCACACACACCCAAATGTGCAATTCAACCAAAGTTGATACCTTTAAGCCTAATTCCACAAATATCCCAAGCAATTTCCTAATTTATGAACAGAAAACCAGAAAAAAAAACAATAATTGAAGAGAAAATGGCAAAATACCTGGGAATCTTGTCAACCTCGAAATCGACGCCATCCCTAGCGAATGCGAGCATCTCACCCTCAAGGTAAGGGGTGATACGATTTGGGCTAGGGTTTGTGATTGGGTCTAGGGTTTGTGAGAGAGTGAGGGGCTAGGCGAAGTGGGGAGGGGGGACGGGGGGCACGACGATGGAGGGCGAGTGACGACGTTGGTCGAGGGTTGACGACGGCCTGGGGGGGGGGTTGGGTTCTTCAGCGTGCAGAAGAGAGTAAAATTAGAAATTCGCGCGGATTGAGTGAGAGAGAGATAGACAGATCGAGGGGGGTTTGGGGGATAAAAATTCACACCTCTACACCAGCGTTTTTAAGAAACGACGGAATAGGGGGGGTGGATTTTTCTTCATTTCTGACCTGGGTTCTACCCCGGCGTTTCTACCCAAACGCCATGGTAAAATTGCCGGGGTAAAATCATTTTGTTGTAGTGTGGTGGTGGTGGTGGTCGTTGGTGACGGGAGATGCAGTGACATCACAATTGGAGAAGGAACCCCCAATTGGGTGATGTGTGTAGATTCTTTCTAAGGTTTTGGGAAGGTGAAGGTTTTTATATGAGGGGAATTAGGGTTAGGTTTGTTGAGTTTAATGCAAAAACACTCAAACCCGAGATGCAAACAAAGAATTGAATCAAAGAAACACAAGCAAACAAAGCCAACAACACACAAAAATGCAATTTTTTTTCGAGATTCACCTAATGCAATGTCTACTTTTCCGTACAGAGACATTCCTATGATTTTCACTAGAAAATATGAAGAAAAACATATTTATAATCACTCAAGAACTCGCCACCAAGGTGTAGCATTTATATCCTTCTTCCTTTCACTCAAACGGTTGCTGGAACTCTCTTGTTGTTCTCCTGTTAACCCTAATAATCGTACACCATATATATGTTACAACAAATTAGATCTGACCTATAGACAAAACCTTCAGTTCTGCGCCACTGCAATTGACTGCAAAGGAGAATAGTCGACCACAACGAGTCCCAAGTTAGAGAGAAAATGAGTCGACTAGCCTCCTGGTGGTCGATTGTCAAATCAAAGAGAGAGCAACATGGCAATTGCAGTCGACTGCATCCTGCACAGCTGCTGCTTGTTGTTGCTGTGTAGCTTCATAGCTTGCTGACTCGCTTCTTCTTCTTCTTCTTCTTCTAACCCTAGTTCTCTTGTATTGGGTCGACTAATCTTGACAATCTCCCACTTAGAAACATATACACGAAGTCTCTAACAGGTTCTTCATTTTCCTTTTGGCCTATTCATGACCAGTGCCTCTATGAGAATCCCATCAATCAACTTGGAGACAATATGATATTGGAATAGCAGAATTGATGTTTCTTGCTATCCACTACCCTTCTGAGCATGTCAGCCGTATTCTTAGTGCCAAGAATCTTCAATACATTCAACCACTTCTTTTCAACTACCATCGTGATAAAGTGATTCCTCATCTGAATGTGTTGATTCCTAGCATGAAATACCGAGTTCTTTGTCAAGAATACTGCACTCTCACTGTGACACTATAGATCTCCTATGAGTTGCTTTCTACACAATTGACCCATGAGTTCCATAACATGTCATTCAAAGACTCTTTAGGTGTTATATATTCTGACTCTGTCTTTGACTGTGCTACAACCTTATGTAACTGAGAAGTCCAACTCATAGTTGTACCTCAAACTATAAACACATATTCTGTAGTACTCCTACACCCTTCACAATCATCGAAAAAGTCAGCATCAATATAACCATGTATATGCAAAAAATCATCCCAAAACATAGAGAATGATCTGAATTACTTGTTGTATATCTAAGAATCCACTTCACTACATATCAATGCTATTTATCTGGATTCTTCATGTACCGGCTAACAATTCCCACTGCATGTACGATATCTGGCCTTGTAGATACCATCACATACATAAAACTACCAAAGGCAGAGGCGTAAGGAACTGCAATCATTTCTTCCATATTTGACTTCGATGTAGGACACAAGTCCATAAAAAACTTGAAGTATGCACTCAAGGGACAAGTAACTGGTCTCACATCATCCATATTGAATCTCTTAAACACTTTCTTCACATAGTCTGCTTGTGACAATTAAAGCTTCTTACTGTCTGTCTCTACTAATTTTCTTGCCAAGAATTTTCTTTGCCTCCCCTAAATCTTTCACATAAAATTGAGAAGGTAGCAACTTTTTCACATCATTAATTTCTTCACACACGAACATGCCAATAACATATCATCCACATACAAAGCTGAAATTACCGTATCATTATCGCCATACCTGCACACATAGACACAATGATCTGATCTTCATCTTTCAAATCCCTTTTCTCGCATGAAAAAATTAAATTTCAAGTATCATTGCTGTGGTGCATGTTTGAGCCCATTTCGACTCTTATTTAGTCGAAAAACCATTTTTTCCTTTCCTTTGACTTCAAAACATGTGGGTTGCTTCATGTACAACACTTCTTCTATATCACTATGGAGAAAAGCTGTTTTGACATCAACTGCTCTAATTCAAAATTTTCACTGCCACTATACTGAACAAAACCCTGCTCGAAGTCATCTTCAAGACTGGAGCGAAGATCTCACTGTGTTCAACACATTCTTTTTGGCGAAAACCCTTTGAAAACAAGTCTATCCTTGTTCCTTTTTGCTACCATCTGCCTCATCATTGATTCTGAAAATTCACTTTTTCATAAGAGCATGTTTCCATGCAAGTAACTTGGTCAACTCCCAACTTTGCCTTTGTATCAAGGACTTCATCTCGTCCTTCATGGCAGACTCCTACTGAATTCGAGCTCTATCTTTCAAAGCCTCGTCATGAGTCTCTGGCTCACCTGAATTTATGTACAAAACATGCTTGCTCGTGAACTTTGTTGGCTGATGGATCAAATATCTTTGTCGGCCTTTTGTCTCGTATTAACCTTCTCAAAGCAGGTACCGGTTCAAGATCCCCAATTTTCTCTGGCTCTTCCTATTCATCTTAGACATCATGCTTAATCTCAATAGGCTCGTCTTGAGCCTCCAATGCTGCCAATGGTATCTGCACCTGTTGCTACATTATAGGGCTCCCATCATTAGGACAGTTTCTAGAATGAGGATCAGAATCTGTAGTATTGCCTTGACCTGTATGCATGTGTTTATACAAGTGCTCTTCATTGAAAACTATATTCTTGGAATGACCTTGTTATCAACAAAGTCCTAAAGTCTGTAACCATACTCATCGCCATCGTAGTCAATGAAGACACACTTTTTGGATTTTAAATCCAATTTCTTTCTTTTCCTTGTTAATTAGTGAAAAGGCAATACCCATGAAATTTTAAATGCGAATAATTAACAGGTTTACCTGACCATAGTTCCTAAGGTACCCCCATCAAGAGCACTGGATGGAAAATGGTTGATCAAGTACACTGCATTATCCACTGTAGCTACCAAAAGATGGACATGAAGACCCGCATGAACCTTCATGCATCTCGCACTTTTAAGTATCGTGCAGTTTATTCTTTCTGTTACTCCATTTTCCTGTCGAGTTCTAAGAACTGTCTTGATTCCTTTGACACCTACATGTGCCGAAAAATTGCTAAACTCTTTACTTGTATACTCACCACTGTTGTCTGATTTTGCTTCTCTTACTTTGCAACCCATCTCATTCTCAAGTTTAGCCCTCAAAGCTCTGAATATCTCAAACAACTCAGATTTAACAGTGCCAACACTCGCCTTTGCAATGTCCTGGCTTATGATAGTGCCAACACTCATGTTTGCAATTTTTTGCACTGGACTTTGACATGTGATTCTTTCTTTCCAACCTCCTTCTGTTAGTGCTTCTCCCAGGGATCTCAATTGACAACATGGAGTTGTGGATGATGACGAAGCTTCTCCATTTCTCTTCATTCTTACCACCCCATTGATGATGTTGCTCACAACATAATTCAGAGTAGTCAAATCAGTCTTAATAGTTGTGATAGTTTGTTCTAATGGACCGTAATTGTCGGAAAGACTTGATAATAGTAACAATGCATGTGCTTGCTCCCAAACTTCAATCCTGTCGATACCATACAAAAATTATTTGCATGCTCCACCACTGAATCCATCTCTGACAACTTCATGTTGATCAACTTCTTCAGGTGAAGAATCTGGCTCGATGCGGATGGTTTCTTGTACATATCCTTGAGAATCTCCGTTGCCTCCTTTGTGGTCTTTGCTTTCTCAACATGGAAAAATGTTTTCCTACTCATTGACAACTGAATTTTCCCAAGCGCCTTGTGAACTAAATAGTTCCAAGCTGCTGCTATAACTGGATCTACCTCTGTCCCTTCTAGTTTCGTGCCAAACAAAAGATCATCTAGAACTTTCTGTAGGAGATACTCTGGATCTTCCACATTAAGAACTCTGTTCCATCGAATCTCTTGATTTTTCCTTTGTCTCCCATCTCAAACAACCAACCTGGTGCTCTAACACCACTTTATTGAGTTTAATGCAGAAATACTCAAACCAGAGATGCAAATACATAATTGAATTAAAGAAACACATGAAAACAAAGCCAACAACACACAAACACGTGATATTTTATTTAGGTTCACCCAATGCAATGGCAACTTCCTCATACAGAGGAGCACTCTTACAACTTTCACTAGAAAATATAAAGAGAAACCGATTTACAATAACTCAAGAACTCACCAGCAAAGTGTAGGGTTTATTTCCTTCTTCCTCTCTCTTAAATGGATGCTAGAACTCGCTTGTTGTTCTCTTGTTAACCCTAATAATCATACACTATAAACATATATAGGATTACAATCACTACAAAAAATCCTCTACCCCGACATTTTTACCCCGTCGTTTGGTCAAAACGCTGGGGTAAAATAATAGAATTTTTTTAACAAAAGAAAACGTCTCCTACTTCGGCGTTTTGGTATAACGCCAGGGTAGGACTGGGTCTGCCCCGGCATTTAGTTTAAAAAGCATTGGGTTGGGAGCGGAATTGAAAAAAAAATAGTCGATAGGTGTTTTCTCAAAAATGCATAAAATTGAGGTATTTTTTAATTTTTAATTTTTCTTTACCGTACTTGTGTAAATATGTGAAAAACTTCTTGTTCTTGGTTGAAAATGTCTATATAGACCTAATCAAGCTTAGTCTCTACATTCTTCTTGTGGTCGTAGTCAAAATTGGGAGCTAGACTACTGGAGTGCAGCCGATTGATCTCGACTAGTCTAATCTCTAACATGCATCACACCTTTTCCATGAGTGTCCAATTGCTTTTGTATTGTCATCATGTTCTCTTTGAATCCGCTCAAGCATCACGACAATGGTAGGGAGTGTTGACCTAGCATGTTTCATCATGGCCGGTCCTAAAAAATCAGAGGCCCTATACGAAACTTAAGATTGAGCCATAATATAAGAAAATTTATTATCTATTTATTGTTTTATGGCTTTATTATTCTTATATATAGCAAAATATAACTAAGATGTTCAAACAAAAGTATATTTTAAAAGACAATTCTAATTTTCTATTATAACTGAATCCATATATAATCACAAAATAAAATCACCAAAGCACTAGAAGAAATGTTCAAACATTACCCGGTTCAAGATAGAAGACTGGCCGTCAAAGTGACTTTAAATATTCACTCCCACTCGTGATCTTCGCTACTCGCTAGATCAGATAGAGGACTGGCCGTCAAAGTGCTGCGTCAAAACTTCTTACAATCAATATGTTCATGACAACAAACACTAAAAGAATCAGTGCCTAAATGAGTAATAGTCAAACAGAAAAAAGGGAATCTTTTGTTCCAATAGAACCAGAAGTGATGTGGATCATTCAAGAATCGAAGTCGATTTACTTTATAAAAAAGAAGATATCAATGAACAACAGTAAAATCTTACCTGAAAATTACTGAGCATGTCCATTGGATCTTCAACAATTGAAACTATTACTAGACTTTACCAAGAGAAAAAAAATGATAGCTAGTGCCTAGTGCATTGCTAAGTTTTTAAAATTGATCTTCTTGCATTCCTAGATGCAAAATAATCAATTAAACTTTTATAATCAAGTTTTTCTATAAACTCATTTTCAATTGAAATCAAAGCCAATCCATTTAATCTTTCTTGCGACATGGTTGATCGCAAGTAAGATTTCAATAGTTTTATTTTTGAAAAGTTTCCTTTGGCTGATGCAACCGTAATAGGAATAGATAACAATATTCTATATGTAAGGCAAGAAGTTGGATAACAATTCATTCTTTTCAAGAAATTTAATATTGCACTAGCTATATTTTTTCTTATGGTAAATGTTTTTGTAATAATTGCAATTCATTAAATAAATTCTCACCATCAATATCTGAAATTTGGCCATTCTCTAGCTTTTTCTCAAGATTGTTGCAGCTTGTCTTCAATTCATCAACATCCAATGACTTTAACTTCTCTGATGTAAAAGAAAAGTGAAAGGTTTGAAGAATAGGGTTTTTTTTCTTTCTTTTGTTGGAAATTTCGAGCGTCAGCCAAAAAGAAAAAAAAAAGGAGTCGGGGATGAAAAGAACAGAGGAGTTGAGTTGATGATTGGAGCTAGGGATGGGTTATGCATGGGTGTTTATAGCAAATATGGATTAGGGTGAGGATTGAGCACTAACTTGGGAATTGATTAAGTTAGGTTAGCCCAACCCGCTTGTATTGTGGGTCTCCAACTAACTATTTGATAACTCCTAACTAATTGATCTATTAGGCCAACTGTTAATATAATAGTTTTTTTTATTACTTACTTAAAATTTAGGTTTACGGAATTTTGGGAGCTCTTAAAAATCGGAGGTCCTGTCCGTTTGCACCACCTGCCCATCCCCAAGACCAGCCCTGTGTTTCATGACACAATAATCTTCTTACCACACGTACAAATGACTCTAAGTATGAAAGCGACCATAAATCAACGAGTTTGGGATGCTTCAAAATAAATGCATTAATGAATGATAAGAAAATTGGTACTTGAATATGATATGGGTCAGGAATAAAACGTGGCTCACCCTGAGCCACCGGATCCCCTCAGGATACGCGTCCTTCCTGATCCTTCAGATCAGCCACGTCAGCGCCGGAAAACCGCCCGGAGCTCTGCCACGTCAGCCCGGAAACCACTCCGGCGCCTGCCACGTCAGCCCTATACCGCCTGACTTTCCACCGCTTCAGCCAATCGGGTAACCGGGTCCGGCCCAGCCCCAAACGGGTCTAGACCCGATTAGAAACTCCTATAAATACCAGGCCCTCTCCTTTCTTAAAAGGCAATCAATCTTTTCTCCACTAAACCCTAGTTACTGTTGCTCTTATCTTAAAGTGACTGACTAGATCGTCGGAGGGTCTGCCACCGGGACCAACCCCGGTGTTTCGAGACTGTCTGCAGGTACACCAGACCTCGGATCCGAGCCCTCTGATCCGAGCCCAGACATCCACCTCACTCCCAACCAGTCGCAGGCATCGCTCGGCAAGCCGAGGGTCGTCCGACCAGCAGCTTTCTCCTTCAAATACAAATCGAGTAAGAACTCACACCTGGTGCAGCCACACGTCTCCCAGAAACAAACAGCATCAGGTTGGCACCGTCTGTGGGAAAGCTACTTCGGAACCCGACCCGAGTACCACCGCCGAGGTACCTCGATCGCCGAACTCCCATGGCCTCCAAAGGCAAGGGGGCTGCGTCCTCCGTCAACCGACGGGACACACCCCCATCAAATACCAATGCCGGGCCGCGCACATCAAAGCATAGGGCTTCCCGTCAGGGGTCCCAGCGGGCCGCCACTCCTCCAATCCAACCCGACCTTCGAAGGGTAATCTCCAGTCGGCAGGCTGACCGCAGTAGGGAAAGGGCCACTTCCAACTCGGCCCCGAACCACCCTAGGCCACCGCCGGAAGAACGAAGGCCAGCACTCAGCCGAGTCGGGAGGCAACCTCCGGTCCAACCGGCCCGAGCTGAGGGGGCTCCTGTCACTCAACAAGAGTTCCAGGATTTCCGAAGGGAAATCCTTGGGGCTCTCCAACGGGCCCCCAGGGGGGAAGCACGCCGTTCCCAAACCAGGCTAGACGCTGAGGCCAGCGTCTCTCGCTCCTCAACAATCCAGCCCGAGGCCGATGGCATACTCCTCAGGCGCCTCCAAGAAATGGAGGACCGAATCGATCACATAGGCGACGGAGGTGTCAGAGCCGGTCAGGGGTACAGACCTGTCCGACCCCCCTTTTCTGCCCTCATTATCCAAGCGGAAATACCACGGAACTTCCGACCCCCACAATTCGAGACCTATAACGGCGAAGGGGATCCTGCTGATCACATGGAGGGTTTCAAAACCCTCATGATGATTCACAGCGCATCGGATCCTCTGCTATGCCGAGCATTTCCTGCCACCCTTCGGGGTCCGGCTCATGAGTGGTTCTCGAAACTCGCCCCCGGCTCCATTTACTCCTTCGATCAACTGGAGGGCAATTTCCTCGCCCATTTTGTAACCAGCCGGAAGGCCGAAAGAACGAGCGCCTCCTTACTTGGGCTCAGACAGGAAGGGGGGGAATCACTCAGGGCATTTGTCCGAAGATTCACGACAGAGGTGAGGTCGGTCTCCTCTCTCGATCCGGACGTCGCCTCCGCGGCATTTCGGCACAACGTCCGTCATGGACAGCTGAAAGCTTCTCTGGCGAAGAAGCCCCCGATCGATTTTCCCGACTTCCTCAACCGAGTCGAGAAGTACATCAGGGCAGAGGAAGCCCTAAACCCCGACGAATCCAGAGAAGCACTCGGAAAAGGGAAGCGGAAGGCCGAGGAAGTCGAGCCTTCGAAAAAGGCTCCGAAGGACGGGGGCACCATGAAGAAGGTACCACCGGTTCCTCGCTTCGAAAGGTATTCCCCACTCACACAAAATGTGTCCTCCATACTCCTGGCGATCGAGGACAGAGACCTCGTTCAGTATCCCCCTCGACCGTCCAACAACACTAGCAAGAAAAGGGATCAACGGTTCTACTGCCGCTTCCACCGAGACAACGGGCACGACACAGATCACTGCCGTGCCCTGAAAGATGAAATCGAGGCCCTCATTCAGCGAGGGTACCTCCGGGAGTATAAGCGGGATGATGCTCGGGCACAAAGGGACACGAGGAACAGGAGAACCTCACCTCCTCCTCGAGCTCCCCTGCAGCTCCCCGGGCAAGAGCAGGAGCTCGAAGAGCCGGACGGCCAAGCCATACTGCACTGCGTCCACGGAGGGCCCATGGGAGGGGATTCTAACACCTCCCGCAAGGCGTTCATCCGGGACGTTAACACCGTCCAAGGGCCTCTCGCCCCTCAAATTCAACCACTCCCCGTCTCCTTCTCGGGTGACGACCTGGAGGGGGTTCGGCTCCCACATTGCGATGCCCTCGTAATCAATCTCAGCATGGCAAACTTTGATGCTCGGCGGATCCTTGTGGACAACGGGAGCTCGGTCAACATTCTGTTCCTCGATGCTTTCGAGAACCTAAAGCTCCCCCGAAGCAGGCTCAAGCCTGCAGGATACACCCTGCACGGATTTTCGGGAGTTCCGGTAACAATCGAGGGGATCGTCACGCTGGATGTCACGGCTGGCACGGTCCCGAACCGGAGAACCGAGTCCATGGACTTCATGGTTGTCAACGTCAAGGCAGCCTACAACGCCATTCTCGGTCGACCGGGCCTCTGCTCTCTCCAGGCTGTCCCCTCGGCATACCACCAAAAGATGAAGTTCCCTACCAGTACTGGGGTAGGAGTGGTCTGAGGAAACCAGGAAGCCGCTCGCTCCTGTTATATGACAGCAATAGGAAGCGGAGTGTTTCCCCTCGACGTCGTGGAGATGCAGCCCCAAAGAACCCAGCCAGAGCCGGAGTCGGCAGACGAGCTGGAGGATGTCTCCTTCGAGACAGAGGATTCATCGAAACAATTTCGGGTAAGTCGCTCCCTCGCACCCCGCCTTAAGTCCGATCTCATCACCTGCATCCGACGCAATATCGATCTGTTCGCCTGGAAGCCATCTGACATGCCCGGAATTTCCGAGGAACTCATCATGCATAAACTCAGCGTGATCCCCGGCTCGAAACCAGTGGTACAAAAGCGACGCAAGTTCGCACCAGAGCGACAACAGGCAGTTAATGCAGAAGTCGACAAACTCCTTGCCGCGTGCTTCATCCAGGAGGTCAGCTACCCCGAGTGGCTGGCAAACGTCGTCATGGTCAAGAAGGCGAGCAGGAGCTGGAGGATCTGCATTGATTTCACGGATCTCAATAAAGCGTGCCCGAAGGACCCATTCCCCCTTCCCAGGATCGATGCTCTCGTCGATGCAACATCGGGTCACGAGCTCCTGTCCTTCATGGACGCGTTTTCAGGCTACAACCAGATCCGCATGTTCCCTCCCGACATTGCCAAGACGTCCTTCGTCACAGACCAGGGGCTCTATTGCTACAGAGTCATGCCCTTCGGGCTGATGAACGCCGGAGCCACATACCAGAGGCTCGTCAACCGGGTCTTCAAGGAACAGATCGGGCGCAATATAAAAGTGTATGTGGATGACACACTCGTCAAGAGCCGGTGGGGGGAGGATCACGTAGCCGATCTGGAGGAGGCCTTTGGGGTACTTCGGACCCATAACATGAGACTTAATCCGAGTAAATGCGCCTTCGGCGTCTCCGCGGGAAAGTTTCTTGGGTTCATTATCAGCCAAAGGGGAATCGAAGCGAACCCCGAAAAGATCCAAGCAATCCTAGACATGGCCCCTCCCAGGAACATCAAAGAAGTCCAACGACTGACAGGGAGACTGGCGGCCATCGGCCGTTTCCTCTCCAAGTCCGGAGTGAAGTCTCTTCCCTTCTTCAAAGCCCTGCGCGGCACCGACGGGTTCGAATGGGGTGTCCAACAGCAAGAGGCCTTCGCCCAGTTAAAGGAATACCTCGCGACCCCCCCTCTTCTCAGCAAGCCCGAACCAGGAGAGCCACTCTGGCTCTACCTATCAGCCTCGGAGAAGGTGCTCAGCGCCGTTCTCGTTCGGGAGGAAGAGGGATCACAGAAGCCTGTATACTACGTCAGCAAGGTCTTGCTCGATGCCGAGACCAGGTACTCTCGGATGGAGAAAGTAGCGTACGCCCTGGTCATGGCCTCGCGGAAGCTCCGTCCATATTTTCAATCTCATTCTGTCTAAGTGCTGATGGACCAACCCCTGAAGGCCGTACTCTACAAACCAGAAAGCTCAGGTCGACTCGTGAAATGGTCGATTGAGCTCAGCCAGTATGACATTGGCTATCAGCCCAGAACAGCCATCAAGGGGCAGGCGCTCGCGGAGTTCATTACGGAGTGCACTATCTCCGAGCACCCTGCAAACACGGAAAACGACCAGACGTGAGAAGTTTACGTCGATGGTTCCTCCTGCGAGGCAGGCAGCGGAGCAGGCATCATCCTTCGAGGCCCAGATGGTTTTCTTCTGCAGTACTGCCTCCGCCTCAACTTCCCGGCCTCTAACAACGAGGCCGAATACGAGGCAATGATCGCTGGGCTCACCCTAGCTCATCAAGCCGGTGCCAGGCAAATCAGGGCTTTCAGCGACTCCCAGCTCGTGGTCAACCAGATCACTGGGGAGTACGAGGCCCGAGACGATCGCATGGTTCGTTACCGAGCTGTAGTTCAACGCCTACTATCGTCCTTCGACGAGTCGGCTGTTTTGAGAATCCCCCGGGAACAGAATGTCCAGGCTGACGCTTTGTCAAAATTAGCATCCTCTTCCTTCGAAGGTCTCGACCGCACGGTCCTGATCGAGGTCATGCTAAAACCCAACATCGACATCCCGGAGGTCCTGTGCATTGAAGATGGAGCTTCCCCCGAAGACTGGACCACTCTAATTAGGCGATTTCTCGTCAAGGGAGAGCTCCCAGAAGACCGAGGCGAAGCAGAAGGGTCAGGGCCCGAGCTGAAAGGTTCGCGATGATCGACTCAACACTCTTTAAGAGATCCTACACTACATCGGATGGTCGGCCTTATCTCCGCTGTCTCACTCCCGATGAAGCCGAGTATGCTCTCAAAGAATTACACGAGGGGATTGGCGGATGTCACATGGGAAGTCGTTCGCTCGCGCGAAAGGCTTTGAACCATGGGTACTACTGGCCCACCATGCTGCAGGACGCTCTAAATCTCGTCAAGAAGTGTGGCCCCTGTCAAAGATTCTCGCCCATCAAAAGGGTTCCTCAAGCAAACCTACGATCCATGGCCAGTCTAACCCCCTTTGCAATGTGGGGGATGGATCTGGTAGGCCCTTTTCCCAAGGCGACGGGGCAATGGAAGTTTCTTATAGTTGCCATCGACTACTTCACCAAATGGATCGAGGTGGAGCCACTAGTTACGATCACCGAGCAGCAGACCCAACAATTCTTCTGGAAGCACATTATCTGTCGGTTCAGGATCCCCCAAGTACTCGTCACGGATAACGGGACCCAGTTTGCAGGCAAGCATTTCCGCAAGTTCTGCGAAGACCTCGGTATCCAGCAGCGCTTCTCTTCAGTATGCCATCCCCAATCCAACGGACAGGCAGAGAACGCGAATCGTCAGATCCTCGACGGACTCAAGAAGCGACTCGATAAATCCTCCAAGGGGCTATAGGTCGACGAACTGCCGAGCGTTCTCTGGGCCCACCGAACAACAAAAAGAATTCCGACAGGGGAGTCACCCTTCAACTTAACGTACGGCGCTGAGGCCATCATTCCCCTGGAAATAGGTATCCCCTCTCCCCGAATTATGGCTTTTGACGAAACAAGCAACTCCATGCAACTCCGAGCAGACCTGGACCTCATTGACGAGGTCAGGGAGAAGTCATCCATCAGAAGGAACATCTACCAGCAAAGAATCGAGAGGTTCTATAACAAGAAGGTGCGCCCAACAAATATTGCTCTAGGAGATCTTGTCCTCCGGAAACTGGCGGTATCCAACCCCGACCAGAAAAGGAAGTTGGCACCAAACTGGGAGGGCCCTTATAAGGTTTCAGAGGTCGTACGACCGGGTACCTATTGCCTGACCGACACCGACGGCAAGCCTGTCAAGAGGCCCTGGAATGCGGAGCACTTGATTAAGTTCTTAGGAGAATAGCCTCCATGTAAAATATAACAGTTGTAATCGGCACGTTGGGCCTAGTCTTTTGTAAAGTCCTGTAAACGGCACGTCGTGCCTAGACTTGTCTGTAACAAGCATATATTGTAAACGTCAGCTCTCTTAAAACAAGCTTATGACTCCAATTCTTGTAAACAGATAAAGGACCCCTCACGAACTCGGCACTCGGATGAAATCGCGAATCCAAACACGCTTCTGTTACAAGCCTGAGATTCGGCACTCGGATGAAATCACGAGCCCAAACACGCTTCTCTTACAAGCGTGGGATTCGGCACTCGGATGAAATCGCGAGTCCAAACACGCTTCTCTTACAAGCGTGGGATTCGGCACTCGGATGAAATCGCGAGTCCAAACACGCTTCTCTTACAAGCGTGGGATTCGGCACTCGGATGAAATCGCGAGTCCAAACACGCTTCTCTTACAAGCGTGGGAATCGACACTCAGATGAAATCGCGAGTCCAAACATGCTTCTCTTACAAGCGTGGGATTCGGCACTCGGATGAAATCGCGAGTCCAAACACGCTCCTCTTACAAGCGTGGGATTCGGCACTCGGATGAAATCGCGAATCCAAACACGCTTCTGTTACAAGCCTGAGATTCGGCACTCGGATAAAATCACGAGCCCAAACACGCTTCTCTTACAAGCGTGGGATTCGGCACTCGGATGAAATCGCGAGTCCAAACACGCTTTTCTTACAAGCGTGGGATTCGGCACTCGGATGAAATCGCGAGTCCAAACACGCTTCTCTTACAAGCGTGGGATTCGGCACTCGGATGAAATCGCGAGTCCAAACACGCTTCTCTTACAAGCGTGGGAATCGACACTCGGATGAAATCGCGAGTCCAAACATGCTTCTCTTACAAGCGTGGGATTCGGCACTCGGATGAAATCGCGAGTCCAAACACGCTCCTCTTACAAGCGTGGGATTCGGCACTCGGATGAAATCGCGAGTCCAAACACGCTTCTCTTACAAGCGTGGGAATCGACACTCAGATGAAATCGCGAGTCCAAACATGCTTCTCTTACAAGCGTGGGATTCGGCACTCGGATGAAATCGCGAGTCCAAACATGCTTCTCTTACAAGCGTGGGATTCGGCACTCGGATGAAATCGCGAGTCAAAACATGCTTCTCTTACAAGCGTGGGACTCGGCTCCCACCGTCTCTCCATGAGAACATGTGCAGGAGCTCGGCACCTACCCCGAGCAAAGGTAGGAGTCCCCTCCGGGGGGCCCCGCGACCTGAACACTCGGTGGCGGGGCTACGCTACGCCTGCAGTTGTCTTTCTCACCATTGTGGGGGCTCGGCACCCGTCACTCGCTCGGTTTGACCTCCTCGGAGGCCGTCAACCGAGACTCGAGGCGACATCCGCCAGCCACTCCCGCACCGTCTCTCCACGAGAACAAGTGCAGGAGCTCGGCACCTACCCCGAGCAAGGCGGGCGTCCCCTCCGGGGGCACCGCGACCTGAACGCTCGGCGGCGGGGATACGCTACGCCTGCAGTTGTCTTTCTCACCGTTGTGGGGGCTCGGCACCCGTCACTCGCTCAGTTTGACCTCCTCGGAGGCCATCAACCGAGACTCGAGGCGACATCCGCCAGCCACTCCCGCACCGTCTCTGCACGAGAACAAATGCAGGAGCTCGGCGCCTACCCCGAGCAAGGCGGGTGTCCCCTCCGGGGGGCACCACGACCTGAACGCTCGGCGGCGGGGCTACGCTACGCCTGCAGTTGTCTTTCTCACCGTTGTGGGGGCTCGGCACCTGTCACTCGCTCGGTTTGACCTCCTCGGAGGCCATCAACCGAGACTCGAGGCGACATCCACCAGCCTCTCCCGCACCGTCTCTCCACGAGAACAGGTGCAGGAGCTCGGCGTCGATCCCAAGCAAGGCCGCTGCCCTCTCCAAGGGCGCCGCGACCTTGACACTCGGCGGAGACGCTCGACGCTGCCTTCCGCCTGTTCACTCACCAAGTGTTGGAAAAATTTTTATTTAAGCTTTGAGGCATCCGCCTTCCGCAGACGCCCCGAGCCTTGAGTCGAATTATTGGCCACCCTCTCACCCGCGAACAGCTCGGGGTTTACGGCTTTTGCCAAAACCTAAACCCCGAACTGTTCGAGGATGGCAGGGAGGCCAAAGACTAGCGGCTCTCTCTCTCTCGACTCGAACAGATCAGTCGACCCCTCTGTCGCCCAAGAACAGCTCGGGGTTTACGGCTCGAACAAAGCCCAAAACCCCGAATTGTTCCCGGGCGGCGGAAGAGCCACCGAGCTTCGGACTTCTCCGAACACCCCAAACGATCGGTCGGCCCACCGTTCACCAACGAACAACCCGGGGTCCCATGGCCCTGACGGCTGGTACCCCGAATTGTTCGAGGGTGATCGGTGTGCCTCCGATCCAGGATGCTCGGAAACATTACATTTTGTGGACGCCCACCATGGACAGGCATCCGAGTCAAATGACTCACTGATGGAAAACTGAGGGGGGGTGGCGATTATATAGCCCCCTGAGGCCTCATTTATTACGCCTGGGAATGTGAAACGGCGGAAGGCGAAACGTCGCTATAAATATGCCTAGGAAGGCGAAATGTCGCGATTATTGACGCAGTCGTGTCAATTGCGACTCTTCGGAGATTTCACGTCAACTACACTCGGCATCCGAGGCAATCAAGGCTCCGGAGAACAAATGATCTTATTCATTACTCATTGCTTACAACTCAATGAATGAAAACGCAAATACAATGAAGGCTCTCAACTCACTCACTCGGCCGGGAACTCGAATTCGGGGCTCCTGTGACGCTCGGCTATTCCAACCAAGGAGGACGTGCCCGCCACCGAGCTCTCTGCATCATCCGGCTGTGTCGCAACCGGCGAAGGCGGCAGCAACCTCCCCGGAGTGGAGTTACTTGCCTCTTCAACAAGACCGGCACCCAGTATGAGCTTCAACTGGCGAATCTCCAATTCTTTCTCTATGACGGCCTCGCGAAGAGAAGATTCGGAGGCCGACCGCCCGCTAGAGGTATCCGAGACCGCCCAGTCCTTCTCAATAACCCACCAGTCCCGGTCGGCTACAATTTTTCTCAAACGAGCCACCTCTAGACCGAGCTCTCTCGACTTGTTCAAAAAGTAATTTTTGGCAGCCTCTCGGTCCCGAGCCAACTTTCGTTGGCGAGCCAGCCTCTATCAAAAGAAAAAGAAATACAAGTATTACAAAATGCAAGTGTTCTAGGGTCGGCCCAAAAATTTCATATTTCATTCCATTTCAAAAAGTTCGATACAAAATTCGCGGTGGCCAGTCCGCCGAGGGCATTTACAACAAAGAGAAAAAAAAAAACAAAAAACATCTAGTCTTGAGGGTCGGGGTGCACCTCTTCTTCGTGATGGCCCCCGTCGTCACCATCACCACCAGGGGTCGGAGGCAGGTCCGGCTTCCACCCGAAGCTGAGGTGGTCGACGTTGCACTCCGGATAAATATACTTGAAGTGAGACTTGGTCTGCTCATAAGCCTCGTCTTGCGCCGCCACCAATGTCTCCCCCAAGACCGCCTCCAAGTCCACCACGGCCTTCTGCGCCTTCTCCTTCTCCGCCGCCTCGGCCGCGATCTTCTTCAGCAGGTCCTCTCGGTCCTGCTTATGGATCTTGTCCAAGGACTCTATCTGGGCCTCGTGCACTACCACCATGTCCCGAGCCTCCTTGAAGTCGTCCGTCGCCTTGGTCAGCTCCCGAAGGAACTTCTCCTTCTGCTTCCGCTCGTATGTAATCTCCTTCTCCAGACACTTGTGGAAGTGCTGACCGTGGAGCATCGACTGTCAAGAAAAATCAAACTTAGCAATAATTACAAGTCCACTCACCAGACGGGTGTCGAACAACTTACCGAGAGGGTCGCTTGAGCCCAGCGCATGTAGGCCTGATCGGCCGTCTGCGCCGCCAAGGCCATTCCATCCCGATCGGTGATGGCCTTCGAGACGAACTCCATCGATACGGGTCCGTCGAGAATTGTGTCGCCCTTCAGGATCGACCAATCGGGGACGAAGGGCATCGTCGCCATCCTTCCCACCAACTCTGCCGCACTCGAACGTACGGGGGGAAGCTGTTGTGACGGGGCTTCAACCGTTTTCCCTGATCCCCCCGCTGGGTCTCGAGCCGACCGCGACGAATGGTGATGCTTCTTTTGCTTCTTCACCAAAGGCTGCTCCTCGGGCGCAGGGGGAGGCACGCTAGAGGGCCCTCCGGCTTGCGTCGGCTGAGCAGAAGGCTTCCGCTTCTCGGCAGCGAGGCGATCCTGCTCTTCTTTCTTCTTCTTCTCTTGCCTCGTCTTCTCGGCGGCGGCGAGCAGAATCTGCTTGGCGTGTGCCTGTTGTGTCGACATCCCTACAACAAGACAGGAAAGGAAGGCTAAACGTTAACACGAAGGCAGAAAGATGAAAAAATAAGGAAAGAAACATACTAGGGTCGGCGGGACTCAGTCCGGCCCTCGCTAGGTGAACCTCGGTCACCCGGCGCCATGCGATGCTGTCTCCCCTAAGTATATGTTCAACCCTCCCCCACTCCTTGGCAGTTAACTCACTCCTCTTCGGGGGCTTGCGCTTCGGCTTCACAAAGTTCCACTGAGTCGGGATGTCCCATGACCCTTCGGTCTTCACGACAAAATACTTATCCCTCCAATTCTTAATCGAATCCGGGTGGCCGTGCACCACTCTTTTGTTCGGTCTCGGCATAAAAAAGAATACGCCCTCAATATCTCCGAGCGAACCAATACTAAAGATGGCGCGGAAGTAGGAAAGCCTCGGCCTCACCCCTTTCTCTTGACACTTCAGGATGAAGCAGATGAGCTGCTTCCAAGAGTTAGGGCCGTACTGCATGGGGGACAGCTCAGCCCAGTTCAAGACCGTCTTCACAATGGGGTGCAGGGGGAACCTCAGCCCCGAGATGAAGGCGTGCTCCGGAAATATGCAGTAGCCCGGGGCCAACACTGTCGTGGGTCGAATACCCGGGCTCGGTTGCAGGAGATCGTACTCCCTCGGAATGTAGTAAGCAGCCCTGATGATATTTAGGTACTCCGGTCTCAAGACGCTGGGAGTATTGTCCGCACGAATCTTCGTCCTTGTGTTTTCTCCAGGCACGGGAGGGATCAGTTGAATATCCTTCACATCATCGGGATACATTCGTATCGACACGGGATTTCGAAAGGTGACAGGTGGAACATCAAGGCCCGTCCTCGGCGCATCCTCGTCAGGCGAAGAAGGACTTTGAGGGATGGTGAGGACTAACTTCTTCCGACGTGGCCGAGGCTTGCGCTCGGGCGATGGCGTCGAGAAGGGGGGCAACGGAGGCAGGTCTTCTCCGTGGCCGGCCTCCGGCGCAGCGATACCCTCTCCTTCCTCACTCTGCGTATCGCCCTGCTCTCCTTCCTCATCCTCTTCATCATCACCAGCATCCTGATCCGACTCCTCGTCCTCATCCTCATCACTATCCTCGTCCGCACCGCCCTCTTCCATCGGCTCCTTCCCTAGCCTCCGAGAACTCAGCGGTTGCACGATTAAAGCTACGTCACTGTCGCCCTCGGAGCCAGGTTCGGAGAAGACCTCCTCTTTAACCTGGTACTTGCCCAGAGACGATGACGTTTCCAAATCTGACTCCATCTTCGAGTGACCAGACGAAGTAGCCTCGGAACCAGACTGAGTACGCGACATGTCAAAAAAGAGAATTACTAACCTGATGCTTTGAAAGAAACCCTTCTCTGCGAAGAATCCGCCAACAGCGATCGAAATGCCTGCGCTAAAGTTGGAAAGTTGGGAATTATAAACGATAAGGTGAAAAGAAAATTGAGGGGGGTGGGGGTTTTTAAAGTAGACAATGACTCCTCGATTTTCGCAAAATAAGCATCTAGCCGTTAGATCTTATCTGACAAGATCCAACGGCTAAACAAACGTTGATCTTTGCGCCATGACGTCAGCAGGGAGGATAAAATTCCAATAATACCCCTTCCTGTTTGCCCGACAGAAATCACCCCTAGCAACATTTGCGAAATTTCGCCAAGTCAAAAATCTCGGGTCGAAGCTCGAAGACAAACCACCTTTTCCTTCAACAGGTGTTACTCGACGCTCGGATAGGAAATCGAGCCAAACCACCTTCTCCTTTAACAAGTGGGACTCGACGCTCGGATGAAAATTCTTGGACTCACTGAAAAGTCTAGATCTTCTTTCTGATCATCATCTTCCACTTGCTTCTGTTCAACCCATTAACAATGTCTTCAAAAAAGCGATTCGAACAGGCGTTGCGGAATCAAAGTGGAACCTAGAAGAACTTTCGAGGAGAGTCTAGAACACGCACCCGTCAACAGGTGGGGCTTGACGCTCGGATAGAAGTTCGAGCCATACCACCTCCTTTCACAGGAGGGGCTCGACGCTCGGATGAAACTTCGAGCCATACCACCTTCTCCTCCAACAGGTGGGGCTCGACGCTCGGATGGAAGTTCGAGCCATACCACCTTCTCCTCCAACAGGTGGGGCTCGACGCTCGGATGGAAGTTCGAGCAACACCACCTTCTCCTCTCACAGGTGGGGCTCGACGCTCGGATGGAACTTCGAGCCAAACCACCTTCTCCTTCAACAGGTGGGGGCTCGACGCTCGGATGGAAATTCGAGCCACGTCACCTTCACCTCTCACAGGTGGGGCTCGACGCTCGGATGGGAATTCGAGCCAAACCACCTCCCCCTTTTCACAAGTAGGGCTCGACGCTCGGATGGAAATTCGAGCCAAACCACCTTCTCCTTCAACAGGTGGGGCTCAACGCTCGGATCGAAATTCGAGCCACGTCACCTTCACCTCTCACAGGTGGGGCTCGACGCTCGGATGGGAATTCGAGCCAAACCACCTCCCCCTTTTCACAAGTGGGGCTCGACGCTCGGATGGAAATTCGAGCCAAACCACCTTCTCCTTCAACAGGTGGGGCTCGACGCTTGGATCGGAATTCGAGCCAACCATCTCCTTCTCACAGGTGGGGCTCGACGCTCGGATGGAAATTCGAGCCAGACAACCTTCTCCTCTCATAGGTGGGGGCTCGACGCTCGGATGGAAATTCGAGCCACGTCACCTTCACCTCTCACAGGTGGGGCTCGACGCTCGGATGGGAATTCGAGCCAAACCACCTCCCCCTTTTTTCACAAGTGGGGCTCGACGCTCGGATGGAAATTCGAGCCAAACCACCTTCTCCTTCAACAGGTGGGGCTCGACGCTCGGATCGGAATTCGAGCCAACCATCTCCTTCTCACAGGTGGGACTCGACACTCGGATCGGAATTCGAGCCAAACACCTTCTCCTTCTCACAGGTGGGACTCGACGCTCGGATGAGAACGCGAGCCACACCACCTCTTCTCGTCAATCTCATTTCTTGGCTTCACTGAAGAGTCTAGATCTTCTTTCTGATCATCATCTTCCACTTGCTTCTGTCCGACCCTTTATCAATGTCTTCCAAAAAGCGATCCAAACAGGCTTCCCACAATCAAAGTGGATCCTAGAAGAACTTTCGAAGAGGCAGTCTAAAACAACCGTGCACCCATCAGAAGGGGCCCAACGCTCGGATCGAAGCGCCAGCCAGGCAACTTCCCGTATCACAAATAGAGGCTCGGCGCTCGGATCGAAACTCGAGCCAGGCTACTCTCTCTTACACAGTGGGGGCTCGGCGCTCGGATCGAAACTCGAGCCAGGCTACTCTCTCTTACTCAGTGGGGGCTCGACGCTCGGATCGAAGCTCGAGCCAGGCTACTCTCTCTTACTCAGTGGGGGCTTGGCGCTCGGATCGAAACTCGAGCCAGGCTACTCTCTCTTACTCAGTGGGGGCTCGACGCTCAGATCGAAGCTCGAGCCAGGCTACTCTCTTACTCAGTGGGACTCGGCGCTCGGATCAAAGCTCGAGCCAGGCTTCTCCCTCTTTTTCAGCATGGTGCTCGACGCTCGGATCGAAATTCGAACCACGCCCCCTTCCCCCTTCGCAGTAAACACTCAGAGCTCGAATCGAAGCTCGAGCCACAAGGCCTTTCCCAGAGGGGACTCGACGCTCGGATCGGAGCTCGAGTCACACCTCCCCCTCACTCTTCTGACTAACGAGACGCTCGTCAAACCGATCTCCTGACCTCGGATGACGACCCATCGGATGGCCTGGACGACCCCTCGCTCTTCCAACTAGCGAGGCAGTCGTCCGCCGACCCTTAGGTCTCGACCACCGACCCCCTGAGCTCGGGCCAGACTTCTCCCACCTACTCAGTGAGGGCTCGACGCTCGGATCGAAGATTGAGCCAGGCTATTTCCCCTTTCTCAGTATGGAGCTCGACGCTCGGATCGAAGTTCGAACCAAGCCCCTTCTCCCTTCTCAGTAAACACTCGGAGTTCGGATCGAAGCTCGAGCCACTCCTCCTCTCCCAGTAGGGACTCGGCGCTCGGATCTGAGCTCGAGTCTCTCCTAACTAGCAAGACGCTCGTCAGGCCGCCCTCCCGACCTCGGACACCGACCCATCGCTCTTCCAACCAGCGAGGCAGTCGTCCGCCGACCCTCAGGTCTCGTCCAACCGACCCCATGAGCCCGACCGCCGACTCAAAAACGCTCTCCACGGCGCCGACCTCATAAACTCGGACGCCGATCCCCAACGCTCGACAAAACGAGCCCCATCAGATGGCTTGGACGACCCCTCGCTCTTCCAACTAGCGAATCGGTCGTCCGCCGATCCATTGGGTTCGTCCGCCGACCCGTAGGGTTCGTCCGCCGACCCGTAGGGTTCGTCCGCCGACCCCACTAACTCGGTCGCCGACCAAGTAAGCTCGGCATGCGCACTACCGACTCCTCCCTCCTAAAAACTTCACCTCCCGCACATCCAACGAGGGGTCCATTCCTCCTGCCCCTGGCCATCTTCGGGGAACAGCAGACCCTACTTCTTACCCTGACATCTGCCCTTCCCCCGAGGACCATGAGTCACCCCCGCACTGCCGGATCACCCAACCCTGCGGGAGTGTGGGGCTTGTGATATGGGTCAGGAATAAAACGTGGCTCACCCTGAGCCACCGGATCCCCTCAGTATACGCGTCCTTCCTGATCCTTCAGATCAGCCACGTCAGCGCCGGAAAACCGCCCGGAGCTCTACCACGTCAGCCCGGAAACCACTCCGGCGCCTGCCACGTCAGCCCTATACCGCCCGACTTTCCACCGCTTCAGCCAATCGGGTAACCGGGTCCGGCCCAGCCCCAAACGGTTCTAGACCCGATTAGAAACTCCTATAAATACCAGGCCCTCTCCTTTCTTAAAAGGTAATCAATCTTTTCTCCACTAAACCCTAGTTACTGTTGCTCTTATCTTAAAGTGACTGACTAGATCGTCGGAGGGTCTGCCACCGGGACCAACCCCGGTGTTTCGAGACCGTCTGCAGGTACACCAGACCTCGGATCCGAGCCCTCTGATCCGAGCCCAGACATCCACCTCACTCCCAACTAGTCGCAGGCATCGCTCGGCAAGCCGAGGGTCGTCCGACCAGCAGCTTTCTCCTTCAAATACAAATCGAGTAAGAACTCACACCTGGTGCAGCCACACGTCTCCCAGAAACAAACCGCATCAGAATACTTAAAGTAGATAGTGAAAATACTACATGCAAACTTACGAAGACGGATTTGTATTCCAAACTGGGGACCAGTGCATGAGCAAGCATGCATATGACCACAATCTTCAAATTAATGTGGTCAATAGAGAGTAAATTAATACTGTATCTGTCAAACTCACCTTGACTAGTCAATGCTTTAGTGAGTATTTTTTTTTTGTTGGAAGCTCTGACTTATCTCTCCGACCGACGTAATTAGCTGGTAGTTTATTGAGTGTTTGCTTCAACCTCTCCCATTTTCCGTAAATATTTATCAAACTGGTCCATTATTAAAAATATTTATCCAACTGATGGATCATTATAAAATTTAAAAATAAATTTTATACATAACCCTGCTTTATAAATTATTAAATATAATATCCCTCAAACTCATAAAACTGGATATTTTATAAAAATAAAGATATTAAGATTAAAAAACATTCCAAAAATTAAAATAAGACACGTTGATAAATAATTAATAGACAGAAAGTATATAACTTATAAGAAAATAACAAAATATTTAGTAATAACATATAAAGCAACAGAAAAATTATCCAACGAAATACAAAAAAATAACAACTTACAAGGTATTAGATTATGGAAACATAGAAACAAGTTGGTAGTACCAACACCTACTAACACACAAGATGTTACACTATACAAACAATAGTTAAGTTGATATTACAATGGATAATATTCCACAAGAAAAACCAACAATATACGAATTAAATTCAATAGGAAAAGTAGAATTATAAGTTTATATGATAAACATTCAAGAATTAGAAGAAGATTACAATAGCCCATAATTTGTAGGAGATATAAGAAAAAACTTAAAAATCATAAATAAAAACATAAAAGAACTAAGTATATAACTAATGACACAGAGGAAGAATTAGGTATAACATAAGAATGTATGAAGGAGTTAGAAGCTATAACAAAACTCAGTACAAAATTTTAGAAATAGAAGATTTAATGGCAAATCCCAATTCAGTGGAAGTAGAAGAAGCCTTAAGAAATATAGATATAACAAATGAAGAAATAAAATGGATCAAGAAAAAGAAAAGAATATAACAAAACCTAAAGAAAATCCAACTAATATGTACGAATACTTAAGACCACCACCTAATAAAAGACCTTATCCTAGTCACATACCATGGAAATGGCAGAGTAGAGAAACGAGTAAGTTAGGAAAAGAAAAAAATAAGTGTTGCCGCTGAAATCGGTGTGGGGGCAAACAGATAGAATTTGTGGATTCTTGGAACATTGAATAGTCAAACCTGAAACCTTTCTGCCAGAGTTTGACCGTTATCTCCCGCCGTTGACCTGCAAAAAGTGCAAAACACCGGGGTTGATCCCGGCGAAGCACCCTCCGACGCTCAAGTCAGTAATCAGAAAGATTATGAAAGAGCTTTGATTGGCAAAAGATTGATTACCTGATAACAGTGGGGGATGGGAGGTATTTATAGTCGCCTTAGGAACCAGTTTCGGGATAAGATCAAATCCCTACTTCCCAGTGGATGGATAGAAGTGATCGATTAAGGGTAATCAAAAACCCTAATTCTCCTATCCAGCTGGATTGGGCTTTCGTGGGTTGGAATCCGCGCCCAGAATGATGGACCCATTTATGGGTTATTGGGCCTTTGGAAAAAGGCCCAGTTCCCATTTCAGACCTGTTTGCAGGTGAAATTACCATTTTACCCCTGATCTCTAAGATTCGCGCCTGATTTGGAAGGTACCAATTTAACCCCATTTTTAGCCATATCACGAGCCCCCCTCTCCCGAAGACTGAGTTTGATCAGCCTTTGAGGAGTAGTTTTACTGTTTTAATGGCTTGTGGAGTTGTGTCGGAGTCCAAATGAGGGGTGTTGAATCCCTATATGAGGTATTATGGTGATCTTCAGAGTTGGTTGCACGCTCAAGGTTGTTCTTGAGCTCTCTTGGAATTTTGGAGATTTTTCTTAATTTTTATTTATTTTTTGGACCATTTATTTAATTTTGCAACGTGGTGATTTATTGTTCGGGGGTCTCAATTAATTATTCTAAGTAATAATTATTTACCCAGGGGCTCAAAAATATTTTTTCCAAATTTATAATTATTTTTTAGAATTTTTAATTAGTTTTCCCGAATTTTTAATCATTTTTTGCAATTTTAAATAAATAATTTGAATTTAATAAATAAAAAATTAATTTTTAATCCGATTTATGATGTGGCACGATCTGGGCATTCCATTAGCCAGCGGTACGAATTTCTGAGGGATCGGATGGCCTGTGTCGCTCGGCACCACTTTCTCCGCATAAGCAGCTCAGATCGCCAGTTGCTCGAAATCCGAGTGACGTGGCTCGGCGCTATTTTCTCCACATGAGCATCTCGGATCGCCAGTTGCTCGGATTGGGATTCCGAGTGACGTGGGGTGATCTGGGCCGTTCATCAGGTCGAGGTACAAATTTTGAGAAGATCTGACGGCCAGTGTTGCTCGGCGCTATTTTCTCCACATGAGTAGCTCGGATCGCTAGTTGCTCAGATTGGAATTCCGAGCGACGTGGGGTGATCTGGACCGTTCATCATGGCGCGAATCACGAGGCTAAAGGTTCAAATCACGAAAAAATGCTATCTTTTCGTTTTATAGGAGTGGTGTGATCTGAGCCGCTTATCCTCTTTTGGCGCGAATATTAAGACAATCTGACGGTTGGGGTTGCTCGATGGCATTTTTCTTCAAATGTGCAGCTCGGATCGCCAGTTGCTCAGATTCCGAGCGACGTGGTTCACCGCTGCTTTCTTCATGTGAGTGGCTCGGATCGCCAGTCGCTCGGATCGGGATTCCGAGCATCATTTTGTTCTTCATGTGAGCAGCTCGTATTGCCAGTTGCTCGGAATTCGAGCGACGTGGTTCGGTGTTGTTTTCTCCATATGAGCGGCTCGGATCACCAGTTGCTCGGATTGGGATTCCGAGCGACGTGGGGTGATCTGGGCCATTCATCATGTTACGAATCACGAGGTAAGAGGTTCAATTCATGAGAAAATGCTATCTTGTCATTTTGTGATCATGGCGTGATCTGAGCCGTCTGATTGAGATCTTGCACGATTGTTGAGGGGAAGCTTGTTTTTCTCCAATACGCAGCTCGGATCGCCAGTCGCTCGGATTTGGATCCTGAGGGACGTGGGGCGATCTGAACCATTCATCACGAGTTTTGGTGCGAATCTCGATGTGTAAGACGGTGTAGAACTCGATAAAATGCTATCTTGTCGTTTTGTGGTCGTGGTCCAATCTGAGCCGTCTGATCAAGATCTTGCACAATTGTCGAGGAGAAACTTGTTTTTCTCCAATATGCAGCTCGGATCGCCAGTCGCTCGAATTTGGATTCCGAGGGACGTGGGACGATCTGAGCCGTTCATCACGAGTTTTGGTGCGAATCTCGATGTGTAAGACGGTGTGGATCTCGAGAAAATGCTATCTTGTCGTTTTGTGGTCGTGGTCCAATCTGAGCAGTCTGGTCTAAATCTTGCACGATTGTTGAAGAGAAACTTGTTTTCCTCCAATACGCAGCTCGGATTGCCAGTCACTCGGATTTGGATTCCGAGGGACGTGGGGCGATCTGAGCCGTTCATCACGAGTTTTGGCTCGAATCTCAATGTGTAAGATGGTGTGGATCTCGAGAAAATGCTATCTTGTCATTTTGTGGTCATGGTCCAATCTGAGCCGTCTGATCAAGATCCCGCACGATTGTTGAGGAGAAACTTGTTTTTCTCCAATATGCAGCTCAGATCGCCAGTCGCTCGGATTTGGATTCCAAGGGACGTGGGGTGATCCGGACCATCCCTTGAAAGCTCGGCGGAGTGCCTCGGCGGTGTAGAGGAATAGCCGAGCGGTGTGGGCGAGTCTGAATCGACACCCTTATGAACCGTCGCTGCTCTTCACTTTATTGTTTATCCTTCTTTACCGAGCTTGATGGGGGCCCAAGAGTCTCAACTTTACGTTACAAATCCCAAGAGTCACTTCTTTCACTATAAGTTTTCACCTCCCCCACTCTTTCTCTCATTCTTTCACTTTCACTTTTACTTTTACTTTTACTCTTGCTAGCGGTGTTTTTTCTCTCGAGCGGCGCTACTAGCTTTTGTGGCAAGGCGAGTTTGAACTCCGGCGATCTTTTCTGGCCATACACGTCACTTCAAGGTTAGTCTTTCCCCCTTCTTCTTGAGAATGGCTAGAATTTCTTCTGGGGACGAGGCCTCCACCTCGGACCGAGACACCGGCCGAGCAGTAGTGGCAAAGCCGAGGAAGGGGAAGGAAGTGGTTGATCTGGTCGGGGAGTCGACGATAATTGAACTCCGAGGGGGGCAGGAGAGCTGGGTCGACTTCCATCCGCGTTGTCTAGTGTCGGGGGGGTGAGGAGTTACCTCGAGGACATCCTAGAGAAGGTGGTGCACGGGATGGCTTCGGCCTATGAGGAGAATAATCCGAGGGATCCTTCCAAAGTGGATGAGATCCCTTCCATCTTGACCGAGGCAGATCTGCACTGGATCAGGAAGGGGTTCCGCATCCTGAAGGAGTACGCCCTATTACTCCCCGGCCCCGGCTTTCGAGCGTGTACGAAGAAGTCAGCAGACACGTGCATCTTCCCGTACGACGCACTTAATGCCGGCCTTCGGCTTCCACTGCATTCATTCGTGGTCGAGGTGCTACAGTGGAATGGCCTGAGCCCGGTTCAGTTTATGCCGAACATGTGGCGGCATGTCATTGCCTTCGTCCTTCAGTGTCAGGCGGTCGACGTGCAACCGCAGCTCGTTCTGCTTCGAAGCCTCTATCATATCTGCCGGATGAGAAAGATGGAGGATCGATATTATCTGTCGCCGAGGAGGAGGTGAAGTTGATCGAGAATCCGGACTCAATCAAACACTGGAAGGAGAAGTATTTTCTCATCCGGGGTCCCGAGCCGTGGGGATTCCTGACGTTGTGGAAAGACGGGGTGCCGAAGTGGGCGAAGAAAGAGCCGGTGCTCACAAGGGAGGAAGAGGAGGTGGTGGTGAAAATCCTTGGACTTCCGACCCTCAGTTGGAAGGATATCACCGAGGGGGTCTTGTTCGGTGGAGGTCTCAATCCGATCGACCCCAGTACGCTCTCTTTCTTTTTTCTTGCTAGTCTGAGTCTTTCAGTTTTTGTTTTTTCTAACTCTTTTGCTCGGCTTTTTCTTTGTATGCAGAAACCCCCGGTATCGATTATAAGGCGTCGATGGCCAAGAGTCGCGCGGCAAAGGACACGGACACGAGGAAGAGGAAGAGAACCACCGCTAGGCCTCTTTCAGGTCGGACAGCACAAGTCCCCTCGGTACCTTCGGTTGTTGTGGAGCCGGTGACTGAGGCTCCTTCGGAACTGCCCTTTAAGGCCCCTTTGGTCAAAGCCCCGGGTTCGTCGAGTGGGGCGTTCTCTGCCAGCGCAGCTCTGGCTTTGGAGGTGCCGCCACTTACTGCCGAGGCGGAGGCCATCCTCACCGAGGAGCACAAGCGTCTCTTCGTCCCCGACTGGAGGGTGATGAAGGTAGACGGTTTCCTCGGCGACTTGGGGATGTGCATGCAGGCGTTGAAGCACCTGCCGACCCCGAAGGATCGTGCCACGCTGAAGGCCAGCGCTGTGGGCGACGACGCCTTGGAGATAGCTCGGAACACTATGTCGGTAAGTTTTTCCGTTCAGTTCTAATCGCTTCTTTTCTTTCGTTCTGCTCGTAGACTCTCTGCCACTTCAATCACATGCTCGAGCTATTCGCCGAGCAAGAGAAGGAGATGAACCTGGCGAACGATCGGGAGAGGTCGGAGCGAACCAAAGCGGTCAAGCTGTACGAGGCCGAGCAACGACTGTCGGCTTCGCATGCGGCTGAGGTGGGGGCCCTCGAGACGAAGCTCACCGAGGCGTTGAAGAACTCCGCAACTGAGGCTACCAAGGTCGAGGCATTGGAGAAAGAGAGGACTCGCCTTGAGGAGTTGGCCAAGGCCTTGAAGGCATCTGAAGAGGCGCTGAACGGCCAGGCGATGAAGGTTGCCGAGGCAGAGAAGGCGGTTCGGGATGAGGCCGAAGCCCACATGATGACAAACATGGAGGAGGCTTATGCCCGAGCACTGTAGCATGTGGCGGCCCGCATCCCCGGCTTCAACAGCTCCTCGTATTACTTCTGCGATCCCGTGGAAGGCGAGGAGCTGTTTCCTCTAGCAGAGGTCGAGCCCGAGCAAGAGGGCAAAAAGGCCGAGGAGGACGCCGAGGGCGATGTGAATGTCGAAGGAGCGCTCGTCACTGTGCCAAGCGAGGATACCTCGGAGCGGCGCCATGAGGTGGCCCCCTGACTTAGTAGCCTATTTTTATTTTTTTTTTGTTTTTGTTTTTGTTTTTGTGTTGTAACACCGAACTGCGGACTGACCACCGCTCTCATGTACTCTTTTTGGATTTTAATGAAAACGACTAACTTTTTGAGACTTTGGCCAAGTGTTTGAGATTTCAAGTGTTGTGAACGCCTTGTTGTTGAAAATTTCGCTAAGTGTTGAAAACACCTTTTGCTCTTTGTGTTGATATGTTTTCGCTTCTCAAGTCGTCGAGTCGAGTTCAGCAGCTGAAGCCTCTTGTCTTCGGGTTGACTTGAAAGCCTTAACGAGTGCGGAATCACAACGACAAGGTGTGCGGCATCCCTGCTTGTCTCTTAAGAGGAACATCCCCCTTCCTAAGAGTTGCTGAAGTAGTCTTGTAATTTTAGCTTTTCGAACCTTGTAACTCGTTGTAGATAAGAGTAGCTGGTCTTGTAATCCGAGTTTTTTTGAACTTTAAACTTTATAGAAGTGAAGGCTTTGTTTATTCCTCTGTGCTTGTGTGTTGGCGTATTCAATTAGTCCCTTATGGTTGTAAGTGTTTCTGAAGGGCGGACCATTTCTAGCTCGCTTAAGAGCGCGGAGTAGAAGTGGGGCCTTGCCAAACTTTTGAACTTTGAGGGACGTGGCTTCATCGGATGTGATCATCTGCAAACTTTCCTCGGATCTCGATGTAAAAGACGGGGTAGATCACGAGAAAATGCTATCTTGTCGTTTTGTGGTTGTGGTTCCATCGGTGCCATCTGATCAAGATCTTGCACGAATTTTGGGGAGAAAGTTGTTTTTCTTCAATATGCAGCTCGGATCACCAGTCGCTCGGATTTTGGATTCCGAGGGGCGTGGCACGATCTGAACCGTCCATCTGAAGATCTTGCACGGATCTCGATGTAAAAGACGGCGTGGATCCCTAGAAAATGCTATCTTGTCGTTTTGCGATCGTGGTTCCATCGGTGCCGTCTGATCGAGATCTTACACGAATTTTGGGGAGAAAGTTTTTTTCTCCAATACAGAGCTCGGATCGCCAGTCGCTCGGATTTGGATTCCGAGGGGAGTGGCATGATCTGAATTGTCCATCTAAAGATCTTGCACGGATCTCGATGTAAAAGACGGCATGGATCCCTAGAAAATGCTATCTTGTCGTTTTGCGGTCGTGGTTCCATCGGTGCCGTCTGATCGAGATCTTACACGAATTTTGGGGAGAAAGTTTGTTTTCTCCAATACGGAGCTCGGATCGCCAGTCGCTCGGATTTGGATTCCGAGGGGAGTGGCACGATCTGAATTTTCCATCTAAAGATCTTGCACAGATCTCGATGTAAAAGACGGCGTGGATCCCTAGAAAGCGCTTTCTTGTTGTTTTGTGGTCGTGGTTCCATTGGTGCCGTCTGATCGAGATCTTGCACGAATTTTGGGGAGAAAGTTGTTTTTCTCCAATACGCAGATCGGAATGCAAGTCGCTCTGGAATGTATGCCTGAATATCTTCATCAGTTATCCAGCCAAGTGAAGCAATGGGGCATTCATTCAAGCACTCCTTCAAGTATTCTTCTCCCATGTCTAGTATAGTTGTAGAAATTTCGTCAGTTATCCAGTCCAGTGGTCTGGATTCCGAACGCGTCGTTCGAGAGAATTTAAACAGTTGTGGGAGCAGTTCTGAATAGCGACCCACTTCTAGCTCGCTTAAGAGAGAGCCTGCAAAGCGGAATCGAGCCAAGTTTTGGACTCCGAACACGTCGTTCGAGTGAATTTCAACGGTTATGGGAGCAGTTGCAAATGATGTACCCCTTTTAGCTTGTTTACGAATGAGCCTGCGAAGCGGAATCGAGCTAAGTTTTGGACTCCGAACACGTCGTTCGAGTTAATTTCAACGGTTGTGGGATCAGTTCCGAATGGCGAACCACTTCTAGCTCACTTACGAGCGAGCCTGCGAAGCAGAATCGAGCCAAGTTTTGAACTCCGAACACGTCGTTCGAGTAAATTTCAACGGTTGTGGGAGCAATTCCGAATGGCAAACTACTTCTAGCTCACTTATGAGTGAGCTTGCGAAGCGGAATCGAGCCAAGTTTTGGACTCCGAACACGTCGTTCGAGTAAATTTCAACGGTTGTGGGAGCAATTCCGAATGGCGAACTACTTCTAGCTCGCTTATAGGTGACCTACGAAGCGGAATCGAGCCAAGTTTTGGACTCCGAACACGTCGTTTGAGTAAGATCAATCAAAGGCTTTAAACAAAGAGATAAAAGTAACCACAAGAGAATTATCAGGGAAAGAAGTTCTTTATTGATAACTGCTAATCGGCTACTTCTAAGTTGCAAGCCGTTGTTACAATGGGAAAATAAAGAAACAAGCAGAAATAAAAAGATAGGAATGGCTCAACATTTGAAGGTACTCGGAGAGGCGTTCAGGCGCTCTCTTGGTACTTCAGTAAATGGTCGGCATTCCAAGTTCTGGGTATCTCTCTGCCTTCAAGATCTTCAAAACGATACGCTCCGGGATGGACTACTTTGGAAACTTTGTACGGTCCTTCCCAATTCGGAGCTAGCTTACTCTTTTGGCTGGAGAACGAGATAGCTAGCTTTCTGAGGACTAAGTCCCCTTCTTTGAGATTCATGGGATGGACTCTTTTGTTGTAGGCTTGCTCGATTCTTCTTCGGTAATTTTGCTGGCGAATTGAAGCTCTTTCACAGAACTCGTCAATCAAGTCCAAATTTGTTCGGAGATCTCTGGCGTTCTGCTCTTCATCATAGGCGATAAGGTGAGGGGATGGCAGAACAACTTCTAAAGGGATCATAGCCTCAGACCCATAGGTGAGATTAAAGGGCGACTCTCCTGTGGGGGTCCATTTCGTAGTGCGGTAGTTCCACAATACGTTAGGAAGTTGTTCTGCCCATAAGCCTTGGCAACCTTATCTAATCTCTTCTTGATGCCGGAGAGGATCTGCCTGTTGGCATTCTCCACTTGACCACTGGACTGTGGATAGGAGACGGAGGAGAAGCGTTGCTGAATACCGAGGTCTTTACACAAAGATCGGAATGCTGCCCCTGTAAACTGTGTTCCATTATCTGTTATCAGGACTCGAGACCGAACCGACAAATTACATTTCTCCAGAAGTTGTAGTACTTTATTCTCAGTAATGGTAGCCAATGGCTCGGCCTCGATCCACTTGGAGAAATAGTTGATGGCCACGACTAGGAACTTGAGTTGGCCCGGAGCTGGTGGAAAAGGACCCAGCAAGTCCATTCCCCACATTACAAAGGGAATTGGACTTGAGAAAGATGTGAGTTGTGCTTGGGGAAGCCGACGGATGTGGGAGAACTGCTGACAAGGGTTACATTGCTGGACATGTTGCTCGGCGTCTCGAAGTACGGTAGGCCAAAAATACCCATAGTTCAACACTTTCATGGTGAGGGACCTTGACCCTGAATGGGCTCTGCCTATACCTTCGTGGAGTTCTTGCAAGGCATACAAGGCTTCTTTTGGGGATAGGCACCTCAAGTAAGGTCTGCCATCTACTTGGGTGTAGGAGCGTTTGTACAAGACTCCAACAAGGGTATACCGCTCCACCCTTGTTCGGATTCGACGGGCTTCTTTAGGGTCTTCGGGATGGACCCCGTCCCTGAGGAACTCTATCAAAGGCTTCATCTAGTTATCCTGGAGTTGGACGGACAGCGACTCCATCGATTCGGGAGCTTCTTCTTCTATGCTCGGTCTTAGGAGTACTTCGATTAGGACGGTCTGCTCGAGACCCTGAAGGGAGGAGGAGGCCAATTTGAAGAGGGCATCTGCCTGAGAGTTTTCTTCTGTAGGGATCCGCTGAATTTGTGCCTCTTCAAATGAAGCCATGAGACATTGGACCTTGGCTAGGTACTTAGCCATTCGGTCGTCTCGCGCCTCGTACTCTCCTAAGACCTGATTCACGACCAGTTGCGAGTCACTGAATATTCGGATACGCTGTGCCCCTGCCTTGCGAGCCATACCCAGGCCTGCTATCAGGGCCTCATACTTAGCTTTGTTGTTGGAGGCTTTAAAGTTGATGCGGAGGGAGTATTGGAGAACGAAGTCATCTGGCCTGCCAGAATCACCCCGGCTCCGCTCCCTTCGGCACAAGAAGAGCCGTCTACATATACTGTCCAGATAGGTGGCCCATTTGCAGCTTGACTCACTTTCGGGATGGTGCTCTCTACAATAAATTCAGCTAAGGCTTGAGCCTTGATTGCGGTCCGAGGTTGGTAAGATATGTCATGTTGGCTCAGCTCGATCAACTACTTCATCAGACGCCCGGAGGTCTCGGGTTTGTATAGGACTTGCTTTAGCAGCTGGTCGGTGAGAACGACCACCGAGTGGGATTGAAAATAAGGGCAGAGCTTCCTGGCTACCATAACCAAGGCGTATGCTATCTTCTCTAATCTCGGATAGCAGAGCTCGGCATCTCTGAGAACCTTGCTCACATAATAGATGGGCTTCTGAGCCTTGTCTTCGTCCCTCACTAAGACAGCGCTGAGGGTCTGCTCGGAGGCAGCGAGGTAGAGGTAGAGTGTTTCCCCGGAGATAGGATTGCTGAAGAGAGGGGGGTTAATTAGATAGGCCTTCAGTTGGTCGAACGATTCTTGCTGCTGTTGGCCCAACTCGAAGCTCTTAGCCCCCCTGAGGGCTTTGAAGAAAGGAAGACATTTCTCTCCTAACTTAGACAGGAAGCGCCCTATGGCCGCGAGGCGTCTTGTGAGCTTCTGAACTTCTTTCACACTTGTAGGAAGAGCCATGTCCAATATGGCTTTGATCTTCTCGGGGTTGGCTTCGATCCCTCTTTGACTGACCATGAAGCCTAGGAACTTACCTGACGAGACTCCAAACGCACACTTGTTCGGGTTGAGCCTCATATCATGCTTCCTCAACACACCAAATGCTTCTTGGAGATCGGCAACATGGTCGGCCCCATGGATGCTTTTAACTAGCATATCATCAATATACACTTCCATGTTTCGGCCGATCTGATTTTGGAAGACCTTATTGACGAGGCGCTGGTAGGTTGCACCGGCATTTTTCAGCTCGAAGGGTATTACCCTGTAGCAATAGAGTCCTTGATCGGTGACGGAGGAGGTCTTCGGAATATCCGGGGGGAACATTCTAATTTGGTTATATCCAGAGAAGGCGTCCATGAAGCTCAGCAGCTCATGGCCCGAAGTAGCATCGATCAAGGTGTCGATGCTGGGGAGAGGGAATGGATCCTTAGGGCATGCTTTGTTCAGGTCCGTGAAGTCGATGCAAATTCTCCAACTTCTGTTGGCCTTCTTAACCATACCAACATTTGAGAGCCATTCGGGATAGTTGACTTCTTGTATGAACCGAGCTTTGAAGAGCTTGTCCACTTCTTCCTTTATGGCTTGCTGGCATTCGGAGGCAAATTTGTGCCTCTTCTGTTAGACCGGTTTGGACCCCGGAGCAATGCTTAGGTGGTGGACGAGGAGCTCCTCGGAAATTCCTGGCATATCGGCAGCCAACCAGGCGAAGAGGTCATGGTTTTTCCTGATGCATTAGACTATGTCTGAACAGAGGGCAGAGGGGAGGGTGTTGCTGATGAAGAACTTGCGGTTCGGATCCTGCTCGGAAAAGAGCACTTCCTCCAGCTCATCTACTGGTTTGGACATAGGTTGGGCATTCCCCTGGGAAACCTCAAGAGTCTCGAGGGAGAGGACAGGTCCCCCGGTGGAGGTCATGTAACACTTGCGGGCCATCTCTTGACTACCCCTTACTTTCCCTACACCTGACTTGGTGGGGAACTTCATTTTAAGATGATAAGCCGACGGGACGACCTCTAAAGCAGCTAGGCCAGGTCGGCCTAGAATCACATTGTAAGTAGCTGGGATGTCGACGACCATGAAATCCATTGGCTCCGTCCAGGTAGTAGGAGTTTTGCTAGCGGTTACGTCGAGGGTTATTACCCCTTCGATAGTCACTGGCACTCCCGTGAACCCATGGAGAGTGTAGCCAGCAGGCTTGAGCCTGTCCCGCGATAACTTGAGTCCTCGGAAGGCCGCCAGGAAGAGAATGTTGACAGAGCTACCATTTTCCACCAGAATCCTCTCCACTTTGAAGTTGGCCATGTGAAGGTTGATTACTAGTGCATCACAATGGGGGGTTCGGACACCCTCCAGGTCTTCATCCGAGAAAGTGACCGGGACTCCGATGCCTTTGGGAGGGGGTATGCCGTGCACCGAGTTGACTTCCCTAATAAAAGCCTTTCGAGAAGAATTGGAGGTTCCTCCCATTGGGCCTCCATGGATGAGGTGCAAGATACGTTCCTCTTTGAACTCGGGAGTTTCGTCGCGCCTCTCGGGACGCTTATTAGCCCCCCTGGGGGGAAGAGGAAGATCGATTCGGTCATTTCTCACGAACTTAGATAGCTGCCCCCTCTGGATGAGGGCTTCAATTTCATTCTTCAGAGCCCGACAGTCGTTGGTGTCATGGCCGTGGTCTCGATGATATCGGCACCACTTATCTTTGTCTCTCTTCTTGCCGGGGGTATTCATCTTCAGGGCAGGAGGCAGAACTCCTTCCTTCTCGACCTCCATTAGAATAATGGAAATGTTGGCGTTAAGAGGGGTAAACTTCTCGAATCTAGGAGGCAGGCGGTGCTGGCCCCTGTTATCCTTCTGGAGCTTCTTAGCTCCCTCTTCTTCAGCTGCCTTTCTCTTGGTCCCAGAGGAAGACCCCTCAAAAGTGGGGCGATGTTCAGCTTCCTCGGCCCGGATATACTTCTCGCTTCTCAGAAGAAGGTCGGAGAAGTTTTGCAGGGGCTTTTTGGCTAGAGAGGACCGAAGGCTTGAGTTGAGGACATTTGACTGGAAGGCTGCTGCAGCGACCGATTGGTCGAGGGAGGCAATGGACCTAACTTCCGCGGTAAACCGCTTCACATAATCTCTCAGCTTCTCGCCCTTCTTCTGACTGAGGTAGAGTAGCGAGATACTAGTATTCTCGGTGCGACAGCTGCTTACGAAGTGGGTGATGAACAGGGTTTCAAATTGTTCAAAGGAGAAGATGGAGGACGGGGCGAGCCGAGAGTACCATTCCCGAGCCAGACCTTTGAGAGTAGCTGGGAAGGTCTTGCATAGTAGAGCATCGGAAGCCTGGTGGATCATCATGAGAGTTTTGAAACTCTCTATGTGATCCACGGGGTCGGACTCCCCAGTATATGTTTCAAACTGCGGGGGCTTGAAGTTTGGTGGGACGGGCACTTCCATGATAGTTCGGGAGAAGGGAGGTCGGTTTGGACGGAGGGTCCTTCCTCTCAGCTCCTCTTCCCTGTCTAGTTGGCCGAGGCACCTCTCCATCTCGTGGAGACGACGATAGACAGCATCATCCCTTCGACGGTAGCCAAGTGAGTCTCTGGACTTGTCCTTGTACGAAGGGGAGCGGGGGCTACGGTAATGGTAGCTCAGGGAATGGCGAGGACTAGGGATAAGATGGTGGTAGCTCGGAGCTTGAGGAGGAGTTAAAGACCGATGGTGAGGACTTTGGACCGGAGGAGGAGAGGGGACCCTCTAAGCATTGTTATTGTTGTCTGGTCAGAGGTTGAGGGCTTGCAAGATTGTGGCTTGGAATTGTTGGAATTCGGCTCAAGTGATAGGCCCGTTATCGTCCCTCAGGGGCTGCCGACCAGCGGGTAGAGGGGTTGTGCACAGAGACGTGGTCACAGTGAAGAGGTTGCTTCTGATGGTTGGGACGAGAGGCCCTGGGGCCCGGCTTGACCCCCTGGGGCTGAAGGTTCTGAAGAGGAGGCTATTCCTGCTACAGGGGCTGATCAGGCTGAGGTGGGTGTTGCCCCTGCGGCTGGACGGTTTGGAGGGGAGCCTCCTGTTGGGGTTGAGGAGGAGTGGACCCACGGTTGGACCCTCTGGATCTCAGTTTCCTTGGAGGCATGGCTGGAGGTGATCATAACCGATGGAAGAGGATGGGGTGCTATTCGTTTTTCCCACAGACGGTGCCAATCTGTTGTCGCTGAAATCGGTGTGGGGGCAAACAGATAGAATTTGTAGATTCTTGGGATGTTGAATAGTCAAACCTGAAACCTTTCTGCCGGAGTTTGACCGTTATCTCCCGCCGTTGACCTGCAAAAAGTGCGAAACACCGGGCTTAATCCTAGCGACGCACCCTCCGACGCTCAAGTCAGTAATCAGAAAGATTATGAAAGAGCTTTGATTGGCAAAAGATTGATTACCTGATAACAGTGGGGGATGGGGGGTATTTATATCCGCCTTAGGAACCAGTTTCGGGATAAGATCAAATCCCTACTTCCCAGTGGATGGATAGAAGTGATCAGGGCCGTTGATTAAGGGCAATCAGAAATCCTAATTCTCCTATCCAGCTGGATTGGGCTTTCGCAGGTTGGAATCCGCACCCAGAATAATGGACCCGTTTATGGGTTATTGGGCCTTTGGAAAAAGGCCCAGTTCCCATTTCAAACCCGTTTGCAGGTGAAATTACCATTTTACCCCTGATCTCTAAGATTCGCACCTGATTTGGACGGTTCTGATTTAACCCCATTTTTAGCCATATCAATAAGAAAACCCCAAAATATGAACCTACAGAACACTATGAAAAAAAATAGCATGAAATGGAGAATGACTAGATCTAGATTATATAAAAGATGCAGATAGAATAATAGAAAAATGAGTAAAAGCATTCTTAATAGTAGAAGTTAGACAAAACCTCTCAGAAATTCGAGAAGTTTATAGAAGCAACCTTTATAGGAGTAGTAGCAAAAATGGTAGAATTGACTAATAGAAAAAAGGAAAAGAAATAAGATCAGAAAATCAAGACCTACTGATGACAAATGAACGAAAGAAAATTCAGTACAAAAAACCTTAAGACTAAAATAAATAATTACAAATTACAAGATAGCAATAAGAACTGAATTTAGTGTCTATGAAAACAGAATGACACAATTTATAAAAAAAAAACAAGCAAGATGAAGACTACGCAATTTAGAAATAGGCGATGATAGACATAATTATATAAAAAGAAGTAAAAATGAAATGTAAAAATATAAACCAAAATATGGAAAAACTTTTAAAAGAGATGAAAAACCCTATAGAAAATACTTTAGAAAATTAAATAAAAACAAAAATATCCAAAAAACCTAATGAAATATAATTGTTATATATGCGGAGAAGTAGGACATATATCACCGAACTGTCATAAAAGAATCAAAAAAATCAAATCAAATGCATAGAAGAAATTGAAGAAATGTATAACATAAACTATGAATGCATAGAATATGAAGAAGAATGGTCATAAATAAGTGAAGATGAGGAAATAATGGTAATGGATGTTAATAGTAGAAGTAATGAGGATGAAATGGAAGAATATGAAATAAATATGATAACAAAAATAATAGAAATAGAAGAATAATTAGAAAGAGAAGAAAATTATGAAGAAGTAAGAGAAAGAATGATTTTTGACATATAAAAATACGATAATATAAGAGCAACTAAATTAGACATAAACCCGAAAGAAATATTTCAACTTCCAATATTTGAAAAAAAAAAAGAATACCATAATAATAGCCAAAAATATTGAACAACTCATAGACATTGAACAAGCTTAACGGAAAACTATAAATCATTAATAACACAAAAAATAATAAGGAAAGAAATGGAAAAAAAATAAGTGAGAAAATAAAAAAACATTAAGACACATACATTTAAGGGCAATACAAATAATAATAAAAACTTATTTTAAGGAATGAATAAATATACCCTTAGAAATATACTTAGTGAATGATAGAATAATATCAATCACACAAGATGTTTTAATAGGAATAGTACAAGGAAACTCAAAGAACCAAAAAATAAATTTTACAATAAAACTTAATTGCTCTATAAGCATGTCTGGAGAAAATAAAGACAAAAGCTTAGTCATGTATCACCGATTATCAAGAACAGAAATTATAGTGAAGAGTAAGATTATGAGTATACAAATAAGAAATATTTATTCTTTTATAAATAAGCATGAAGTAAAAAACAGAAATACTAATAACTTTAAGATATACTAACCAGCCAGAGAAAACTTTGAAATAACAATTTTATAGAGAATTTGATTTTAACAAAGCAAAAGATATTGCAAAAGGAAAAACACCGAAAATAATGTTTGGAAAAAGACCACTATCAATAAGAAACAAATAACATGCGTTGGAACCAATACCAATAATAAATATATTAGATAACCAAAATAATAATCAATTTAAGATAGAAATAGAATATTATGACAATGGTAAATTAAACAAACAAATAGCCTTTGTAGATACATGAGCTACTAATTCACATATTAAACAAAAAAATATAAAAACAACAGAATTAATATCATTCGAAAACCCATATTAATATTTGGACCACTATAACAATAGACATCCAATTGTACATAAAATACTGTTACCACTAAGAATAGTAGAAATGAAATACTATTACATCTACATGTAGAACTAAAACACATTGTTAATGAAATTTTATTAAGAACTGACTTGCTTACATCCGTACAACCATACTCAACACAAGAAGAAAAAATAACAATAATAGTAAATAATGAAAGTATAGTAATAAATAAAATATTGTCTAAATGAATGCATTAAGAGAAACAAAAATTATATTATACATACTAACAGAATTTGTGTATGAAGGATACATATCAAGAAACTATCATAGTATAATAGATACTGAATCAGGCAAAAGCTATGCCGTGAAAATATACTGCCAAAATGGAAACAAGATGAAAATAATAAAAAACAATAACTGGATTGATATGAGAAACCATTATACTTGACAAGTATCAACAAAATGTTACATCCCAAGTAGAAAATTACATCCTAAAAATACTAATAATATACCAATTTGATGATATGAATAATGATGTATGTTAAGAAACGACTTTTAACAACAATACTATCATATGACTATATCGCACAAAACAGTTATATTTACAACACCTTGTAAACTCCAAGCAATCACAATTAGAATAACACAACCTTATACTATAACAAACTTACCATATATCAGAGTTTCTTCAGCCCGCCTTGGTGAATATCAATATTTACCAAATAAAACCAGAATACAACAAGTACAAGAATCAATTACATAAGAAATTTTACAAAAATAATTAGAAGACATGTGTGGAGAAAACTCTTTAGCAAAATGACACCTATGTAATCCCACAACTCATATAGAGTTAATAGATAAGAACAAAGTAATAAAAGTTGAACCTATAAAGTACACTCCAACAGATTTAGAAGAATTCAAAATACATATATAAGAACTAATGAAAAATTAATACATAAGAAATACACAAAGTCCACATTCATCACCAACATTCATAGTAAGAAAACAATCAGAAGAAAAAAGAGGTAAATCTAGAATGGCAGTAAATTATAAGAAATTAAATAAAAAATACTAAAAGAATTGAAAATCTGCGTGATATAAAAATACTACTAAACACAGTAAAAACAAGAAAAACCTACTCAAAATTCAGTTGCAAATCAGGATTTTAATACATAAAATTAACAGAGGAATCAAAACAATTAAAAACATTCAGTATATCACAAGGAAATTTATGAATTGAACGTATTACCTTCTGAATATAAAAATAGTACAAGAATATTTTAAGAATATATGGATAAGATATTTGAAAAATACATTAATGTTATACTAATATATGTGGATAATATTCTATCAGGATCCGAAAATGAAGAACAACATAAAAACAACAACAACAACAACAACAACAAAGCATTTTGCCCAACTAGTTGGGGCCGACTACATGAACCTTGGTTTTCCATTCTGCTCGGTTTAGAAAAATATCTTCTGTAAGGCCACAAGCTATCATATATTTTCTTACCGTTTCCACCCAAGTAAGTTTAGGTCTTCCCATACCCCTAACTCTACCCTCAACACTTATCAAATCACTTTTACTAATGGTTGCACTATTAGGACTTCGTGTGACATGTCCAAATCACCTGAGGCAATTCTCTCTTAATTTATTTTGGATAGGAGCTATCTTTAGCATGTCTCGTATATACTCGTTTCTAATTCTATCCTTCTTAGTGTTACCAAACTTCCATCTTAACATCCTCTTCTCCGCTACACTTATTTTTTAGGTATGTTATTTCTTTGTTTCCCAACACTTTGCTCCGTACATCATTGATGATCTTAGAGCCGTCCTATATTTTTTTACTTACTTCAAAGGTATACGTTTGTTACACAAAACATCACTGACATTTCTCTACTTAAGCCACCTCGCTTAGATCCTATATATAACATCTTCACAATCTCCCAATCTCTTTATATAAATGAGCCAAAATATCAAAAACGGTATCTCTTAGGTATCTCTTAACCATCATGCTTCACGACTTCCTCTTTTGTGTTATGAATATCACTAAAATTACACTCCATATACTCTGTTTTAATTCTGCTTATTCTAAAGCCTCTAGCTTCCAAAGTTTCTCTCCACAATTCTAATTTAGCATTGATTACTACACTAGTCTCGTCTAATAAGACGACGTCATAGGCAAAAAATATACACCACGGCATCTCATCTTGTATTCCTCGCGTCAATTCATCCATAACCAAAGCAAGGATATAAGGGCTTAAAGCTGAACCTTGGTGTAAACCAACTGTAATAGAAAAATCACTGGTCTCTCCTGTGGTTGTTCTAATTGTGGTCTTTGCCCCTTCATACATATCTTTAATTATCTCAATATACGGAATAGTTAATCTTTTATGATTTAACACCCGTCATACTGTCTCTAGGGACTTTATCATATGCTTTTTCTAGATCTATAAACACCATATGTAGGTCTTTGTTATTCTCCCTATATTTTTTCATAAGTCTCATTGATCTATAAATTACTTTCATTGTTGAGATCCCAGACATAAATCCAAATTGATTCTCAAACACTGTAGTTTCTTGTCTCAGTCTGTGTTCGACCACTCTCTCTCAAATTTTTATCGTATGACTCATTAATTTAATCTCTCGGTAGTTAGAGAAACTTTGTATATCACCTTTATTTTTATATATAGGTACTAAAACGCTCTTTCTCCATTCATTGGGTATCTTTTTAGTCCTCAAAATTTTATTAAATAATCTTGTTAGCCAACACACTCCTACATCCCCAAGACACTTCCAAACTTTAATGGGTATACCATCCGGTTCTAAAGCTTTTCATATTGTCATCATTCCTAGAGCATTTCCAACATCCGATGTCCTAATTCTACGGAAAGATATGCTCTCAACTCTCCCTCGAGTCCTCTATATTTAAGTTGCCCACAACCGTTTTATTTAATAACTTTTCAAAGTAATTCCGTCATCTTTCCTAAATTTCCTCATCTTTTACTGAGACTCTTGAATCATCAGTATTAATACACCTAATTGTATCAAGATCTTTTGTTTTTCTAACTCTTTTTTTAACAAGCTTATAAATGTTATTTTCTCTTTCTTTTGTTCCTAATTTTGTATATAAATCATCATAAGTTTTTCTGTTTGCATCTCATACCTCATTCTTAAATTCTTTTTTAACGGTCTTATATCTCTCCAAATTCTCTTTATTTCTATTCTTTTGCCATATTTTAAAGTTTGATCTTTTTTCTCTAAAAATATTTTGGACTTGTTTTTGCCACCACCATATTTCTTTAGTTAGCAACCCTCTACCTTTAGATTCTCCATAAACCTCCTTTAAAATTTCTCTTATGCACGTAGCCATTTTAGTCCACATTATATTTGTCTTCCCTTCCCAATTCCATGATACTCCTTTAAGGACTTTATCTAAAAACCTCTAGTTCTCTCCCTTCAAGTTCCACCACCTAATTCTTGGGTTCCTAGTCACTTTTCACGCACATATGCATTTTTCAATCTTAACATCCAATACCATTAATCTATGTTGTGAGGTTAAACACTCTACCGGTATAACTTTACAGTCTTTACATGTCAAGCGATCCACCTTTCTAGTGATAAAAAAATAAATGTGGCTCTTATTTGGACCACTTTTAAAGGTTATCAAATGTTCATCCCTCTTCCTAAAATATGTATTTTCTAGTATAAGATCAAACGTACAAAGCCACAAAATTTAATAGATCCTCTCCACCATTGTTCTTATTTTCAAATCCATGTCCTTCATGCACCTCTCATATCCCATGTTATCTTCTCCTGCATATCCATTGAAATCTCCTCCTATAAATAATTTCTGACCTAAGGGTACTCCTTGAATTATCTAATTCATATATTTCCAAAATTTTTAGCTTGTGCATCTAATCCTACTTGGGGTGCATAAGCACTAATGATGTTAATTATGTTTCCCCCTAATATAAGCTTAATCTGTATTATTCTACCCCCTTTCCTATTAACACTAACTATATCTCCTTTGAATTTTTTATCTACTAAAATACGTACTCCATTTCTATTTCTAATTTTACCTATATAATATAATTTAAAATCATCTATCTTTTTAGCTTTCTCCCCTACCCACTTTACTTTTTGTAAACAAACTATATTAATATTTCTTATAATCATGGTATCTACTAGTTCTATGCTTTTTTGTATCAATGTTTCTATAATCCAAGTCTCTAACCTAAGCCAATTTTTCTGTACTAGCTTTTTTACCTACACACATCTAGATTGGTGCAGGAACCCTTGCCGACTTTTCTCTGCACCCGGGCGGCATTGCGATGCCTCTTGCATATTTTTTGAAGCACCCGGAGGCAAGCACAATGCATCGTTTTCAGGGAATACCCTAACATTTTCGCGTATATTATTAGGATTCATATTAATATGATTTGATAAAGTTTTGTGCTGGTTGTCAACTACCTAACGCAACCCTCTTCTTTACTCGGTTTGTGGTCGGATTCCTGGCTTAAGACAGACAGTGACGGAGTTGAAGAACAACATAAAAATATGTAGTAAAATTCATAGGTTTAGTAAGAAATACAGGAATTATATTATAAAAAAATAAAACAAAGTTATTTAAAACAGAGATAGAATTTTTAGGAATAAAATTATTACAGGAAGGAATAAAACTACATCCACTTATAGTAGTAAAATAAAGAAATTCCCAAATATTTTAAAAGAAAAAATAGAAGTAAAAGCCATAATTGGACTACTAAATCTAACAGGAGTATATATACCAAATTTATCAACAAATAAAAGTTGGTACAACAAAAACTGAAAAAGTTCAAGAAATGAGAATGAACCACAGAGGATGAAGAAAACTTAAAATATTGAAACAACAAACTTCAGAATTATTAAACTAAGACTACTAGTTAAAGAATGTACATGAATTATAGAAACAAATGTAAGTGATAATAATTAGGGAGCAGTATTAAAATTTATAGAAAACAATTAAAAAAAAGAAAGACTAGCCAGATAGACTAGTGGATCATTTACACAAACAAAACAAAATTATCACATAAATGAAAAAGAATTATTAGCTATTTTAAAAGCCATAAAAAAAATTGAGTTAATCATAGTACATACAAAATTCACAGTAAGAACATATAATACCCAAGCAAAAACTTGGATTAACAAAATAATAGATCCAACTTTGCAAATAAAAGATTAATAAGATGACAGATGGAACTAACACATTATGATTTTACAATAGAAAATATAAAAGGAAAAGATAACATTCTAGCGGATTTTCTATCAAGAAACTGAAAATTTTGCTTTTTATGAAAAATAGAGTCCAACAATTAGAAAATGATATAGTTTTCCTCAATGAATATGTGAAGCAAATGAAGGAAGAATTTAACCAATTACACTTGTAAATATGTGAACTTCAGAGTTTATTTTACCACCACATAATTTCAGAACATATCGAAAAAATGAGTGAAGGGAGTGAACCTATCAACCTACAAAATGCAAGTGAAATCACAAAAATGATCATACAAGAGGGAAGCTCCACATCCATACAACCAACTACCTACAAAGAGAGTTTGCTTTCAGATCCTCCAAAATATTCAAGAATGATTTAATTTTACAATATATCTTAAATTATGCCAGACAAACTAGGTCAATCAATTTATCTGAACTACTTTTCAGCAACATATGAACAAAGCAATTATATTCCCTGGAGCAAATCCAAAGACGGTAAGAGTATTATTTGAAAGATGATTTATTTACTATATATATCCATCCAGAGAATGCAAAGAATATAGCCAGCTACCAAGAGAAGTACATAAGTCGTCTAAAAGCTACTTTGGTCTTACAAAAGCCTCCAAAATATATGTTCGAATATTTTCAGCAATTCCAGAATTTCTTGAAGAAGACGAAGAACTCCCTGCTGAATATATTATAAAGATAAAGATGACTACACAAATTATTTTTGGAGAAACTAATATCATATCATATAAAACTAAAGAATTTGAAAAACTAATTCTAGAAGGAAGAGCTATGGAATTTAGAACCATGTATTGTGAACTAAATGATATACAAAATAGAGACAGTAACATATGGATCTAAGATAGCCCAAATTCACAAAAAATATTGATCTACAGTTTAGCAAAAATAAAACAACCACAACCAAAGAAAGATGTATTTGACAGCTAGTACCAAATACTTGATAAAGAGGCAATGATTATGACAGAAAAGATACCTTTCCACTACTGTATATTGATACGGACATAACCCCAACACAAATGCGGATAATGCGGGGAAGGACAAGATAATGCTGAAGAAGAGTTATTTCTAATGTGAGTGGAGAATGATGTAACCAGAGCAATTATTGAAGACCGTTGTAAGCCATGATGTAACCAGATCAATTATTGAAGACTGATGTAAGTTGTGATGCAATTGTTACAATTATTGAATATATGATGTAAGCAATGACCTATGTAAACTGAATATAAGTTGATCCCTTAGTCTATTAAAGGGAAGCCATAAGAAGAAGAAAGACAGAAATCTAGGGGAGAAATTTCACATAATATTGTAAGAATAATTGGTCTGTAAGAAGTCTGGAATCAATAAAGATTATCATTCTACCATTTCTTGTTTAATACAAGATATGACTAACTAATCTCTTTCCCTCAGGGAGAGCTTTGTAAGGCTCTACTTGAAAGAACTTGCAAAAAGATCAATTTACAACCTTCTATAGTTGAGCTATAAACCTTGTGGTAGGATACGAGCTAGGTTGTGGTTGCCTGTACTGAAATTCTATTAGTTGTTCCAGACGTATCCTTTCAATGAATCTCTCTTGAAAAGTATAGTAGTCATGGGATTAGAGGAACGTAAAAGTAGCACTGAAATCGGGGTGCATACCAAATGTATTTTATCCACTGGTAGTAAACGGTACAGAACAGCTAAAAAAGGCTCAGGTAGGTCGAAAACATGTTGGGCTATTTTGTTTGATTTCTATGCTATTATTAGAAACCTCTCCCTACTCTTGATTTTCACGCTTACTGTATCAAGCTTTAAATACTCTTGATTTTCACGCTTACTGTATCAAGCTTTAAATTCATCAGAATCATTAAAAAAAAGAATGGATAATAATAATAGTTCCAATCATGAATTGATTCAATAGTTAATGATTAATTATCATAGCGGTGATAGAATGTGGATTTTTTATGTTTATTATCCTTAAACTTTAACAATCACAGTTGATTTTTATGGGTTTAAATTATTTTTCTTTAGCATAGAACGGATAATAAATATAACAATAAATCAGGTTAATCATGGTCAAACCAGTAATATAAATGTTCAAATAATTGATGACCTAACATTTCTTGAAAGATCCTTATTATTCTTTAAAAATGGAGAATTTAGTAGATATATAACTTATCCTACAACAATATATAGACAATATCCTGAAGAAAATGAATATATGGAAGAACCTCCATATGATAGTGATAGTGAATTTTCATAAACAAAATCAGAAATTATGACAGGATTTGAAGATATGCTTGAATATTTTGATATTTGTGAGAACGATAATGTATAGTATTTTCAAGAAGATTAATTTTAAAGTTTTTTGATACTATTTTATTCTCTTTTTTTGGTAATCATAACTCTTTCAATCACAGTCACGCAGCGAATCCCAATTGATATCAGAGTCTGGTTTAAGAGTACGTAACTCCCACTTAATTTTTACATAATTAAGCACTAGTTTATGTACTGGAGAATAAAAACACTTGAGCAAGATAATATTCAATATAAAAATTATTCTAAAATCCAAAAACATAAAGTATTTATTAAAAGGTAACACATCATATAAAAAATATTATAGATAGAGAATTATATAAATTTAATTGAAAACTAGATCATAATGATAAATAATTTTGGAACTAGGTCACTTTGATAATTATTTCTTAAGAAAGGGGTCAATTATATAATTAACTCTAATTTATTCAGATCCCACCTTCTGTGGTCTCTAGACATCAATTTGATTTTCTTCTTCTTCTTTGTCTGCTATCTCAATCATTCTACTATTCTTGTTTGTTGTCTTTGCATGCTTTTTGCTCGGTGTGGTTAGAGCATCTGTAGTCCTTATTAGCTAAAGTTTAGTTTTTACGACATCCAATTAGGACGAACGGTAAAGACAAATTTTGGATATTTGGCAAATAGCAAATAGAAAAAATAGTGGTGCTATGTAGTCGTTGTTAGCTAAAATTTAGCTTTTACGAAATCCAAATAGGATGAACGGTAAATTATTTTCCGTCCGACGTTAAAAAAAAACTTATAAAATGGTAAAAATGGTCAGATAGTGATATTTGAACACAAAAAAATTTCAAAAAACATCCCTGATGTAGGGGGACGGCATATAATGTTTCGTTTGTGATTTTTTTTGTTTTTTTTAGATGGAAATCATTTCCCGTCTGAACGTTTAAAAAAAATTAATAATAATAAATTAAGGAACGATATATTATTCGTCCGACGATGGCTCAGCTCCAATTGTGTATGGACGGTGTTTTACTTTTCGTCCGACGTCTTCGACGAAAGATAATCTTTCGTCGCATTAAACGAACGATATCTCTCGTTAGCTATATTTGGGCGAAAGCCATTTCGTCTCCCATATTTGACCACACTGTTCATGTCAGACCCAATATTTGGGTAAATGACCAACGACTACAACATTTTTTTTTCTCATTCTTTTCAAAAAAAAATGAGTAAATGACAAACGACTACAGATGCTCTTAGCTATAAAAGTACTACTGGTTCTTTATCATTACACATTTTACTTCAAAAACCGAAAGTCCTACTCTTTCAATCAATCTGTAACATTTTTTTTAATTTAATAAATTATTCTGAAATTTGTATAATCATTTAATAATGAAAAGCAATATGATTTTAATTGTGGATTAATTATACCGGACAGAATTTCATTTTCTAGACGTAAATCGAACCACTACTTTTTTATTGCTTTTAAAATAAATTTGTTAAAAAAATTCTCCTTAGCCAATATTTCGAGGCATCAGTTTCCACAATTTCAAACTACTTTGGGTTTGCTTATTTAGAATTATGGTAATTACATGCACAGTTTTTTGTAAATAAAATTTAAAAATTTTTGATGGAGGAAAAAACTTTTGTAGATAAAATGATCAAGCATCATATTGTCTGAGGAATCCACCCTCAACTCGTAGTGCTAATAGCGAAAACACACCACAAGCAATAAAAACTCCCAAGACTTAGATGAACCAAGAACAAGCCACCACAATATATGGATCTCACAAGAACACAACCAATATGTAGAGATAACCAATATTTTTCATTCTCAAAGAAATACAAAGATTACAAAAGAGATTACAACTCTCAATATTTCTCTCACATTTGAAACACTCGGCACAATCTCTCTTGAAGTTGAACAATGATAACGACTCACCTCTCGATACACAAGTTAATCCTAACCCTAGAGTTTACCGCCATACGTATAGCCCACAAGCAAACCCTAAAAGATAAACACAAATATAGCAATTGGGCCTTTAAACTCGTAAGCCCAAAACAATCAGCCGACGTTGCCAGTCGACCGCACCCCTAGTGATGATCGACTGTAACGTGTAGAACCAACCAAGAGAGCTGACCGTTCGACTGCACCTACAAGGCCGGTCGACCGTCCTCTCCTCTGTTGGACTTATACACTTGAAGAACTCTCAGTCTAGGGTCGGTCGACTACACCCCCAGGTCAGTCGACCGCAACCCTCCAGACTACTTCTTCTACTTCACTGCTTGTCTTCTCCTCTTCTTCTCCAACTACAAGTACCCCGTGCCTACGTGTATTTGAGGTCACAATTCCTAACAATCTCCCACTTGGACCAAATACACCACGCTTCAAAATTATTGCAATCTTCCCTCGCATTATCTCTGCCATCTCCCACTTTTATGGAAGACCCAAGTACTCTCCACTCTCATGAAGAGCACCTCCGACACTCCACCACGTGGAGTTCACCAACCACCCCTCATCTCCTCGTGAAGGATGTGCTCCACCAATCCATAGAGCACGAATACCGGAGAAACAACCTCCCGTGTCGAATTTCGTATTATGAGACTACCCAACTCGTAAAATCTTCATCAACACCGGACATGGTACAAAGCCTCTCAATACACCCTCTGCACTAGAAACCTCCGTAGACGACACCTCCACAAACTCCACAGACTGTTCAACCCCTACAGTCCCAATTTGGATACCCTCATCGTCATCACCCTGCATATCAATACTAGTGCTCCTTACCTCACAAGAGAGACTTGAAGCTACAACTGCCAATTTGCAAAGTACCCTCTCCGCAGCAACGTCTTGCCCACTAGGATCACTTCCATGGCCAGCAGCTACCACTAAATTAGTGATCTTCTCTCCAGAACTGAAAGAACTCGGTTGCACCCCACACAACCTACTACTTGATTCCGGCTGAGAGTCAACTACAGGAGAAACGCCCCTCACGTCTCTAAGCAAATACAACATTCCCTCACGCTTTCCTTTTGCAATCACACTTAAACCTACACCTATACACCACTTCCAATTATCAACTGTAGTAGACAACCCCTCTTTGTCTAGTCTTCCAATCGAGATTAGATTTTCTTTCAAGTCTGGAACATGCCTTGTCTCCCGCAAGATAATACTTTGATCATCAATGGTATTCATACGAACAGTACCAATCCCACGTACAGAACACCGGTGACCATTCCCCACGATCACAACTCCAAAAGAACCCTCCTCGTAGTCATCAAATACCTCTCTCCTCGGAGTGCAATGAAAGGAAGCTCCAGAATCGATACACCAATCTTGAGTGCCCAACTCCTCCCGAGCTGATATGCATAACTCCTCAACAAGCCCACCTTGGACTTCCTTTGGGTTATCTCTCTTCGGTTTCTCCTGCCTCTTCTTCATTTAAGCCTTACAACTGCGCATCATATGACCCTTCTTGTGACAATACCAACACTCAGGCCCATGTCTTCCACCGCTGTCATCAGAACCACTCTCAAATGAACTACTATGATCCTTTCTTTTTCGACTACTCTTAGATCTCTCACGTCTCTTCTCAACGTACATAGCAGAATCTCTAAAAAATGAGGATGGATATATATCCCCCGTTTCTCACCCTTCTCACCTCCTCGTTTGGAATGCTACTCACCACATCCTGTAGAGTTGCCGAATCTATCATAGTGCCTGTAATAGTCTGTTCCACCATACCATAACTATCGGGTAAAGTAGATAGAAGTAACAATGACTGCCCCCTCTTTGAAAATTTCAAATCTGCAGCTTCCATCTGGTTGTAAAGCATACAGTAATTGTTCACATATTCTGCTACTAAACCCCCTTTCCTCAACTTTATATTAACCAATTTTTTCAGATGAAAAATTTGATTAGATGCCGAGGGTTTCTCATATATATCCGTAAGAATCTCCATAGCCTCCTTTGTGGTCTTTGCCTTCGATATATTAAATAACGCCTCCCTACTTACCCCCAACTGAATCTGCCCCAGCGCCTTCTGATCCAAAATGATTCCACTCTGTCAAGACCTTCGCATCCTTGTCTGCACCTACCGGATTCTCATCAAACAACGGACTATCAAAATCTTTCTGACGAAGATACGCTATCATCTGAATCTTCCACATCGCGAAGTCACTCTCATCGAATGTCTTGATCTTCTTCTTGTTATCGGCCATCTCAAACCAACTGCTCTGAAACCACTTGTCGGAGAAATCTACCCTCAACTCGTAGTGCTAATAGCGGAAACACACCACAAGCAATAGATACTCCCAAGACTTAGATAAACTAAGAACAAGCCACCACATTATATGGATCTCACAAGAACACAACCAATATGCAGAGATAACTAATACTTCTTATTCCCAACGAAATACAAAGATTACAAAAGATATTACAACTCTCAATCTCCCTCTCTCACCTTTGAAACACTCGACACAATCTCTTTTGAAGTTGAACAATGATAACGGCTCACCTCTTGATACACAAGTTAATCCTAACCATAGAGTTTACAGCCATATATATAGCCCCCAAGTAAACCCTAAAAGATAAATACAAATACAGCAATTGGGCCTTTAAACTCGTAAGCCCAAAACAATCAGCCGACGTTGCCGGTCAACCGCATCTCTAGTGACGGTCGACTGCAATGTGTAGAACCAACCCAGAGAGCTGACCGGTCGACTGCACCCCTACGGCCAGTCGACCGTCCTCTCCTCTGTTGGACTTATACACTCGAAAAACTCTCAGTCTAGGGTCGGTCGACTACATCCCCGGTCAGTCGACCGCAACCCTGCAGAATACTTCTACTTCGCTGCTTGTCTTCTTTTGCTTTTTCTTCTTCTTCTCTTCTTCTTCAACTTCAAATACCCCGTGTCTATGTGTATTTGAGGCCAAAATTTCTATCACATATTTTCTAAGAAAAAAATTTTGATAGAGGGAGAGGGAGAGGGAGAGATGTGTCACAAACTGGTACCATTTATGAGAGGCAGAGAGCGTATCACAAATTGATACATTATCTGCGAAAATAATTAACTATTTACGGGGCAGTTTAAAAATTAGTCAAGATTTACTTTTCGGTACAGTACTTTTTAATTAAACAATAACTACTTGCTATTCTTTTTTCCAAACAATAAAAAGGTACGGACAAACTAGTTTCCTACATTTTAGTGAAAACCAAGTCCGATTGGAAATGAGCTAGGCTTAAAGCGAGGCTGGCTAACAACATCTGTAGTCATTTGCCAATTACCCAAATTTTAGAAAAAATGAAAAAAAAAAATACTGTAGTCGTTGATCATTTATCTAAAATTTGAGTTGCGAGTGAACAGTCGCTGGCCAAATATAGCAGACAATTTAGTTTTTGTCAAATTATAGCTAACGAAAAATAATCTTTCGCCCGTTAAATGAGACAAAAGATTATCTTTCGTCTGAAACGTCGGACGAGAAATGATACATCGTCCCTCCAAATTCGCATACGACGAAGTTGCCGGACGAATGATAATCTTTCGTCCCATTAATTAAATTTTAAAAAAAAGTGAAGGACGGTAGATTATCTACCGTCCAACATAATTTTGGAAAAAAAGAAAAATGTCACTATCATCATTCAGTGCACTTTTGTGACTTTTTTTTTTAAAAAAATTTGGTTTTTTTAAAAAAATGTCACTGTCATCATAGTTTTTAATTTGATTTTTTTTTTATTATTTTTAAACGTCAGAAGGAAGATAATCATTCGTCCGGCCAAATTTTAGCTATCAACGACTACAACGAAACCTATTTTTGCTATATGCTATAAGCCAAAATTTTCAAAATTTGGCAATAACGACTACAGATGCTCTAAGGTGGATCAGATCTTTGTCAAATACTCGGGTAGGTGAGGTGGTTTACAGCGGCAGTGAAAATGATGATGAATTTGGGGGACACGTGAAGTAAAAGTAGGGGATAAGTGTAGCCGGAGCTCATTGGAGGAATTATGTGCGTCCCGAACCCAGGGCCAGCCCCCCTTTGAGGCAGGTGAGGCGGCCGCCTCAGCTCCCCGGATTTTTTACAATTTTAGGGGCCTCAAATTTGTATTCTCCTTGTAAATATAGGCACGTATTTTGCACGTAAAAAAATTATAGTGTTATTAGGGGCCCCCAAAAATAATTATTTGGGCCTTTAAATTTTTTTAAAAAAATTATTTGGGTTTGGGTTTGATTATCCATTCACAATTGTTGATGCTCAATTATATATTTTGCATATCTGAATAGTTGTATGCATGTTTTTGTATGCTTCTCATGTGGATGCTTATGGGGATGCATATCTGATTGATGATTTTCACTCAATTTTGTATATCTGATTGATTCTTATGAGAAAATTTGTTATTCGATGATATATATTTTGCATATTTTGCCTTGAACAATGTGCAAAGCTTTTGTATAATTTTTTTTAATGTATGGGGGGCTCCATTTCGGGAGTTTGCCTCGGGCCCCCGAAAACTCAGGGCCAGCCCTGCTTGGACCCACTCTACTCCGTACACGTCTACGCGCATGTACGCATGAAATGAAACATAACTACATTCCCACCATTGGGCATAGCCGCACTAAAGTGCTATAGTTTATTAGGTACTCTTGGATCTTTGGCAATATCATATAAATACTTATCACTCACTTTACAAATTCGATATAGGACTATGTTAATAAGAGTATTACAATTACTCATCATTTGGCCTTAGCGTCCTCGCTAAGCTCAGGACCCGCATCCAATTCAGGACCTCCTTACTAGCTGATGTTTCAATATAAACACATCACTCACTTTACAAATCCGATATGAGACTATGTTAATATGGGTATTACAATCACCCATCTTTTGGACTTAGTATCCTCACTAAGTTTGGGACTCGCATCCAATCCAGGACATTCTCTTTAGCCAATGTAATCTACATGGGTGTCACTATCCCGAATCTGCCATCGTACTGCCATAGCTTTACTGACAGCGTACTGTCATTGGCTCTATCAGTGTGTTCATCAATTTTAGTATAACCATTGGTGTCAAAAGTCGGCTGTAATACCATTTGTAAAGCCTCGGGCCCGTTTAGTTCCGTACTCACCTACGCACACGAACACACAAAATAAAAGTCTAACCACGTCCCCACCACATTACAAAACCTCACCAAAAGTGCTATATCTTATTAGGTACTCTTAGATCCTTGACATTTTTATATAGACACTCATCACTCACTTTACAAATTCGACATGAGACAATGTTAATTTAGGAGTATTACAAATTAACCATATGGCGGTGGTGGCCGTTGGTGGCGGGAGATGCGGCGAAAGCACAATTGGAGCTGGAACCCTCAAGCGGGTGATGTGTACTTGTAGATTCTTTTTAAGGGTTTGGGAAGGTGAAGGTTTTAATAAGGAGGGGAATTAGGGTGATCTGTACTCGTAGATTCTTCCTAATGGTTTGGGAAGGTGAAGGTTTTAATAAGGAGGGGGATTAGGGTTAGGTTATACTCGATTTGTGTTCTTTTTCTATTTTCTGTTATTTACAGTTTTAAAATTGAATATCCCCCTTAACAAAATCAAAAGGAAAAAACAAAAGAGAAGTTGAGTACTGATGCGGTTTGTTTTTAGGGGTGACTGCAACAGGTGTGAGTTCTCTCAATTTATAAAGTGGAAGTTGTTGTACTGGCTATACGCCCGACCCTCGGCTGAGGGAACGGCTCGGGAGTAGGCAGGAGTGAGGTGGAGGTCGGATGTTTGGCTCTGTCTCGTGTACCTGCACTCGGCCTAGGAACACCGGGGTTGATCCCGATGGCAAGCCTTCTGACGGTCTAGTTAGTTACTGAAGAGTAACGACAGTTAGGATTTTTAGAGGGGAAAGATTGATTACCTGGTGAAGGAGGAGAGGACCTGGTATTTATAGACAGGCCAAACGGGTCTGGACCCGTTTGCTCGTGGGCCTGACATGGCAGAAGCCCATGGGGCTTAGGGCTGATCTGATGATCACGGGTGAGCGGTTTTTTAGGGGATCCTTTGGCCTAGGAGAGGCCACGTCATCAAACCAATATCAAGAGCCCCCCACTCCTAGAGGGTTGGATAATCCAGCCGTGTAGGAGTGATTTTTTGCCTCTGTAGGAAAAGCGGAGTGGTGTGTACGGTGAAAAACAGGATTCGTATCTTCCTGGAGAGGCCAGCGGGGTAGGATAAAGGGGATCCCCTTTTTGAGTTACGAGGAGTGTCGAGTGCTGAAGAGTAGGAGCTCACTTTGTCGAGCTTCAACGGTCGGGAGATGAGTCCCCTTACTTGTTGGAAAAGCAAGGGGACGTTAGGATCTAAAGAGTAGGAGCTCGCTTTGCCGAGCGTCGAGGATCGGGAGATGAGCTCCCTCACTTGTTGGAAAAGCAAGGGAACGTCGAGACCTTAGGAGTTGAAGCTCGCTCAGCTGAGCATCAAGGGTCAGTAGATGAGCCCCTCACTGTTGGGGGAGAATTTGTGTCTCACGGTGTCATCCGAGCGCCGAGCATCAAGCTGAATTGAGGAGGAATTTGGGGCTCGCGGTGTCATCCGAGCTTCAAGCATCAAGCTGAATTGAGGAGGAATTTGTGGCTCGCGGTGTCATCCGTGCATCGAGCCTCAAGATGATTTGAGGAGGAATTTTTGGCTCGCGGTGTCATTCGAGCATCGAGCCTCAAGCTGAATTGAGGAGGAATTTGTTGCTCGCTGTGTCATCCGAGCGTCAAGCTCGCTGTGTCATCTGAGCGTCAAGCCTCAAGCTGATTTGAGGAGGAATTTGTGGCTCGCGGTGTCATCCGAGTGTCGAGCCTCAAGCTGATTTGAGAAGGAATTTGTGGCTTACGGTGTCATCCGAGCGTCGAGCCTCAAGCTGAATTGAGGAGGAATTTGTGGCTTGCAGTGTCAATCGAGCATCGAGCCTCAAGCTAATTTGAGGAGGAATTTGTGGCTCGTGGTGTCATCCGAGCGTCGAGCCTCAAGCCTTAAGCTGATTTGAGAAGGAATTTTTAGCTCGCGGTGTCATCCGAGCATCGAGCCTCAAGCTGAATTGAGGAGGAATTTGTGGCTCGCGGTGTCATCCGAGCGTCGAGCCTCAAGCTGATTTGAGAAGGAATTTGGGGATTGCGGTGTCATCCGAGCGTCGAGCCTCAAGCTGAATTAAGAAGGAATTTGGGGCTCGCGGTGTCATCCAAGCATCGAGCCTTAAGCTGATTTGAGGAGAAATTTGGAGCTCGCAGTGTCATCCGAGCGTCGAGTATCAAGCTGATTTGAGGAGGAATTTGGGGCTCGCGGTGTCATCCGAGCGTCGAGCCTCAAGCAAAATTGAGGTAGAATTTGTGGCTCGCGGTGTCATCCGAGCGTCAAGCCTCAAGCTGATTTGAGGAGGAATTTGTGGCTCGCGGTGTCACCTGAGCATCGAACCTCAAGCTAAATTAAGGCGAAATTTGTGGCTCGCGGTGTCATCCGAGCGTCGAGTATCAAGCTGATTTGAGGAGGGATTTATGGCTCGTGGTGTCATCCGAGTGTCGATCCTCAAGCTGAATTGAGGAGGAATTTGTGGCTCGCGGTGTCATCCGAGCGTCGAGTCCAAGCTGAATTGAGGAGGAATTTGTGGCTCGCAGTGTCATCCGAGCGTCGAGCCTCAAGCTGAATTGAGGAGGAATTTGTTGCTCGCAGTGTCATTCGAGCGTCGAGCCTCAAGCTGGTTTGAGGATGAATTTGGGGCTCGTGGTGTCATCCGAGCATCGAGCCTCAAGCAGATTTGAGGAAGAATTTGTGGCTCACGGTGTCATCCGAGCGTCGAGTCTCAAGATGAATTGAGGAGGAATTTATGGGTCGCGGTGTCATCCGAGCGTCGAGTCTCAAGATGAATTGAGGAGGAATTTATGGGTCGCGGTGTCATCCGAGCATCGAGCCTCAAGCTGATTTGAGGAGGAATTTGAAGCTTGTGCTGTCATCCGAGCGACGAGCCCCCGACTTGTTGGAAAAGCCTAGGGTAGAACATGAGCAGTTGGCCACGTGTTCCGAGTTGTTGTACCGGTTGAAAGGGCAGAGGGTAAAGAGGTAATTTGTGCCTTATGCTGACATTATAGGCGTAAGAATCGAAGCGATTCAGATCCTAGTGGCCGTTGGATCTTGATCAAGATCCAACGGTTAGATATTTTTGTGAAAATTAAGGAGTCTCTTCCTCTATTATAAATCTCCCCCCTCCTTCATTTCCATACTTTGCTTTTTTTTTCTCTCCAGAACAGGAATTTCTCCAATTGCCATCGACGACTTTTTTCCGATGATCTTCCCGTAGCTCCATACTCCCAGATTAGTATTTTTGATTCGTAATGTCGTGTGCTTAGTCTGGCTCTGAGGAAAGCTCTTCAGGCCGTTCCGAGGGGGAAGGTGAGTCAGCATCGACGTTTTGGTCACAAGGAGGATGTTCAATCAGATTTAGGGTCGGATGGTGAGGGGGACGTAGTTTTTTCAGTGCAACCTTTGAATTCCCATAGGCCAGGTAAGGAGGCCGTAGAGGAGGGTGAGCATGAAGAGGGCGACCCCGAGGGAGAGGGGATTATTGAAGAGGAGGAGCACGAGGAAGGAGACTCCGAGGGGGAGGAACTTGGTTTGGAGGATGACCAGGAGGAGCCCGAACAGGGGACCAAGGGAGGCAATTCTCGGGGAGAAGAGGAAGGAGGAGCCACGAGGGAGGCTGCCGAGGAGGAGGATGATCTTCCGCCTCTGCCCCCATTAGCGACCCCATCTCCAGAGAGGAAGCTTCGTCCTCGTAGGAGAAAGAGGAAGTGGATTAGTCCTGATAGCCCACCCACGCCAGAAAAATATGGTCCTAGACCGGGGTTCGAGTTTCCCCCCGTTCCTCTAGAAATCTGGGGTCAATCAGGATGTACCCTGACAATGTTGAGGGCCTTGTTGCGTTCACCTCCTTGCTGCGGGATGAGGTTCGGGAGATGATTAAGATGGACAACATTCAGTGCGTTTTGAGGCCGAACTATCTGAATATCCTAAGGGCGGTCTACTTCGTCCCGAAAGAGTTGAATTTCTGATTCCGAACCCCAAAATCTGACCGACCACAGCTCTGGCGCCGAGCTACTGTATGTTTCCCGAGGATGCCTTCATCTCGGGGTTGAGGCTGCCACTGTACCCTTTAATCGTGAAGGTTTTGAAGTGGGTGGGGTTGAGTCCGATGCAGTACGGTCCCAACTCATGGAAATACCTGGTTTGCTTCATTCTGAAGTGCCAGGAGAAGGGGATCAAGCCGAGGCTTACGTATTTCCGTGCCATTCTAGGGATGAGCTCGCTCGGAGATGCGGAGGGGATCTAATACCTCTCGCCGCAACCTCACAAGAAGGTGATGCACGGCCATTCAGACTCCATCAAAGGAGGGAAGGAGAAGTATTTTGTAGTATGGAGCGAGAACCCTTGGAAGATCCCAACCGTTTGGAACTTCGAAAAGCAGAACCACAAGCCCTCGAAGCGCAGTGAGTTGTTGGAGAAAGAGTGGGCGAAGGTGGAGAAGATTGTTGGAGGGCACAGTATAGCGTGGCCGCGAGTGACGGAGATGCACCTGGCCCGAGCCGGACAGAGCCCAGCCGACCCGAGTATGTTTTTGTTCTGAATTTGTTTATCTTCTTGCCTTCGTGTTAACATTTATTTCTTTTTCTTTCCTTTTGCAGAGATGTCTGTCAAGCAGCTCAACGACCGGGTGCCATGGGTGCGGGTCCTAGTCAAGGGCCGGCCTTGGTGACGGTGAAGCCATCTCTGAAGAAGGCGAAGAAGCACCATCACACGCCGAGGTCTTCGAAGGAACTGGGGGCGAGCTCCGGTAGCAGAAGAGGGGTCGACGTCCCGGAGCAGAGGCTCCCTCCACCCCGCCCCGGTGCTGAGTAGATGATGGGGCAGTAGGGCCTGAGGTCGCATGCCTCGGATTAGGGGTTCAAGACAGGGGATACCCTGCTCGAGGGTCCGGTGACCATGGAGGTGGTGAAGAATATCGCCACAAAGCGAGATCGGATGGCTCTGGCAACGGAGACGTCCGAGACGGCCTTCATGAGGTGGTCTCAGGCACAACTTTCGGTAAGTGTTTGGAATTTGCCTTTAATCATAGAATTTAGGATTTCTTCTAACTTATGCTCCCTCGGATAGGCGGTGCTTCACGGGCAACACTTTTACAAGTGCTTGGAGAAGGAGGTCCTCGTCGAGAGGAGGAATGCAGAGAAGTACTTCCGCAAGGTTACAACTTTGTAGGATGAGTTGAAGGAAGCTCGAAACACCGAGGCGGTCGTCCAAGCTCAGATGGCATTGCTTTCTGACCATCATAAGAACGAGCTGGCGCACTTCAAGTCTAAGGCTCAGGCAGAGGCTGAGAAGGCGCAGAACTCCATGGCGGAGATGGAGATCACCATGGCAGATACTCTGATCCTAGCCCAGGACGAGGCCTACGCCAAGGCGAATGAGCACTTCCAGCAGATCTATCCGGACGTTCGGGTCGACCACCTCCACTACAACTAGCAGCCAGAGCATCCGCCCATGCCCGGTGGCAAGAAACTGGGGGACCTTCGCCAAGAGGAGGTCGGGGTTGACCAGGCTGACGAAGAGGTGTCGTCCCCCCCTCAAACATAGTTTAGGATTTTCTTTCTTTTGATTTTGTATTTTCCTTACGCAAACTGGCTACCGCCTTTTGTAATACAAAATTTTTTGAATTTATAAAACAAGATTTCTGACCGATGCTCTATGACTTGTGTTTTTCCACCTCTCTTTGTGACTTGTTGTGTTTCCCGTCTTCTTGATAGACGCATGAGACCCTCGGCACCGACCTTGGTTCTGCCGAAATCTCCTGGATCTGAGCTGATCTGGGGTACACGGAGAGTGTTCTGACTTGCCATTGTAAGCGGTGAATTATTTTATGAACGAGTCTAAGGAGCTCAGCCTAGAGGTCGCTCGCTTGAAGAAGGCCATAGCCGACCGGGATTGGTGGATAGTTGAGATGAACTAGTCACTCTCGGATGGCTCAATTAGGCGACCGGCTTCGAAGTCCTTTCTTCGTGAGGCTATTGTAGAGAAGGAGTTGGAGATTTGTAGGCTGAAGCTCCTACTAGGCACAGGTCCGCCCGAGGAGGCGAGCAATTCTGTATTGGGACCTTCTCCGAATTTTTATCTGGAAATGGTGAGGCCCGCAGACGTGCAGAGATCCGTTGCCGGGGCATCCAGATTGGCCGGGCCGGCAGAGTACTCGGAGGATCCCGTGGGAAGCACCGAGTTTGAGTTTTAAGCCGGGAGATGAGCGATTTGTAAAATCTTCATTGTATTGTGTGGCCGTTTCTGGCGCTCCATGAGTAATAAAACTTTGATTTCTTTACTTTGATAATTTGTTAAACGAGACCGGTAGGTTCGTAGCTTAAGAACCTTGCCGAGTAGGGCTTCGCTTGAGATCACCGCCAAGGCAGAAAGAGTAGGGATTCGCTTGAGATTGTCGGGCTGTAGCTTTGCTTGGGAGCCGAACCGCTATGCCTTGTAGTTAGCATTTAATAAGGGACGTTTCGTCTTCCGATAAAAATTAATGGAGACGCTTCACCTTCCTCCGTTTGGACTTCCCGATGTCATAAATGCGCCTCTCCGGGGGTTATATAATCTTCACCCCCTCATCATTTTTTCACCAGCAATTTGCGGTGACTCATCTGCCACTCGCTGGAAATTCGGGGTTTTGGCTTCGAGGGTCATTTAACCTGAGCTATCAGTGGGTGAGAGGTAGGTTGATCCCGGAGGTGAGATTCGGGTGCCTGCCGAAGGCGGGCGCCCACAAGTGGAATTTTTTGGTTGAGAGTTCCGGGTCGGTGGCCCCTACCACCCTTGAACAATTTGAAGTTTTGGCTCTGAGCGCTGTTAACCACTAGTTTTTCGCGGGTAAGAGGTTGGTCAACCAACGGTCCGGGGCTCGGGGCGTTCTTTGGGCGAGAGTCCTGGGTCGGTGGCTCCCCTGCCGCCCTCGAACAATTCGAGGTTTTGGCTCTAAGGGCCGTTAACCCCGAGTTGTTTGCGGGTGAGAGGTAGGTAACCAACGGCCCGGGGCTTGGGGCATTTTCCGAAGGCGGCGCCCTAAATCTTTAATGAAAACTTTTGGGTTGGTCATGACTGAAGGTCATCACCGAACATAAAGGTCGCATGGCTTGAAAAAGCCAAGGTCCTGCTCGAGGTCGATGCCGAGCCCCCATACTTTAAGAGAAGCTTGTTATGGGCGTAGCTGGAGGTCATCGCCGAGTGTAAAGGTCGCATGGCTTGAAGAAGCCAAGATCTTGCTCGAGGTCGATACCGAGCCCCCATACATATTCTCGGGTAGATAGTACGAGTGTAGCCGGAGGTCATCGCCGAGTGCATAGGTCGTAGAGCTTGAAGAAGCCCAGGCCCTGCTCGAGGTCAATGCCGAGCCCCGATACCTTAGAGAAGCTGTTATGAGTGTGGCTGGAGGTCATCGCCGAGCGTAAAGGTCGCATGGCTTGAAGAAGCTAAGGCCTTGCTCGAGGTCGACGCTGAGCCCCCATACATGTTCTCTGATAGATAGTACGAGTGTAGCTGGAGGTCATTGCTGAGCGCAAAGGTTGCATGGCTTGAAGAGGCCAAGGCCCTGCTCGAGATCGATGCCGAGCTTCCATACCTTAGGAGTGACTTTTTGTGCGAATGCTGAGCTCCAAGCTTGTGAGAGAAGCTTTTTGTAGCTCGCGGTTCCATCTGAGCGTCGAGCCCCAAGCTTGTAAGCGAAGCTTTTTGTGGATTGCGGTTCCATCCGAGCGCTGAGCCCCAAGCTTGTAAGAGAAGATTTTTGTGGCTCGCGATTCCATCCAAGCGCTGAGCCCCAAGCTTGTAAGAGAAGCTTTTTGTGGCTTGCGGTTCCATCCGAGCGCCGAGCCCAGAACTTGTTTTAAGAACACTGGAACAGGGCCAAAGCTTGTTTTAAGAAAGCTGGGACGATTACATCATATTGACTTTACAAAACAAGGCACGGCATGCCGATTACATCTTATAATTTACATAAGGGTATCTGCCAAGGCTAATCCTCCCTTTCGAGGAATTTGATAAGGTGGTCTGTGTTCCAGGCACTTTTGACAGCCTTGCCCTCTGGGTCGGTGAGGCGGTATGTGCCCGGGTGTACAACCTCAGAAATTTTGTATGGGCCTTCCCAGTTCGGAACCAGCTTTCTCTTTTGGCCAGGGTTAGATACCGCCAGCTTTCGAAGGACGAGGTCCCCTAGCTTGATTTCGGTGGGACACACCCTTTTGTTGTAGAACCTCTCGATTCTCTGTTGGTATTGTGTTCCTTTTGATGGCAAATTTTTTCCTAAACTTGTCTATGAGGTCCAGGTCGGCACGTAGCTGTGCCGAGTTGCTTGCTTCATCAAAGGCCATGATTCAGGGCGAAGGGAGCCCGATCTCGAGGAGAATTACTGCCTCTGCACCGTAAGTCAGATTGAATGGTGACTCTCCCATGGGGATTCTCTTTGTCGTTCGATGGGCCCAGAGAATGCTCGGCAACTCGTCGACCCATAACCCCTTGCAAGAATTATCAAGTAATTTCTTGAGACCGTCAAGGATCTGGCAGTTTGCGTTCTCGGCCTGGCCATTCAACTGCGAGTGGCATACCGAAGAGAAGCATTGCTAGATCCCGAGATCCTCGCAGAACTTTCAGAAATTCTTACACGAGAACTGAGTCCCATTATCTGTGATGAGTATGTGCAGAATTCCGAACTGGCGACGATGTGCTTCCAGAAGAATTACCGGTTTTGCTTCTCGGTGATCGTGGCCAGGGGTTTGGCCTCAATCCACTTTGTGAAGTAGTCGATTGCTACTATCCGAAACTTTCTTTGGCCCGTTGCCTTCGGGAATGGGCCTACCAGGTCCATCCCCCACATAGCAAAGAGGGTCGGACTGGCTAGGGAGCGGAGGTTTGCTTGCGGAGCCCTTCTTATCGAGGAGAACCTTTGACAGGGAACACACTTTTTGACCAGGGCCAAGGCATCTTGCAGCATCGTGGGCCAGTAATACCAGTGGTTCAGAGCCTTTCGGGCAAGCGATTGGCTCCCCATATGGCACCTGCCAATTCCTTCGTGGAGCTCCTTGAGAGCGTACTTTGCTTTGTCAGGGGATTAACAGCAGAGGTAGGGCCTTCCGTCCGTCGCAGTGTATGATTGCTTGAAGAGGGTTTCGTTGATCATGGCGAACCTCTCCAAGCGGACCCTGATCTGCCTCGCCTCGGCTCGATCTTTGGGGAGCTCTCCTTTGATTAGAAACTTTCTGATAAGAGTGGTCCAGTCGTCAGGCTGAGCTCCGTTGTCTATACATAAGGTCTTGGAGAGGTAGATACTCGGCTTCAGTAGTACTGCGATCAGAACGCTACGGTCGAGACCTTCGAAGGATGAGGAGGCTAATTTTGACAGGGAATCGGCCTGGGCATTCTTCTCTTTTGGGATCCTTAAGACTGCAAACTCATCAAAGGATGTCAAGAGCCGCTGGACCACGGCCAAGTACCGGATCATCCGATCGTCACGGGCCTTGTACTTTCCGGTGATCTGATTGACCATGAGCTGAAAGTCACTGAAGGCCCTGATCTGTCTAGAGCCTGCCTGGTGTACCAGGGTGAGCCCTGCGATCATGGCTTCTTATTCGGCCTTGTTGTTGGAGGCTGGAAAGTTGAGGCGGAGGGAATATTGGAGAAGGAAGTTGTCAGGTCCTTGCAAAATGATGCCCGCACCACTCCCCACTTCGCAGGAAGAGCCGTCGACGTAAACTTCCCACGTCTGATTGGCCTTCCCACTTTTGGGTTGCTCAGAGATGGTGCATTCTGTGATGAACTCGGTGAGGGCCTGTCGCTTGATTGCTGTTCTTGGTTGATAGCCGATATCGTATTGACTGAGCTCGATTGACCACTTGACCAGTCGGCCAGAGCTCTCGGGCTTGTGGAGTACGACCTTCAAAGGCTGGTCCGTAAGGACCTGAATTGAGTGTGCCTGGAAATAAGGCAGAGCTTCTGCACGGCTATAACTAGGGCATAGGCCACCTTCTCCATTTTCATATACCTGGTCTCGGACGAGAGCAAGAATTTGCTCACATAGGACATCGTCTTTTGGACTCTGTCTTCTTCCCGAACGAGAACAGCATTGAGCACGCTCTCCGAGGCCAACAGGTAAAGCCAGAGAGGCTCGCCCGGTTCAGGTTTGCAAAGGAGTGGAGGGTTGGTAAGGTACTCTTTCAATTGGGCAAACACCTCCTGCTGCTGGATACCCCATTCGAAGCCTCCAGTTCCGCGCAAAGCTTTGAAGAACTGGAGGGACTTTTCTTCGGACTTGGAGAGGAAACGGCCGATGGCCGCCAATCTTTCCGTGAGCCGTTGGACCTCTTTGATGTTTCTAGGAGGGGCCATGTCTATTATCGGGGTTCACCTTGATGCCGCACTGGCTGACGAAAAACACGAGAAATTTTCCCGAGGAGACACCTAACGCACACTTCACCGGATTGAGCCTCATATTGTAGATCCGAAGGATGCCAAAGGCTTCTTCCAGGTCGGCGATATGGTCCTGTCCTCGTTGGCTTTTGACGAGCATGTCGTTGACGTACACCTCCATATTGTGACCGATCTGGTCTGTGAAGACTCGGTTGACGAGCCTCTGATAGGTAGCATTGGCATTCTTCAGCCCGAAGGGCATAACCTGGTAGCAATTAAGACCTTGGTCGGTGACGAAGGACGTCTTGGCTATATCAAGGGAGAACATTCGGATCTGGTTGTAGCCTGAGAAGGCATCCATGAAAGAAAGGAGCTCGTGACCCGACGTTGCGTCAATCAGAGCATCGATGCTGGGGAGAGGGAACGGATCTTTGGGGCACGCCTTGTTGAGGTCAGTAAATTCTATACAGATCCTCCAGCTCCCTCTCGCCTTTCTGACCATCACGATGTTCGCCAGCCACTCGGGGTAACTGACCTCCTGGATGAACCAGGCAGACAAGAGCTTGTCTACCTCTGCTTTTACAGCCTGCTGCCTCTCTGGGGCGAACTTACGCCGCTTTTGGATGATCGGCTTCGAGCCAGGGATCACGCTTAGTCTGTGCATGATTAGGTCTTCGGAGATCCCGGGCATGTCGGAGGGCTTCCAAGCAAAGTGTAGCGCCCCGATTTCCATACACTGGGAAACCGTGACACGAGCCAAGACCTTTTCTTCAATTAGTCACAATACACAGAAAAATAGGAGAATTTAAAACTTTTTATTCAACACTCAATACATTACAAGTCTGAACATTATACAACTGCAATGCCTTACAATAGAGTTACAATATTACTTTTACATTCCTGAGTATTACAACCTTCAACATCTTACATCAGAGTACAAGGAATGAAGAACAACACTTGGTAACTCTCACTCGAGTACTTCTCAACTAATAGATAATCAGTACATATACTGCAGCGGAACTAAGCATAACACTGACTCCTTGCTTTCCTTGCCTTGAGTCCTCCTGAATCTCGCCTTTGTACTTCGGCGATCCAGTACCTATGGAAGTGGGGACGTCAGTATTCACTGATGCTTAAAGGCTGATCATATAGCAGCGAATCTCCCAAACAATATACAAAATATAGCAATGGTGTTGGTGTAGTTTAAGTGTTTGTGAGTGCTATGACTAGACTCTAATGCGATACTTAAATAGAACTAGGATGCATCCTATTCTAATGTCATCAAGTCTCCGAAGTCAACATGCAGCCCATACTACATGCGACCCTTCTCAAGCCGTTTCTCCATATATAGGGATTTGAACCCGCGTTATGAATTCTAATTGTACACAACCTGTTCTTGACAGCTACACGTGACTTATGAGGTTGCAGATGTGGTCAAGTCCCACTAATGCATTTCTCCAGTGGTGTCTATGTTCGCCACTGCGACCCGGCTAACCGGACCTCTCTCAAAATAGACGAACCCAATGTATCGGGTGTCATTACAAAATCAAACTATAGGGTTTCGCAAGCGCAGGGTAGCGCGAAGCCTACCCTGTGGCACCCTCTGGGGTCTCGCAAGCACAGGACTGCACAATGCATCCTGTGGCACCCCAGCCACGGTACTTCAGGAATTAACAGCGCGAGATACGCAACCCGTGTCCTCAACTTGTGAGACGGCACCGTACGTATCCCTTTGTCGGGAAAGTATAACCCAATAACACCACCTGGTCTGCCTCAAGGGACGAGTTAGTCATAAGGTGCCCCCTACAACCGACTCCTCTCTTCCGGCAAAGGTTTTAAGTAATGATCTTTATAAGTCACTACCCTAATAATGTCCCTAGCCCTGAATACTCCTAGGGAGGACAATATTATAACCACAACATGCTAGGCCTTGATTTAGACTTTGCAAGACAACTCTACTAGGCTGCTTAACCTAGACTTACCGGAACCCCTCGGGATCCGGTCCATGGCTCATCGATCCAAGACTTCGGCAGTGTGAATATACATGCATGCCGTTACCCTAAACTTGGATTTCGTCTATACTCCGGTCCTCGATCAACCTACCATGGTTAAGATTCGACGGTACACAAGGAGTGACTCTTCCACAGTTTCTTAGGGTAAGAAAACATATGTCTTGATGGTCGATAGCCCTTAGGGTGGTAATATCACCCTAGACGAGCACAACAAACTGTGTACTAGCTAACAAGCTATACACGAGTAACAACCACATACGAGCCAATAAGCTACGTATGAAATACTAACTACCTACGAGCCAGGCGGGCCTCGTAGGAGATAACCACGTACATACCAGCCAAATAAGCCGCGTATGAGATCAACAGCTACGCACGGGCCGGTCGAGCCGCGTACGAGACAACAACCTACATACGAGCCAAATAAGCTACGTATGAGACCCACAGCTACATACGGGCCAGTCGAGCCACGTACGAGCACAACCATATGCAAACAACCATACAGGTAATCAATCTTAAAAGCAACTAAACGTGCTTACTAGCAAACTTGATCTTCTATCATTAGAAGCAACAAAAGAATCTACTAGTAATCTATGATCGGTATTCTACTAAGGAAGGACCAAATGCGACATAACAATCTTTATCAAACTAACTATTACTAGTGGTCTTCCAAATCCTTATTACTTCAACCTATAGTATTTTAAGCATGTCATACACTCGCAAGCATCTTCCTATGTTGATCTAATTATAGTACACAACATAACCACCAACCATAAAACTCCTACAATGTTCTAAACATGGTAGGTTAATTAAACATCAATCCTACAACATTATAAGCATGTATAATGATTCCTACTACAATCCAAGTATAGATAAATGAATCTAGCATGGTATATGCTTTCCTACAATCATCTAAGCATAGACAATTTATTCTAGCATGGTATATGCTTTCCTACAATCATCTAAGCATAGACAAATTTATCTAGCATGGTATATGCTTTCCTATAGTCATCTTAAGCATAGATAAATTAATCTAGTATGGTATATGCTTTCCTACAATCATCTTAAGCATAGATAAATTAATCTAGCATGGTATATGCTTTCCTATAAGCATGAATCTTACTAAGCATGAATAACTACTAGCATGAACATACAACATTCCTAAGTATATATAAATATATACTTCTAAACATGGTAGATTAATTAGCATCAATCCTACAACATGTATGTCATTCCTACACATGATGGGTAATTTTAGAATAAATCCTACAACATGTATATCACTCCTAAACATGGTAGATTATTTTAGAACAAATCCTACAACATGCTAAGCATGAATATCATCCTTAAACATGATAGGAAATTTTAGAACAACTCCTACAACATTCTAGGCATGAATAAATTAATCTAACATGATAGGAAATTTTAGAAAGAATCCTACAACATTCTAAGCATATTTATACTAATCTAAACATGATAGGAATTTTAGAAAGAGTCCTACAACATCCTAAGCATATTTATACTAATCTAAATATGATAGGATTTTTAGAATGAATCCTACAACATTCTAAGCATATTTATACTAATCTAAACATGATAGGAATTTTAGAAAGAGTCCTACAACATCCTAAGCATATTTATACTAATCTAAACATGATAGGATTTTTTTAGAATGAATCCTACAACATTCTAAGCATCATTAAACTAATCTAAACATGGTAGGAATTTTGGAATGAATCCTACAACATTCTAAGCATGAAAACATGATAGGTAATTTTAGAATGGATCCTATAACATTCTAAGCATATTTATACTAATCTAAATATGATAGGATTTTTAGAATGAATCCTACAACATTCTAAGCATCATTAAACTAATCTAAATATGGTAGGAATTTTAGAATGAATCCTACAACATTCTAAGCATGAAAACATGATAGGTAATTTTAGAATGGATCCTATAACATTCTAAGCATATTTATACTAATCTAAACATGATAGGATTTTTAGAATGAATCCTACAACATTCTAAGCATAATTAAATTAATCTAATACAATCTTAGCATGGTATTTACTTTATGAACATAAAATAAACATCTACAACTATCTACTACTACTACTACTCCACGAACATAACATACAACTATCTACCACTACTACTACTTTATTTTAGTCAAGAACATAACACCCAACTATCTACTACTACTACTACTTCATTTTAATCAAGAACACAACATACAACTATCTACTACTACTACTACTACTTTATGGACATAAAACATCTACAACTACTTACTACTACTTCTTTATTTTATCAACATACCACTACTACTTTATTTAATCAACATACTACTACTACTTTATTTTAACATGCTACTACTTAATTGTCTACTAGTCTTTATTAGTATTGATTTATTATCACTAGTATTTATAAAAGAAAAGATCTTTTTATTTATTCTACAACTAGTGATTATAAAAGAAAAGATCTTTTTATTTGGTCCAACCATATGCTTATCTTTTTAGTCCAAGTTTAATACAAGTCCTACAACCAAAAATGGTTGTATAAAAATGTTCATATGCTTTATGTATAGTTCATATTCAAGTCCTACAACCCCAAAATGGTTGTATGTACAAGTTCATATGCATGGGTCATTTTTTTGTCCAAGTAGTTAATTCTTTTACTAACATCATTCAAATATGAAACTCCTACAACCATACTACTTCAAACCATCCATACCAAAAGAAAAATAAACAAGGAGGGTAAGAAGAAGAAGAACATCAAAACAATTATTTAAAGAATTAAGCAAACAAACAAACAAACAAACAAACAAACAACCAAAGGAGAACCCCCACCTTGGTTCACTTGTAGGAAGAACTAGCTAGCTCAACCTTCTCCTTCCCCTAGCTCTTAGAACTCCTAGGAACCCTACAAATAAAACTCTCAAGTTAGTATGGTGATCTCTCTCTCTTTTCCTTTCTTTCTTTCTTTCTTTTTGATCTTTCTAAAATGAGACTAAGGTGAAGGAAGGGGGTATTTATAGGTGGAGAGAGGGGTGAAGAATGCAAATATGCATGCACACAAGTGCAAAAAGGCCCTCCCTTAATATTGGGGCCGGCCATACCCCTAGGGGAGAAGGGGTGAGGTGGAGGGAGGTGTTATGTGGTGGAGGTGTGATGTGGGAGAGATATTTTCTAGTAGGGTTTTTACTTAATCTTCTTATGCATACAAAAACCCTAGATTAAGCCTCCTAATCAAACCCTAACCCTCTAATTAGGATGTTATAACAAGATAAACACCTAGTCCAAAAATACACAACACATAATTCGTATAATGCACTAATCGACATACAACTCGTACGTGCGCATATATGTCTGTATACCAGAAAATCTTCGCATAATCCGTATAAAAATAATTAAATCTCGGAAATAATAATAAAATAAATTTTATTATTAGTTCGGAAGATCACGGTATCAATTTGATACAATACGGATGTATACTGACCGATATCTGAATACAGATAATGTCTATGAACAAACCGGGTGAAAAATCACCAAAATATTCAAATTTAGGATTTAAAACAAAATAATAATAAGATATTATTTTATATAAGGTAATATCCGTCCGGGATATTACACAAAGAGGTCGTTGTTGCGGTGAATGCAGTTGATCAGGTCGGGCGCGAGGGAGCAGCTCATGTGGAACCACTTTGACATGTCCCCTGTCTCGAACGAGACTTCTTCTAGTTCGTCCGCCGGTTCGGGCTCCGGTTGGCTCCTTTCGGGTTGCAGCTCGACAGCGTCCAGGGGAAACACACGCCCCCGACAGCTGTCATATAGCATGATCGTGCTGCTTCTTGGTTCCCCCGAACGACCTCGACGCCTGACTCGGTAGGGAACTTCAATTTCAGGTGGTAGGCCGAGGGAATAGCTTGGAGGGAGCAGAGCCCCGGTCGACCAAGGATGGCATTGTAGGCTTCCTTAACGTTCACAACCATGAAGTCTATTGATTCGTTTCATCTGTGGGGGGCCGTATCGGCGGTGACATCCAAGGTCACGATCCCCTGTATTAGCACCGGGATGCCGGAGAACCCGTGCAGGGTATACCCGGCTGGCTTCAGCTTATCTCGGGGAAGCTTGAGGTTTTCAAATGTTTCCAGGAAGAGGATTTTCACTGAGCTTCCATTGTCCACGAGGATCCGATGGACATTGAAGTTAGCCATGACGAGGCTGATGACGAGCGCATCGCAGTGAGGGAGCCGAACCCCCTCCAGGTCTTCCCCTGAGAAGGAGATAGGGAGCAGCTGGACCTGGGGGGAAGGGAGGTGTCGGACGGCGTTTACCTCTTGGACGAACGCCTTGCGGGAAGTTCTAGAATCCCCTCCCATAGACCCCCATGGATGCAATGCAAAATGGCTTGGCCTCCGGTCTCTTCAGGCTCGGGGTCCCGCTCGGGATGCTGTTTGGGGGTGCGAGGAGGAGGAGAAGGCCTCCGGTTCTTCGTGTCTCTTCAGTCCCGGGCATCTTCCTGGGTGAATTCTCGGAGATACCCTCATTGGATGAGGGCCTTAATTTCGTTCTTCAGGGCCCGGCAGTAATCGGTGTCGTGCCCGTTGTCTCGGTGGAAGCGGCAGTAGAACCGCTGGTCTCTTTTCTTGTTGCTAGTTGGTCAAGAGGGCATCTGGACGAGGACCCTATCCTCAATCGCTAAGAGGATGGTCAACACATTTTGTGTTAGTGGTGTGTACCTCTCAAAGCATGGGATCGGAGGGACCCTCTTCATATCAGTCCCGTCTTTTGGGACCTTCTTGGCTGGTTCTGCCTTATCGGCCTTGCGCTTCCCCTTCCCTGGGACCTCTTTGGCATCCTCTGGATTTAGGGCCTCCTCAGTCCGGATGTACTTTTCGACCCGATTGAGCAGGTCGGGGAAATCGAGGGGAGGCTTCTTGGCCAGGGATGCCTTCAGCTGGCCGTGCCGGACGTTGTGTCGGAACGCTTCCAAGGCAACCCCGGCATCGAGGGAGGAGACCGACCTTGCCTCTATGGTGAACCTCCGGACGAACTCCCCTTCCTTCTATCGGAGGTCCAGTAGGGACGCACTCGTCTTTTCAGCCTTCCTGTTGGTCACGAAGTGGGCCAGAAAATTGGGCTCCATCTGGTCGAACAAGTAGATCGAGCCGGGAACGAGCTTAGAGAACCATTCCCGAGCCGGACCCCGGAGGGTGGCGAGAAGGCACGACATAGGAGGGGATCCGAAGCGCTGTAAATCATTATAAGGGTCTTGAAACCTTCCATGTGATCAGCAGGATCACCCTCACTGTCATAAGTCTTGAACTGGGGAGATCGGAAATTTCGGGGTATTTCTGCTTGGAGGATTGTAGCGGAGAAAGGAGGTCGGGTCGGCCTATGACCCTGAGCTGACCTCAGGCCGCCCTTGCCAAAGTGGTCGAGGCGGTTCTCCATTTCTTGTAGGCATCGCAGGACGTCCTCGTCATGTTCTGGCGGACCGGTTAGGCCGCGAGACGCGCTGGATCCGGCATCCGACTCGAGTGAGAGCGGTGGAGTATCTCGTTGATAGGGGTCCCTAAGATGGCATCCACGATTTCGTTCCGGAAGTCTTGGAACTCACTGCGGGTGACTGGAGCTTATCCGGTCGAATCGCGTTGGGGTGGCGGCCTCTGGTCGGTGCGACTGAGCTCTGGCTCCGGCTCTTGGGATGGATGTTTGGGATGGTATGGGGCTGAGTTGGAAGCGGTCCCTCCCCTGGTTCGACTGTCCTGTCGGTTCTGGATGACCCGACGCAGGTCGGTTGCTATCGAGAGAGAAGCGCACGGCCCGGGTCCGAGATTGACCCTCGGATGGTTGGATCCATGAGTATCGGCGGGGACGTCCTGAAGAGGGGTGTCCGGACGACATGAAGAGGTGACAGCTCTTCTGGGCTTGGGTGCCATATGAGCTCGGATTGAAGGGATGCCGTTAATGGCTGGGATCGGACTGAGGTCCGTACCGAGGTTTCCCACAGACGACACCAACCTAACGCGGTTTATTTTTAGGGGTGGCTACAACAAGTGTGAGTTCTCTCAATTTATAAAGTGGAAGTCGCGGTACTGGCTATACGCCCGACCCTCGGCTGAAGGAACGGCTCGGGAGCAGGCAGGAGTGAGGTGGAGGTCGGATGCTCGGCTCGAATCGGAGGCTCGGCTCGGTCTCGTGTACCTGCACTCGGCCTGGGAACATCGGGGTTGATCCCGGTGGCAGGCCCTCCGACGGTCTAGTTAGTTACTGAAGGGTAACAGTAGCTAGGGTTTTTAGAGGGGAAAGATTGATTACCTGGTGAAGGGAGAGATGGGCCTGGTTTTATAGGCAGGCCAAACGGATCTGGACCCGTTTGGGCCGGGTCTGGATCCTTTTGTCCGTGGGTCTGACGTGGCAGAAGCCCATGGGGCTTAGGGCTGATTTGATGATTAGGAGTGAGCAATTTTTGAGGAAATCCTGTGGTCTAGGAGAGGTCACGTCATCTAATCCATATCAAGTATCTAAAAGGAGATTTTGCTAGAAGCAATGATATAAAAGTTATCCTTTTTTGTTTGTTAAATTCTACAAAAAACAGTCTTCAGCTGTATGCGTACAAACCGAAAAAAAAAACCTCTAAACTACCTTTTTTTTGAAAAAAACTTCTCAACTTTGTTTTTTTTTTTAAATATGCCCCTGAACTTCTTGACTAATTTGGTCCAATCATGTCCCGAATCACTTTGAAAAAAAACAGTTGCATGGTGTTTTTTCAGAAAAAAACAAAATTCAGGAATGTTTTTTAAGAAAAGAATAGTCAAGGGATGTTTTTCAGAAATGCATAGAAGTGAGGTGTTTTTCTAAATCCAGTATTTTTTAATTTTTTTTTAAAATTTTTATAGTGCACATATGCAAACATGTCAAATAGTGCTTGTTCTCGGTTGACTCTGTCTTCATAGACCTAATCAGGCTCAGGAATTTTTTCCCAAAACGACTCATTTTTGCAAAGTTTTTTCCAAACCGCCTTACTTTTTTTTTATTTCCCAAAGCGCCCTACTCGGTCTTTCAAAGACCGAGTCTAGTGCAAATAGACTCGGTCTTTCAAAGACCGAGTCTATTTGCACTAGACTTTGCGTTTATAATAGCGCAGATCCCCTTTCTTCTTCTTCTCGACTTTTGATTGTTTTTTTCTTTTCGCTCTGTCCCTCAACGAATCCGTCGCACTCGCTACTTTTTAGTTCGATTACTCCCTTAATCGATCGTTAAACTTCCCAAAACCAATTACTCTCTAATCCAATTTCGATTTTCCCCAATCCTATTCCCCAAAATTGATTATTTCTTTAAACCGTAAACCCCGAATACCCAAAATTGGAAGATTTCGGTTGTAGGATCTTGCTCTTCTCGCCAATTTCGTCTTCGTCTTTGGATTCTCCTACTTGTAAGGTATATTTCTTAAGCTTTTGCTAAGCAAAATTTGTGTTAGTGTTGATGCTATTGTGAAGTTCATTAGTTGAATTTGACTTATTGTTGACAATGTAGAGTAGTTATTGATGTTATTTTTAGTATTAATTTTGTTCAAAAAGAAAGAGTTGAAAGAGTTGAAGTTGGAATGAATAGAATTTTGTTGAAAGAGTTGAAAGAAATTTTATTGAAAGAGTTCAATTTTGTATAGAATTTTGTTGAAAGAGTTGAAAGAGTTCAATAACCTTGTTGAATAGAATTTTGTTGTTGAATCAATTTTGTATAGAATTCCATATAGTATGTGTTGAATCTAGTTTTTTAGAATTTTATAGAATCTAGGTTATGTATAGAATTTGTTGAATTTGTTATACTCTAGTTTTTTGTTAAAATTAGAGAATCAACGGCATTGTTATATAGAATTTGTTTTTATATCTAGGTTATGTATAATTAATAATATTTTTGTTGAACTTGTAGGATTTGTAGTCTATTGTAAATGGCACGCACAAGGGGTAACATGGAGGTAGGAGAAAGTAGTAGACCTCCACGTGGCGATAGATCACGTACTCGCGGTGGACGTGATCGTGGTCGTGGTCGTGGTCGTGCTCCTACCGAGGCTACTAATGTAAGTAATTAAATATTGATTCTAATATAATTGTATTACATTTCGGTCTATTGATGTAAATGTTATTGTTATGTAGGTTGAATTCAATTCAAATGAGGCGGGCACTTCCTCTTCAGTCCTTTCGTCGTCATATATCCCTTCTGGAGGCCCCGGACCACTCGACCCTTCACTCCTCACTCTCCAGCCGATGCATCGATCGCAGTATGTTTGGAACGGCGAGGCTACGGAGTGCCTCTTTAGGACTGGTCATCCGCTACCTGTGCACCTACGTATACACGAGATACTTAGAGATTGTGGGTTCTACGGTATTGCCATGATGACATCCATCAAGTGCGATCGTCCACTTTTGGAAGCACTGCTTGAAAGATGGAGGCCCGAGACACACTCATTTCACCTGCCAGTCGGGGAGATGACGGTGACTCTACAAGACGTTGCCATACTAACCGGGCTTCTAATCGATGGAGATGCAGTCACAGGATCGATGGATTTCGACCCAGTGTATATAGTGGAGGAGTACTTAGGGGTTGAAGTGGAAGCCGGTGCGATAAATGGGAAATTTATCCGTCTAAAGTGGTTGAAGGACATGTTTAAAGATAGATTGAATGACGGTTCAACTGCAGCGGAGGTGGAGTGCTACTGTAGGGCGTATATTCTAATGCTATTCGGCACGGTCTTGTTTCCAAATTCGACCGGGAATACCGTAGCACTGATGTTCTTGCCCTTAATCGCCGATCTAGGTAGGGTCAGCCGTTCCAGTTGGGGCAGTGCAATACTATCGTCACTGTATCGGAGTCTGTGTCTGTGCAGTATAGGTTCGAACCAGATGAATGGACCTCTAATTTTACTGCAGATATGAAGTTGGGAGCGGATTCACGTAGGTCGGCCCGTAGTACGGATCCAATCTCAACATTGGAGAGTTCTTTCTGAAGATATTGACATACTACCTCCGATCGGTGTGTACTGGACAGGGAAACTGACATGGACAGCCAACCCCAATAGGTGCTTGACGTACTACCGCGATGAGCTCGATAGGTTGGCCGCTGACTGTGTGGTGTGGACCCCTTACACAGAGGAGCGACTGATTCGACTGCCACCTATCTGCACGTTCAGGCGTAATTTGTGGCTCACGAAAGCACCGCTAATCAACTTTGGGGTTGTTGAGTTTTACTACCCCGATAGGGTGTTACACCAGTTTGGTCTTCACCAGGGAATTCCAGTTGCCGCGCCATTCAATGCCGAGATGCATAACATCACTGGAATGGGCCGTACACCCAGACACAACTGGGCCACTTGCTTCTTCAATTACGTTCAGAGATGGAATGTTCACCGTTTCGAAGAAATCATCGGTGACATTCCACCCCTTTGACCTCTCGTTGCATGGGGTGTACATGTCTTAGTACGAGAGAGTCACTAGACGGTTTATTTCCCCACCGTTGCAGACTCCTGCTGGAGTCGTTGTACCGATCCGTTGACCAGGGACCAAACTAGCAGATGAACATTCCGTGAGGTTGCCGATGTACCAACCAAAGGGATCTACTGTTCGTGGCTTTGTAAGTTTGAATGTTTCGTTTTAAAGTTTCAAAGTTTATATATCAATATGTTTTTATATATGTATGTGCATCTAATTCAACTTTTCATGTTTCTCAGTTGACCCAGACTTGGTCCCTTGCCAAGAAATGTGTTTCTATGTTGAATAGCAACATCGCCGATCAGGCGAAGGGTACAGTACGGGAGATGTTATCGTGTTGCCGTGCACAAGCTGATCTTGTGGGGGAGGACGCAACATTAGATGCAATACTGAGGACCCCCACACATCGAACGAGCGGCCGTACTGGTCAACGACGAAAGAGAACTGTTCATAGGCCCCCACCTCAACCTCAAAGTGATTCAGAACACGAAGAACAAGCAGAGCATGAGATTGAAGGGGATGATGAACAACAAGACGTTGAGGATGAGATTCAAGAAGAGGAGATCCCGTTGTCCGCACTCACACAGGCTACTCCACAACGTCGTAGACGACAACGAAAACCCCCCAACTTCTTCACACCGGATCCTTGACTTATGATGTTATTAATATTGTTGGTTTGTTGTAATAATTTTTTAATTTGGCAGCTGTTGTAATATTTTAAATTATTTTGATTTTGTAGTTTTTTTTTTAAATGTTCTTCTGTTTGTGATGAAGTTATTAATATTGTTGATGTGGTCGTGAAGATGATATTAACAACATTGTTGATGTGGTTGAGATGTGGTTGTGAAGTAGATGTGGTAGAGAGTTGTGGTTTGTTATGGTGGTCTTATTTTGTGTTAAGTTGGTGTGGAGTGGTGATATTTTCTTATTTTGTGTTAAGTTGATTTTGGAGGAGTTATAGAGGGTGATATGTAAATTCGTGGAGTTCATATTTTGGTGGAGTCCAGTTTGTGGAGACTTTGTTCAGTTTTGTAAAAGTTGTGAAGACTGTTGTTGAGTAAAGTAAGAGTTGTGAAGATTGTTTCAAAGTGTTTGTTGTGAGGAAAGAAAGAAAGTGGTTTGTTGTTGAGAAAGAAAGAAAGTTATTAATATCGTTGCGAAGATTATTTCAAAGATTGTTGTAGTGTTTGTTGTGAAGATTGAGGGTTGTATTTGGCTGTATCAAAATCTTCAAAATCTTAAACATGTTGGAATTTTGGCTGTATCAAGAGTGAGGGTTGTATTTGGCTGTATTTGGAAAGATGGAATTTTGATTGTGGTAGTGATGATGGGTTTTGATGCCCATGTTGGAATTTTGAGTTGTTTGATGGGTATTTGCAGTTTTTAAGGTTGATTGTGTTGTTGTTGTGATGTTGTTGTGTTGGTTAATGATGTTGTTGTTGTGTTGAGGATTTGAAAGATGTTAAAACACTCATCAGCATCTGGCTGTAGCAAAAAAAAACACTCAACATCAAGACTCGGTCTTTCAAAGACCGATCTTAATACAACCAGACTCGGTCTTTGAAAGACCGAGTCTTGTTGCTGAGTGTTTTTTTTGCTATCAGACTCAAGACTATTAAGCTCGGTCTTTGAAAGACCGAGTCTTGAGTTCAACATACTCCAGAGCCCAAGTAGCTCTCTGGAAACTTGTGAACATCACAGTCGGTCTTTCAAAGACCGTTCTAAAAACACCTAGACTCGGTCTTTGAATGACCGAGTCTTCAATCTGTGAATTTTTGATTGAAGACTCGGTCTTTCAAAGACCGAGTCTAGTTGTTTTTAGAACGGTCTTCGAAAGACAGACTGTGTTGTGCACAAGTGTCCAGAGAGCTGCTTGGGCTCTGGAGTCTATTGAACTCAAGACTCGGTCTTCCAAAGACCGAGCTTAATATAACTAGACTCGGTCTTTGAAAGACCGAGTCTTGAGTCTGATAGCAAAAAAAAACACTCAGCAACAAGACTCGGTCTTTCAAAGACCGAGTCTGGTTGTATTAAGCTCGGTCTTTGAAAGACCGAGTCTTGATGCTGAGTGTTTTTTTTTGCTATAGCCAGATGCTGATGAGTGTTTTAACATCTTTCAAATCCTCTCCCTTTAACCAACACAACAACATCATCTTCTCAAATCAACCACTTTCATTCTTCACAACAAACTTCACAAGATTCTTTGAAACAATCTTCAGATTCATTGAAACAAGTATTCTCAACAACAAACCACAACTATCTTCACAACATCAAACCACAACTATCCAAACTAAGTGTTCATTTCGAAATAAATATTACAAACACAATAGGAAGCACAGAATCAAATTTTAATTGTTTTGAGATGCTCTGTTAGTACATCGACGCTTGTTGTGTCCTTCCAACCCGCACCTTGAACATTCCATTCTTGTACCCTTGCTAGAACTATCTCTCACATTCATATCGTTGCGTATTCTCGTGGATTTAGGCCGGCCTTTCCGTGAACGTCGCAAACTAGAATCTGGTACAAGTCGTGGACCGTCGATAGTAGGCCAATATGCTTCATCTAGAATAGGACTGAACACAGGTGCCCAAGTTTGTGCTAATGACGTGATAAGGAAAAATTTATCAACATAAGGCTTGTGATCGATTGCACGATATGCATAGGCTGCTAATACATGAGAACATGGAATATGATATAGATGAAACTTCATACATGTGCATGTTTTCGTACCCAAATTCATGGTGTGCAAGTTCCCACCCTTCCGTTCTCCATTTACCATGCGTATACCCGTTTTGACGAAAAAAACTCCAGGCTGATGATGAAACATTGTAACCACATGTTGATTTGCTCTTTCACGGCGACTATCAATCAAATCATGTACACTTTTAGCAAAAATCTTCCCTTCACATAAAAGCTTACTAGCTTCCTGTCGACGAGTAGTAAAGTAAGATTTGAGACGTAAAAAAATCGTCTCAACAATCGCAGTTACTGGTAAACTACGGACTCCTTTCAGTACTGAATTGAAGCATTCTGACAGGTTCGTAGTCATCATTCCATATCGTCGACCTCCATCTGCATAAAGTGCCAATTTCTCAACCGGCTTCTCTTTCAACCAATTAGCCGCCTCGACATTGACGGTTTCAAGTTCAGCAAGTTTTGCCATGAACTTTTTGGGTTGGTGTTGACAAGCTATAATTTTGGCCTTCTTGCGCAATGCCTTGCTACCAAATTTACTAAAAAAATTTGTGGCAAAATGACGTATGCAATATCGATGAAATCCATTCGGTTCGTTCCAAGCTCCGTTTTGCAAATCCATAGCAGACAATATACCAGCATGACGATCCGAGATAACACACAACTTAATGCGATCGGTGACATAATACCGGATGCAAGTCATAAACCATGTCCACGTATTTATACTCTCTCCATCAACCAATGCAAATGCAAAAGGAAATAAGTAACCATTCGCATCCGGGGAAACAGCAATTAGCAAACAACCCTTGTACTTACCGTACAAGTGAGTTCCATCTAACTAATAACCGGTCTGCAAGACTTGAAACCTTCAATCGAAGGACCAATTGCCCAAAATACTCCCTTGAATGTTTTCTCGCTGGGGCTAGACTCATATTTATCCCAGTGGACAACGGTCCCTGGATTTGCTGCTTGAATTGCTGTTAGTAGAAAAGGCAACTTCGTGTATACTTCTTCGAAGGTACCGTACAACCTCTCAATTGCCTTTTGTTTTGCTTTCCAAGCTTTCTTATATGAAATCTGATAATTATATTCTATTTTCACAATCTCAATAATTGCCCCCGGAGATAGAGCAATATCCTTCTTCACCACACCCACAATCAAATTACTAACAAGGTTAGCATCAATTTTACAGTGGTCTTGATTCAATGTGGGATTCGTACAAGTATGATGGCCAACTATCTTCTTCACCACAAAATTTCTCCCCCCTTTCGGAACAATAGCTCGTAATCTCCAAGGGCATCCACCATCACTTACTCCTGGGAGACCTTGTACGATCTCCTCTATTGTACGTTTTCTAGGTGCCATTTTACATTTAACAGTGTATAGTGACGGTGTTGTTTTCAATATGACAAATTCACGATGTTTCTTGATAGAATACACCTTTACAGCATGCTAAATGGACTCTTTACTTACAAACTCCTATCCAACGTAAAATTCGTCTACATTGGATGAACCAGAAGTCTCTTGTGGAAATGGGGGTACTCTAGCAGCTTGAGCCATCTCCTCCGTAACATGAGCGTTAACATTAGCATACCTATCAGTAGCTCTCACTTCATTAGAACTATTGTTCGAAGGATTTACATTTGCTACATCATCATCTTCTTCTCCATCATCACTTTCTAGACTTTCATCATCGTCTGTTTCTTCCTCTTCTTCATCATCATCTAATAAGCTGTTGTTAACCACTGTATTTTGAAAGAGTTCAAATACACTGTCATTTGGAACATAGTCAGGAACCGGTGTAGGTTGGGGGGGGGGGGGGGAACTCAACATCTGTAGAATCAGCATTTCTTGTATTTGTGAAGGTGTTTTCTTGTGAGGACAGTGGATTTGGTTGTGAAGATTGAGCGGGGTTAGACCTCGTCTGCTGTGTAGGTACTACCCTTATGAAGCTTGCACTTGGAATATCATGTGGCTGAGCATTCAAATTTTGAATTTGCTGAATATATAACTCTAATGCAGACCAAGCACAATTGGGATCAAATGTCCTAGCAATCAATGACTTTAGTGCATTATCAGTAGGTACGGGCACTGTCATAAAATACTGACCATCTCCTCTACCTGCTGCGTATCGAGCTAAAATTTTCACATTCCATTGATTCCTATCCCAATTAGTAACTTCATATATTTTCTCAACAAGTTCTTCAAATGTAATGGTTCGGGGTACCCAAACTATTTCCGGATCCAACACACTATAGCAACTACCAATCTTTGGATCACGAATAATTTCACCACCAAAGTATAACCAAATAGGAATCTCAAGATCCATACCTACGTATATTTATTAAAATATGCGAGTTATTATCTAACCACAAACAAAATCTATACCAAAATTCAGAAAATTAAAGACCAATATTCATCATACCTTCACAAGCGTCAAGGATAGAGCCGTAGATATTTCGGTAAAAGAGTTGAAGTTGCTATCCGCTTCAAATTTAGCAAAAAAAGAAAAAAATGGATCTTTTAAAATAAGGGTTTTGGGTTATTATAGTGGAGATGGTTAGAGAGTTAGGAAGATATTGGTAAATATATTTAGATTAAGATTAGATTTTGTGGATAGGAGGTCGCCCTAGATTTAGGAAGATGGGTTAGAGAAATAGAGTAGGTTAAAGTAGAGAGAGAGAAGAAGAAGAAAGGGGATCTATGCTATTAAAAACGCATAGTCCAAGACTCGGTCTTTCAAAGACCGAGTCTAGTGCAAATAGACTCGGTCTTTGAAAAATCGAGTCTTGGTCTTTGATTTTTCAAAGTGCAAGGTCTATCACTAGACTCGGTCTTTGAAAGACCGAGTAGGGCGCTTTGGAAAATAAAAAAAAAAGTAGGTCGGTTTGGAAAAAACTTTGTAAAAATGGGTCGTTTTGGGAAACAATTCTCAAGCTCAGTCCCTACATTCTTCTTGTGGTCGTAGTCAAAATTGAGAGCTAGACTACTAGAGTGCAACCAATCGTCGGTGAACTCGCAAATGATTGATCGACCAGTCTAATCTATAACATGCATCACACCTTCACCATGAGTGTCTAGTTGCTTATGTATCGTTATCATGTTCTCTTTGTTTCTGCTCGAGAAAAGTAGTGGCAGGGAGGGTTGACCTAGCAAGTTTCATGACACAATATTCCTCTCACCACACGTACAAACCACACGTACAAATGACTCTATAAGTATGAAAACGAACATTGTTGCTGTTGTTTTATGTGTGTGAGCAAACATATATGTAATTTTTTTTAATAAAAACAACAAAGATTAAAGCTTCGATGTTCATCGGTGTTGATCGTCAAAAACTGTACTTTACTTCGAGATCTGTAAAACAACCTGATACACTGTGGTTGGCCCCGGTAATAGACCATCCGAAATCCAAGTCAGAAACTCAAAGATATGATCGTTTTTGATAACAGAATTTACAATTACCTGGTTTTTAAAGAGGTCTAGAGCTATATATACTAGTGTAATGCACGTGCGATGCACGTGGGGAAAATGGGGAGGAAGAATGAAAAGGACAAAAAAAAATCTACCAACATGTGCGCTGCACGTGTTGACACACACACGAATAAAAAATTGTTTATTTGTTTAGATACCCATCTCTCCCATTATAATAGTTATAGATATTTATATATAGTAGCTGAGGGGGTCATTTTCAAGAAATTATCTATTCCCAGTGTTTTGATAAGGTTAATTACTTTCTCCATGTTAAGAGATCGAGTCAGGACTATTCTCTTGATGAAGAGAAAGAGTTTTCCAATTCTCTCTTGTGTATGGAAGGATAAGATCGGTGACCCCCTAGAAATAAGGGATTTAAACTGGATTTTTCAGATGAATCTAGACTCCGGTGCGTTATGACTGCTTTGATTGCTCCACATTGCAGACCGAATTTGGTTGACGAGCCTGAAAGTGACCCATTTCTTTTTGTTAGATCTGTATACGCTGAAATTTACCATTTCACCTTTCGAGAGTTTTAAAATTCGTATCTGATTTGAACTGTCACAACGTTGTTATATATTTTCCCCATATCAACCATAAATCAACGATTTTGAGACCCTTCACAACAAATCCAATGAATGATCAGAAAATTAGAACTTGAATATTTAATAATGCAGCTTAATTAATTAATCCGATTAGTAAGTAAAAATTTTGACATGCAAACTTGCGAGTTCTACACTTCTCCATAAAAAATTATGTAGATGGATTTGTAGTCCAAACTGGGGACCAATGCATGGGCAGCATGCATATGACCACAATCTTCAAATTAATGTGGTCCATAGAGAAATGTTGACTAGTGAGTGCATTAATGATTAGTAGTTTTTTGTTTTGATGCTCCGACTCATCTCCCCTATCTACGTACTAGCTGGCGATTTATTCAGATCCCACCTTCTGTCAATCCAGACATCAATTTGTTTTTCTTCTTCTTCTTTGTCTTTTTTGGTAACTTCTTTTGATAAATTAAAAAGAAATGTCCCCCTCTTTTCTTTGCAGGCATGTGTCAGATTCCTGGGTATCTCAGTAATTCTAGTCTTCTTGTATGTTTTTTTTGAGGGAAGTCTTCTTGTATGTTGTTTTGCAGGTTTCTTCTGGCTGTGGTCAGCTATTAAAGTAGATTTTTTTTACCAAACTATCCCAATTTTTAAAAGTATGTATGAAATTATCCCTATTTGAAAATTTAATATCAAAATATTCCTATCGCTAACGGGGTTAACGAGTCTAGTAGTTTTCCTAGCGTTAACTCCGTTAGCGTGCTGATGGGATTACAACTTTTTCCCTTGAGTAAGGATTTGCAGAAAAACTCATCCAATATAGACTCGTTAACCCCGTTAGCGGTAGTATTTAAACCACTCGCGTTAACGGGGTTAACGTTTGTAGTTGGAACAGTATGGGACACTACCTCAAAGAGGGGTGTGGGTAAAAAATCACTAAGTATAGACACGTTAACTCAGTTAACGTGCCTATTATTACCAAGGCCGTTAACTGAGTTAACGACTGTGAAAATTTTAAGTTTTCAGAAAGTTGAAACTTTCTGGAAATTGGAGATACTCACACACGTTAACTCGGTTAATGTGCCTATTCTTACCAAGGCTGTTAACTGAGTTTACGACTGTGAAGATTTTAAGTTTCCAGAAAGTTGAAACTTTCTGAAAATTGGAGATATTCACACACGTTAACTCGCCTTGTTTTACCAAGGCCGTTAACTGAGTTAACGTGCATGCCTATCTTCACAAACAGACTAGTAATCGACACACGCTAACCCAGTTAACGACCTTAGTATAAAGAGGCGCGCTAACGGGGTTAGCATGTCTATATTGGGTGAGTTTTTTGCCACATCCAAACAAGAGGGAAAAGTTGTATCCCCTGCGGCACGCTAACTGAGTTAGCGCGAAGAAAATTACTAGGCGCGCTAACTCAGTTAGCGACAGGGATATTTTGGTATTAAATTTTCAAACAGGGATAGTTTCGTACATACTTACAAAAAGTGGGATAGTTTGGTAAAAAATTCATTAAAGTGGAGGCTAATTTTTTTTAAAAACCCCTGAACTATGGTCTATATGTTGAAAACCTTCTTAAACTTTTTATTTGCAAACAATTTCCATGAAGTATATAATTTGGGTAAAAATAATACAAAATCGGGACTGTTCAAATCGGACACGAATCTTAAAGCTCTCCAAGGACAAAATGATAAATTTCGCTAGAAACGGGTCCATAAATGGAAATTCGGTCTCTTCCAAGCCCAATAACCCAAAACAGATCTGTGTAACTGGGTTGTTATAACAACCCACTACAAATGAGTTCATGATTATTTAAATATGATTTAAACTCATAATTATCGATAAGAGACGGTTCAAAAACCATATTTCTTATCATGAGAACAGTTTTAACTCAAACTCCACAACTACCTTTATCTCTTCATGAAGAAGAGATAATCATTTCAATCTAAAGACACTAGGAAGTAAAGATAAATCATTATCTTGAATCTGACCCCCAAAGTGACTATAAATACTTCATGACCTCCATAAGAATCAGGTAATCAATATTTTGCCACTAAAGACTTCTCATATTCTTCTTGAATTTTAACTTGAGCATTGGAGGGTCTGTTGCCGGGATCAACCCCGGTGTTTCAGACTTTTGCAGGTCAGTCAAAACGATCATCACCATCCAAATCAGATCCAACGGTGCAAACAAGTCAGGTTCAGGAGTCAACATTAGTTGGAAATGGTGAACATCAGTGAAAGTAAAAAAGTCAGTTTTTTATTGTTTCTAAAAGAATTCACAAAATTTTTTTGCTTTTACATAGAAATCAGCAGCAACTGTATGTTTAAAAAAAACACATCCCGACGTAATGAGCTTTCTGCTAACTTTTTTTGTCACGTGCATCGCGCGTGACTTGAAAATGAACAATTTTGCCCCTGACTGAATTAAACCCTTCTTTTCTTCTTCTTTTCTTCAAAAACCATGTCTTTCCCAAATGTAAACATAATCCTAAATCAACTCGAAATCACCAAATCAAGCCGAAATCGATCCCTTCCACCACGAAAACCTATCTCGATCTTTCTCCACACGTGATGCCTTCCTGGATCTTTGTTGGTGGCAATCGATCGAATCAATTTTTAGTGCTCGATAGAAAGAAGAATCTTGGAAGATCAGAGGTCACTCCCAAAATTTAAGTTGAATCATGTGAGTTGTCCATTATCTATCCTTCTTCCTTTCTCTTGTTTTTAACTAGAAACATCTATTTATAGGGATGACGTTATTGGTTTTGAGAATCTTAAAAAAAGGGGTTGTTTTCGGAAGGGGGGCTTTGAATTTGGGGTGGGGGTTATGGTTTGGACAACAACTCAAATTACCTTTGCATTCATTGTGGGGGATGCCATAGCATGAGTAGGTTAGGGTTTTGGAATGAAGACATAGATAATTAGTAATGGAAATGTTTTTGGTTTGGTGTTTGATTTCATTGGAAGAGGAAAAAAGGTTACTTTGGGAAAATCATCACTTTAGGAAAATTTGTGCTATTATACAGATACCATAGAACCAGCTCCAAACTCATAACTTTTGAAAAAAATTGGACTTTGCAAGGATCCTTCCCCCACGTTTGAGAAGAACTCCTAGAAGACCACCTAAGACTAGAAGGAAGAATCTTTGTGAGAATAAGTGTAAGTTCTCCAATGACATGTCAAAGTTGCAAAGAGCTAGCCAGATGGGCTCAATTGTGAAGTGCACAAGGCGTCACCAACCTGGGCACACCATTAAAAAGTGCAAGAACGAGCCAGATCCTCCACAAGAAATGTCAACCAACAAAGGTGGGAGACCTAAGAGGAAAAGAACTGATGAAGTTGTTAGAAGCGTGATGCAAACTTTGGGTGAGCTTCAAAGAGGGAGAGGTGGTGGTTGAGGGAGGGGTAGCCATAGAGTAGTACTTAGTTCTAATGCAGATGAAGCCCTTGGATTTGAAAAAAGTAGTACAAAATGTGGGAGGAAAAGAAAGAAGAAAAGTCCATATATGAAAGGGGTTAATTGTAAGAAGTCAAAGGTAAATTGTTACACCATTTCAATTTAGTTTACAAAAATCTCTGTGTCTATTGATCAATTTTGCTTTGATGTAGGTCAATAACTCTATTGAGAGGCTTGGTGATGGTGGAGGTGAAAGTCAACAGCAAATGACTTTGATGGTTAAGTTTTAAATTTGAGTGAATTTTTTTTTTATCTCTATGAAATCTCTAAATATCAACTACACATAATTATTGATTTGCTATGTGCTAGGTTGGTAATTTTGATGTTGTTGAAGTGGAGCATATCAACCAATCAACATTACTTTCAGTTTTAATTAGGGGTTTGTATCAACTTATCATCTTCTCTGCTAATAATTTTGTTGCTGATATTTTTGTTGATGTATGCTATTAATATTGATCACACAGTATGATGAATTGGTTTTTATTCTGCTAAAGCAATTGTATTGTAGATGTATGCTGTTAGTTTTGAACACTCTGTATTTGGAATTGGTCTTTTTTTGTTGAAAACAATAAGAACTGCTGATATATTTGATGAGAATGTTGATCTCCCTTTGATGTCAGGTAAGTGAAATAATAATAACCTGACTGATTGAGGTTTATGAATATATGCCTAAATTTAATGATGTTTTTGTTACAGAACATGAGAGCTGAGTGAGGTTTTTATCAGTAATGAGAAAGATGGATGATGTTTTCTGACCCAACTTCGAAAGTTGAATGTGGTTATCCAATACTGGCTAAAAAGTTAGATGATGTTTTCTGAACTAACTTCCAATGCTCAATGAGGAACTGTTATTAAAAGGGATAACTGAACAACATACAACAATATTCAAAGAGATAAGTGAGCAAAATACGAAAATATTCAAAAAGATAACATAGTGACAAATCTTCATTGCAAACACTCAATCTCAACTACAACAATACCCAAACTAACAAATTCATTCTTGAGAGTTAATACATGTATCACAATTTTGTCATTTACATTACTATTTCATAATATATAACAACAAACCAACAAAAAAAAAGAAAAAGAAAGCACCTTATAAATCCCTTAATGGTTCCCTCTCTAACTTTCAACTCCACCACCTTCTTCATCAATGAATGACACTCTGCTTCCAACTCATGCTTCCGATTCTTAAGATCTATGACAGTGGCACCAAGTTTAATTTCCATCCTACTTGCTTCATAAACTAGCAAACTCAACTTATCATTTTTCATTTTCAATTCTGAGTATGTTTTTTCCCTTTTCTCCGCTCCTCCCACAAGTTCAACCCACCGAAAAAATCTGCATTTGTCAGTTTGCAAATTTGGACAGCCAGCAAAGTATCTTCTAGCATTTGCAGCCATACTGACTAACTTGACGCCTACAGGCTCCTTGTGATAACACAGTATGGTTCCACCTTCATCACAGCTGTTATGCAAGCTCCTCCTTGAAGCTTTGGAGGTTGTCAAATCTGCACGTACATGTATGCATACATCAAAATAAGAAATGTGACAAATATAAGAGGGAATGAATTTGGAGTGAAGAGATAACTTGACATTCGACATTTTAACTCGGGAATGGAATCGTTTCGGGATCGATTTGGGGGTTCATTTGGTGATTTCGTCTGGATTGCATCAGGATTGTGGAAGAAAGTGGAAGGGATGACGTCAGGATTGTGGAAGAGGGTGGAAGGGATCGATTTGAGGGTTGATTTGGTGATTTCGGGTTAATTTTGGATTATGGTTAGATTTTGGGAAGATAGAGTTTTTGATAAAAAGAAGAAGAAAAAAAGAAGAAATGAAAGGGTTTAATTCAGTCAGGGGCAAAATTATCAATTTTCAAGTCACTTGCGATGCACGTGACAAAAAGTTAGCAGAAAGCTCATAGCGTCGGGATGTATTTTTTGAAAGCATATTCCAAGGAGATTTTTTGTGCAAAAAAAGTTAGGTTTTCTGCAGAAAGGCCATAGTTCAGGGGTTTTTTAATTTATTTAAATTTTTCCTAAAGTAGTACTAATCATCACACATTTTATTTCATGAACTGAAAATACCATTATATTATGTATTTAGAATTATGAAAATTATAATATATGCATAGTTTTTGTAAATAAAATTTATTATATAATTTGTTGCATATGTAGCAATCTCAACTCTTCTTTTGTATTTATATTCACAGTTTTAATAGCTTTTTATGAGCAAAACCATTTAATATTATAATGGAAGAGTTGGGGTTGTCTTTTGTAGACAAATGAATCCATGTATCGCCCGTGCATAACTTATATAAAGGAGGTCTCAGGTTTGAGGCCAGACTACGTAGAACTTCTTACTTTAAAAAAGTATATATTTATTAAGACGTGCATCGCATGTGTAAATTACTAGTTAGAATTTAATGGTACACAATTTTTATAACAAAAAAAATTGAAGGAATAGTTACAAAGTAAGTTTGTGTGAGTGTATTTTTCTTTTTCTTTCAAATTGGCGTTAAGTGCTCAACGTTAAAAGTTAGAAAGCTTTCGATTAAGCTCTCATTACATATTACTAGTAATTTACACGTGTAATGCATGTATTTATATATATATATATATATTTAAAAGTAAAAATCTCGACGTTGTTTAGCATCATACCTAAGACCTCCTTTATATTAGTTATGCACGTGCATTGCACGTATTTATTTGGTTATAATGCGCGTGTTTATTTGGTTACACAACCCCAACTCTCCCACTAAAATATTATAGATGAGAGATTAGAGATATATTTAAGCAAATAGGGTATTGCATTTTGTTGCTTTTATTTTCAATGTGAGAGCAAACAGATGATGTGAATTATTTAATGAAAATTATCAAATTCTAACCCTTACTTTAATCAGAATTAATCACGTTAACAACTCCTTAATCTAATGTTGTTACGATCGTGGACGCTTGAATCTGATTTGGATGCCAATATCGCTCCAAGAAACCTGCAAAAAATCTAAACACCGGGGTGTTCTCCTGCAAAAGACCCTCCGACGCTCAAGTTAGAACTCAGAAAAATAATTGAGTTTTTTATGGCAAAATTATTATTACCTGATTCTAAAAGAGGTGGGGGGAGGGGGGGAGGGGGGGGGGGGGTATTTATATGGTATAAGCTAGTTACAAAAGATTAGTTTAATAGAGTTTTTTTTTTGTATTTAAACTGCTGATTCCCATGGTTAGGAGATAAGATAAGTTAATAATTCTCTTTTGGATTGTGGATTTAGTCAAGTATTTTTGACTAATCAGGACTCCTCTTATTGGGCTGTAGATATCTCCTTGCTTGTAGGCCTATTTTGGGCTGATGGGCTTGGAAATGGCTCTTGTTCTCCATACAGGCCTGTAGTCGCTGTCAAATTATTGTTTCATTCCTAGAAGCTTTGAGATTCGAGTCTCAAACATGTGACCTTGATTCGTTGTGATTTTTACCCTCATCATAAGCCCCCACTTCTGAAGGTTGGTTTTTCAGCCTTCTAGAAGTAGTTCGACTTTTTCAGGTAATCTGAACACCTTTTTGACTTTCATGGACGATTAAAGAGGCTAGAAACCTCTTTGGGAGCTTTTGGAAGTTGTAGCAGCTTTGTTGAATTTACATTTTTTTTTTCTAAATTTTTCTCGATTTTCCTGAATTTATCCAACTTTTTAATCAAATTTTCAAATTGTATAATTAATTTTTGCATTTTTATTTAATTATTCTAAAATTTAATTATTTTTTGGGATTAATTATTGTTTTATCCGAATTAACAATTACGTTTTAGAATTTTTAATTAGTTTTTCAAAATTTTTAATTATTTTCAAAATTTTAAATTAATATAACTAAATTAATAATTATTAAAAGGAAATTTTGAATTAATTTATTGTACCTGGACACCAGGCACGATCTGGAGCAATGGATCACAGGATCACAATTTTTGGAAAGATCGGGTGGTCCAAATTCGAGCTAAGTTGCAACTTACCCGATGCAACTCTTACCCGGTGTGGAGCTCTAACGTGCTTTTTGAAGAGATCTAGCATGTTCATCAGTAGGAGCAGACATTTTGATGAGATCTGACGAAGAGAAATTGATGTTTTTATCGTGTTGGTTGGTGCAGCACTTACCTGGTGTGAGGCACCTAATAGGGGCTCGATGCTGCGTGGCATGACACATTGCGCTGAGCTGGCATTGACTGGCCGCTAAATTGTTTCTGACATGACACAACACGTGGCACTGTGCTGATGTTGGCTCTCCGTCACGTGGTGCTGATGTGGCACTTTTTTTAAAACAAATTTACAATTTTTATTTATTTTATGTTTGGACTTATCTTGACCGTTTGGGGGGGGGGGGGCAAATGGTCGGGAAGCCCAACCGATAACCCCATCTTTATAAATATCCCCCTACCCCATTTCTCACTCCACTCTCCTTTTCTCTCTCCTCCATAACCCTTCTTTCTCTCTCTTGATGTTCGACGATCTTCTGTTCTCTGAAGACATTCTGTCCGACCGTAGGGGTTAAATCTTTACTTAGTCACATCATTTAAGCATATATTTATTATTTATAAGATGTCAAGGGCTTCTTCAGGTGACAAATCATCTTCTTCGAGTCGATCGGTTGAAGAAGTAGCTGCTCCTTGTGTTTTGAGAAAAGAGAAGGGGAAGGGGATAATGGGGCCTTCTTCAGTCAAAGTGGGAGAGATTGTAGAGATGGATTAGAGGCCAGGGGAGTTAGAGTGATACCCTACTATTCTTTTTGGGTTTACAAGCATTTGGTAGTACCCCAAAGATTTGGGAATTTAGTTGAGCACGGTCTTCGATATGAAGAGCCGGAGTCTCAGGAGGTAACGGAAGCTGACTTGATTTCAAGAAACTTGATAGAGGAGAATTTTCATCAGAGAAGAGCCACATTCGAGACCCTTTCTCAGTATGAGCTTCTTCTGCCCATTCCAAGTGTTAGGGTATGCTCGGCGCTTCTCCATGAATATTGTTTCTATCATTTATACTTTTCATGCCGGACTTCATCTCCCTATACACCTTTTTGTGAGAGAAGTTTTGAGGTGGTACACCCTCAGTCCGATACAATTCATGTAGAATGTATGGAGGCAGGTGAACACCTTTATGTTACATTGTCGGGAGGCGGGAGTTGAGCCGAATTTGAGATTGCTCAGGGCGCACTTCAAGCTATATCAGAAGAGAAAATCGAGGCACCGCTTCTCTCTTACCCCCCATGCGGGTGTGAAGTTGATTAAGATTTCATACTCGAACAAGTTTTGGAATGAGAGGTTCTTCATTATGCATATCCCAGAGCCGTGGGGGGTCCCGTCTAAGTATTAAACCCTTGTTCCGAAGAGGGTGAGATCGGATCCGGTACTGAGTGAGGATGAGAAGAATATGTGTGAAGAAATCCTTAAGCGGGAGCCCTTGAAGCAGATCCAGTGCGGAGGAGGTCCTCTTTCAGAGGGGTATAAGACCAATAGACCCTAGTACAACTTTAGTTTTTAATTGCTTTTCTTTATTTCAGTACTTAGTATATTTTCTCATATCTTCCCTTGTTTTCCTTTGGAAGAGTTAGACGGCATGGATTTCGCGGTGATGATGGAGAAATGTAGCTAAGCTCCAAAGCGCCCGATGGGAATAATAGGAAACCAACGGTGACTAGGCCTGGGAGCGTGAAGGCAGCTAGGAGCTCCTCGACCTCCACCCCTGTAGCAGATCTAGGCTCACCCCAAGCATCCTGTAGGAGTCCCATCCCAGGGGATCTCACCTCGGAGTCTATGCTTGAGAGACAACGCCCGACCTTGATCACTACAACCGAAATGATCCTCCCCAATAGGCTTAAGTTGGTTTACCCCCAACTGGACATCAAGCTGCATGATGGCTTTCTCGGGGATGGGGATAGGTGTATGGAGGCTATTCGACACCCCCAACCCCAAAGGACAGGGCTAGGATGACCGCAGAAGGATTAGACTCATTTTCCATGGAGTTGGCTCGGGCCAACATGTCAGTGAGTATTGTAACTTTGCTTCTCTTATATATTTTTTGAAGATCTTGTATATTTCTTATAAGTTTTGTAGTTATTTGTCTACTTTTCTTATATATCACCTGCCAGCTTAGTAACCTGATACAATAGGTGGCGGAGGATGAGAGGCATTGGGACAACTCAGAGAAGGCAAAGGCCATGAAGGCCTGAGAGGCAACAGAGCTTCAAGGCGATGCCCTTAGCGAGCGGGTTGTTCAACTTGAGGCAGATCTGAAGAGGAAGGAGGAGGAGGCGATCAAGGAGAAGGAGGACGTAGTCTCTCATGTTAGAGCCGAGGGGGAGGATCACATGTTTGCAAACATGTAGAAGTCATACCGCAAAGCCATTCATGACATCGAGTGCGTTTGCTACTTTGACAGGCGGGGGTACCATCTAGGTAAGACCTGAAAAGGAGCCGGTACTGGGAGACTTGGGTGATGAGGAGGAAGAAGAGACATTGTAGGGTGAGAAAACAGCAGTGGGGGCGAAGAGATCCGAAGGAGATACGAGAGCGAAGGGGAAGGAGACCGTGGGGACTTCCTTTTCTCTGCCTCCGTTTGCTAAGGTGGATCCCCAACTCCTCCTATTGTTCTAGTTTTTTGTTGTTGTATGTGCCTAATAGTGGGCAGACCACCGCCTGATGTATCTTCCTCTTTTGAATGAATGAAAAATCTTGTTGTGTTAAGTGCGTGTGTTTTTCTCAGTTAATAATCACTTTTGATGTGTTGTTTTTAACTCTTGAGTCTTTTTATCCTTGCAGTTGTGTTTATTATCACCATAGTGACCACATGCTCTATTCCATTGGCAGATGATCGTGTACAGTGGGGGAGATCCTAGAGATGGCGAGATTACTCGTATCCATACTAGGTTGTGCGTGGAGGATTTGGGGCATACTCGTTTGCGAAAGAGGTTATCCAGGGCAGAAGTGGAGCTTGCTCACCTGATGATACATGCTAACCAAGAGGAATGTTTAGGTCAGGCATTTTGGAGATAGATTTTTTTAGATGCATTTCTGCAAAGTGGAGGGACGTTTGCACGGTAGGGAGGTCCCTTTCGTGGAGGCAGAGCGTCGATAGGAACTTAGAGATTAAATTTCTTTGTCGTTCTTTACTTTTGTCTACAACCGAGAGGGATGCATTGAAAAATATAGTGTTTGAGAAGATCTTAGAGGTTGTTCATCTAAAGGAGACTATTCCCGAACACTCCGGCGAGGCTCATCTGAACTGTTCATCTCGCATTATGCCACTATAGGCACTGGTGCCTCAAGGATGCCCAGTTCATCTCGCACTGGTGCTTACTTGCAAGTTGCTAAAGCAACTTCGAGTCATGGGTATGGAGTCCAAACTTTTAACAAGTTGTGGAAGCAGATCGAATGGCGAGTTGAGCTCTAAACTTGTTTAGTTACTAGAGCGTCTCTGAACCACGAGTATTGACTCCGAAATTGTTATTTGGGGTGCTTAGTGAGTTGTTGGTGTTGCTCAGGTAGATGCTAGGTGTCTGACTTATTCTTTGCATTCAGAGAGTTGTACAAGAATTTGCAATATAAAATACTATGTTTTGTATTGAAAAATTAAACCTAAGTGGATTTTTTGATTGCTAACCTTTATTACATGCTTTGGCAATTATATTTGTCAGCCTTATTACAATTGAAAAACTGCTGTTAGGAGAGGGCGTTAAGTGCCCTCATTGTACTTCATCAGCTGTTCGGCGTTCCAAGTCCTTGGTATCTTCTCCCTCCCTAGGCCTTCAAGTTGGTAAGTTCCTAGGTGGACTACTTGTGAGAACTTGTACGGTCCTTCCCAGTTTGGAGCGAGTTTTTTCTTCTTGCATATATTAGATATTTCAAGCTTTCGAATGAAAAGGTCTCCTTCTTTGAAGCTGGCCGGACGAATATTCTTATTGTAGAACTTCTTCACCCTCAGTTGGTTGATAAGTCTTTGTAAGGGTAGACTTTTTCCGTACTTCATGAATGAGATCAAGATTGCACTGGAGGTCATTTGAGTTCTACTTTTCTTTGATGGAGAAGAGGCGTGGGGAATGTAAGCCGATCTCTAGGGAGGTGAGTGCTTCCATACCAAAGGTGAGGTTGAATGGAGATTCTCCTTTTGGTATTCTCTTCGTGGTTCTGTAAGACCATAGCACGCTTGGGAGTTCTTCGACCCACATCCCCTTCAGAGCTTCTTCAAGTCTCTTTTTAAGGTCATCCAAGAACTGTCGAATGGAATTCTCTACTTGACCAATGGTTTGGGGATGCAAGATAGAGGAGAGACGTTGTTCTACCCCTAGATCGGTGCAGAACTTGCAAAATCCCATGTTGGATTGTATTCCATTGTCGGTGACTAATGTTCAGGGATCCCGAACCGACCGACTATGCTCTTCTAGAAAATTTGCTAAACCTTGTGCTCTGTGATGGAAGCTAGCAGTTCTTCTTCGACCCACTTTGTGAAGTAATCGATGGCTACCACTGGAAATTTTTGCTATCCAGTAGCGCAGAGGAGGGGGGGGGGGGAACGGTCTGAGTTGGTTCATTTATCACATGGTGAAGGGGATGAGGCTTGACATGGAGCTGAGATTGATTTGGGGCTTATGGAGGGATGCATTGGCAGACATATACTTGGGCATCATTAAGGTGAGTGGGCCAATAATATCCTTGATTGAGAAGTTTTTATGTAAGTGATCTTACATCAATGTGGCTGCCACCTATTCCTTCATGTAGTTCTCTTAGAGCATAACTTGCCTCTTTGAGGGAGAGGCATTTCAAGTAAGGTTGGCCGTCAACCTAGGTGTCGAAGCACTTGTAAAGAATTCATTGGACAAATGTATATCTTTCAGCCCTGACCCAGATGTTTCTTGGTTCTTTGGGATCTGCTGGAGGACTCCTTTGTTGAGGAATTCGATCAAGGATTTCATCCAACAATATCTGGATGTCTGATGGGTGACGAACATGAGCTCTAACGTATCCTCTTTGATTCTTAGAGTGAGTAGGACCTCGATGAGCATGGTGTGGTTCAGTTCATTGAAGGAGGAGGAGGAAAACTTAGAAAGGGCATCTGCCTGCTCGTTTTCCTCTTGATGGATGCGAGTAACTTCGGCTTCCTTGAACGTAGCTAGATGCTTTTGTATATAGGCTAAGTATTTGACCATGATGTCATCTCTGTCTTCATAGTCTGTAATACCTCGCAAAATTTAGTTATGACAACTTTGCTCTTGCATGTGTTATGCACGAGTATTTTGTACCATTGTTATAATGTATTTATGTAATACCCTAAATATTTTTAGATGTTAAGAGGCCCTCAATGTCAAACCAATACAGAGGGCAGCCACCAGCACATAAGGTCAAGTTGACTGGGGCAATAGTGTTGTGATCACCGGAAAGCAAGGAAGTTGTTTCTTTTGTGGGGAGACCGAACACTACAAGACAAAGTGCCCGAAAAGAGGCAAGAAAGTGATCTACTAACTGTTGAAAAGAAGGCCACATCCTGCTCAATTGCCCCCAATATTAGGAGGGAGGGTAGAACCAAAGGCTCGCGAATCAGGGGGAAAAGCCATACAATCAAAGGAGAGTCTTTGCACTGACAGAGGAAGATGCATACAACTCAGATGATGTTATCACCGGTATGGAACAACTTGAATAAGGAGAAGAATAAATGATTAAGTTACTTAATAAGGCTTTTGTACGAGAATAATGTTGTGAATTAAATGATGTAATCTTTGATGTAACAAGACATCTTATGATCAATGGAATAAAGGCCAAGCTTTTATTTGATACTGGGTCATCTCACACTTTTGTGCCTTCCAAGTTTGCAAATAAGTTAGATGTTGAACCTTAGATCTTTCCCGACCGAGTATTGGCAGTGTCCACACTCTCAAGAGGCACACTAACTACCGACATATATTACATTTGGTGTGATATCGTGATTGGAGGAAGGATTTTGGGTATAGCTCTTATTGAACTGGACGTTTTAGGAATTGATGTAGTTGTTGGGATAGATTGTATGAAAATCTACAATGCTACTATCGAGTGTAACGTTAAGAAGGTGGTAGTGAAAGCACCAGGAAGACCTGATGTGGCATTCGAAGGAAAGAAAAGGTACAAAGGAGTAGTAGCAGCTCTACACAAGAGGAAGATTTCCAAAGAAGTCAAGAAAATTATAGTAGCTCGATACTTTCCGACCGTATTTTGGATGACCTACCTAAATTGCCACATTATCGAGACGTCGAGTTTAGTATTGTTATACAACTAGGATGTGCTCCAGTATGCACCATACAGGATGACACGATAGAGCAAGATGAGGTCAAGAAGCAAATTGAAGAGTTATTACATTAAGAATTCATTAGACCCAGTGCTTCACCATGGGGAGCACCGGTGTTGCTAGTGAAGAAGGATGGGTTGACGTGGATGTGCATCGATTACTGAGTTGAGCAAAGTTGCGGTTCAAAACAAATAGAATGTATTATATATGTATTAGTCCCCTAGGATGTATGACTTATTTGATCGACTTCAGAGAGCATCAGTATTCTCCAAGATTGATCTACGTTTGGGCTATCATCAGGTTTGGGTCAAGGAGGAAGATATACATAAGATGACTTTCAAAACTCGGCATGGACACTACGAATTCATGTTCCTGCCATTCATAATGACTAATGCACCAATAATCTTTATGGACATGATGAACCAAATCATGCAGCCATATATTAACTCAATTGTCATGGCATTCGTCGACGATATTCTTGTGTATTCAAAGACAGAAGAGGATCATGCCAAACACTTAGCATAAGTGTTGAAGAAGCTACAAGAGCAAAGATTGTGCGTAAAACTATATAAGTGCAAATTCTGGAAGACCGAAGTTGCATTTCTGGGTCATCTCTTCTCTAAGAAGGGAGTAGTCACTGATCCACAAATGATTAAGGCGATGAAAGAATGGCCTCGACCCACAACTATGAAGAAAATCAGGAGTTTCTTAGGATTGACGAGATACTATCGACGGTTTATCCAAGGATATGCACATATAGTAGTACCATTAATTGGACTAACTACGAAGAATGTGAGTTTCATTTGGACTAACAAGTGTGAGGAATGTTTTGAGGAGTTGTAGGAGAAGCTGACAACAACACTAGTACTGGTACTAACATAGGCAAGCAAGAAATACGATATTTACAGTGACGTCTCACTCAGGGGATTAGGTTGTGTCCTGATGCAAGACGTAAGGGTGATAGCTTACGGGTCTAGACAGCTAGACCATATGAGAAGAATTAACCAACTCATGATCTGGAACTAGCCGCAACAATATTTGCTCTGAAGCTGTGGAGACATTATGTGTATGGAGAGAAAGTCAACATGTACACTGACCACAAGAGCTTGAAGTACATTTAATAGCAGAAAGGTCTGAATCTGAGGTAGAGATGGTGGTTATAAGTACTTGAAGACATTCTCCCCGAAATCAAGTACCACCTTGGGAAGGCAAATGTGGTAGTAGATGTCCTTAGTTGGAAGAGTAGTTTGTCCAGTTTAATCACAACACAAGAAAAACTGGAGGAAGATTTGGATCGACCAGAAATAGAGGTAATAATGCAGAATCTAGGAGAAACATTAGCGCATTTGAGACTTCAACCTACTTTGAGAGATCATATCATCGAAGGTCTGAAGTTGAACCTAGAAATAAAGAAGATGAATGCGCAAGTTCTTGCAGGCAAGCTATCAGAATTCCATGTGAAGGACATAATACTCTGGTTAGGAGAGAGATTGTGTGTGTCTGAAGGGACAGACCTGAAGGAAAGACCGCACACCACATTACTGTCGATACACCTAGGGAGGACCCAAATTCATAATGACATCAAACAACATTTCTGGTGGTTGGGCATCAAGAGAGATATGGTAGACTTTGCAGCTAAATGTCTCACATGTCAAAAAGTCAAAGCAGAAAACGAGAAGCCCGGAGGATTGCTGTAGCCACTACCTATTCCAAAATGGAAATGTGAGAATATTAACATGGATTTCATCACATGAATGTCGAGTAGTTCAAGAGGGATCACACCATATGGGTGATATTGGACAGATTGACCAAGTCTGCACATTTTCTACTGGTCAAGATTGCCTGGTCGATGGAAGCATTGGCAGAGCTGTATATTGAAGAGATCATCAGACTGCATGGAGTGCCGGTAACAATCGGACCACAATGCGAGGTTTACATCTAGATTCTAGAAGGGTGTAACAGACAGCACTGAGTACCAAGACTGATTTCAGCATAACCTTTCATCCGCAGACCGATGGTTAGGTGAAAAGAGTATACAGAACTTTAGAAGACTTGCGTTGAATGTGTATACTGGATTTTGGAGGATCGTGGAAAAAGTATCTACCTCTAGTAGAGTTTTCTTACAACAAGAGTTATCAAAGAAGTATCGAGATGACACCATTTGAGGCGTTATACTGCAGGAGATGCAGAATGCCAATGTGTTGGTATGAAGAATGTATGTACCAGAGATAGTCCAATAGATGAGTGAGAAGAATGACTTGATCTGTCAAAGAATGGAAACAACCCAGAGTCGGCAGAAGAGTTATGCAGACAATAGAAGAATAGACCCAGAATTCGAAGTTGGAGACTTTATACGTATCGGACCATACCAGATTCTGAGGAAGATATGCAGACCGCTTACCAACTGTAAAAACCTGCACAACTGGTACAGAATGACGATGTCTTTCATGTATCGATGTTGAAGAAATATGTACCAGACTCTATACACATACTGCTAGAGACCCCACATGACCTTCAAGTGAATTTAACTCATAAAGAAACCCTAGTGCAGATTGTAGTTAGGAAAGAGAAGGCTTTGAGAACCAAAATGATTCAATTGGTCAAGGTCCTCTGGAGGAATCACTAGGTGGATGATGCCACGTGGGAGTCAGAGTATAGAATGAAAAAGGATTATCCTGAAATTTTTACTTAAGGTGGTGTGTTTAAGATACAAACTTGTACCCTAGTAAGTTCTAATGACCAAACTTTTCTTGGGGGAGGTGTAACACTTCGCAAAATTGAGTTATAACAATTTTGCTCCCGCATATGTTATGCAAGGGTATTTTGCACCATTGCATATAATGCCTTATGTAAAACCCTAAATATTTTTAAATGTTACTCCATGGAATATAAATATTTGGAAGTGTCCCATATGCATATTTAATATACTATTTTGTTAACTTGAGGACTTAAGAACAATTAAGTTGGTGACGAGGGACTTCTAGGGAAAGAGTGAATGCGAAAAATAAAAAAGGGCCTTAATAAAATTATCTTTTTTTTAATGCGTGGATCTTGCTGGTTAGTGACACATGTGAGGTTTAGAGCAGATAGTTAAATGATGTAGGACGAGGAAGTTAAATGATGTAAGAAGAGGTAGTTAAATGAAGAATGATAGAAGATGCGGTGAGCTTGTGACTGTTGTGTATAAAAGCCAAAAATGCATCCCCTCTTTCTGAACCATCGATATTTTCTCTTCCACCTAAACTGAAGGTTTTTAAAGAGATTAAGGTAATAAACTACTCTAAAGGAGCTTCTGCTGGGAAAGATTTGTCAAGAACAAAAAGAACTAACTAAGGAGGTTCAAGAAGCAATAGGTGGGTAACAATTTTACTACTCTGATTTTAATTATATTATAGGGTTTATGCATGTTAGAGAAGCTATATATGTTTTGTATTGGATGATTATACATGCTTAGATTGATTGAATCATATGTGAATTATTAATTAATTGTGTAAAATTACGGTAATGTTAACTTGGCAACATTTCACAGTTTCTGTCCTGAATTTTGGACTTACTTCCGAAAATCATTTCTCTTAACTAGATGGAATTTGAAGCCCGAACTTTTTATATGTGTTTCTTTTATATGTCTACATCTCCACAAAATTTCATGAGCTTTGGATATTTTTTAGTATTTTAAACAAATCCAAACTTAGGACATGTTTAACAGTTTAGCCTGGATTCTGAAAATTTGTACACCTTCTGGTTTCAAACCATTTTAACCGCTTATATGCAGTATTTTGAGGAAACTCAAAACTATGAATGTGAATTAAATTTGTTAATCTTTTTTTCGAGTCTAAGAAATCAAATTAAGTTTCATGGAGTATGATATTTTCGGTGGTTATTATAAGTTGCAATAGCTGCAATTTTCTGGAAACCTGAACCTACCGTTTTGTAAGTGGATTTAGACAAAACAATTGTGGTTAAATTGAGATGTTCTTAACTACAATGTTGTAGTAAACTCATTCAGAATTCATATGAAACTAAGAAACTCATTTTCTGATATGTATTGAAATTTATTTAGTTTTTGCAAGACTACTATGTTGCTATCCAAATCCATAGTTGAATATTCAAACGGAGGATTCTATATATAGGACCGAGGATACGCCCTGTAATTTCACGTGTGTGAACTAAGGGTAGGCTGGTAAGCCCCATGAATCTGAGAGAATGAATTGGTCAAATCTAAGGGAATTATTACGACTTAGGTAAGACCCAAGTTCGATGGACTTAGTGAACTCCGATGGAGGAATGGAATAAGGTCGGTATGACCAAGATTCAAGTTTGTATGAAATGTATGTTTTGAATATGGATTGTTACGTCTAGATTACATTTTGTTTTAGTTAGTGAACAACTTGCATTAGAAGAAAATATGTCTGAAACAATGACAGACATGACCGGTAACGAGTTGAGGCTCCTAGGAGTGGTCGGGACCGAGAACACGCCCAGTAATTCACATGTGTTGGCTAGGGGTAGGCTGGTAAGATCCGTAGTTACGGAAGATCGATTCGCTGGGATTAGGGGTAGGTTGGGAAGGTCCATGAAATGGCCGATAAAGAGTTGTGGCTCCTAGGAATGTTCATGACTGAGGATACACCCAGTAAATCCGCATGTCTGGGTTAGGGGTAGGTCAGCGAGGTCCAATATCCTGTAAGTTTAACTTACACGTGATTATGCATTGGAGTACTCGTCATTGGGTTTAGGTGTGCTTAACAAGGTATTGAACCCTATATTGAGAATAAAATGCTTATTAGTTTGTAATTTGGAATTAAGTTGTATGGGCGACATAGTGTGTAACCCCAGTTTTCATTATTGTATTTTTTGGGGTATTATTATTCATTGTACTCTTCGTCGTCTCTTCTGAACCCTTGTAATTGATTTTCTCTTAATGGAATTCATTATTGCCTTCGACTCAATTTTTGTCTCCCAATCTGTTTAATTTGAATTTTTATGTTGAGCCTAAAATTTGTTTTTTATCTTATTCAAATTCCTTGCATATTATTATCTCCAATTAATCTAATTATAAATCCTATTTTATTCAATTATTATTTTCCCTTTTGGATCTAAACCCAAAACCCATCCCTATTGAATTTGGATCGTAACCTGCTAACCCAGTACCTAAACCCACATCTTAACTCTAATTCTAAACCTATATATATACACTATTAACCCCTAATGATCACTTAAACCTAATCCTGTTTTAACCTAATACTCCCAGCCGCCTAATCACCCCTACCCCGCATCTCCTTCCTCCTGCTCATCGCCATCTAGAACCCATCGAAGTCCCCTACCTCATTATCTTCCTCCACCATCCACTGAACCCCGCTCGTCGCACTCCTCGTCATCATCTCACCGCCTCCGTCTCGATCCCGAGCGCCGCCCCAGTCGCCTCCTCGACTGCACCCTTGAACTCCACCGCGACCCACCTCCGATCAGCAACAGCCGACTCCCCATTGCCGCCATCACCCTCCATGCCTTCCATCAACCTGCACCCACCGAACCCATCGATCAACCCGATTGCCACCTGCCTGTCTTCATCCCAGTGACTCGTCGCCGATGTCCTTGTTGTTGCTGCCACTGGCAACCACCGCAGCCGCCGTTGCCGCTCGTCGTTGCTGTCATCAGTCTTACTGTTGCTGCTGCTGCCGTTTGGCTTCTCTTGCATTGCTTTTTTGCTGTTTTTGCATTGTTGATGTCAGTCTTACTGTTGCTGCTGCTGTCGTTTAGCTTCTCTTGTGTTGCTGTTTTGCTGTTCTTGCATTGTTGCTGTTGGTTCTTTGCTGTGTTCGCTGCTCACGTGTGTTGCGCATGTTATTTAGTCTCTTGCACATGTTACCATCGTCGTTCGTCGTCATCAAGGCAAGTATCTTGTACGAATCTCTTTTGTTTCCTCGTACAAGCATTTTTTTGAAATACCGCAAGTAGATCTTCGTTGTGACTCGTTCTTCATGTTTTTCCCATTGATGATCTTGACCCTACCCGTTTGATTTGTTTCTATCAATTCCATAATCGTAAAGGATCACAAACATTTTGGTACTACACCCATTACACAAATATGAATTAGATCTAGATATTTATCTATATGAATGCATGTCCATGAATCAATATGAGTTATAGGTGTTTTGTTTGTATGTTAAACATGTTAATAATGTTTCTCTCTTGATGATTTTGAGAATAGACACGGTTTGCTGATTTGAATACCTATTAAATTCTGATTTGCATTATACATCAACTTAGATCCATCGTAGCTACTAATTATGTTATAATTCATGCAAAATAAATCTCATTTACTGTTGTCCTGATTTGGCATGATAAATTAAACCCTGTTAATAGCAGAATAAAGACTAAGTTTGTGAATATGAATTGTAGGCCCATATTTCTAGTTTTCAGAACTTTTGATGGATCTGAAATCCGATCTTTAACTTGTAAGATATCACACTTTTAATACTGTTGGGTCGCAAATCTCTAGATTTCTGATTACAAGATTATTGGCATAAGTTATTGATTAAAATTGATGCTAAGTGTAAAATTTAGACTTGGTATTAATCTGGACATAACTAGACATGATTAGGAGTCACCCTAAATTTTTGTAGAATTATTTGATAATTTTTCTGACTTAATATATTTATGCAAACATGATTATAGATTTGCTGCCTGCATTCCTCTTCAGTAAAGACCCTCAATTTTGATCTAATTCTATTTGTCATTGATTAAAATTTATTGAATGAGAATCGTAGATCTGTGTGTCTGGAATCCATAACATCTGACGGTTTTGCAATTCAATTTATAAATTGCAAGATATTCAGATTTTCGTACAGTGACATCTGAATTCCAGAATATAGTTTAAAATATACATCACCCTACTTAATTAGTTGAAACAGTAGATTAATTTAAGTATTAAAATTTGAGATTAATTATACTGACATTTAACACTGTTAGGAGTTTAAATATGATTTTTATGAAATTTATGAATGATTTTGCGAGTTACTTTTCTTTATAAGTATTTAACTCTTACCTACTGCCTGAACTTGTAATCAGTAAAGAATAAGAAATTGAACATAGTTTCTATGACTTTTATATATCGTGTGTATATGCGCTAGAACTGGTAAAGTGTCTAGTTTCTAGAACTTCTGACGAATCCAGATTTTTTTTTCTGTAGCAGCGGGAATTTCAGTTTTGGTGCAGCAACGTCCTGCTGTCCAGAATTGGAGTTCTTGTTGTTCCACTATTTATAAGTTTGTTATGACACCCGAACATGTTTTTCATCCAGTGTGAACCTATTTTCTATCCCTTTCATGTTTACATATCCCTGATTTTTCATGTTCATGTCTGCTTTGGTAAAAAGAATAAGTAATCAAGCTGGGGTTAAGGGAAAGATCTAGTAGTGGACAATATAGGAAGGTGTACTCAGAAGGGGGCCCATGTTTCCTACATGTTTCATGAATAGATGATTACATGATTCATGAGTCTGTTTATCTTTTTATATGATTACCTGACTTCATTCTTCCCTACAGGAAGGTGTACTCAAAAGGGGGCACATGTTTTCCACCTGTTGTATGAATACATGATTGCATGATTCATGAGTCTGTTTATCTGTTTATATGATTACTTGACTGCATTCTTTCCTATAGGAAGGTGTACTCGGAAGGGGGCCCATGTTTCCCACCTGTTGCATGAATACATGATTACATGGTTCATGAGTCTGTTTACCTATTTACATGATGCCTGAGTACACGGCCCTATAGAATCCACCACGAAATCTAAACACAACTTGTTTATATGCAACAACCATGTGGAATAGGACGCATGAGTGGTGCATTAGATATGATTAAATAAAAGATTTAAGAATAATATGTTACACATGCACATTCCTGTTACCTATTTCACATGTTTACCTGATTCCTGTTACAAGTTCACATGATTATCTGATATCTATCACATGTTTGCATGTTTACCTATTATCTGCATCGGTTATCTGACCCTATTTACTTGCTTCCCAATTATTTGACTACATTTTCCTGTTGCATCCCTTTCATGCTATGTTCTGTACTCTTGATTCTTGTTTCATGTTCTATTTACCTTGTTCCTGTACCCTTTTTCCTTGTACTACTTGCGGCCCGTAGCTTGCACTAACGGGCAGATTATTTTCCTGTTTCTCTGTTTCTTTCAAATGATAAATGTATAGGTTTTGGAGACCAGTTACCTGCAGAAGTAAGCGATCAAGTGTTCTAAATCTTGACTGGGATCTTTTATGCATTTGCTTATTTTTGCAGCAAGTTTATTAGTTCTTTTGTTGCTACTTGATACTTTGTAATTGGGCTTGTTTGACCCGAAGTTTTATTGTTTTTCCATATCATGTTTTATTTGAGAATTATGTATTGATTTCAAATAATTCTTTTGATTATGAGATTTGTTTCATGCATGCGTGGTTATATCTTTCTGTTTACTGTTGAGTTGATCCTTACAGCTTATGAATGATGAAAACCATTCGCTGGGTTTTGTCACGTACTCGTATTCCGTATTCTTTTGGGAAGCGGTGCGTGACATAGCGTTCCAAATAAGCATGCATTAGAATATCACATAGAACATATGCACATAGAACTTATGAAGTAGTATCTTATTGGACAACTATTAATGATATAAAAGTATTGGTAAGTTGTATGGGCAACATAGCGTTCCAAACAAGCATGCATTAGAATAGCCCATAGAACATGTGCATATAGAACTTATGATGTAGTATCTTGTTAGACAACCATTAATGATATAAAAGTATTGAAATTTCCATGTTATGACTGTTTCATTTAGAATTGTCATTACTTATTAACTAATAATTGAATAGAAACTTAATAAAGTTGTTGGAATTTTTACCGTCAGCCTCACAAGCTGATGATTCCACATATTATGGTTTTGCAGGTAAGTTTGCCTGAGAAGATAGCGTATAAATGTAGCATCCTGAGGGTCTATCACGATATTACACCATGTGACTTGGACATGTAGTGAGATTCTCTGAATTTCCCTGTATTATACTCAATTGAAGTAAAAAGTTCTGAGCTTGTCATGAATTTTTCAGTGTATGAAATTTGGGGCGTTACAAAGTCACCTCAGATTTGATTCACTACTAGGTTGGAGTCTCTAAACTCCCCGACCCTTCGTGCACTAGCTTTCTATGCTAGGAGGAGGTCAGCATCGAGTGCTTCATGTTCGGCCTCGTTGTTGGAATTTGGGAAGCTAAGGTGCAGCGAGTACTGAAGAGTGAACTCTTCGAGACTGAGAAAATAACTTCGTCCCAGTTCCGTTAGAGGCAGGATGATTCATCAACTTAGACGTTCCAGAATGGGGTGAGGATCAGGGATTGTGCTTTCAACAATGAACTCGGCCAAAGCTTGGGCTTTGATTGCTTTCCTTGGTCAATAGCTGATGTCATGCTGATTTAACTTAATAGACCACTTCATGGGTCACCTGAAGCTTCCCGGATTTTGGAGTATCTACTTTTGAGGTTGGTCGGTAAGGACCAAGATGGAGTGTGGCTTGGAAATATGGGCGAAGCGTTTGGGCGGCCGCGACAAGTGCGTAGGCCATTTTCTCCATTTTAGAGTATCAAAGCTCGACATCATGAAGTACCTTACTAACATAATAGATTGGCTTCTGAATTCTATCTTCTTCTCTTACCAAGACAGCATTAGGGTTCTAATTTGAAGTGGCCAAGTAGAGACAGAGAACCTCTCCGAGCTTGGGGTTTGCTAAGTAATGGGGGATTGACGATGTATGCCTTCAGACGCTCAAATGCTACTTGCTGTTCTTCTCACCACTCAAAATTCTTTACTCCTCGGAGAGCTTTGAAGAACAGGAGGCACTTCTCCCCATACTTGGAGAGAAGCGCCTAATAGTGCAAGGCGTCCCGTGAGCTTCTAAACTTCTTTGATGGTAGACGGGGGAGACATGTCTAGTATGGCTCAAATATTTATAGGGTTGGGTCGATCCTTCTATTGCTGATCATGAAACCTAAGAACATCCCGGAGGAGACTCCAAAGGAACATTTATAGGGATTCAATCTTATGTTATGTCTACATAGTACATCAAACGCTTCTTAGAGATCGGACACATGGACTTATTTCTTAAGACTCTTGACAAGCATGTCGTCTACATAGACTTCCATGTTTCTGCCAATTTGCTCCTTGGCGAGTTGGTTCACCAAACGTTGGTATGTGGCTCTAGTGTTCTTCAACCTGAAAGGCATGACCAGATAGTAATAGATTCCTTGGTCGGTGATGAGGGTAAAATTAGAAAACAATCTGCACTGTTTGATTCTAACGCGAATCTCAAAGTCATCCACTTCTCCTTCTGAGACCGACTATAGGCCCGTTACCCAGGTCCAGCCCAGTGTGGGTTGGGTGCACAACCTAATCAGAGGACCCAAAAACCTCCCCTAAATAGGTTCTAACGCCTATATATACAATCTCATCTCTAAAGTAACGAGGTAATCACAATTTCCACCATTTAATCCTTCCTTAATACTCTGGGCAATGACTTGAGCGTCAGAGAGTCTGTTGCCGGGAGTCATCCCAGTGTCTCAGACTTTTTTGCAGGTATCCGATGTATCCGATGCCCACTGAGCCATTCAGATCCACCACATCCACCACATTAGCCCCACAGTAAAGTCAGATCTGAGTTTTCTCTTCCACGAAAGAACTCACATTATCTATAGCTCCCATACCCCAAAACAAGCAGCATCAGATTGACGCCGTCTGTGGGAATCCTAGATCTAAGCCTATTTTTCAGATTCCACTTCGTGATAGACGACCCCTATGGCTCCTAGGGTCAAAAAGATTCCACCCGAGGGTCAGTTGTCTGACCCCCCACTTCCTCCATGCCCGAAACGAAGTCAAGTGGCAACTCAAGAGCCCCGATAGCCGCAAGACTAGTGATTACAGAAGCCAATCCCAAGTGCTTCCCTCTCGGTGGCACTGGAAGTCGCCCAGTCAATGGTCTTCGACCTGAGAAACGTTATCAATAATTGGGAAAATGAGGAGGACCTTTGAAATCATCTCAACCGATCCCGAAATGGGGGGGGGGGAAGGGGGGGACCCCTCAGATCGCAACCTCAGTCAGACTCACTACCCCTCCCACGGTCGAGACAGGGAACGTAGCCACTCACTGAGGGACCACTGACCCTCCAACGGCCGAGGCGATGGATGTCACGTAACTAGGGCAGAGTTCCACGAATTCCGAGTTGAAAATCCTCCGAGTCATTCGAGGCGGGGTCCCACTCGAGCATCCAATCGACCGAACAGGAGCGACCGAGCATGGGAACGACGAATCACACAGGTCAAACTGATCTGAAGGACGGGATGACATCCTTAGGTGAGTTCAGGAAATGGAGGGTCACCTTGATTGGATCGCTGAGGGTGGGAGGCAGTCCGAACAGTGATACCGCCCGAACAGGTCACCATACTTGTCCCATATTCTCGACACGCCCATCCCGAGGAGCTTGAAAACTCCAGCTTTTGATACCTACAATGGAGAAACGGATCCTACTGGTCACATCGAGGGCTTCAAAACCCTCATGATGATTCACAATGCCTTGGATCCCCTTCTCTGCCGCGCATTCCCGGACACCCTTAGAGGGCCCGCACGGGTATGTTTTACCAAACTTGCCCCTGGTTCGATCTACCCCTTCAACCAGCTCGAGGCAAGCTTCCTCACTGACTTCGTGACCAACCAAAAGGCTGGGAAGATGAGCGCCTCTCTGCTGGATCTCAGACAAAAGGATGGGGAATCCCTCCAAAACTGTGTCCAGAGGTTCACGGTCGAGGCTCAGTCGATCTCCTCCCTCAAATCTGGTGTAGCAGCGACATTTTTTCGACACAACGTCCTCCATGACTCATTGAAGACCTCCCTGGCCAAGAAGCCCCCGACCGACTTTTTTGACCTCCTCCACAGAAGCAAAAAGTATATCCAGGCAGACAAAGCCCTTCATCCCAAGGGTCAGAATGGATCCCCCACCAAAGGGAAGAGGAAGGAAGATAGCTCTGAACCTGCCAAGAAGACCCAGAAGGACGCCTCCGTGAGGGGGCATTTCCCCCCACCTCCATAGTTCGACAAGTTTACCCCACTCAATGCGAGCGTGTTTACCATCCTGATGGAAATTGAGGGCGACGACATACTCCAGAACCCCCCTCGGTCCAATAATTCCAACAGAAAGAGGGACAGGAGGTACTATTGCAGTTTCCATCGGGAACATGGTCATGACACCACAATTATCGAGCTCTGAAGGATGAAATCGAGGCCCTCATTCAGAGAGGGTACCTTGCCAAATTCACCTAGAATGGCCCGAGATCCTCTTTGCCCCGCACGGAGCGAACAGACGTCCAAAACTAGAGCCCGAACCCCAAGTCACTGATAACCTGACCATCCTCCATTATGTCCATGATGGGTCCATGGGGGAAAGTCTAGCTCCTCCCGCAAGGCCTTCATTCGGGAGTTAAAATCCAATTACAACTGACCCCTTCACAAGGTTTCAGATTGGCTGTTTCCTTCTCGGATGAGGACATCGAAGGAATTCGGGTCCCACACTGCGACACCTTTGTCATAAGCCTTGAGCTTGCCAACCACGAGGTGCACCGCATCCTCGTCGACAATGGAAGCTCAGAGAATATCCTATTCTCAGCGGCCTTCAAAGCCTTGAAGCTTTCTCGGAAGAAGTTGAAGTCAGCAGGGTACACCTTCCATGGCTTCTCTGGCGCCCTGGTCCTGAATGAGGGGGTCGTTACCTTGGACATCACCGCCAAGTGGTTTCTGACCTCCCGAATGAATGCAATGGACTTCATGGTGGCCGGTCTTAAAGCCGCCTATAATGCTATTCTGGGCCGACCTGGCCTCACCTTCCACCAAGCGGAACCCTCGGCCTACCTTATGTGCATGAAATTCCCAACCATGTTCGGGGTCGAGGTCGTCAAAGTGAACCAGGAGGTGGCCTGAACCTGTTATACCACCACGGTAGGGGCACTGTCCTCCCCCTTGAAGCGGATGAGCTTCCGTTGGTCAAGAATTCAATAGTTATCGAGCTGATGGACGGCCATGAGGTTCCTTTATCAAGTCAAGAGCTCCCAATGGGAAGACCCGCACAGGGTTTCCAAAGTGGTCTGCCCAATTGCCGACCAACCTGAAGACCCAGGGGGCAGGCTAGTCGCGAGGACCTAAAATTCAGAGCATTTAATGAAATTCCACGAAGACCCCTAGGGGCCTGCACTTGTAAAAAGGCCCTCAAAACCTGATCCATGTACTTGGCTTTAGTTGTCAATAATAGAATTTAATTTTCATTCAAAATTCTAGTTATCTAGTCACTTGCTATCAGCACCTGAGGCCAAGGCTCATTCCATGAAGAATAACCCCCTTGAGGTCGGCACCCGATGCCGAAGGCTTCATCGCCAAATATCCTTGAAGGATATCCTCCGATAACCCCCTTGAGGTTGGCATCCGATGCCGAAGGCTCCAACACCAAAAATCCTTGGAGGACCCCCCTCAGGGTGAGGATCTGATGAACACAATATTATTCACATTTAGGAGCAATGATCTTAATGCAACTAGATACTTAAAAGCTCTATATGTGGTATTTAACTCTTATTTTCTCTTTTCCATAGGAAACAGCCGATAACAGCAAAACGAAGCAGAATCAGGATTTTAAGGATGATACACAGGAAACTGCAGATCATCGGTCGACTGGTGCCCCACAACAGGCGACTGGACAGAGAAGTTGATTTTCCACAGCTGCTCGGAACAGTCGACTTACTCCAAAGAACAGTCGACTGGGCTGATCAATTATGAAATCTACAGATGTCTCGACACAGTCGACTGGTTCGAAGACAAGTCGACTGGTATTCAGCGGAGTTAACAGATAAGGCAGTTGAAGATTCGTCCAAATCTAAATCCAAATCATAACAGAAAAGGAAGAATAGACGAAAAGAGAAAGAAATAAACCACAGATCAGAGAAAAAAGGAAATAAATAAAAGGGGAGGACTTTTCCATAAAAAAAAAGTGCAAACCCTAATTCTTCAGGGTGTTCTATAAATATCAGCAAAGAGGACGGATAGAGGGCGCTCGGGAATCACGGAATCACAGAAGTTCTGAACCATCAAGTTATCAACGAAGAGCAGTACTTTATAAGCATCAAAGAAGGAGAGAGGAGATCAACATCGAAGAAGAGAACGGCCGGTCGACTGTGTGACAGCCAGCTGACCGATCTGGCCAAACTACATTAGTTTATTCCTTCTCTTTCTAAGTCTTTTATGCTAATCATGTACTCGAACTTGTTAATCAATAAAAGTTTTATTATGTGGAACTAATTTCATAGTTGGGTAGATTGAAACAGTAGTCATGTCATGCTAAGTTTTTCTGAATCCTTCTCTTTTACTTATTGATTGAACCTGATTGAATTGAGAAAGATTTATGATAATCAAACTTGTTCAGAATTCTAAAGAGCAGTCGACTGAGGTGACAGCCAGTCGACTGACGTACAGAATCTGAGTTTATCAAGTTTGCGTATTATGAATCTGAATCTGTTATATGAGCATATTGAGACGACCCGTATCTCGTGTTCATATTTTGTAACAAAGGGATCTTTCTGGGTTCCTGGTTTAATCAACTTAAAGGATCTAGATCTGATACCAATTTCTAGAACTTTGAGTGTTTGTTCGTTTCCACTGTTCTTATGTTTTCTTTAAGTGCAACTTAGTAGATACCATGCTAAATACTTAATGAAAGAAACGAATTAGAGTAGATACCATGCCTAATCCTTGGCTTAGGGAAACATTAACTTTAAGGAGTAGATACCATGCCCTTAAAGAGAACAAACATGAGTAATAAGAAGAAGTTCAGGAGGTGACTTAGCATTATTGACTATTGGTGGAGATCTAAACCCAACTATTCAATAGATATTTGTGATTCAGCATTTCTTAATTCAGTTTTAATCTTTTCATTTCTTTTATACTTTTAAAACAACTCTTTATCATTCTCACTCTTTTTATTGATTAGTAAGTTAATTTCTACAATCTCTGTGGGATCGACCCTTGCTACTGCTACGCTTCTATAAACGATTCGTACACTTGCGAGGTTTTAATTTGTGTCTAGTTTATCTATTTAATTAGATCATCTAGATTGCACAACAAGTTTTTGGCGCCGCTGCCGGGGATTGTTAGCATTTTAACTTACAAATCAGTAAATCTTTTCTTTTATTAATAAATATCTTCTCTTTTAGGTTACAGGATTTTGGTGGATGCACGGAAGGAGATCACTTCGTCCAGAGCTACTACCTATTGACGCAGAAACAGAACGCACACTGCACAGACTAGGAAGGCTGTCTGCGACCAATCAGTCGACTACCACACGGAACCAGTCGACTGCACATAGACCCAATTCACGAGCAATAATGGCTGAGGAAGTACCAAATCGAGTACCAATGAAGGACAAATTCATGCCTAAGAATATTGAGCAACCTTCCTGCATTGCTTATCAACCTAATGTCACAGGGAATATGCATCTCTCTCCCCAATTACTTAGCATGGTTCCCCACTTTAGTGGCAAACCAGACGAAGAGCCTCACCTCCATCTGCAAGACTTCTTTGATCTTTGCAGAACACAAAGTGTCCAAGGGCTTACCCCTGAACAAATCAGGTTAATCTTGTTTCCATTCTCTTTAAAGCTTAATGCTAAATTGTGGTATAATTCTTTGGAACCAGGATCAATTAATTCATGGGAGCAATTGGCAACAAAATTTTTGAAAGAATTCTTTCCAGCCCAGAAGACCAAACAACTGAAAAGGGAGATTCAACTCTTCCAACAAAAGGATGGAGATTTATTCTTCGAAGCATGGAAGGATTTCAAGAACAAGCTCCTCAAGTGTCCTACACACAACATGCCTAAAGATGATCAGGTGCAAGCTTTTTATGAGGGTTTAAATGATACTAACAAGGCAATTGTGGATTCAGCTTGCAACGGGATCTTGATGAGGAAAAGTGGTGAGGAGGCCATCGAATTATTTGAAGAATTTAGCGAGAACTCACAGCAATTCTCAACAAGGGAAAGAGGCATTTCTAAAAAACAGGAAGTTCATGAAATTTCTGGTAGTAATAACATACAAGTGGAAATGGCAAACATGAATAAAAAAATTGATATGCTTGTTAATGCAATGACAACAATGGGCAGTGTAAAGAATCAAACAAAAGAAATTTGTGCAATTTGTTCTCATTTTGATCATACAACTGACACATGCCCCATGTCTTCCTTCACAGATCAGGAGCATGCAAACTATGTGGGACAAGGAGTGTTTCCACCAAAGAACAACCCATTCTCAAACACATACAACCCAGGGTGGAGGAACCATCAGAATTTCTCATGGAGCAACAATCAAGGGACTCAATCATCGCAAGGACATGCACGGAACTTCCAAATAGAAAGTGGGTTTGATAGGCCAGTTCAAGAACAGAAGAAGTTGGATTTTGAATCCACCGTTCTTCAATTGCTCCAACAACAACATCAAACAAGCAACCAACAAGGGCAAGCAATTCAGAAATTAGAAACTCAAATCGGGCAAATTGCAAAGGAGTTGAGTGAGAGAAAGGCAGGAGAACTCTCTTCACAAACCATACCAAATCCTAGAGGCCAAGAACAGCTCAAAGCAGTAACAACTTTGAGAAGTGGTAAGACAATTGAAAACAAGATTGGAACACACACCGAAGAAATAGAAACACAACCATCAAAAGTTTTGGGATCCAACAAGGTAAGTGAAAAAGAAAGAACAGTTTTGCCACCATTCCCTCAAAGGTTAGTCAAGCAAAAGAAAGAACAACATTTATTTGACATCTTTGAAACTCTCAGAAAGGTAGAAATTAATATCCCCCTACTTGATGCTATTAAACAAATTCCTTCTTATGCTAAATTTTTGAAAGAATGTTGTACTCACAAAAGAACATTTCAGGTTAGGGAGGATGTGGCTTTGACAGAAGAAGTGAGCGTTGTTTTGTTAAGGAAACTACCTCCTAAATTAAAGGACCCAGGTAGTTTTACCATTCCTTGCAGGATTGGTGAGCACTTCTTTGAGAAAGCACTACTAGACTTGGGGGCAAGCATCAACCTCATCCCATACACCGTTTATGAAAAGCTAGGATTGGGGGAACTCTAACCAACATCCATTACTTTGCAGTTGGCTGATCGCAGCATCAAAAGACCTAGAGGTATTTTGGAAGATGTCCTAGTTCAGGTAAATGATTTCATATTGCCTGCAGATTTTGTTGTGTTAGACATGGAGGACTCTTCAATGCCATCTTCTTTGCCAATCATCCTAGGTAGGCCCTTTATGAGTACAGCTGATATAAAAATTTGTGTTAAAAAGGGTACCATAAGTATGAAAATAAACGGAGAAAAGGTTGAATTTAAAATGTTTGATACACTTAAATTACCACATGATGATCATGAATGCTATAATGTTGATGTGGTGCAGGAGATTGTTGATCAAACATTTCAGGTACATAGCATAGAACCACTACAAGCTGTAATTACACAGTCTCTAACATTATCTAATGTTGAACAGGAACACGATGACTGGAGGATAGCAGAAATAGTATATCACCTCGAAACTCCAAAGTCATATTCAGGTAAACTCGCACTTGCATTTGAAAATATTGTGACTGATGACACTTGTGTTTCCTCGGACCAGTCGACTGGTGTACAGGATAAGTCGACTGTCCCGACCACTACCAGGAACCAGTCGACTGTACCGAGACTTCCAGACATAGAGCTAAGCAGCTGCCCGACCATTTGAAGTATGCATATTTGGGCGAGAACCAGATGCTACCAGTGATAATTGCTGCGAACTTAAATGCACAGGAAGAGGAAAAGCTGCTGAGGGTACTGCGAGAACACAAAGGTGCAATAGGATGGACCATTGCAGATATCAAGGGAATAAGTCCATCCAAATGCATGCATAAAATACTTCTTGAAGACAACGCAAAACCAAGCAGGGAAGCACAGAGAAGGCTTAATCCACACATGAAGGAAGTGGTAAGAACAGAGGTCTTGAAGCTATTAGATGTGGGCATCATCTACCCTATCTCAGATAGCAAGTGGGTGAGCCCTATACATGTAGTGCCTAAGAAAAGTGGAGTCACAGTGGTGAAGAATGAAGAGAATGAGCTTATCCCTACGAGAGTGACCACAGGATGGAGGGTATGCATTGATTACAGGAAGCTGAATAACGAAACCAGGAAAGATCACTTCCCTCTTCCTTTTATTGATCAAATGTTAGAACGATTAGCAGGATATAGTCATTATTGTTTTTTAGATGGTTATAGTGGCTATAATCAAATTGCTATTGCTCCAGATGATCAAGAAAAAACCACTTTTACATGTCCTTTTGGTACTTTTGCGTACAGGAGGATGCCCTTTGGATTGTGCAATGCACCAGCTACATTTCAGAGATGCATGATGAGTATATTTTCAGACATGGTGGAAAGGTTCATCGAGGTATTTATGGATGATTTTAGTGTTTTTGGATCTTGTTTTGATGAATGCCTTAACCATTTGCAGCTTGTGCTTAAGAGATGTGAAGAATGCAATTTAGTGCTGAATTGGGAAAAGTGTCATTTTATGGTACAACAAGGTATTGTGTTGGGACATGTGGTGTCAAAAAGAGGCATAGAGGTGGACAAGGTAAAAATTGACATCATATCAAAGCTACCCCCTCCCACTACAGTCAAGGGTGTTAGGAGTTTTCTTAGACATGCAGGGTTCTATAGAAGATTTATAAAAGATTTCTCAAAAATCTCCAAACCCCTTTGTGATTTGTTGGCTAAGGATGTTGAGTTTGCATGGACAGAAGAGTGCACAAATGCTTTTATTACATTGAAAAATCTTCTCATTTCTGCACCTATTGTCATGGCACCAGATTGGAGCCATCCTTTCGAGCTCATGTGTGATGCAAGTGATTATGCTTTAGGGGCTGTTTTAGGTCAAAGAATCAATAAGATACCCCATGTTATTTACTATGCTTCTCGAACTTTAAACGATGCACAGCTAAATTATTCCACAACTGAAAAAGAAATGTTAGCTGTTATTTTTGCTGTAGAGAAGTTTAGGTCATATTTAATTGGTTCTAAAGTTATTGTTTTCACTGACCATGCTGCTTTGAGATATTTGTTTGCTAAAAAGGATGCTAAGCCTAGGTTGATCAGATGGGTGCTGTTGCTTCAAGAATTCGATCTTGAGATTAGAGACAAGAAAGGAAGTGACAATGTTGTGGCAGATCACATGTCCAGACTACTGCATGAGGAAGAAAGAATTCTCCCACTTAATGAAAATTTCCCAGATGAACATCTATTTGAAATAAAAATACAACCGGGACAGTCGACTGGTAACAGAACCAGTCGACTGGTATCTCACTGCTCATATTTTCCATGGTTTGCAGATATTGTAAATTATCTCACTGCTTATGTTTTTCCTCCAGGTATGAAAAGTCAGGAAAGAAAAAGACTGGTGGCCATGTGCAGGCACTATTATTGGGATGATCCTTATTTGTTCAAATTTTGTCCTGATCAAATTATAAGAAGATGTGTGGCAGAAGAAGAGCAAATGAGTATTCTACAACATTGCCACCAATATGCATGTGGAGGACATTTTGGACCAAAAAGAACAGCACTGAAGGTATTGCAATCTGGTTTTTATTGGCCCAATGTATTCAAAGATGCTTTTTCTTTTTGCAGGATTTGTGACAAATGCCAAAGGACAGGCAACATCTCTTCTAGAAATCAGATGCCACTGCAAAACATCCAAGTAATCGAGCTATTTGACGTTTGGGGAATCGACTTCATGGGTCCCTTTCCTAACTCATTTGGTTATTTATATATTCTTGTGGGTGTGGATTATGGGTCGAGGCTGTCCCCTCAAAAACTAATGATCACAAAGTTGTTGTCAAGTTTTTGTAGGAAAACATTTTCACTAGGTTTGGTACACCACGGGCAATAATTAGTGATGGAGGGAGCCAATTCAATAACTTTTCATTTGCTTCTTTGATGAAGAAATATGGTATCACACATAGAGTGGGCACCCCATATCATCCTCAAACTAGTGGGCAGGTGGAGATTAGCAACAGAGAAATCAAGAGCATTTTGGAAAAGACAGTCAATACAAGGAGAAAGGATTGGTCGCTGCGCTTGAATGATGCACTATGGGCCTACCGAACAGCATACAAAACACCCATCGGCATGTCACCATACCGTTTGGTTTTTGGAAAAGCCTGTCATCTACCAGTGGAGTTGGAACACAAAGCCTATTGGGCCATTAAAAGGTTCAATTTTGATATGAAACAAGCAGGTGACAAAAGAAGGTTGCAATTGAACGAGCTTGAAGAGTTGAGGCACGATGCGTATGAAAATACAAAATTGTACAAGGAGAGGACCAAAATCTACCATGATAAACAGCTAGCAAGGAAGGAGTTTTATGAAGGACAAAAGGTATTAATATACAACTCAAGATTAAGACGCTTTCCAGGCAAGCTTATGTCAAGATGGTATGGCCCATACATTGTCACAAAAGTCTTTCCACATGGTGCCTTGGAGGTTCATAACAAAGAGAAAAATCAAACATTCAAGGTGAACGGGCACAGGGCGAAGCCTTACATGGAGATGAGTTTAGAGCCGCACGAAGAAGATGTGCATCTTCAAACCATTCAATACATTGCATGACCTCATCAAGTCTAGCTGAAGACAGAAAACACAGCGCTTATTGGGAGGCAACCCAATTTTTAGGGGAGTATTTACACTTTCCCTTCATTTTCTTTTCGTTATTCATCTTTTATTTTCAGTCTCTCCTTCTTACTAGATGGTGACACATGTCTATTTTAAATTTCTCTTTCGAACATTGAGGACAATGTTCCATCTAAGTTTGGGGGTAGTTAGTTACATTTGGAGTCTTTTGATAGACAATTTCTTATAAAGTAAGAGTTTTGCATACCTATTTACTTTAGGATTATTGAGTTTCATAATTCCCTACAAAATTGTATGAGTCATGCGATTATACATAAAAAAAAAGACAAATGTGATGCTTTTTCTGGTGATTATTCCCTTTGATCTAGTCCTAAATTGAGTTTAAGTAAATAGAGTGATAAAATACATATATATATACATCTATGATGCGGTTTATTTCTGGGAGACGTGTGGATGCACCAGGTGTGAGTTCGGACTCAATTTGTATTTGAAGGAGAATGCTGCTCGTCTGACGACCCTTGGCTGACCGGGCGGAACCTGTGGCGACCTCGGGGTGATTCGGAGATCTGGGCTCGGATCAGAAGATTCGGATCCGAGGTCTTGTGTACCTGCAGACGGTCCTGAAACACCGGGGTTTGTCCCGGTGGCGGACCCTCCGACGATCTAGTCAGTCTCTGTGAGAGAGTAGCAATAACTAGGTGAATTTAAGTGGAAAAAGATTGATTACCTCCAAAAGGTGGGTGAGGGTCTAGTATTTATAGAGAACCCCAACCGGGTTTGGTTCCGCTTGGGGGCCGGGTCTGGACCCGAAAGCCCATGGGCCTGACGTGGCAGAGGGCCCAGGGGGTTTAGGGCTGACGTGGCAATACCAGGAGTGGTATAGGGCTGACGTGGCAAAACCCTTGGTGGTATTTGGAGCTGACATGGCTGATCGTGGGGCTCCTGTGCTCCTGGGAGGATCTGAGGGCCTGGGCTGCGCCAAGTCATCTTCCTTCTACACCAGGATGGTAGGACGGCTTGGAGGGCTATCGTGGATCGGAGGCCGAGGGCCATAGTCGCTCATCGGACACGAGGAGTCCGGATCTGTGGGGGTGAACTGGAGACTCGGCGCCGACCCTGTAGTGGAGGTTCGGCACCGATCTGGACCGCTGTTTTCACCATTTCTGAGTGAGAGTTGTATTGGGCCATGGTTGGGCCCTAAGCCATTTTTACCCTACCACACAAGCCCCCCACTCCTACGGGGGTGCGGGAGCTAGCCGTGGATGAGTGTCTACGGGTGTAAAAAAATGGGATGGCGAACCCCTGGGTCTTCCTGAGGGGGGCGTCCTGATTGTCTAGAGCGATCCTCGAGCCGGCGAGAGCCTGTTAGGCGGTAAGGTTGATGGCGAGCCGTTGCTTCCTCCTGAGAAGAGTACCTCGGCGCTCGACTGAACCTCGAGAAGACGAGGGATTATGTGTCGGTGAGGGGGATGGCGAACTGGTGTTTCTTCCTGAGAAGAGGGCCCTGGTGCTCGACCAAAGCTCGAGATGACGAGGGATTACGTGTCGGCAAGGGTGATGGCGAGCCGTTGTTTCTTCCTGAGAAGAGTACCCTGGTGCTCGACCGCACCTCGAGAAGACGAGGGATTATGTGTTGGCAAGGGTGATGGCAAGCCAGTGATTCTTCCTGAGAAGAAGGCCCTGGTGCTGGACCCGACCTCGAGCTGGCGAGGGACTTATGGGCCAACAAGGGGGATGGCAAGCCGTTGGCCTTCCTGGGAAGACCGCCCTGGTGCCAGACCTGACCTCGAGCTTAGCGAGGGATTACGGGTCGGCAAGGGCGATGGCGAGCCGTGGAGCCTTCGTGAGAATACTACCCTGGTGCTGGACCCGACCTCGAGCTGGCGAGGGGCTTATGGGCCAACAAGGGGGGTGGCGAGCCGTTGAGCCTTCCTGAGAAGACTACCCTGGTGCTGGACCTGACCTCGAGCTTGGCGAGGGATTACGGGTCGACAAGGGGGATGGCGAGCCGTGGAGCCTTCCTGAGAAGACTACCCTGGTGTTGGACCCGACCTCGAGCTGGCGAGGGACTTATGGGCCAACAAGGGGGATGGCGAGCCGTTCAGCCTTCCTGAGAAGACTACCCTGGTGCCAGACCTGACCTCGAGCTTGGCGAGGGATTACGGGTTGGTAAGGGTGATGGCGTACCGTGGAGCCTTCCTGAGAAGACTACCCTGGTGTTGGACCCGACCTCGAGCTAGCGAGGGACTTATGGGCCAACAAGGGGGATGGCGAGCCGTTCAGCCTTCCTAAGAAGACTACCCTGGTGCCAGACCTGACCTCGAGCTTGGCGAGGGATTACGGGTTGGTAAGGGTGATGGCGAGCCGTGGAGCCTTCCTGAGAAGACTTTTATGCTGCTAGAAATTGGCCTCGAGCTGGCGAGGGGTTTATGGGCCGGCCAGATTGTGGGCGAACCGGTGTGCCTTGGGAACGTTGAGCAGGGTAGTCTGCCATCTTTGCGGAGCATTGGGGGCGCCTTGGGATCTGTGTGAGGTTCCAATTTCCCAGGTACTTTAATGGCACCGCCTAATAAATGTATGGCGCATGGTCTTCCGTCGTTTGGTTTTCCCCGTGTCATAAAGGTCAGCCCCTGGGGGAGGCTATATGTACCCCCCCCCTTCCGTAGTGGGTCAGATCAAAGCAAGGGTGGTCTATTGGCCTTTAAAGGTGTCTGCTTCGGCGGACGCCTGTCTCTTGCCACTTTTTACCCCCGGTTGTGTCGGAAAGGTGGTTTCTCTACCGTCCGGATCTTCTCTTGGATCTGATGGCCCTGATACGGCAGCCAGATCCAGGGGGGATTAGGGTGAGAGGGGCAACGACCGAACTCCGAGGGGTGAGCTGTTTGCAACTGTGAAGGTTCTGTCCTTCCGGAAGAGATGAAGGGCGTTCCGGGCCAGTTGTTTGTAACTGTGAAGGTTCCGTTGCCAGAGCAGGCCGAACCTTTGCAGTTGCATCAACTGGCTCAGAATGGTGCACTTCTCTCGATCTCTGAGTGTTGATCTGCTTTCAACCGGGGTGCTCGCCGAGGGCGGCGTCTTAACGCCTTGAGCCTCGGATAGATGAGTCGTTCTCCGATTGGAGGTTGACTACTCTGCATTTCAATAGGGATCCAGGTGATGGCGGTTTCTGTCTCACCCTTGAACAGTTCGGGTCTTCGGCCGACGAGGCTGTAAGCCCCGAGCTGCTCACGGGTGAAAGGGGAACCGACCCCGCCTCGGAGCCCGGAGCGTCTGTCTAAGGACGGCACCTTAAACCTTAAGTAAAAATGTTCCCTCCCCCGAATACTTCTACCGAGCTGACCTCCTCGTCTGGCTGCCAGTCTGTCATTGGATGATGTCAGTAGCGCACGTTTTGAGGACGTGGCGCGAATTCCCAGGTGGCAGTTGCATGTCAAATAGGTGAACAGTACTCGCAGAAATCGAGGAGTCGCCTCTATCTCCTATAAATATTCCCCCCTCTCCCCCATCAGTCCACTCCTTTCTTGCTGCTTTCTTTTTTCAAAAAATTTCTCAACCCTTCAGCGCTCATCTTTGCAGCTCGTTGTACTAGGCTCGCCCTTCCCAAGTAACCCCAGGTGAGTTGGTAAGTCTGCTTAGTTTAGGCATAGATGGATAGGGCTCAGTCTGGCTCGCCAGCGTCGACGTCTAGGGGGGAAGTGAAGCCTATCTCCGAATCGACGTCCTGGGAGGAGCCCGTACTCGAGGAGGAGTCAGTGCACGTTGATGAGTCTTCTGATACGGTTTCGTGGAAGGAACCAGTAGGTGAGGAGGAGGTATATGGTGCGAGGTTGTTGCGCTCTCGTCGTCCCTTCGTGGTGGAGAGCAGCGAGTCGGAGGAAGCGAATGATGGTTCGGACGGTGCCCGTGTTTTGGAGTTGACTTCCGAGGGAGAGGGAGGCGAGGGTGGCACCGTAAGGAGATCCACAGTTCAGGGTGTAGGTCCGAGTTCCATGCTGACTGGTCGGGGGCCCTTATTCATTTCCTCGCCGGAGCAAACCAAGAAGAGGAAGAAGGCTCCGAGGAAGGCAGGATCGAGGACTGGTGGTTCGAGCCAGGGGTCTGTCTACCGCAACTTGTGGACAGGTTCACCCGTGCAGCCGAAGCATTTCCGTTAATATCCTGACGACCTATCCGACAAGGAGCTCTTTGGTGTGCAGGCCTCTTCACCGAGTCGGAAGAGGGTGTTGATGGACGCGATTCTGACCGTCTTGGATGGCGGGGACTTGGAGGTTTTGCAGCTGGCGTACCACATAGGTCCTAGCTACGAATTGATGCTGACGAGCTCTACTCTGCGCCTAACCGATCCCCTATCTGCTTGGTATTGTGTCTTCCCAGTGGACGCGTTCATTTCTGGACTGAGGCTGCCAGTCCACCCGTTTGTTCGGGAAGTGCTGAACTGGGCCTCCTTGGCACCGATGCAGTATGGGCCGAACTCTTGGAAGCAGATAATCTGTTTTGTACTGATGTGCGAGGAACAACAGGTACCCCTGCGGTTGAACGTGTTCCGAGCGACGCTGATGATTAGTTCGGCGGCTGAGGGTGTTTACTATATCTCCCCCCGGAGTAGGAGGAAGGTTGTTCACAGCCACCCGGACTCCATCAAGGATTGGAAGAAAAAATATCTGGTGATCCGGAGTGAAGAGCCCTGGGACATTCCGACTCGATGGAACTACTCCAAGCCGAGCCATCCTGCGCCGGGGCCGGGGGATCTGACGGCCGAGGAGTGGGGGTTTGTCGAGCGCCTCCGTTTGTCCCCTAGTATTGATTGGACGAAGGTGACGGAGGTCCACCTGGCGAGCGTTGGACTGAGCCTAGCCGTTCTGCGTATGTAGTTGTTTCTTTTCTCTCGATCCTTTCGTACTTTCTTGCTCATTGTTCTTAATGGTTTTTTCTGTAGATATGGATGAGGCATCGATTAAAGCAAGGAGGCTCGCCATGAAGAAGGAGAATGCCGAGAAGAAGAAGGGGGAGGCGGCGAAGAGGCCGAGGGAGTCGTCCCTCGTTATTTCGAAGGTACCGCTCGATCCGAGGGTTAAGAGGACTCGTTCGGAGACGAGCAAGGGGGCTGCCCCTTCGAGGGATAAGGGCCCAGCGAGGGCATCCGATCTCGACAAGGGGAAATGTCCCTTGGTAGAGGTTGAGGAGGAGGACCCGGTGGTGGAGATGTTGCGGCAACGGTGGGCGCCGGACTGGTCAGTTCGGATGGGTGACTGTCTGACCGAGGAAGCCCAGGCCGTAGAGGTGGTGGAGAAGCTGGCGACGCCTCGCGACCGCAAGATGATGGAGAGCGAACCCGTAGAGGTGCCATTTACGCGCTTGGTGCAGGCCACCGTGTTGGTAAGCTTGTCGACCTCCTCCTTTCTGTTAGTCTTGCTTCAGGAGTTTTCTTCTTATCTATGCCTTTCGGTCGCAGGCTTGTATGCAGGGAGCTAATGTAAAGAACCTCTACGAAGCGTCCCTGTCGCAAGAACGTGCTCAGGCGGACAAGAGCGAGCGAGAGATGAAGGAGATGCGGATCGAGGAGCTCGAGGGTTCGCATCAGAGGGAGCAGCAGATGAAGCTGGAGCTCGAGGCCAAGGACACCGAGTGGGGGAAGAGGGTGGCCTCCTTGAAGAGGAAGTTGGCGAAGGAGAAGGGGGAGTTGACAGCTGCGTTCGCCAAGGAGAGGAAAGAGCTGACGGATGCGGGTCAGCGGATGGTGATCGCCGCCTAGGATGAGTGTTACGCGAAGGCCCTCAGTCATGTGAGGCACTTCTATCCGACCGTCGACCTGTCCAACTTTGAGTACGACATGGAGATCGATGGGACCCCGAAGACTCCTGCCGAAGAGGGGCCCGTTGTTAACCCGGCCGTCGACCCTCCGGCGAACCCGATCGATGACGAGGTGGGAAATCGAGTTGTATAGTTTTGCCTTTCTTTCTTTTTCCCCCCTTTCGATTGTATTTGCCTCCCGCGGACTGGCCACCGCCTTTTTGTAAGAAGCAGCAAAATTTATAAAAAAGTATCTTTGACTTGTCAAGTGTTTTGGCGCCGGACATTTCCGAATCTCCTTGCTTATGTGCTTCGAGTTGGTTCTCTTTGGAGGTTGTGGCTTTCCTTCCCGAGGTGGACCTCCGTCGTTCCGTCGTGGCGTGGCTCCGGAGCAAGGTGGAGGCATTTGGAGGCCACTTTGGCTTGGTACCGTGAGAGGGACCGCACCGCCGAGGCGGCCTTTAGCTATTACAAGAACATGTCTGAAGCCCTTGGTGAAGAGGCAAGTCGTCTGAGGAGGGTGACGTTGGATCGGGGAACTCGTGGGAGTCGGACCTGGATAAGCTATGTCAAGTTCCTTGGTGCAGAGGCCCTCCTCTGAGAAGCGACTTCGCGATGTGCTAGTGGAGAAGGAGGTAGAGATACACCTCTGCCGGTCGATGCTGGGCGTTTCGAGACCTTCCTCGGGTGGTCAGTGAGCAGGGGGGGTACCTATTGTGGTGTTGCTAACGGAACGTATGCGGCCCACCGATGCCCAGAGTTTCGTGGTCGGTATATCAATCGTGGCCGAACCAAAGGACCCTTATGCCAAGGAGAGAGTTCCCAGTTGTTCGTTTGGAGTGATCCCGCCGTTCGTCGGACCAGAGGGGCCTTGAGAGGGCGGCCTCCTGCTGTTCGAGATGAGGGGAGTATTTCTGCAACGGTCTTCGTTTGTTTCCTCTTAACCTAATAAAGGAACATGAATAAGGAATTCATTTCACTCTTTGCTCCGGTTGATAGCATACGAAATGATGAAGGGGATGTGGTTCGGCCTTATCGTTTCGTGAGGAATCGGAGTGGGGGGAGGTGAAGTCTTGGGTGTCGATCCCCTAACCTGGTATTAGGTCGGATTTGCCGAGGCGTTTGGAGTATGATACAACGAGATTTCCTTAGTATAAGATAGGGGGGGCCGCTAAAAACGGCCCTTTACAAAGGAAAGCTTTACAAAAGGTTCACTTCTAGCTAAGTTAAAACCTATGCTCGTTCTTCGCAGGAATTCACTGGGTGCTTGGTGTCAAGGGGGAACCTCTCCGGCTCGACGGCAGGTCTGGGGGTAGGGCCGTCCTTCTCTGGTTTGAATTTGACGGCGTCGAGGGGGAACACTCCTCCCCCGACGGTGGTCATGTAGCATGATCGCGCTGCTTCTTGGCTGCCTCGGACGACGCCGACTCCTTGTGGGGTGGGAAATTTGAGCTTCAGATGGTAGGCCGAAGGCACTGCTTGGAGGGAGCATAACCCGGGACGGCCGAGTATGGCGTTGTAAGCCGCCTTGACGCTGACCACCATGAAGTCCATAGACTCGGTCCTCTTGACGGGAGCCGATCCTGCGGTAACGTCGAGGGTGACAATCCCTTCTATCACGACAGGGACGCCGGAGAACCCATGCAAGGTGTATCCGGCCGGCTTGAGCTTGCCTCTAGGTAATTTCAGATTCTCGAAGGCTTCGAGGAAAAGAATGTTCACCGAGCTGCCGTTGTCGACGAGGATTCGGCGAACTTCACAATTAGCCATGTGGAGGCTAATGACGAGGGCATCGCAGTGGGGGAGGCGAATGCCTTCGAAGTCCTCCCCTGAGAATGAGACTGGCATGGGTTGTAGCTTGGGAGAGGGGTTGCCTTGGACAGCATTCACCTCTCGGATGAAGGCTTTTCGGGAAGTATTCGATTCCCCTCCCATTGGCCCTCCATGGACACAGTGCAAGATAAATGGCGTGTCCGCGGCTCCCTCAGACTCGGGATCCCGACCCTGGATGTGGTTCGGAGTAGGGTTCGGGGGCGAGTGTCTCCGGTTCCTAGTATCTCGTCGATCCCCCGGGACTTCTCGGGTGAATTCTCGGAGGTACCCCCTGGAGATGAGTTCCTCAATCTCGTCTTTCAGGGCCCGGCACTGATCGGTGTCGTGCCCATGGTCTCTGTGGAAGCGGCAGTAGAAGCGCTGATCTCGGTTCTTGCCGTTGTTGGGTCGGGGAGGTAGTCGAACAATGCCTTTGTCTTTGATTTCTAAGAGGATGGCGGATACGTTATGCATCAAGGGAGTGTACTTCTCGAAGCGGGGGATCGGCGTGATCTTTTTTACGGCCCCCGCGTCCCTCGGAGCTTTCTTTGATGGCTCGACTTCTTCGGTTTTCCGTTTTCCCTTCGAGTTGGCCTCCCTGGCGTCTTCGGGGCTAAGGGCCTCTTCTGCTCTAATGTATTTCTCGACCCTGTTGAGGAGGTCGGGAAAGTCGATGGGGGGTCTCTTCGCCAGAGAAGCTTTCAGCTGTCCATGACGGACGTTGTGCCGAAAGGCCGCGGAGGCGACGCCTGGATCAAGGGAGGAGACCGCCCTTGCGTCCGTGGTAAACCTCCGGACGAACACTCTGAGGGACTCTCCGTCTATCTGTCTGAGCTAGGGATGGCATTCGGGCCGTTCGGGCCGGGCCGGGCCGGGTTTGACCGGGTTTTGACCGGTCCCGGGCTTACCCGGGCCGGGCTCCTCAAATCGCGGGCCGGGCCGGGCCGGGCTGGCGGTGAAGAACCCTGGCCCGGACCTGGCCCCTAACCCTTAGTGGGGGGGCCGGGCCGGGCCGAGCCGGTTCGCGGGCCGGTTCGCGGGCTGGGCCGGGTCTGGCCCTTGTAATTCTTTTTTTTTTACCCATTATAGATTGAAGTTCATAAATTTTTAATTGTATAAGAAGTGTATGATTTTGCAATTGTATAACAATTTCAAAAAGTTAAATTTCATAAATAATTGAATTACATCTTCATCCAAAAAAAATTAATTGAAGTACACGAATAAATAAAGTACATGGTTAAATAAATTTGAACTTCTACAATAAAACTAAGTACATGAATAAAAATTCATACAAATTTGTCTAATAAAATTCATAGAAATCATAAAATTACAAATCAAGGGAATTACTTGAATTTAAAGATCGAGATGGCCTCTACTTAGATTGAAGAGAAGGCAGTGGACTACTGTCGTGCACTTCAACTTAACCTAAATATAGAATCTCATCACTCTAAATTTTTCCATTAATTACAACTAATTGAACAACAATTTAAAGTAAATTAACTAAATCTACCTAAATAGTTCATTCTCTTCCGCTTTGTGCTTCATCGCTGCTTGTGGATCCACCTCCAGTTTGTGCTTCAAGTAAGTCTTGGGTCCTCTCTTCCGCTTTCATCCAATCTTCGGCGCACACTAGCATCTCCAAATTTTTTGCTGTCAATCGGTTCCTGCTCGGGCTCATTATCCTGCCACCATTAGAAAAAGCACTTTCCGATGCAACAGTTGACACCGGTGTTGTTAGAAGGTCTTTAGCCATACGGGAGAGAATATTAAAAATTGCTTCATTAGTCTTCCAATATTGTAAGACATCTTCTACATCTTCAACTGCACTTTGTGCATTATACCAATTCAGCTCATTTGGAGAATTGGTCCTAGCCTTTTTCGATTTAATAAGATTTAAAATACCTAGACTAGCTTGACTCTTTCCCTTTGCTAATGTGGAGGAAGAAGAAGAAGAAGTTTGAACACTTTGTGTTTGTGTTTGAGTAGTGTTAGCTGAATAAATCCTATCATAAGAATCATATAACCTAGTCAAAACATTCTCAAATTTATGAGTAAAAGCAATATGATCAAAATCTAGTATTGCATCGTGTGGGGCATAAGTGTAGAAAATATCTATTAAATTTTTTGTACCTTCTAATTTAATCATAGGATTCATTACACTAGCTAAACAATATAACATGGGAATTGGATGAAAATATTTCAAAAACTTAACATATGCCGCATTAACCATATCTCCAATAAAAGGGTCATTTTGTAAATCCTTAATTGTTGTCATCATAGTCACAATTTCAAGTAAAATACCACTAGATGTAGATGTATATGTTTTCGAAAATTGCAAAGTGGCATCGTTAAAAGGTTGTAAAAATTTATATAAACTATCGGCAAAAAACCAAAAATCATCATCTAACATACAATTTTGCATACCCATTGCGACACAAAAATCTCTAAGACTATAACGATAATGAAGAACAACACCTAATAATTCAAAGGTTGAATTCCAACGATGTCGTACATCTCTAGGAAAACGTCTACATACAATGCCCCTAAGTTTACACCAATCATGAAAAGCTTGATAAATTGGACCACTCAATGTAATATAATGGACACAATCTCTCATAGCTTCTAGTTTATCGTTTCCATATTTTAGTGCATCTTGTACACAAAGATTTAAAATGTGGCAAGCACACCTAACATGAAAAATTTCGGGTTCTACAGGATCTAAAGTGATTTTTAAACTCTCAATTGCCTTAGTGTTATTGGATGCATTATCAAAACCAATAGCCAACACTTTATCATAAATATAAAAATTATTGCATGCTTCCATAATGTGTTCGGCTATAATTTCACCCTTATGTGGGTACCTAACATATCCAAAAGAAATTATTCTCTTTTGAAGTAACCAATCCGAATCTATCCAATGACATGTTACACACATCATTGGAACCCCGTTTACTCCTACCCATCCATCCGATGTCAATGAAACTCGAGTGTTTAGTGATTTTAGTGTTGCTATCAAAAAATCCTTCATCTCGTTGTAAACTAATTTACAATCACCCTTAACAACATTCCTAGCAATTTTTTTAAAGTGGGGGGTGAAGGTGTCTTGTACAAAATCCTCTACATATTTTTGTTCACCAAACGAATATGGCAATTCACCCCTAATTACCAATTTCGCGATTCCCTTACGAACGTGATCGTGATCATATGTACTACTATCTACTTGACCGGTTTTAGGATGTATTTTTAGTTGTGTGAGATGATCTTTCGAAAATTGTGGTTGACATTTGTTTAAGTGACGTTGTAGTGTACCCGTGCCCGATCTTACTTTAAACTTATACTGGGCTTGACACTTCTTACATATTTTAAGTCCTACACTCTTATCATTTTGTGAAGGGACAAAATTGAAAAAATTGTGTACTTCCGAAGTAGTCCCTCTAGTTTTCCTTGAGTTTAGAGAAGGACCTTGTTCCGATTGTTGTGGTTCTACATTATCTTCTATTTCTATAGGATTTGAATGTGTTTCATTCAAATCGGGAAAACTATCATAATTAACAAATGTGTCTTCACTATCTATATATTGGTTAGGAATGGAAGGAAGGTGATGACTAGTAGATTCTTGACTACTATGCCTACCACCACCGCGTGATCGATTAGAGGCCATTTAACTTTGAATAAATAAAATTAAAGTAGTGAGTGAGTGGTGTATGTTTCTATTACCACTTTACCAAAATTAAAAATAAAATCTAAAAAAATTGAGAGAAAGAAGATCAAGAAAACACAAATTATATGACAATAAAGAAGTATTATGCTATGTTAGTTCTAAAAATTAAAATTATACTAAAATGAGTAGTGTATGTTTCTTATGCCACTTTACCAAAATTAAAAAGAAAATCTAAAAAAATTGAGAGAAAGAAGATCAAGAAAACACAAATTATATGACAATAAAGAACTAAAAGAAGTAGTATGATATGGTAATTCTACAAATTAAAATTACACTAAAATACCGTAAGAAAGTTGAGATTTGAGTTGTTGTTGTAGAGAAAGATGAGACTTGAGTTGTTGTTGTAGAGAAAAATGAGACTTGAGTTGTTGTTGTTGAATGAGTTGATCACTTTGATTGTTGTTGATTGCCCTCCTTCAAACTTGAACTTGATCCCTTGAAAGATTGTTGAAAGAATAGTAGAGAGAAAGATAGTTGAGTGAATTGGTGAAGAGAAATGAAAGGAATGGTGTTGTATTTATAGGAAATGTAATTTTTTTGATTTCCTAAAGTACCCCCCAAAACTAGCCGTTTTAAATCCGTTGGGGGGTATTTTGGTAATTTAATTTTTTTTTTATTTTCTGTAAAAAAAAAAAAAAAAAAAAAATCCACAACGGTAGGCCCGGCCCGGCCCGGACCGCACGGGCCGGTTCAACCGGTCCCGGTTCACTAGCGGGCCGGGCTAGACCGGGCTGAACCCCTAAAAGTTGGGACCGGACCTGGCCCACCAATAGGGGGGCCGGTTCAGGGGCTGGACCGGATAATAGGGGGGCTGGGCCGGTCCCGGGCCAGCCCGGCCCCGATGCCATCCGTAGTCTGAGCCCAAGTAAAGAGGCGCTGGTCCTTTCCGCCTGCCGGCTGGTGACGAAGTGAGCAAGAAAATTACCTTCTAGTTGGTCGAAGGAGTAAATGGAGCCGGGGGTGAGCTTTGAGTACCATTCACGAGCCGGACCTCGGAGTGTGGCGGGGAAGGCTCGGCATAGCAGGGGATCCGAGGCGCTGTGAATCATCATGAGGGTTTTGAAACCCTCCATGTGATCAGCGGGATCTCCCTCGCCGTCGTAGGTCTCGAATTGAGGTGGTCGGAAATTCCTGGGTATTTCTGCTTGAAGGATGGGGGCGGAGAAGGGAGGACGGATGGGTCTGTACCCCTGAGCCACTCGTCGGTCGCCGTCCCCTATGTGATCGAGGCGGTCCTCCATTTCTTGGAGGCGCCTTAGGAGTACGCCGCCGTCTTCTGGCTGGATAGTTGATGTGAGCGACATGCTTGCCTCGGCATCCGACCTAGTTTGGGAGTGGAAGGTTTCCTCCCTGGGGGCCCGTCGGAGGGACCCGAGAATTTCTCTCCGGAAGTCTCGGAACTCCTTGTGAGTGACGGGGGCTCCCTCGACCCTGTTTGGTCGGTCCGAGGGCTGCCTTCCGATGCGGCTGAGCGCTGACCTCCGTCCCTCGGGCGGCGGTCTTGGATGGTTCGGGGCCGGGTTGGAAGCGGCCCTTCCCCTGCTGCGGTTAACCTGTCGGTTGACGATTACTCCCCGTAGGTCGGGCTGGACTGTACGGGTGGCACTCTGCCGAGATCCCTGATGGGAATCTCCGTGCCTTGATGCGCGTGGCCCGGCATTGGTGTTTGGTGGTGGGGTGTCCCGTCGGTTGACGGAGGAAGCAGCCCCCTTGCCCTTTGAGGACATGAGAGTTCGGCTGTCGAGGTGCCTTGATGGTCGTGCTAGGGTCGGCCTCTGAAGCAGTGTTCCCACAGACGGCGCCAACCTGATGCGGTTTATTTCTGGGAGACGTGTGGATGCACCAGGTGTGAGTTCGGACTCAATTTGTATTTGAAGGAGAATGCTGCTCGTCTGATGACCCTTGGCAGACCGGGCGGAACCTGTGGCGACCTCGGGGTGATTCGGAGATCTGGGCTCGGATCAGAAGATTCGGATCCGAGGTCTTGTGTACCTGCAGACGGTCCTGAAACACCGGGGTTTGTCCCGGTGGCGGACCCTCCGACGATCTAGTCAGTCTCTGTGAGAGAGTAGCAATAACTAGGTGAATTTAAGTGGAAAAAGATTGATTACCTCCAAAAGGTGGGTGAGGGTCTAGTATTTATAGAGAACCCCAACCGGGTTTGGTTCCGCTTGGGGGCCGGGTCTGGACCCGAAAGCCCATGGGCCTGACGTGGCAGAGGGCCCAGGGGGTTTAGAGCTGACGTGGCAATACCAGGAGTGGTATAGGGCTGACGTGGCAAAACCCTTGGTGGTATTTGGAGCTGACATGGCTGATCGTGGGGCTCCTGTGCTCCTGGGAGGATCTGAGGGCCTGGGCTGCGCCAAGTCATCTTCCTTCTACACCAGGATGGTAGGACGGCTTGGAGGGCTGTCGTGGATCGGAGGCCGAGGGCCATAGTCGCTCATCGGACACGAGGAGTCCGGATCTGTGGGGGTGAACTGGAGACTCGGTGCCGACCCTGTAGTGGAGGTTCGGCGCCGATCTGGACCGCTGTTTTCACCATTTCTGAGTGAGAGTTGTATTGGGCCATGGTTGGGCCCTAAGCCATTTTTACCCTACCACAATCTACATATAGAAATATGAATAAAGTCAATCTACTCCAATGTTTTGAGTGCTTAGTAACTAGGGGTATTCATCACCAATGTTTACCTTTACGTCAAACGGCAACTTGAAATATGAGTATGCAAAGCACTTTAAAGGTTTGTGACTTGTTGAGTAACCGGGTGGATTCATCACAAATATTTTGCATTCGCGTCAAAAGGCAAGTGACAACTTTAGAGAAGAGACTAAAAAAAAAAAAAAAAAAAAAAAAAAAAAAAAAAAAAAAAAAAAAAACTCTAGTTTGCTACTCGGTTTGTAGTAGAGAAAAGGGATAATCACAGATTGAGTAGTTGCATAATATAACTACATTAATTGCATGACAAATATGATTGAGTTTGGGGATTATAAATTAATAATTGCACTGGAGAAATTAGGTATGTTTAGTTTTAGTTTATCTGAAATTGTTTATATATATTTATGCTCACATAATAAAGATTCTTGGTGGTTGAGTCTATTATTATTATTATTCCCTTGTTCATAAATTCACTTTTTGCTTGAAGACAAGCAAAAGCTAAGTTTGGGGGTATTTGATGAACACAATATTATTCACATTTAGGAGCAATGATCTTAATACAATTAGATGTTTAAAAGCTCTATATGTGGTATTTAACTCTTATTTTCTCTTTTCCATAGGAAACAGCCGATAATAGCAAAACGAAGCAGATTCAGGATTTTAAGGATGATACACAGGAAACTGCAGATCATCGGTCGACTGGTGCCCCACAACAGGCGACTGGACAGAGAAGTTGATTTTCCACAGCTGCTCGGAACAGTCGACTTACTCCAAAGAACAGTCGACTGGGCTGATCAATTATGAAATCTACAGATGTCTCGACACAGTCGACTGGTTCGAAGACAAGTCGACTGGTATTCGGCGGAGTTAACAGATAAGGCAGTTGAAGATTCGTCCAAATCTAAATCCAAATCATAACAGAAAAGGAAGAATAGACGAAAAGAGAAAGAAATAAACCGCAGATCAGAGAAAAAAGGAAATAAATAAAAGGGGAGGACTTTTCCATAAAAAAAAAGTGCAAACCCTAATTCTTCAGGGTGTTCTATAAATATCAGCAAAGAGGACGGATAGAGGGCGCTCGGGAATCACGGAATCACAGAAGTTCTGAACCATCAAGTTATCAACGAAGAGCAGTACTTTATAAGCATCAAAGAAGGAGAGAGGAGATCAACATCGAAGAAGAGAACGGCCGGTCGACTGTGTGACAGCCAGCTGACCGATCTGGCCAAACTACATTAGTTTATTCCTTCTCTTTCTAAGTCTTTTATGCTAATCATGTACTCGAACTTGTTAATCAATAAAAGTTTTATTATGTGGAACTAATTTCATAGTTGGGTAGATTGAAACCGTAGTCATGTAATGCTAAGTTTTTCTAAATCCTTCTCTTTTACTTATTGATTGAACCTGATTGAATTGAGAAAGATTTATGATAATCAAACTTGTTCAGAATTCTAAAGAGCAGACGACTGAGGTGACAGCCAGTCGACTGACGTACAGAATCTGAGTTTATCAAGTTTGCGTATTATGAATCTGAATCTGTTATATGAGCATATTGAGACGACCCGTATCTCGTGTTCATATTTTGTAACAAAGGGATCTTTCTGGGTTCCTGGTTTAATCAACTTAAAGGATCTAGATCTGATACCAATTTCTAGAACTTTGAGTGTTTGTTCGTTTCCACTGTTCTTATGTTTTCTTTAAGTGCAACTTAGTAGATACCATGCTAAATACTTAATGAAAGAAACGAATTAGAGTAGATACCATGCCTAATCCTTGGCTTAGGGAAACATTAACTTTAAGGAGTAGATACCATGCCCTTAAAGAGAACAAACATGAGTAATAAGAAGAAGTTCAGGAGGTGACTTAGCATTATTGTCTATTGGTGGAGATCTAAACCCAACTATTCAATAGATATTTGTGATTCAGCATTTCTTAATTCAGTTTTAATCTTTTCATTTCTTTTAGACTTTTAAAACAACTCTTTATCATTCTCACTCTTTTTATTGATTAGTAAGTTAATTTCTACAATCTCTGTGGGATCGACCCTTGCTACTGCTACGCTTCTATAAACGATTCGTACACTTGCGAGGTTTTAATTTGTGTCTAGTTTATCTATTTAATTAGATCATCTAGATTGCACAACAGGATCTGAAGGGTACCTCTACGTGGAAGAAATAATGTGCAGACCACACAGATGAACAAAGAATCGAGACAAAATTACCTTTCATTAAAAAGTGAAATAGTTATAAAGGGGGGGTGGCCAGTTCGCATTTTGGCAGTTACAAGAGATGCAACTAAAACTACAACCTATGCCCTTTTCCGCTCATCTTGCACTTCAACACCGGCTGAGGTCGCTTATCGTGCGCCCTATGAGTCATCTTGCACTTCAGCATCGGCTCTCCCATGGCTTATGCCCTGGGTCCTTGCCATCTCCAACACCTCGGGTGCATATTAGACATCATGCATGCGCCAAGTGCAGAGGTGATACCCCGAAATGGAAAGCGATGATGATGAAGGGAGCTTTCCTGGCCAGACAGGGCGACAACCCCATACAGGGGATTGACTCGCTGTGCCAAAAAAGAAGGCATCGTGCATGTTCAGCCCCGACGGTGACTCCCACATGTGGGGAGAGTTCTCTCTGAGGAAGGGAACTCTCATCCCTGGCCCTGGCTAGGGACATAAGGTCCCAGAATTTGGGATACCACTGCTGACCCCAAGAAGGAGTACTCCGCTCCTCTCCGATCCTCGATGAAGCAGCAACATCCGCACAAGGGATCCTAGCCGAGGAGGCCCCACCAAGTACCGAAGGGAAAGAATAGAGCAACGTTGTTGCCCCACGCGACCCACTGGGAAATGCTTCCGATATCAAAATTTGGGATGAGGAGGGGCCCCCCAAAAAAACGCCAATTCGAATGGGGTCGAGCCCAGTCCCTTTCGCCACTTTCCTACCACCATCGGTCCTTAAAAGGATCTTGGGGCCATTCTTCGCAGGCTCCGCCAAACACCAAGACATAGCTAGTCGAGAATGAGATAAAGAAAAAGATATGAATCTCCCATCCACCAGCAAGGACTTTCTAGATGCCACGGAAAGCCCCCTAACTGCCCGCATTTACAGCTGGCGACGATAGAACTCCCTAGGCACATTAAATGCATCAATGGGGAATATAAGCAAACACGTTCCACGTCACGTGACTGGCGAGGCTTGGATAGATTTCTCGGCATTGATCCGACGCCAATCGTCATGAGTCCTCGCAGGCCTCAACCAACGACCCTGGCTTGGTATCGGAGGCTGATTCCCATGAGCCTTCATAAGCCCTCACCACGCCTGCTACAGAGGTCCCAACACTTAATTGCGGTTAGCGCCCAACTCACGAGGTCAACAACGATCGCAATTGCAAAGGAACATGATGAAAGTAGGGTCGCGTGATTACCCGAGCTGACTGATAGTCATGGGAGGAATTAAAGGGGCAGACCTCTAATTTCGAGTAGATGGTCTGATGATCTAAGGAAAAAAAGCAACAGTTTGAAAATTGGAAGGCAAACTAGTTTAATTCATCACACAAACAACTACAAACGCGGTGTCCAGTCCGCGAAAACACAAAAATACAGGTGACCTAACTCTCTACATCGGGGACATGGACCTCCTCCACAACTAGAGGAACGTGGATGATCAGATCGTGGTTCGCCAAATCCTCCCTAACCTTGGGTTCGACGCACTCATCGTCCGACTCCGGGGGAAGGTCGCCGAGATTGATCCCTTGGTGCTTCACCTCAACATCTTTGAGGGCTCTCTCGTACCCCTTGTCCTCGGCCTCCACAATCTCGGCTAGGGCTGCATCATACTCCTTCTTCATCCTCGCCACCTCTGCCTGTCATGTCCCCTTCTCGGAGATTAGGCGGTCCCTCTCCTTTAAGAGTTCTGCTCAAGCCTCTCTTTTCTTGGCCAGGTCTGCCTTCAGCTGGCCTATGCGCTCCCGAAGGTCACCGAACCCCGAAAGGAGTTCAGCCTCGGCAGCTTCTGTGTGCCGCACACTCCGCTGAAGTTGGTCACGTCTCCTCTTCAGTTCGGCCCCATGAATGGTCTCCTTCACAAAATCTTCGGGACGCACTTAGCCAAGTACAAGAGTAGAAATTACGACAGGGATGGAAAAAATTTACCAGAACCGAAGCCTACGCCCAAGCGGCAAAAATATCCTCTTCGGTCATGCCCTTAAAACCGACAAGTTCGGAGGGAGGGGAGAGATGGGAGACCATCTCCAATGCAGCAGTTCGGTTGGCCGAGACCTCCGTCTCCTTTACGGACCCCATACCTTCTCCGATGTGGGGGGTTTGGCCGAGGCTATGGCACTGGATGTGGGCAATGGAGTGGGTCTTTTCCCATCCTTCTTGATGGTCGATTCGATCATCTTAGACTTTGGAAGCTCAGCTCCTTTTGCCTTCTTGGACGGAATATCCTCCACTTCTGGAGGTGATCGCTTCTGTGAGGTCTCCCCCTCGGGAACCTTAACATCGGTTCCAACCTTCATCCTCGCTTCTGCCCCCCGAGCTCTCTCGGCTCTTATCTCCTTGCGCTTCACTTTTATGAGCTTAGGATCTACCATTTTCAATAGTATCGGTCGGATGACACGTAGTTAGAAAAATGGAAGTGGAGGGGGAGTGAATGAATATGACCAACAATTGAGGTTGTATATAAAGAAGTGGGACATCGACTACCATGCCAAGGGCATGATCTCGCATGGACATGCAAGCACATGCCAAGTGCATGCTTCCTCTACCTCGGAGCGGCATCCGATACCGAGCATCATGAAGAAAGTTTAAGGCAATGCCAATTCCCTAGTCCTCGAAAAGAAAATTGAGGCTTCAAAGGGGGAGTTCCCTCCCCTCGGCACGACATCTGAGCCTAAGCCTCAAAAGGGGATTTCCCTCCCTTCGGCACGGCTTCCGAGGCCGAATAACAAAAAGGGAGTTTTGCCCCCTCGACATAACTCCCATGGTCGAACCCCCATATATATTTCAAGCGTCAACACATCAACAAGCTCACTCGCCAAAAAAAAATGGGGAGACAAAAAAAAATTCACCAAAACAACTTCATTATAGATCAAAAGCAAAGTGATTACATTCACAATTACAATGAAATCACAAGTTCAGGGCACTAGGTTCTGGCCCTCGTGATCGTCATCCAGCCCCGGTTCAAGAGGTATCGCTTCAGCGGTCAAGGGGTCAATGCCCATGCGGAGCACCTCCAAATCTTGCACACTAGCTACGCTGATCGATCTCGCTACTCCACTTTGGGAATCCCCCGGAGCCCCAACTCTCGAGCAGATCCTAGGGTAAGATGCCAGCCTCGAGAAGGGACTGTAAAAAGTGGACGCCTGACTCACCTCCCATAGTCTGGTCCTCAGTCGAAAAATCTTAAAGTCTTCTGCGAGCATCTGTCTAAGGATGGAGTCCGAAGACTGACCATCGAAGAGACGTGAGGGCCCACCAGTGTCGGCAAAAGCAATGGCTATGTCGACATCAGACTATATACCTTCCGGAGAGCCAACTCCCGCGCCACCTCTTGCGACCAACAGATGTGAAAACTAAATGCCCATTTCCGATCGGCCGTCTCCTTGCAAAGGCGGGCGATCATCTCCTCGGCTTGACCCAGCTTACTACAAAGTGAGCGATCCTCGCACTCGAGGTCCTCCCCTCGAGCTCATTGTTCCATGACCTGCTCAACAAGGTGCACCGCAAGTCATACATGAAATAGACAGTCATGACCAGTTGTGAATTATCATTTAGACAAAAATTTACAGTATGTGGTGGCCAGTCTGCGTCCAGCATGTACAAAGTTGGGAACAAGGAAAACTACCAGGGGTGACTCCCCGCGAAGGAGACTGAAGGGTTTCGACCCAAACCGGATCTCCAACACCAAGAGGGATCTTCTTCGGCGTCGGAGGAGTGCCCGTAATACCCAGATCTAGGTCGTAGCTGAGGTCTTCAAGGTCGAAATTAGGATGCATGTCCTTAACATGCTGAAGGGTTCGCTTATAGCCATGCCTGTCCTTAACATGCTGAAGGGCTCGCTCATAGGCATGTGCGATCTGACCAGCTGCATCGCCGAACTTTGCCTCCAACTCTTTCACCCTCTTTTCTAACTTCGCGGTGCGGGTCATTTCATCCTGCCACTTCATCTGATACCACAGGGCCCAACGCTCGAAAGTATCCAAGTCGTATTCACACTGCCGCATCCACTTGCTCCCGTAAAGAGTGGCCTACAACGGAAGGGAAACTAGTGAGATACCTATTAAGGGGTATAGATGCTCCAGAATGAGAACTTACCTCTACCGAGTGCTAAGAATATTGGAGGTACGCTGAGCTGAACGTCTCCTTCGCAAAAGACTTTCTGTCCCTCGACGGTGCAAGATTGTTCACCACCTCAACGACCATCTGAGACTCCATAGTGGAGTCAACATGCTTCACCGGCCAATTGGGAGCAAAGGTCTTCCGGGACATTTAAAGGATAACCTCCTCCAAGATCGAATAGAATGGCGACACCGGCGACTCCATCAGTTCTTGGGCTCAGAGGAATCTCTCACTCGGCTCGGCCCGGGAAGAATCCCCTGGTCCTATATATCCAGGGCTCTCGTCCCCTTCGTTTTCTTAGGACCCCCTTCGAGGACACTCGTGCACTTGGCAAAGACATCTCCCCCTTTCACTTATCTTCAGCCGCTCGCTGTGCTGCCAAAAAAACAAATGCATATCAATATCATCATCTTTCGAGGCTGCAGAAGAGGAGTGTCAAGACAGAGCCTGAAATGCCAACAGAAAAATACAAAAGGAAGAAACCTACCAGAAACATAAATACTTAACTCACTGACTGCCAGCGACATCTCCGTCACTGTGGACCAGTGGATGCTCAGGTTATCAATGAACAACCTACCAAACACCACCCTCTCCTATTTGGAAAGCTCCTCGAGCTTCAGGGGCTCCTTCGCAGCTGGTCCGTACGACCTGGAGATCGGTATGTCCTAGGGCTCTGGGCTGTAAACAATAAAGTACTTCTTCCTCCAATCTTTAATAGAGTCGGGGTGGTTGAAAACCAGGAACAGCTTGGACCAGGGGGCAATATACCACTGGTAAGAGCTCCTCGGAAGTGCACTCAACCCCAAGCTCGCTCAGAAGTACCTGAAGCTCAGAGGGATGCCCTTCCTCTAGCTGAGCATGATGAAGCTCATCAACTACTTTCACGAGTTCGGTGCATACTGCATCGGGCTCATTCCTGCCCATCAGAGAACCTGCTTAATGAACGGGTGGAGGGTAGACATAGTCCTGAGGCAAAACATCCAGAGGTAACTTACAAAACTTGTTCGCTAGCTGGTTGGTGGGACAAAGGCCTTGCTTCGGGAACATTAACGCATACTCTGCTGGTATAAGGAACTTTTCCTGAATAATGGCAAGGTCACTTTCCAGCAAGATGTTTTGCATCTCACGAGTTTCTATCTTTGGCCTATTCACCGAAGACGGGGTGATTCCAAACTGAACCAGATCCTGCAAATCCTTCGGATAAACCCGAGAAGATACGCAGTCTGCAAGATCATCTTAGTAGTGCATTGACATCTGCTCGTTGCCAGGAGAAAGATCCTGCCTCATCCTCTTGGCGGGACGGTGGGGGAGGGGGGGGGGAGGGGGGACATGGCTCTCATGATGTTTTCCGAGGCAATGACCCTCGCTCTACGAACAGAAGAGGTTCATACATTCTCACCCTCATCGTGGCTCGGGACGCTATAACTCTGTTCCCACTCTTCCTCCGCCTTCACCGGTGTCAAAGGGCTCTCCTTCTGGGTCCCCGCATCCCCCATCTCCTGACCTTCACTCGCAACCTCAACATCCTCCACAACGGTTCCCTCCATCGACAGGTCGTAGCCACCCACCTTCGTACTCATTCTCTCAATGTTGACCTCCTTCGATACGGAGGCCTACGAGAGTTGTTCTTCAGGCCCGCTGGTCCTCGACAAAGATCAACTATCTCCCGTAGATGAGGCCGAGCTGCTGGATTGGCAAGCAGGCATGTTCGATGAACTCAGAAAATTTATTGCGAAGAAACAAAAAGTGGTTACAGATGGAGTGGGGTAGGAAGACTTTGTAACGCCCCGGATCCCCGTTACCGGACATCCGAGACACAACCAGAATCTTTGCCTTCAAATGCATTTCAACACAGTAAATAACACGAAAATTTAAAAACTTTTTATTACCAGATAAGCCATTACATCAATAATTACAAATTTATATTATTCCTGAACAAGGAATACAAATTACAGTACCTCATTACGGCTGATTACAAAATATTCAGACTTCTCTTGTAAAACTATCAACTGTCTTCTAAAACGACAATCAACTGGTCACTACCGAACTCTGCTGAGTGGTCAATTTGCTTCCCTAGCACTTGCCCCTCGATTTTACCCTTCCGCTACGTGACTCTGATATTTCTGTAACTACTTGAATGGCAGGCATGTACATTGCCACTCCACTAGGATGCCCTGCTTGTCTTGAGTTCTCCTATACTTGTGACTCGGTATCTAGCACCTAATTGAGTGGGCACGTCAGTACTTATACTGAAGCAATGCTGATAAGAAACAACGATCTTCAACTAGCAATCACAATTAGCCTTTAATGAAAATAGAAACATGCATCCTAATTTTCTAGTGTCATTGTATGCCATGACCTGATGTCTAATGCATAGTAAACAATGCGCAGAAAATAGATACACTTAGTCTAATGTCAGCAAGACTCTGGATACACATGCATCCCATACTACATATGTTGCCGATCAAGCCGTTTCCTCCAATTTCAGGGTTTCGAACCCTCGCCATGCAAATATATTCTACTATCGTACTCAACCTGTTCCTGATAGATACAATCGTGGCTGGTGAATCCTGCAGCTATTACTACTAAACACAGTGGTGTCCTTGTTTTCCACTAGTGCCCCAATCCGGTCTGGATCACACCAAATACTGTGACGATCTTAGAGATAAACAACAGCATATCTATGGCGCCGAAGATCTATGGGACAACTGCCCCATGTTCCGTTCGTGTCCACTTAACATAAGAACTTGACGGTCTCGAAGGTCTAAGCCTCCTATCCGACAGGAACCCTCCCATTCTTACCACGGTACTTCAGGAATCAACAGTGCGAGATAAGCACAGCAGCACATATCCCTAATGACAGGAAGAGATAACCCTGGTTATCATCGCCTAGTGCTGACCCTTAGAACGAGACGGATTATAGAGAATCACCCCTAACACCAACTCAGTCCTTAAGCGAATAGTAAAGAAAACTTAATTACATACAGTTTACTGAAAATACGTTTATCACTCAAATCATGCATGGTGCCTTATCAAACAAATGTTGAGCCTGACTAGTCTGTCAAAAATAGCAACTAATCACGGTGAATCAACATTCACCGATTTCCAATACCTTCACAGGTCTTTGACCAAATACCTGGCCCGTCACCCTCAGCGAGTAGTCCCTTGGCGCCCAAAAGATGCATACAAATTTCTGAATGAAGGTAACATACACAACCACCAACACTCGACCATTGACAGACTTTAGGAATCAACACAACCTAGATGAGGTAGAAATCCTAGCCTATCAACCCCAAACACTGACGATCCGATCTCCATCGTTCACCACCAGCACTGTCTCGAATCTCATCTAGTACCCCGGCCAGCGGCCAACCTTCTCTCGGTAAATAAATCAATCACAATACTTGCCGACTAGGTTGATAGTCCTAGGGTGTCAACAACCCTATACTAGCCCTAAACTATACTAGCTACGGCACCATAATTATAACAAACTGACCATAGCTGCTCTCCTAACTTACTCATGTGTCCACCATGAGTACTAAGCACAGGAATCTGTCTAAGTTCCAAATGAAGTGCTTAAAATATCTTAAAACTCAATATCTCATAATCACCATACTACGGTATGCAGAGAATTCCTTATCAATCTTCCAAACATAAGCAGTTCAATACATAGCAGTTGCTTTGACTTCAGCTATGCTCAACGGAATCCAACAAAATTAGGTTTTCTAGAAGGTTAGGAAACTCCACTGAAATTCCCTACTTTACATTTCCCTCAAATTCCTTATGGAACTCTAGTTCCCTGATTTAACACTTACTTGAAGTCGATCAAGACAACAGGTTGCTGAACTTGTAACATCCATAACTTCCAAAATACACATTGTAATTGTATGATATTACCCATTCTGGAAAGCTAAGACCCTAAACTACAAGTCTCTAGTTAACCATTTCTTTAAATTAAGACATCTAGGGGCTATACAATCTCAATATGCTCTCAGCTGCGCATTTCTTCCTACATTTCCTGCATCTTGCCATCAACATAAAAACATTTTTACTTGTCGGAATTACTTGATTCTGGATTCTATGGAAATGTGGGAGTCTCTGCTACAACTTCCTTGTTGAAAACATCCTCATATTCATCCATTAAAGTCTTCCAAAACTCTAATCTCTATCAGGTGCACATACAAGGAAAAATTGATTCATTGAACAAATAGGGTCTTGACTAAGACTGGGTCTGCCCCAATCTTAGGAAAATTATAACTTCCAAACCACAAATTGGAATTACATGATTCCTGATGTTTTTGAAAGCCGTGACTCTCTACTACAAATCTCTAGTTGATCACTCTTCCAAATTCTTAACACATGATTCCAGATTTACACAAATTCACAAACCATGCAATCTGAGCTAACCTGAACTTGGTCCACTTTAAAATTCAATAACAAATCAACCCTAAGTCCAAATCTCATGAAATTTGAGATTCTGAAACTAAACATATACCATTCCATTGTGTCCAAAAACTGCATCTGTATTCATAATACACAGAGACTCACGACCCTTCAAACATAGCATAAAAATTCTACTGCTTTTAAGACAGTGTCTTTACCTCTATATAAAATTTATTTTTGAAACTTCATCAGACGTTATCTAAAAATTCTAAAATTTTAGAATCATGACTCATACTGCAACCTACAGCAAAAATTTCATGACAATATCATGTACTCAAAAGTAGATATGAATTGATGAACTTCAACCTCAACACAGGCAGATTCAGCTTCTGTTTTTCCAGACCAGTTGTAATCTACAAATTCAGATTCAGCTTCCCTACCAACACTGAGTTATGATTTTTGAAAGACACCAAGTTTTCACACAACAGCAGTTTTCAGCCTTGCTCTCTGTCCGAAATTGAAGTCGTGGTTTGGGCTACTAAACAAACTCAGAAAAATATGAAAAAAATAGAGGATACTCTAAACTCATCCTAGAACATGCCACAAAAATTTCATAAGCAAATTCTAAACCATTTACAAGTTCCAAATTTTTAATTATAGCATACAAAAGTTGAACAACACCCACTTCTTATGTTTGTAAGAGGACTCCTACTAGCTTTAGCTTGCTTCCCTTCCTTTGCTCACTTGATATTCCACAATCAAAGAAGCTTGGCTAACTCCTACTACTCTTCTCCTTTCTACTACAAAAAAAATCTCTCTTTTATTTTCTCCTTCTCTTCTTTCTTTTTTTTTTTTTTTTTGGAACAACAAGCTAAGAAGGAATGAGAAGGTGAAAGGAGATGGGCATTTATAGGAAAATGGAGGTGCTAGGGTTTCCATTTGGGCCGGCCAAAGATGAAGGGTGAGGATGGGGTAGGTTTGAGTGAGTGGAGATGGATGGAGGTGAAGAGTGCCAACACATCAATGTGCTAGAAGTTTCATGAGGAGTCTTGAAAATTCATGAAGAAACTCTTCATGATGGGTTCTAACCATTGGATCTTATCAAGATGGGCCGAGGGTTGATCAAGATGAGGGTTAGCTCCTAACCCTAAGTCATAAAACCCTAGGTCAAATAGTAACCCTAACTCTAACTCTAACCCTAACTCATATGCATAAATATGAACATACATTTCACATTCAATTCACTTTATTCATATACTCAATCAATTGTTAATACATCTATATATATTCAAGTATTTAAATTGTATAATATATACGGACAATTTCACATTTAAAGCAATTATAGATCATATATCATATACAATCTAATACGATCCAATCTAATACAATATATATATATATATATATATATATATATATATATATATATATATATATATATATATATAATAAAACACAAAGAAAGCTATCAAGTGGCTCTCCTTCAATCTTCAAAAATATTAAAGGTGCAGATCTAACCTCACAAAACATATTTTTCCCTCCAAAATTTTCCTCCCAAAACTCAAATTCAAATCCCCAACCAAAAACAACTCCTATATTTATTTTAAAAAAATTCCCCCCCCCCCTCTCTCTCCCTCCCTCTTCTATTCAAAAAATTAAGAAAATAAAAATTTTAATTTTTTTTCAAAATAAAAAATTTTAAAGTTAAAAATATTAAAAATTTAAAAACTTTAAAAATAATTTAAAAAATTTAATAAAATCATATAATATATTTTTTGCTGGACCCCTAAAAGTTTCTCATATAATATGTTTGTTATTTCAATTAATTTGCTGAACCTCCAAAACTATTTTATATGATCAAATAAGGTGCATCGTTCCGAAGACGTGCCGTAGGCACGTGTCAATGGGCAAACCTAGTATATATATATATATATATATATATATATATATATATATATATATATATATATATATATATATATACACACACACACACACACACACACACTCACAAATACAATATTTATTAGTAATTTTTTTAAAAATATATTTTATAAAAATTATTATTTTCTTGAAGATTGTCTTGTCAAGACAATCAGGGCAAATCCACAGTTTAATTGAGAAGATATCCCGAGTCTATCTCATCGGGTTCAGGATAACTAATATATCTGAAATTTCTCAATTAAAAAGAAAAATATATAATTGCGTGCAATTCTCAACCGTGCACGGATTATGATGCAAAAATAGCTATATGCTATTTTGCGGGGTATTACAAACTTATAGAAGGAGAAGTAACTTCTTGACGTCAGGATACATGACACCCCTTCGATAACCACGAACGGAGGTGGAACATCGCTTGGGAGACAGTGCCACGTGGCAACTAAACTCTAGCTTTCACAAAGCTTCAATTTCGCCGCGCCCTTGGCGTGGCATCCAAAGTCGACTCCTATGGGGGACTTTCACAAGGCTTCAATTTTGCCGTGCCTCAGCGTGGCATCTGAGGCCAACTCCCATCGGGAGCTTTCCCAAGGCCTCAATATCGTTGTGCCCTTGGCATAACATTCAAAGCTGACTCCCATAGGGGGCATTTACAAGGCTTCAATCTTGTCCTGCCCTTGACGTGGCTTCCGAGACCGATTCTTATAAGGAGCTTTCCCAAAGCTTAAATTTTGCTGCGTCTTTAGCGTGACATCTGAAGCTGACTCCCATGAAAGGCTTTCACAAGGCTTCAATTTTGCCATGCCCTCAGCATGACATCTAAGGCTGACTGCCAAGGGGAACTTTTCCAATTCCTCAATTTTGTCATACCCACGGCGTGACATCCAAGGCCGACTCCCATGAGGAACTTTCACAAGGGCTCAATTTTGTCGCACCCTCGGTGTTGCATTCGAGGCCGACTCCCATGGGGAGCATTCTCAAGGCCTCAATTTTACCGCGCCCTCAGTGTGACACCGAATGCCGACTCCTATGAGGAGCAACACAAGACTTTAATTTCAGCGCGCCCTCAGCATGAAATTTGAAGCCAACTCCCATGAGGAGCTTTCTCTAGGATTCAATTTTGCCGCGCTCTTGCCGTGACATCCGAAGCCAACTCCCATGAGGAGATTTCTCTAGGATTCAATTTCGACGCGCTTTTGCCGTGACATCCGAAGCCAACTCCCATGGGAATCTTTCACGAGTCTTCAAGTTCACCGCACCCTCGGCGTGGAATTCGAAGCTGACTCCCATGAGGAGATTCACAAGGCTTCAAGTTTGCCATGCCTCGGTGTGGCATCCGAGGCTGACTCCCATGAGGAGCTTCACAAGGCTTCAATTTTGGAGCGCCCTCGGCGTGGCATCCAAGGCCGACTCCCATGAGGAGCTTTCTTAAGGCTTCAATTTTGCCGCTCCCTTGGCGTGCCATCCTAAGCCGATTCCCATGTGGAGCTTTCACATGGCTTCAATTTTTCCATGCCCTCGGCATGGCATCCGAAGCTGATTCCTATGGGGGGCTTTCACAAGGCCTCAATTTTTCAGCGCCCTCGGCGTGACATCCGAGACTGACTCCCATGAGGAGCTTTACAAGGATTTAATTTTTTCGCTCCCTCAGCATGAAATCCGAGGCCGACTCCAACGTGAAACTTAATAACGCTTTGATCTCACCGTACCCTCGGCATGGCATCCGATGTTGACCTTCATGAAGACCTCCCTCAAGGACTCAATTCGATGGAGCATACTCCGACCATCACTTCGCAGGGCCTCCTGACCACTGCGCCCTCGTAGGGCATCCGAGGCCGACCTAGCGAAGACCTTGGATTGGGTGTGCTCCATCCAGCCAATCCACACTGTATCAGGGTACGCATCATCCAGACATGCATAGATCGCCATCATCTAATCGACACCCTCGCTTGGTCAACTACTCTTCGAAGGAGACCGAGATGTCTCCTCCAAGAGAGGGGGGGTGTATGATGAGGGTAAAATTAGTGAATGATCTGCACAACTTCATCCTAGCGTGAATCTTAAAGTCATCCCACTTCTCCTACTGAGACCGAGTATGGGCCTGTTACCCAGGTCCAGCCCAGTGTGGGTCAGGTGCACCCCCTAATCAGAGGACCCAGAAACCTCCCCTAAATAGGTTATTATGCCTATAAATACAACTCCATCTCTACAGCAACCAGGTACTCACAATTTCCACCATTTAAGATTTCCTTTATACTCTGGTTATTGACTTGAGCATCGGAGGGTCTGTCGCCGTGATTCCTCCCGGTGTCTTAGACTTTTTTTTAGGTATCCGACGCCCACCGAGCCATCCAGATCCACCACATCCTCCACATCAGCCTCACAGTAGAGTCAGGTCGGAGGCTGAGATGTGAGTTTCATCTTCCTCAAAAGAACTCACATTATTAGTTTGTTCCACACCCTGAAAAAAGGAACATCAGTTAGTGAAGAAGGACGTCTTCGAGATGTCTAGTGGAAACATTCAGATTTGATTGTATCATGAGAAGGCGTCCATGAAGCTTAAGAGCTGGTGACCTGAGGTGGAGTCGATCAAGGCGTCACTGCTATGTAGAGGGAATGGGTCTTTTGGACACGTCCTGTTGAGGTCGATGAAATCAATGCATATTCACCATTTTTTGTTGGCTTTCTTTACCATTACCACATTAGTTAGCCACTTATGGTAGCTAATTTCTCAAATGAACTAGGCGATTAGGAGCTTCTCGACTTCCTCCTTTACAGCTTGTTATTTATCGGGGGAAAACTTACAATGCTTTTGTTGGATGGTTTTGACATCCGTATTCACACTCAAACGGTGCATGATTAGATATACGGAGATTCTCGACATGTCAGATGTGGTCGAAGTGAACAAGTTTCGGTTCCACCTTATACAAGCAACAAGTTGCTCTTTGATTTGATGGGTGGGAGCCTTGCTTACCCGAAAACATTTGACCTAATCTTCTTCGGAGAAGGGAATTTCTTCTAGTTTATCTAGAGGCTTGGAGTTAACTTAACCTCTCTCTTGCGGAAGTTCCATGGCATCTAGGGGAGGACCGCACCCCCCATTGTAGCGGTGTTACACACCTGCACAACTTCTTGGTTCCCTTTAACTTCTACCCCTGTAGATGTGGGGAACTCAATCTTCATGTGGAAGGCAGAGCCTGAAGGGCTGTTATCCTCCGGGTGGCCAAAGATGGCATTAAAAGTGGCATTCACGTTGACAATCGAGTACTTATGTTAGAGTGGATGGAGAGTTTCCCCCAGTCACATCAAGGGTGACTGATGAATGTAATTTTTACATGATTTTAATTACTTTTTTACTTATTAAAACTTGTAAAATTCATTTATTTCTTTAAATTTTATTTATTTTATTTATTTATTGTTTTTAAGGAATGAGATGGTTAATTATAAAAGGTTGGAGTTTTGATAAAATCAAGGAAAAAAACAAGGATAAATATATCAGAATTCAAAGTGATTATATGTGAAGATTTTAAGAAAATTTTTGCACTCCAATGTCTATTTTTACAAATTGGTCATTTAAAGAAACAATAAAAAATATTCTGGTCAATGAAGGGTTGAAGGGTAGAATGAAATTGGTCGAAGAAAAATATGGGAGCATTTAGTACGCAGTAACATACAAGGAAATCTAGGATTACCCTATAGATTACCTAGTTTGGTAAGATATGAGTATAGTTTTGGAAGAAATTTTAAATTCTCATGGGAATCAAAATTCTTTATTGGGAAGGATATATATTACTCTTTAAAAGGGTGGGATTTGCGGAATCCTCCACATAAAAAATAACTGAGATTATCACTTTACCAAATCACCCTCCAGATTTTTGATAATCTTTCTGCCTTAACTTATTGCCGCACTATGTTTCCTCCAACAAATTTGTTACTCTACCTTATTAGAGTGGGATTTGTGCATATTTTTATATAAAGAGGAACATCTAATTAGAAACTGAATTTAAATAAGTACGATTTATGTTTCAGTACAATGTATCAATTTTAACAATAGTACCCACCATTATTAATTAAAAAAATTGAAGGGGAAACCCTCTGTCTACTAAGTCATAAATAATATATTTCATTGATAATTATAATCCATGTATGCCTAAGATCATGTGTTAGCACTGCATGCATTTTAATTTTTTCTTTTTGTTATGTTTTTTTTATCTACCTAGTTGAAATATATTAGAATCATAATGTAACTTTTTGAGTTATCTATTTGTTACTGTACTCAGGTTTTATAAGATATATATCAATATTGGTTTTGCACATATCACATATATGCATCAATTACTAAAGTAGATAACAATTATATTGGTTATTTTAAAATAAAGCTAAAAGGGTATTTTCGGTAATATCTACTATAGCGAAGGATTGATGTGAATGAATTTGTCGATAACAAAAACAATGATAAAATATTCCCTAGAATGCAATGTCTTGTACCAAACGCAGTATTACAACATTCCCGAGAATCATGATTCCTTCCCTCACATTCTCGGGAATTCGCCCATTCCAAAGAATTCTCCAATTCGCATACCAAACGCCCCCTAAAAAAAGGCTACCACGGAATTGGATTGTTTGGATTAGTTGATAATTAGTTTTAAAAATAAAATGATTAATCTTAATCTTTGGGTTTTAAACTAATTAACTAAACATATCCTTATCCTATTTAATTAACTACTTCCCTTCCTCCCTATTTAAATCCAGCACCTCCTCTTCAACCAGGGACCTGAAGTTTCGGGGGAAAAAAGTCTGAATCTGAACTTCTTCAATCCTGGCCTCAAGCAAAAATTAGCAAAATATCATATTGGGAGAAGAAAGAGAGCATATATTCGAGAGTTTATTTCTTTTATTTTACTGTTGAAATTTTTATGCAAACCTATAAGATGCTTGTTAGTTTCAAATTTTCTATGAACTAATTTTATTTTTCTGGTCTTCATTGTAGCCTAAATTTGAAAACACAATTTCAATTTTATTGTTACTTAATTCTTCTACTTTTCCATGGTTGTGTGTTTAATTTTTTTTCTTAATGCTTACAATTGTCTGACAAACTATTGTTTGATTTATTGAATTATGGGAGATGTCGTGAGGTAACTTGTGATTTATAATTCTTGAATTAAACACCGTTTATTGAGAAAAATAGAGATAATTGACTGTGATTAATGTTGCTGTAGAGAAATGCATATAACTTAATGAATATTCAAATAATTAAATTCGCATAGAGATGTGACGAATTATTAGTTGAGGACATGTTTAGTGTTATTCGAGAGAAGAAATTGAACAATTAGGAGATTTTGGTCTACAACTTGGAAGATTAGAGTTTTGGGTTTCATGAAATTATAAATTGCATGAGATTAGCGAGGTAAAACTGAAAGCCCCAGAGTTAATTTTGCTATTAATAAACTCTAAAACTTCAAAAGCAGAGCCAACCCCTGGCTCGAACCAGCGACCAGAGAGGCCCCCAGAGCGCCACGTGGCAGCGCAACGCGCAGTACGCTAGCCAACAAGGCCAAGTGCCATCACTGACTATATAGGGGTTCAAAGCCTTATAACTTTGCTCTCTGTTTATAACTAAATTTTATTCTTTCAACTAATTTCTTTTCTCAATTTGATTACTCATAAAACATACTCCTAAGTTTCCAGAAATAATTTCTCATAATTTTTTTGTATTCTTATTAGCATCAAGTTATTCCCAATTTAACTCAAATAATTACTTTTATAGATCTAGTACTCAATTAATCCCTTTTATAAATCTAGTATTTATATGTTTTGATTATAAAAATTTAACTACATCATGAATGCATTTTCATTTAACAATTCTCACTTCGCATTGGTTTGATAAATCACCCCTTATATTTACATAATTTTTCATGCACCAAATTTAACAACTTTATGTATACATTCAAAAAATTTATATAATTAAATCATGGTTTATTATTTGTGCCTAAAAATACTCCAACATTCTTTTAAATAAATTTTTAATTAACAACCTATCAATTCTATGGTGTAACTTTCAATTAGCATACAATAATTCTCATGAATCATTACTACTAACAAGTCTAACAACACAAAATGCATTACAAAGTAATTGAAGATTCATACAAATTAACAAAATGCAAGCATAACCTACCTACACATGCATACTACATTAATTTAGAAAGTAAAAGAAATCACCCACCATATTTGATGCAAATTGAAATTGGAACTCCTAGAAAGTTGCTCCAAACTCCAACCAAAAGCTAGCCTTCTCTTCCCAGCAGTTGCCAAAAACCGAAATGCCCTCTCTCTCCCAAAGTTTCCGAAACACACATTCCTTTGTTTTCTCTCTTTTGTTTCTTTTAATTTAGTGTACATTGTTCATGAATAGGTATAGGTATTTATAGGGCTTTTTGTGAGAATGAAAAGACTCCCACTACCCAATTAATTACCCACTATCACAATCCACTACACAAACCCACTGCTTTCTTCTTAATTGGTCGGCCAACCCTTGGGTGCACACACGTGCACGTGCACCCAATGTGCACACAATTCTCATTCTTTTAATTATTTGTTATTAATCCATTTGTAGGTGTTTTTTACATGACAAGTGTGTAGGATTTAAAGTGTACATTTAAAATGTATAATAAAATCATGGGGTTCTCCTTTTAATAAATTTTCTAGTGGGCTTTAAAATAGACTTTAGGCCCATGGATTTTTAATAAAAAAATAAATAATACAAATGTAACAAATAAAAGAGAAGAAAAATGTACATCACTTTGGAAAGTTTTAGGGACTAAAACACATAAAATTTTACGTGCAATGCACGTGCAAAAATATTAAAAATTAATTTGAGAGAACAAAAAACAGTCAAAATACAAAATACGTAGAACAATAATGTTACAGATGTTTCACGTAATAGAAAATATACGTAATCGACACGTGTATTGAAAGCACGTGCAATATACGTAAAACACAAAGATTAAAATAAATATTTGAGTTGGCTAAAAATAAGATTGCAATGAGTTTTGAGAAAACGAAAAACATATAAATAATCAGAATATAAGATACGTATGACATTTATATAAAAATACGTTACGAATATTACTCGTAACGGTATAAAATACACATGCATAACATACGAGGGAAAAATTGTAATTACTCAATTTTGCGGGGTGTTACATAGTTGTCTTGGGAATGCACACTTGTACGTGCCAGAAAATTCAACTAAACCATCTTCCATGTTCTCATGTTTTAGCGGCGTGTGCATTTAGGGCTATTGATTACTGCCCTTATGTTGATTCAGTCTATTCAGTTAAAAATTTACCTCTAACTTGTGCGCCCGTCTTCTTTCCTATGTCTGACGAAGCATATTGTTCAATCCAAACTGGTCCGAAGTTTATCGCTGATCCGAGTTTTAGAAGATGCAGGAAAGGTCGGCCCCGGACCAAGCGTATTCGCAGTGATATGGATGTTAGGAATGATATATGCAGTACAGGAAAACTTGTTCAAAATGCGGTATAAAAGGTCACAACAAGCGTCATTGTCGTCGAATCGACATAGGTTAGTAAAACACTAGTTATATATTACCATACAACCTTTTTCACATGTTCAATTTGTTAGTAATTTTCATATATTTTCATACCCACTTTACATGATCATCATCGTAGTAAGGGACATCAAAACTTAATAATGAAGGAACATCATCGCAGCAAGATAGCTAATATCCCTTTTTTTTGACAATTGAATATGTGAACTCATGTAATTAGTTGCACTTCTATATTACATTATAGTACTTTATTTGTGTATCATATCTCATTGTAATATTTTGAGTTGGTTGTAATATTTTGAGCTTCATCAGATTGTAATCTTTTGAGCTAATTGTATCTGACAACTTGTGTTTGTAATGCGTGTTGAATTGACATAACTTGTTTTTGTTGAGATGACTTGTTGGTATATAGCTTTTGTTGTCTAGAACTGTGTTTGTATATATACGACTTTGGAATTGTGTTGAAACTGTGTTGAATTAGAATATTAGTGAATTTTGGAATTGTGTTTGGTTAACTTTATAAATGTAGACATGAACATTAATCTGAATGGTGTTTCAAATTTCAAAATTTCTACTGGACCAGCTGTTCGCAACAGCGGGGTACTTACACGGGACTCGCTGTTACCAACAGTGAGTTTAGTTCTTTTACGCTTGTTGTTCCCAACAACGGGCTCTATTTTGGAGATTTTTTCAAATTTATCCAAATCCAACAGAGATTTTCACTTTTTGTGAAATTTCTAGAAATTGTACACTCGCCGACAGTTTAGTTCATTTCCTCTTGTTGTTCTGAATAATGAGCTCTTTTATGAAGTTTTTTGTATTTTTAAATTCACCAAGTCCAACAGAGAGTGAATTTCACTCTCTGTGAAATTTCAAAAATTATACAGACGCCGTTCCCAACAGCGAGTCCACTATAAAGAAACTCGCCGTTTGCCGTTGGGAATGGCGAGTTTCTCCACAAAAAAAAAACTATGCCCGTCGTTCCCAATGGCTAGCACTAAATAATTAAGCTTATCGTTAGGAACGGTGAGTATAGTTGTTGAGTCCCCGAGTGTAATATTTATTGCAACCTTCCTTTTTTTTCAAATTGTTTCGGAAATAGACATATTTTTAAATAAATAAAATTCGTTATCTGCACCCTTTTCTATATCCCACATGACTTCACCCTCATGTTTTACAAGGCTAGCTGGCTACTGCTAGACACATAAATGGAGGTTGCAGTCCAACAACGAAATAATACCCAAAAAATGTAGTAACCAAAATGGAAAATTAAGCAGCACAAGCAAACCCCATTGTGTTCAGTTCAGTTCAGTTTTTTTGTTGTTTTTATTTTTTTTGTTTTTTTTGTTTTTTTTTTTTTGTTTTTTTTTTAAAGGAAAAGTTGGAGTATGACACCCTGTTTCATTAATAAGTAGTTAATAAAACAAACTCAGAGTACTGAGCCAAGTACAAAAATCCTACAATACATGAAAGAAAACATAAATCCTCTCCTACCATGGGGGGTGAGACAACAGGATGGTACGTACATGCTTCCACAAAAAAAACATCAAATCATCTAACTCTCCTCACCAAAAGTACCACAAAACAACAAAAATCCCCCCAACAAAACCCTGGGGCGTGGGGATCTATCAGTAGTGTCGTCTCGTCACTCAGTCGATCATCGGTCCGATCTGGACTTCCTCGTCGTCGTACTTCTCTCTCTGGAAGACACTTGCAATTCTCCTATGAGGAGCTGTTGCAACGACAATAGCCCAAAATAAAATAAGATGCATAATGTGAGTAAAATTATCCGAAATACTATTACTAGTCCCACGAAAGTAACAGTTATTCCTATCTAGCCAAAGGATCCAGGTCGTGGCAGCGATAGCAATAAGTCGGACCTCTCTCATAGTTCGTCTCTCAATGGTGAACTTAGCGCCGACCCAGAGGTGCTCATACTTACATGGGTACTCACCTGTACCCAGAGCACTAAGAACCTCGGCAAGAACTGCTTTGCTCCTGCGACACTACAGGAATAGATGATCCCTAGTCTCAGGGGCCGCATTGCAGAGCCCACAGATAGCATTCGTGCTCGGTTGGCGTTTAGCCAAGTTCTCTCAAGTCAGGATGGCATCGTTCAGAACAAGCCATAGGATGTAACCCCTGTTTTTCGTTTTGTGTATTTTGGAGTGCATTTTTCATTTTGGTGTATTTTCTCTCTTGTATCCTTCTTGTATTTCTCTTTGACCGTATATTGGAGTTATTTTCAATATAAATATATATATATATATATATATATATATATATATATATATATATATATATATATATATATATATATATATATATATATCATTTCATTTTGAGCTCTTGTGTTTGATTTGTTGTCTAGTTGCTTCGTTCTTCATAGATTGTGGTTCTTTCTTTTTATTTGGTTCGGGTCCTCTTTATTTTGTGCTTGGGTGCTCATGGTGATTTGGTTGCTCAACCTATTTCTTTTGATCCCTAATTGATTACCAAAGCCAAATTAAACCACCATCCTATTTCAAATCCTATTAAACTAATCCTATGACTACTCCTAAACTATCCACAACCCAAATACCCAATTAAACCCAATTACCCATCTCCTAATACAAACCCTAAAATCGCCATATATATATATATATATATATATATATATATATATATATATATATATATATATATATATATATATATATATATATATATATATATATATATCCCTTACCAAAACCCTAACCCTACTTCATCTAAACCCCGGCCTCCCTACCCTCACCCCCTCTCCCGCTGTTTGCGCCGCCCAACACAGCTAACACCCCAACCCAGGCCGACCCTCCCCTGTTTCGGCCTGCACCTATCCCGACACCACTAGCCCCGATCGCCATCTCCCCTAGCCGCACCCTCCATCACCGAGCTCCCTTACACCCCCTCTCATTCTCTCTCCCCGTCTCCTCCCTCCGGTGCCGTCGTCAGTCAGCACCCAGGCCACACCACCGACCCCGCTCTTTCTCTTGTGGTCTCTCTCTCTATTGCTTGAGAGCTTGCACATGTGATTGTGCGAGTCGTTTGTGGGTTTGTTGCTTTTGGTTCGTTGATTTTTATTCGTGGACTTTGCTCGTTGGCCGTGAATCCGTTCTCATCATTCTTGGTGTTCATTTCGTCTTCGGTTAAGGCAAGTAACTTGTACTCAAATTTCTTTCTATGATACAAGTCAAAAATACCGCTTGTAGTGTAGTTGGGTTTTAAAGACAATTCATGTGTAAAACCCCTTATTGATATTGTCTCTATAGTGATTTGACCATAGTTGCCTCACGACACAATATTGACATGAATTAACTTAGGTTTTGCCCGTTCTTGATTTGATCATGTATGTGAGACTTCTTGTGAGAAATTGGGTATTTGTTGAAAACCATGTGATAGGCTTATTTTAGATATGTTAATTACCCTATTTCATGATGTTTGGACACTTGGTAGACTCGATTTCATGTTTGGGTGTGTTTGGATCAATTTTTGTTGGATCTATGTTGATTTTTGGTTTTAAAGGAAATTCTGTGTTTTGCCGATATTCTGTCTTGATCAGTAATTTAGACAATATTAAGGTCAGAATCTTAATTTCAATATAAAACATGAGTTTTATGGGAATTCGTCTGCTTTCCAACCCCTCTAACCTTACTCGATTTCGTTTTTTTATGTGTGAGATATGACTGTTTTACTACAGAGGTGTAGATCTTTTCCATATTTCGTTTCTTGATGATTTTGATGACTAAATTATTTTGATACTTATGCTACACATATTATTTTGATCTGAAACTTTGGTAAGTTTTTTTTTAACTACTTAGGGATTACCCAGAATTTTGGTGGATTTTATGGATGAGTTTTATATGCCGTTTCATGCTCGTTTATGAAAACTATACTTGCTGTATTTTGCTTGCTGTTCTGTAAAGAATCGTATTTTCACCCTGATTCTTTTTACTGTATGAAAAATTTCTGTGAAATATGAAAGTTAATATATTTTGTCTATTTTTATCTCCCTTTGACGGATTTGGATTTTATTTCACTGGTTGCGAGATATTATATTTTTTTACAGCAATGTTGGGAATTCCAGATTTGCCAAACTATCATTTCTTGATGTTTTCTGATTTTTGATGACCAATCTAATTTTACTGAAAAATTCTGAAAATTTATATTCTGATACTAGACATATAGGGAAATACCCCAGATTTTTTTTGAATTTATTTATTGAGTTTTGATGCTGTCTTTCTGACTGAGAATTTGATTTACTGATTTCTGGCTGAACCTAATTTCTGAATTCAAATCAGTTTTGAGTTATGCTTTTGTGAAATACTATATGACTTATTTATACTCGCTAGATTCGGTTGGGAGTCTATTTTCAAGACGTTTCGAAGGATTCAGATTTTTCATGTTTATAACACTGGGAATTTCAGTTTTGCTACAGTATGGTCATATTGTCCTGAACTTGAGATTTGGTTATTTTATCCTTTTGTGAGTTATCTTGCACTTGTCCGTGTTTATCTAGCAACTTGAACTTGTCACTTGATCATACCATGATATACTTGCTTGTTTCGTGACACATACATGCTTTTTTGACATTAATAATAAATTAACCAAGCTGGGATTTTAAAGGGACAGATCTAATAGTGGATAATTCAGAAACGTGTACTCGGAAGAGAATCTATTGATTCAATGTGATACTTGGCTTGATACTTGAGACTTGGCTTGATACTTGAGATTTGTCTTGATACTTGAGGCTTGATATTTCACTACTTGAGGCTTGATATTCTACTTGAGTGTTGATACTTCACTCTTGAGGCTTGTTTACTTGATACTTGAGGCTTGATACTTCACTCTTGAGGCTTGTTTACTTGATACTTAAGACTTGATACTTGATACTTGATTCTTGAGGCTTGTTCCTGAGTACACTGTCCTATATGGTCCACTATGAAATCTAAAACGAAACTACATTGACTGTAACAACCATGTGATAAAAGGATGGCACATGAACTGGTACCTAGATAGTAATAACTACAAGATTTAATATACGATACTTGAAAATGATACATGCTTACTTGATACTTGATTACATGATACATGAGACTTGATGCTTGAACATGATACTTGACACTTGTACTTGGCTACTTGACACTTGTTACTTGTTACTTGATTTCATAGTACTTGATTCGTGACACTTGACACTTATTTACATGATACTTGTTCACTTGACACTTGATACATGCCTCTTATACTTGTTTATTTATCATGCTAGTTGTTATATTTGGATACCATGCTTATATCATGTTGCTAGTTAGTTTCCTCATGTATTTGTATCCTGCATTACAAGCGGCCCGTAACTTGGAATTGACGGGTACTTATTTTCTCTTTTCCTCTTCCCTGCAATTGTTAAATTGTAGACTTTGGAGAACAGGTTCCAGATGGTATAGGCTAGATGAAGTATTAGTGCTGGATCTTATTATTATTATTTCTTGTAGTTGCTTGAACAATCTTGTATTCTTGTACTTGAATTTATTTGTATTTGGGCATTGTGATCCACGATATTTGTCTTATTCAGATCATGACTATTTGAGATTAATGTATTTAGTTTCAAGTATTCTTGTTAGTATTTTTGGTTCATATGTGCATGTTGGTTGATACTTTGTTTCCGACTCTGATGATTCTCGTGAATGTTGTAAAGATTCTTGAACTGCTTATGGATGATGAAAATCATTCGGTGGACTTTTGTCGTGTATCCGTATTTCGTATTCTTTTTGGGAAGCGGGGCGTGACATAGGAAGATCTTTATTTTTAGTGGGGTTTTCTCCCTCCACATGATACCCGACCAATTCGGGCGACATCCCCTGAAATGAATACAGTTATAGAGGGAGCGAACAGTGAAAGTGCCACTCTTCTCGAGGCCACACGATTGCCTGTCCGGGCCCTAGAGCACTCAATTTCGAATGTAACTATCTAGTTTTGCAGCTCTATGAGCCTGAGCTGAGTGTCCGAGTTCAGCATTTGTTTAAAGGCCGGTTTCCAAGAGTTTCTTTTCCATGTTGCCGCAACCGTACAGTGCGGGTGCGACACATGGTTATACAGATCAGGCAACAGATCTCTAAGGGAGTGATCACCACACCATTTATCCCACCAGAATTTAGTGAGTCTGCCATTTTCAATAGAAGTCGTCACACAGCTTTTGAACAGTTCATAGGCTTTAGCAATTCCTCTCCAGAACCAGGAAACGCGTGTGCTCACCCCGTAGCCCAGATTTCTCGTTCCATTTCTATGTATGTCTGAAAGAACTCCTGCCGCCCTTCTCCATTAGAGTGGAAGATTTTTCACCACCACTTACCCAGTAGCGCAAGCAGGGGCGTATCTGAGTTTCAGGGGGCCCTAAGCAAGTTTTAAACTGAGGCCCTTTTTAAGTTTGCAAAATAAAAAATTAGAATTATTTAAATTCAAACAAACTTTGAGCCTGGAGGACAAACTACTTAAATGAAATCAAATTATATATATATATATATATATATATATATATATCCTTCCAAAAAAAATTAATTGATAATGTCCGAAATTCTTCAATTAATTGAGATTTGGTAAATTCTTCAATTCTTTGTTTTTTTTTTTCTTTTTTCATGTCCGGAATCATATTTTCTAGGAGGCATACTTAAAATATTAAATTAACATAACAAAATTTCAGTAACAAAGTTAAGGAACAATAGTACCTAATTGTTGTAGCTTCGAAAATTTCCTTTTTCTTGAAATCTTCAATAATTTTCTCCAATTTCGATTTTCGGTCCCAAATCTGGAAATGGATACTCCTTCTCCAAATGATATCTGAATTTATAAAATACAAATACTAAATTAATAATGTAAATTAATAATGTGACATGTATCAAAATGGTAATTTCAAAGTAAAATTACAATCAAGTAAGCAATGGATCAGTTAGCATTTAGCAACACATACAAGTACTCAATAAACATGTGAAATCAATGATAAATAAATGTTCGAAGGCTGTCAATAGAATGATGCAATAAAATTAGTTCCACTAATTCTCAATGTATATGCTTAAACATGAGACCCTGATATGGAAGGGCTAATATACTTCAAACCCACAGTAGAAGTATGTTATTTGAGTCCTGGAACTTATCAATTAACCAAATATCCATATGTTTCGCTACTTGGTATCGAACTTAACCAGTTTTTGCTTATTTGTTTATCCAAACCATAACTCAACTACCAAGCTAGGTGTTTTCCTCACTGAATGTGAAACGCTTATCCAACATTTCTAACTTTTTTGCATAGAACTTTAGTTATTTATAATGATTTTCATAAGTATATTCATTAATATGTTTCTTGTCATTTATACTGTCTTCATTTGCTCTCTATACACTATGTAGAACACACTATCATACAAGGAATATTTAGATACAGTCACAAAAATTTGCTTTTGATACTAAACAGAGCTCTTTCATATAGCTGATAATTTTCTGACAATTATTTCAGAATTTGGGACCTTCAGAAATATCTAACTTTAATGGTGGTAATATCTCTAAAAATTACCTGTATTATAGTCGTATTTTTTTTGGCTTCTCCACCATCAATTTTTATGTATAAGTACAACTAAAACATTGCTAATTATTTTCAACCCACTTTAGAAAGGATTTCTTGGTCCAGCACTGGTCCAGAACTCAAGAAGACAAGAAGAAGAAGACTAGAAGAGAATCAAGGCTGATTACCTAACGGGCAGGCAACGCGCGGCGATGGCCGATGGGTGATGCGGCGCGGCGGCGAGGGGCGACGCGCAACGCACGGCGGCGATGGACGATGCGCGGCAAATCGGCGATGGACGCTGCGACTGCGAGATGGTCCGGTGGTCCCTCTGCCTTTGATTCTAGATTAAGAAAGATTTCAAGTTTTCAACAAGAATCAAGAAGAGAAAACAGGAGATGGAATCATGGAGAGAAAAGTTGAACTTGGAGTAAGTAGATCGAGAATTTGAGATAGAGAGAAATCAGGACTCAGGAGATTAATAAAGTTGGGTTTCCTTTTCTGTTTGAGAATTGGAGATGGAGACGGTTGGGTTTCCTTTTCTGTTTTTTTTTTTTTTTTAAAATAACAGTGATTTTTTTTTTTGAAAGGGGGCCCTAAAAGATCTGAGGGCCCAAAGCAGCCGCTTGGGCTGCTTGGACCCAAAGCAGCCGCTTTGAGCGCAAGAATCATATCTCGCAGGTAAATAATGTTGTACAGTTCAGTTTTAGCAGCCAGCTGTAGTGCACATTAGTCTCATTTGTGTTCCAAGCATGCATCTCGTTTTCTATCACTGTCTCAAATGCGTCATGCATGCTGTGTTTTTCCTTGTCCTCAGTTACCAGCTTTCTCATCTTAGTAACCTCTTTCTAAAAGATTTAAGAAATCCTTTTGCGTTCCCATTCATACACTTCCCATAACAACAAAGAACTCTGAAGAGAAAGAAAGAAAGAAAATTATGAAGAAATTATGGCCCTTCTTCCGGACAAAATCTGCGGAGGCAATAGAAGTTGCAACGTCGTCAACGCCAATGGATCTATCGGAGGACGATGATATCTGGAAGAAGAGTAAATTTGGAGGATGGAAATGCATGCCCTATATTATAGGTACAACTCGTATGTTTTCTCAATTAGAATTGTCACATTTCAATTAGGCATCCTGTGGTACCAAGTGAAATGGCTCGCTCGGTCACGATACTAAAAAATAAAGAGTTTTATATTTATACCTAAACGATATTGATTTATTATGCGATAATGAAGGAAATGAGACATTTGAGAAGGTTGCAAGCACGGGACTAACGGCGAACTTCAGTTTGTATCTAGTTGGCCACTTTAACATGAAGAAAGTGGATGCTGCCCAGTTCACCAACATCTTCGGTGGCACAATCAACTTTGCTCCACTCCTCGGGGCCTTCATTTCTGATGCCTACTTAGGCCGCTTCCGTACTCTCTCTTACACCTCCGTTGCTTCTTTTCTGGTAATTCATTCACTGGAAAATAAGAACTGCCGTTATCTTCTAATAGTGCTTTTACGTTTTTACCCTTTCTTACTCGTCAAATTTTTTATTTTTTTTTATCTTTGGGATTTTTGGAATCCATTGTTGGGTTGGTCGATGAATCCAAGGTATAGAAAGTGAGCGGGGCTTGCTTTAGTTTGCGTTTTTGGATTGTATGGCGTTTGAAGCGTGACTCGTTATAATGATGACAGGGAGAGAGAGAGTAGTATTATTGTTCTCTGCCTTCTTATATTAAATGCCCACTTTCTTTTTTTTAGTTGTCTCGAATAAAAAATTAATGCCCACTTTCTTTCATAATTGAATTCTTTTATCAAATGATCCACTTTTGAAAGTATTTATCAAACTGATCCACTTTCAAAATTATTTACCACAATGATCCACTCACTATTTACTGAAATAGACTCACTATTTACTGAAATAGTGAGTTTGGTGAAAATTTCCATGCTGTTTGAGATAGAGAGTGTAGGCATATGTGTTTTTTCACAATATGGCGAGAAAACTTGTTATAAGACTCGCTGTCTGAAATAACGAGCGTAGTTGTACCGATCCGCTTTTTCAGATAGCGAGTCTTACTTTGATTTTTTTTTTCTAAATTCAAAACTGGTGCAAAACAATTCCTGCACGGGGTTGAGTTCAGATGGTCCGGCATCCGTATACGCAGGATGTGTAAGCGCACACAAACTGCATGTAATCGGTCCGAGATTTACACCCCCTCTAACTTATTTTCAGACATCAAGTGTCTCACTTTAGAAAATAATTTCTCATTCATTCCATAACCGTTTTGAGCAAATAGATATATGATTTTGATGTACTCACGAAGGAGAACACAAATCCATAAAAATCTCTCACTAATTCATAGTGGATCTTCCTCAAAAAATTGCCTCAAAACTTGTTCGTAAAATGGTATTAAAACACCAATTTTCTAACATTATGTTTGTTTGATTGTTTGGTTGAGTTTCTAATTTGATTAATGATAGTGAGATGACCACAAAGAGTGTTGAAATTGTGCTGAAAATCTGGAAATGAACCATATATGTATACAAGGAAATATTTAGCTGCATGTTGCACTTGAAAATGTTATTTTTTAAAAAAATTTGAATTTCACTCTCAACTCTCTCACTTCCTCTTCCACAAAGTCTCTGGAAAAATCAAAAACATACACTCGCTATCTCAGATAGTGAGCATCATTATGCTACACTCGCTATCTCAGATAGCGACTGCGTGTGTAGAAATTTTTACAGAGACTTCGTCAAAATTTTAACAATACTAAACTCGCTATCTCTGAGATAGCGAGCCTCTTTGAACTAAACTCAGATAGCGAGTTTAGTTATGACATTTTCAAGTGCAACCTTCAAATCCAAATTTTTTTGTACACATATATGGTTCGTTTTCAGATTTTCAACATAATTTCAAAACTCTTTGTGGTCATCTCACTATCATTAACCAAATTAGAAACACAACTAAACAATCAAACAAACATAATATCAGAAAATGGGTTAACACCATTTTACGAACCAGTTTTGAGGCAATTTTTTGAGTAATTAAGATCCACAATAAATTGTGAGAGATCTTTATGGATTGTGTTCTCCTTAGTGAGTACATCAAAATTATATATTTACTTACTCAAAACAGTTATGGGATGAATGAGAAATTGTGTCCCAAAGTGAGAAACTTGATTTCTGAAAATAGGTTGAGGGATTTTAGTCCCATATCATAAAAATTATAAGAATTAGAAGGGTATATATAATAAACTCTTTCTTAAAATTGTACGAAAGCAAGCAAGAAGGCTTTCTCTCGCGTGCGTAAGGTGGGGGGGTGCAAATCTCGAATCGATTACATACAGCTTGTGTGCGCCCGCACGTCCTGCGGATACGAATTCCAGACCATCTGAACCCCACCCCGTGTAGGAATTATTTTTTACACCAGTTTTGTTAAAAAAATTTAAAGTAAGACTCGGTATTTGAAATAGTGAGTCTGGTAGAACTCTGTCGCTGTTTCAGATAGCGAGTCTTACTTTGATAAGGTTTTTCGCCAAGTTGCGAAAAAACACCTATGAATACACTCGCTTTCTCAAACAACGCAAGGATTTACACCAAACTTGTTATTTGAGATAGCGAGTGGATCATTTAGGTAAATCCTTTCAAACGTAGGTTAGTTTGGTAAATAGTTTCACAATGTGGGTCATTTTGGTAAAATATTCTTCATAATTTTACTTGCATTTTACCAAAATCACCCCACACCAGTTTTCTTTTTATAAAAATTATTATCGTAATACATTGAGGTGCGAGGAGCTATCCATCTAGGCAAGACGTCCTCAAAATATACTCTAACCAAAGCTAAACCTGAAGCTTGAGGTAGTAGTAGTAAAGATACATGTCGCGATCACTCCTGTCTAGTATCTATATACTGTTCATGAACCTGATCCTCCTGTGGGTGTTACTCATTCGTGGAGTTGGCTCTTGTAGTGAACCTATCCTAAATCGTTATTTTGGTGGAAGTACTAGTTTTATTGAATCAAAACAGTATATTAGATTTGATACCTTTAAAAATATGCATGCTGTGAATCTGTTTGTGTTTGAATATGTAGTGATTCATGGCTGTCCAAATACCTTAACAGTTTAAGAGTAGCTTTTCATCATAATTGTTGAAAATAGATCTTAAACTATTTGTATAGAATATGTTTAATATGAGACGGTGGGAGTAATTTTTTTTCTTTATTTTTCTCCTCAATTTGTTTTCTTTGTTTTGTTATACTTACTAGAATCCCACAGAATCGAAAATTTTGCCCGTACTGTCCCACTTTTTGAAAATATTTGGCGCTCTGCCCCACTTCCGAAAACAATTAGCGATCTACCTCTGTTTAGGACACGTCGGCATAAACCGTTATTAGAAATAACGACATAGGTTATTTACGTGCCGTTATTTCCAATAACGACATCTATATTTAAAAAAAGTGTCATGCCATTATTTGAAGTAACGGCATAGGTTTTTTGTTTTTCGACAGTTTGTAGTCTCCATTTAGAGAAAAAATTGCAAGTGTGAAAACCTTATAACAGATGCCGTTATTTCAAATAACGGCATTCTCAATACTGATACCGTTATTTGGAATAACGGTATCAATTATAATTTTTTTTATAAAAAAGTAACTTATTATTCATTCTCTCTGACGATTAAGTTAATTAAAAAATGAAATTATAACTGATGCCGTTATTCGAAATAACGGCATCAGTTATAATTTTTTTTTTTAAAAATTAACTTATTATTCATTCTCTCTGTTTCCAAACAACGGCAAGAGTTCATTTATATATAACGGCATCAGTTATTCGAATGCCGTTATTCAGGATAACGGCATTATGTATAAGTTTTTTTCATACTTAGAATATTTTAAAATTAGAAGATTCATACTTGTAAGAGAAATATACTGATGCCGTTATTCCAAATAACGGCATGGAAAAAAATATAAAATCGATGCCGTTATTGGAAATAACGGCACATAAATAACCTATGTCGTTATTTCCAATAACGGTTTATGCTGACGTGTTCTAAACAGGGGTAGATTGCTAATTGTTTTCGGAAGTGGGGCAGAGCGCCTAATATTTTCAAAAAGTGGGACAGTACGGGCAAAATTTTCCACAGAATCCCTCCAAAGTCCAAACGATTTAAATTGTTTTTCACTGGAAAAAGTTTTTCTTTTTGTTTGACTGTAATATTCTATGAGGCCATTTGACTGTAGTTTATACACTTAGAACCCTCATTTTTAATGTTGACTTGCAAAATACTCAAAGTACAAACGTGATTTTAAAAAGAAAATCATCGTTATTATTCAGTCTAAGTGGAAATATTTCACATCACTCGAGGATGGTAAAATTCTCAGCAAATCAGGACCGTACGATTCCAACACAAATATCAAAGTTTTTACAGGCAGATTAATCATAACGGGCTCGTTTAACAGGTCCGGGCCTTCTCCATGCTCTTCTACAAGATATGAGCATCTGTCAAGCCCATAAAAATGACAGATTAGACCCACTAAGAGAGACCCAGCCTATGAGGGTTGTTAGTCAAATCTCTTATATCCAAACAAGAGAGCTTATCTCTTGAGGGGGAGATTCAAATAGGAGATAACAAATCTATAGTCGATCCAATGGATTCATATTAATCTCCTGAACTGTTTCTCAGACCTATAAATACCTCCCCCCCACCCCCCTCTTCAGTCAGAAGGTAATCAGCAGTTTCTCTCTCAAACTCTCCTTCTCTCTGGTTCTGACTTGAGTGGCGGAGGGTCTGTCGCCGGGACCAACCCCCAATGTTTCAGAAATTTTGCAGGTCCATCGGCTGCATCAGTAACCGTCAGATCTAGATCACGGTGTTCAATCAACGATCCATATTCAATCTCAGTAGCTCTAACCGCATTTCACGGCAAAGATCAAAGGTCAGATTTTTAATGGTTTCCATCAAATATTAACTCACTATCTCTTTGCTCCCACATTATAATAAGCAGCAACAGATTGGTGCCGTCTGTGAGAAACTATACAAATCAGACTTATCGCTATGCCACAAAGACTAAGAGGCAGAGCGACGGCCTCAAGCCATCGCACCAACTCTCGTTGTCAACTAGCTCCTCCAGTGGAAGATCCGATTCACCCTTAATAGTCGCCCGATAGCCTAGTTAAGCTCCTTTCAACTGAGAGGCACCGGGGGTCTCCCCGAAAAAGTCATCATGAACAACATCCTCTGCACGACCTCATCTCAATCCATAATGCATCAACCGATTCATTGGCCTCGCGAGGCACTCGGGGATCTAGAGATCTCCGCCAATCAGTGCCGGGCAACAAGGAACTGATCTACGAATCCACTTGGGCTAGAGGCGCGCTCAAACCGAGGCCTCCCGCTCAGAATATCAGGCAAACCGAAAAGCAACTCTCATAGACAGATATCAATGCAATCCTCCTCTCATAGGGGGAGCACCGCAATAAGAAGCCCGACTCGTGAGAGTCGAAAGCTTCTTGAGCGAAACAAAGGGAAAGATGTCCCGGTCACTAGGGCCGAATTGGATAAGTTCAAGTTCGACATCCTTCGGGCTATCCAAGGTAGTTGAGATCTGGGCCAACCCCTCAAAGAAGGATCCTCTGACTCAACTGGATCCAATGGGAAGGACGAACAAGTCCTTCGCCGTATCCGAGAAGTAGAAAATCTTCTAGAGCAGATGATGAATGAGGGAAACCGCTACACCAGGGCCTACCGCCCTAGTCAACATCCTTTTAGCAAAATCATCCTCGATGAACCTATCCCAAAGGACTTTAAAGCTCCTCAATTCGAATCAAACGATAGGCAATCAGACCCTCATGATGGTCTACAATGCCATTGATGCACTCATGTTCCGAATATTCCTTACAACACTAAAAGGATCAGCAAGGGAATGGTGCTCGCGCCTAATCTCAGAGTCAATATTCTGCTTCGACCTGCTCGAGGAGCTCTTCATTGTGCACTTCGTTACTAGCCGCAAGGCTGAAAAAACTAGTTTTTCCCTATCAGAATTGAAGGAACGATATGGAGAACTGCAGAAAGACTTTGTCAAGCGCTTCATAGCCGAAGTAAGGACCATCTCATCCTTAAATTCGTCATTGGCGGCCACCGCCTTCCGCCACAATGTCACTAACAAAGACCTGAAAGTATCTCTCGCCAAAATGCCACCGAAAAATTTCACTGAGCTCCTGGAAAGGAGTGACAAGTATATCAGGGTCGATGAAGCTCTCCATCCTCAAGACAAGAACGATTTATCTTTCGGGAACAAATGAAAGAATACAAGTGAGGATGAGCCCAGGAAGTTTCAGAAAGACGGCGCAAGTCAACGTCGTCCACCTCCAGCACCACGCTTCGACAAGTTCACTACTCTCAACACATGCTATCAGTCATCCTCATGGAAGTTGAAAAGGACGGAATAATCTGCGCTCTCCCCAAGATGTTAATGCCTAGCAAGAGAAGAGACAAAAATAATTGGTGTGCATTTCACATAGATCATGGACACACTACTGACAACTGTCGAGCCCTTAAAGAAGAACTGGATGCCCTGATTCGCAGGGGCTATCTCTCCAAATTCGCTCAGAAAGATAACAATGCCAAAAACCCTCCGCCCCGGGGGGCTGATAAGCATCAAGAGAGGCCATCCGAATCACAGAATTCTGAACACATGGTCATTCTCCACTCTATTCACGGAGGCCCGGTGGAGGGAGATTCCAACTCCTCTTGGAAACATTTTGTCAGAGAAGTCAACTCCATAGATACATCTCACCTGCCAAGAGCACCGGAGTCCCGATATCTTTCTCCGACAAGGACTTAGAAGGTATCCGAACGGCTCACTGCGACACATTGGTCATAACCTTTGCATGGTGAATCATGAGGTACGCCGGATCCTGGTGGATAACGGCAGCTCAGTAAACATCCTTTTCATGAGCACTTTCAAAGACCTCATACTCTCCCGAGACCGACTCAATCTAGCTGGTTATACACTCCACTAATTATCCGGTGTACCCGTTCAAATAGAAGGAATTATCACACTTGATGTGACAACAGAAAAAGTTTCCGCAACTCGAACGGAAGCACTGGACTTTATGGTATTCGACGTCAAAGCCACGTGCAATGCAATATTTGGCCGTCCAGACCTAGCGGCCTTCCATGCAGTTGCTTCCACCTACCACATGAAAATGAAGTTCCCAACAACAGCAGGCATCTGCTAAGTTATAGGGAGTCAACAGGCAGCACGAGCATGCTACATCGCCAAATGGGGGGCTCGATTCTCCCTCTCGATGCCATAGAGTTACCGCCATAAAGCAGTCACAATAATTTTAAGACTGTAAACAAGGTTGAAGCCACTGCCATAAACAATCCTACCAAGAACTTTCATACCTGCCAAACCGTCTCTCGCCATGTCCAAACTTGTTCTCATCGTAATACAGTAATAAGCCTGAATCCCCCATCCAAAGCCGCTCCGCTCATTCAACGGAAAGAAATAGTCTTGCCAAAACACATTAGCGAATCAAAAGATCTCCCATTCTTTCTACAAAACAAGGGGAAGCTCGCTCCAAAACAGGCAAGCATAGGCAAGGTCTACCAAGTTGTTCACCTAATGATTCATCAACTTGAAGACCCGAGGGGCAAGTAGATATCAGCAGGGAATCTTATGAAGTACAATGAGGGCATCTAAAACTTCCTCTCTTAGTAGTAATAGTAAAATTTCTCAATTTGTAATAAAGGCCAGCCACTAGAGCAGCCATTTAGTTTTACTTTTTAATAAAGACCGCTTCCACTACTGGTCACTGCATGAAACAAAAACCAGCCACTATAGCAGCCACTTAGTTTTATTTTCCAACAAAATTTTGTATTCATTTTTGCAAAATTACACTACGGATGCATAGAATGAGTTAAAAACAAGCCTATCCCAACAACGGCATCAAAAACTCATTAGAAGCTCCTTATAAGGCGGGTTCGGAGTCCATACCCATGGCCCGATGTTACTTTAGCAACTTGCGATAGAGCAAGTCCGGAGTTCAATTTGTCATTCGATCTGCTCCTGCAATCAATTAATACCTAAGCTAACAAGTTCGGAATCCATACCCATGGCTCAGAGTTACTTTAGCTGAGCACAAGACAGATAAGTTCTAAACTTCGTCATACATTGTGCACATCGTCGATAGTTCGTTAGCTGTACATAACAAACTTGAGGCCCTGTTATTTAGCTACAAAAAGCTTAGTTGACGAACTATCGATCTCTACAACAAGGTGCACAATAAGGATCAAGCATATAAAAAGATTTCATCAAAAATTACAGAACTATCGCAAACTCATATTTTCAGATCCAGTACCACTACAGATATTTACAAGTACAAAATGGCAAGTCCAGAGTCCAACTCTCCCCAAGAGCGGCTTATACGACTAGCTAACCCCCAAGACGAAGAATCACAGGATAATGCATATACGTGTAGAAGACTTCTTATTTTACAAACAACAAACCTCATTACAACCAAAGAATTACAATGAGTCTACGTTTCATGCTTAAGAATCGCTACCAAAAGTCTTGTAAACACTACAACAAACTGTCCTGCAAGTCATCCTTCCAGCTGAACACTAGAGGGATGTTCTGCCTAGGAGACACAAACCTCTTCACAGGCCTCTCGCCAGTTAACAACTTCTCAGGGTGGCCTCAACTCTTGACGACAAAATTCAAGAAAAGCCTCCCTTAGGCGAGCAAGCTCCAAGTCTTCCCTACCATCTTCACTTGAGCAAGCTTCAATTCTGTCCCACATAAAGTGCCGTGCAAACGGACGAGTTCCAACTCCGTCAAGCGCCGCTTATCGCGAAGGAAGGCAAGCTCAATGTCCAGAGGACCTCATTCGATGTACACAACTACTTGTCAGCAAAGAGAAGAATGGAATACCTTAATGCTGAACAAACACAAGTGACTTCACTTCAATATTAAGGAGATTCAGAACACCCACAACTCATTCACTCTAAAAATGAGTTCGGCACTCCGCACACCACTTGAGTTCCTCCGGCCAACAATCATCAACTCCGAACGATGAGTTTGATGCCTTGCACTTCGCTCAGGCTCCATCAACAATTCGCTGACTCCAAACAACGAGTTCAATACTCTGCTCTCTGTACGAGCTCCATCAATAACTCATTGGCCCGAAACAATGAGTTCAACGCTCCGCTCACCGTTCGAGGTCCATCAATAACCTGTTGGCTTCAAACAATGAGTTAGATACTCTGCTCTCTGCTCGAGCTCCATCAATCAACTCGTTGGCTCCAAATGATGAGTTCAATACTCTGCACTTCGCTCGAGCTCCATTAAACAACTCGTTTACTCCAAACAGCGAGTTCAATGCGCTGCTCTCCGTGCGAGCTCCATCAACAACTCGTTGGCACCAAACAACAAGTTCAACGCTCTGTTCATCGTTCGTGCTCTATCAACAACCTATTGGCTTCAAACAACGAGTTAGATACTCTGCTCTCTGCTCAAGCTCCATCAAGCAACTCGTTGGCTCCAAACAACGAGTTCGGGGCCATGCTCTTCGCATGAGCTCCATCAACAACTTGTTGGCTCCAAACAACTAGTTCAACTATCTACTCTTTGCTCAGGCTCCATCAATAACTCGTTGGCTCCAAACAACGAGTTCAATGCCTTGCTCTTCGCTCAGGCTCCATCAACAAATTGTTGACTCCAAATAACAATTTCAATTGTCCTGCTCTTCACACGAGCTCCATCAATAACTCATTGACTCCAAATAATGAGTACAACGCCTCTCTCCTTTCTCGAGTCCTTCCAATGACCCCTCATCTTCTTGCAATAGGCTCAACATCCAACGCCAGCCTAAAATTGTCTTTACAAAAATTGCTAGGCACAAACAGCAAGTTCAACGTCCAAACTCCATATTCGAGTTGTCTCTACAAACTTGCTAGGCAAGAACAGTAAGTTCTAAATCCAACTCTATCTCATGTTTGTCCCTACAAACTCACTGGGGTCAAACAGTGAGCTCAGCGTCTGACTCCATCACAGAGTTCCCTGCAAAACTTGTTGGGTGCAAACAGTAAGTGCTACGTCGAACTTCATCCTAGAATTGTTTATACAAAACTTGCTGGGTGCAAATGGCATGTTCAAACAATCCAATTCCATCCAAGAGTTGCCTCGACAAACCTGCTGGGCCCAAACAGCAAGTTAAAACGTATAACCCCATCAAAGAGTTATCTATCAACTTGCCAGGCGCAAACGGCAAGTTCAACATTAACTCCGTCTCAGAGTTATCTCCACGAACTTGCTGGGCGCAAACGGCAAGTTCAAACCTCCAACTCCGTCACGGTGTTCTCTATTAACTTGTCGAGATCAAATGACAAGCTTTACGTTCAACTCCACTATGAGTTATCTCTGTTAAACTTGCTGGGATCAAACGGTAAGCACAATGACCAACCTTGCCTCGGAGTTGTCTCTTCAAACTTGCTAGGATCAAATGACAAGTTCACATTCAAATCCATCACTGAGTTTTCTATTAACTTGCTATTTGTTGGGTACAGTAAGTTCTTCAACACTGCATCGAAGTAGTCACTACAAACTGACCGGGATCGGAGGACGAACTCTATGAATAACTCCGTCTCACGATTGTCACTATAAACTTGCCGGGATCAAACGACAAGAACTATGACTAACTATGCCTTGGAGTTGTCTATACAAACTTGATGTCACAAACAACAAGTCCAAACATCTGATTCTATTGTAGAGTTCTCTACACGCTTGCTAGGTGCAAACGGCAAGCTCTACGAACAACCCCATCTCAAAGTTGTCTCAACAAACTTGTTGGTATCAAACAACAAGTCAGCTATAGCCTTCAAGGAAAGCTACATACGCAAGATTCAACGGTAAAAGCATTTAGCTTGCAGACCAATGGAACACCTGTCTATTGGTGAAACGCTCAGTTGACAAAACAAACGAACAAAAAAACGTTTTGTCGACGAAAGAGCAATCCAACCATATAGGTGAATGAAATAGCCCTTGGTCAGCGACGAGGCGCTTATCCCACAGAACGAGTTGATATGCATGGGAAGCAACAACTCATCAAAAGAGCCGCAAAACTCAAACAATGAAGGCATCAAACCAAATAGGTTGAAAGCTCCAAAGAAATAATCAATTCACAACCCAAGCTCCTTGTAACATTCAAGCTCCAAAATTTACAAAAATTCCAAATAAATAAGGAGTTGGGGTTTTTGGAATAAATAAAGACAAGAAAGCCCAGGTTGCATCATAATCGGGTCGGGTTTCCAAACCAAACCCACAAACAAAACCCAAGAGAAAAGGTTAAAAGAGTGCTAAGGCTAAACGGGTTCAAGGGTCCCTAGTCCTAACCCGTTTACACCTCAAAACTGAACCTTATATTTATACTTCTTCTTTTTTCGAAACCTAACCAACTCCAGTTGCTCGCGACCTCGTAGCTCGACAAAAACTCCCCATCTTTAGAGCATGACCATACAAGGCTCCTTCTCGAGGCATAACTCCGAGCTCCACCCCTACGTCACTGCCACAACCATCCAAACAAGGGTTATAGCTTGGCGAGTAGTGAAAAAAGCTATCTTCATAGCACGACCAAACTGCCACTTCCATAGCTCGACAACTTCTCCACAGCTCGACGAAGGTGGTAGCACGACACCACTTCCATAGCTCGGCCACCCTAGCTCGACCACTACAGCACCACCACCATCTCATAGCTCGGCGAGATACTCGAGTCCACAGCTCGATGATAAACAGAGCAGTACCTTCATAGCTCGACCAACGAAGCAACTCCATAACTTAGCAAGCCTATAGCTCAATGAGACAACGGCGCGCTCATAGCTCGACAGTGAACAAGAGCTCATAGCTCGACCATCCTGTAGCTTGACAAAATTCGGAAATAGAGCACACAACCAAAAACCTTCAAAAACAGAGCTATAGCTCGGGGGTGCTAAAGAATCTCCATAGCTCGGCGAAGAGCTCAAGAAAATCGTGAGCTCATAGCTCGTAGCACGGCGAGCGCTCGACAAAATGGCGACCAAGATCGCACTGTAGCTTTCCAACACCCATAGCTTGCCATCTCCTTCATAGCATGACCACGACGCCTCTCCCATAGCTTGGCAATGAGCAGAATAGCTCTCAACGTTGAAAAAATAGGTAGGTCGGCGAAGTCATCTTATAGTTCGACCAGGTCCAAATGCCCATAGCTCGACCAAATCGTCGACCGAGCTAGGGGGTCTCCACAGCCGCCGCTAGCCTTTGGATCACTCAGAAAGTCACACGCACCCTCGATCAATGCACACGATGCGACCACGTCGCCCACTTTCTTCCCCAAAGCTTTGCTCAACTCCCTACCATCCGGCCTCGCTCAGCGGTTTAGCCTGTAACACCCCATATTAAGATATATATATATATATATATATATATATATATGAATTAATTAAAGAGCCCCATAGAGATTGTATGGGGGTGGTTGTTTGGAATTTAAGTGTATATATGGGGGCCCACGGTAGAAAGAGACAACAGCTCGGCTACTGCTGCTCTCCTGCTGACGTCAGGATGACGTGGCAGGGTGTGGCCCGAGGGGGAATGCTGTTGCTTTGGCAGTGGTAGGCCCGAGTTGGTCTGTGTGTGTGGCTAAGGTCAAGCACACAAGATGTGGGTTGGATTTGTTACATATCGGGAAGATTTGAGATTAATTGCCTATATATATATATATATATATATATATATATATATATATATATATATATATATATATAATTGCCTATAACACCTTTTATGAGGCAGCCTGTGGTGGGCAGTTGTACTATAATTAATAAATAAAATAAATAAATTATCTGAGTATTGGGGGGGGGGGCATTACAAATGGTATCAGAGCCAACTTTCAACACCGAGTATGGGAGAGTCGTGAGTTATGGACTCCAGGATGATATGCGGAGTGAGAAAGTTCCCAGTATTCCGGGGCAATGGTAATTGGCCATAGGAGGATCTGCAGAGTGGAATTGGTCTCCAGTATTCCAAAGATGAGAGCGACGCTCACGGGACTGGTCCACATCGGCTAGAAGGGAGATCCTGTGCTACGTTGCATGCCCGGCTTCAGTGAGGATGCTGAATTCTTAAGGGGGGTGTATGTAACACCCCGCATTAAGAAGTGTATGTAACACCCCGCATTAAGAAATATATATATATATATATATATATATATATATTAAAGAGCCCCATAGAGATTGTATGGGGGAGGTTGTTTCGAATTTAAGTGTACATGTGGGGGCCCACAGGAGAAAGAGACAGGTGCTCGGCTGTTGTTGTTCTCCTACTGACGTCAGGATGACGTGGTAGGGTGGGGTCCGAGGGGGAATGCTGCTGCTTTTAGTGGTGGGCCCGGGGTGGCCTGTGTGTGTGGCTGACGTCAAGCACACGAGATGTGGGATGGATTTGTCCCATATTGAGAAGATTTGAGATTAATTTCCTATGTATATATAATTGCCCGGTATTAAAGGTCACCAATAAGCTACGACACCTTTCATGAGGCCACCTGTGGTGGACAATAGTACTATAAATAATAAATAAAATAAATAAATTTTCTGAGTATTGTGACAGCGCATTACAGAGACCCTCACGCGCCAGATTGTGCCATGTCGCCAATGATCACAACCAGCATCTGATCGACGTGCTCGATCGCTTTAAAATTCATGTGTGCTCTGATAATTCATTAAAAACCCTAAAAAAATCATTAAAATTTTGAAAAAATAATTTAAAAATTTTAAAAGAATTATTCAAATTCAGAAAACCAATTAAAATTTCCGAAAAACAATTTAAAATTAGGTTTATTAATTAAAATTTGAAAAAGTGATTTTTAATTTGGAAATTTGTTAAAACATCCAGAAAAATTTGAAAAAATCCGAAAAAATATGAAAAATTCCAGAAAAAACATAGAAAAATATTCACCGCTATCAAAAGTCACTGATCAGTTCCAAGTATCTCCAAGAACCCTGAAAGCTAAGATTGTATTTCATAATCCAAAAATAAAGCTTACTACTCCACGAAAGCCAAGAAAATTGTCTTCCGGGTGTGGCAGGCTTATGATGATGGTGGTAAAAATCGTAGCAAATCAGGGCCATACGATTCCATCACAAATCATAATGGGCCCCTTTAACAGGCGGGCCTTATTCATGTACAAGACATGAGTCTCTTTCAAGCCTATAAAAAGTAAAAGATTAGGCCCACTAAGAGTCTCTCAAACTCTCTTTTTCTCTATGGTTCTGACTTGAGCGTCGGAGAGTCTATCGCTGGGGCCAATCCCCGAAGTTTCAGGCTTTTTGCAGGTTCATCGGCCGCATCAGTAATCGTCGGATCCAGATCACAGTGTTCAATCAATAATCCAGATTCAATCGCATGAGCTTTAACCACATTTCATGGCAAAGTTCAAAGGTTAGATTTTTAGTAGTTTTCATTAAATATTAACTCACTATTTATTTACTCCAACAACAAAATAAGCAGTAACATCACTAATGGCAAAGAAATATACATTTTCATAATAGATTTCATATGTACAAAATAGGGACTAATTAATAAAGAAAAAAGGGTGTGTACATGTGATTAATCAGAAAATCCAATATGTTTGAGTGGTCTACGTGACACTTGTTAGATCCCGATTTTATCAATATGAAAAAACCCAACAGCAATTGTGAAGAACTGAAATATAGGAAATAAAAACAGTAAACGAAAGGCTTTGCACAGAGTCGAGATTGAGAATCTCTCTCCTTAAAGCAGAATTCGCCCCGTAGTGTGACAGTGGCTGGCGAATTGCTTCCCAGGATAACTGTACCTTCTCTGAATAGCAGCACCCGTGCTTCAGAGATTTAGCGAACTGCTGTCTGTGATGTACTTTCAGTTGACTCAGAGGAGAAGAAGGGGAAGAAAAAGAATAAAACTCTAACTGTGTAAAGAAAATGGAGACTGGAAACTCTTCAGAGGCCCATTACTCTATAATAGTAGAGTAATGGAGACTCTTCAGATTCATAACTGGTGAGCCATTACTTTTCTGTTACAGAGCAATGGTACAAGCTACTGAATCTGAAAAGCCTTATCAGTTCAGTAGGAGAAAAGTTTTTGTCTGGGAAAAAAAAAATTTAAGCCAGAGCCAGATCAAACCGAGCCGAAGCAGAGGCCGAGGCCGGGGCCGGGGCCGGAGCCGGAGCCGGAGCCGGGCGCGCGCACGCGCGTGTGTGTTTGTCATTTTGGCTAAGTCCTCTCTCCACTGCACATTAGTGGTAACCCCCGGGCCACGCCCTTTAGTCCAGTTTTTTAGTATATATACTAGAAAAAATCTTTCCCAATTTTCGATATGGAACTATCCATTTTTTCCAAGTTGCCAAGTTAGTACATTTCAAGTACCCAACTTTGGACCAACATTTCTCATTCATACGGAATTCGTTTTTGGCAAGTGAGTACACCACGGAATAGTACTCGTCGAGAGGATCGCAATCCACTCATTTTCCAGGCGCCTCCGGTGGCTGGAGCCTGTCGGAATCCAGCACGAAAAACTGCAAAAATTAATTCCAACAATCCCCCCATGAATGGAAATTACCAGACTATGTAATTCAGACACGACAGAAAAACAAAAAATATGATAGAAAAACTCTGAGAGTACAATCAGAAAATCACTGCATCAGAAATGGTAGTAATTTTTCAACTTTGAACCACCCTTAGTAAGTAGCTATCGGATTCACTCGACCAGGTAGTGATCATGATGTCTTGAACTACCCGGGATTTGATGTGAACCTAGAAAATAACTATCACACAGTTTCATCTCCTCACAGAACTAAGTTCTCTTGTTGTATTTATTTTGGCCTTGAACATCCCTGGTTAATCATGAGTGAACTTGGAGAATGTAGCCTCTCTTCATTTTCCTAGAAACGGCCCTATTTCACACTCACAAGGTGATTGCCCATAAAGAGTATCCTGCTATACCCCACTTTTATTTCAAAGCTATGGGAATCATTAAAAGCCAAGCTTATCCTAACTCTTTGCAGGTAGCACTGTTTTATCATTGTAAGAGTGGGTATGAGATTTTAATCTCTCAGTGCTCCCGTCGATTCAACAAGATTTAGCTGTCCCTTTGAACCTAGATCTTGGGATCTCCAATTCCTAGGTAGGGTTTCCATCAAGTATCCTCTTTCGTCATAGGCTTTAAACCCATTCCTCTTGATGATCGCACAACCTGCTCTCGCGACAGACCTTTAGTAAATGGATTCGCTAGGTTGTCGGCCGATTTTATATATTCTATAGAGATTACTCCATTTGAGAGCAGTTGTCTAATACTTTTGTGTCGCCTTCTGATATGACGAGACTTACCATTATACATACAACTCAGTGTCCGTGCTATAGCTGATTGGCTGTCACAGTATACACATAAAGCAGGCACTGATTTTTTCCACATAGGAATATCCTCTAAAAAGTTTCGAAGCCATTCTGCTTCCTCTGCTGCTTTGTCCAAAGCAATAAACTCAGATTCCATGGTGGATCTGGCCAATAGTGTTTGTTTAGAGGATTTCCATGACACAGCTGCACCACCAAGTGTGAAGACATATCCACTTATGGATTTTAAGTTCTTGGAGTCCGATATCCAGTTGGCATCACTGTAGTCTTCTAGTACTGCTGGATATCTGGTGTAATGCAGTGCATAATTCTGATTATGTCGCAAGTAGTTCAATACTCTAGTTATTCCTTTTCAGTGACTTCGTCCTGGATTACTCGTGTATCAGCTCAGTACATTTACCGAATGTGCTAGGTCCGGTCTTGTACAATTTGTTAGGTACATCAGACTACCGATTACACGTGCATATTCCAGTTGTGATATGCTTTCGCCTGTGTTTTTGAACAAGTGAATACTTGGATCGACTGGACTTTTTGCTGTCCCATTGGAGTAATTCTTGAATCTTTCAAGTACTTTCTCAGCATAATGAGCTTGAGACAAAGTAATTCCCTCAGATGTCCTGGAAACTTTGATTCCTAGTATGACATCTGCAACTTACAAATCTTTCATGTCAAATTTGCCACTAAGCATGCTCTTAGTTTGTTTGATAATATCGTTATTGCTTCCAATAATGAGCATGTCGTCTACGTACAGACAGACCAGAATGTATCCATTTGGAGTATCTTTGATGTAGATACACTTATCGCATTTATTTATTTTGAAACCATTTGACATCATAACATTGTCAAATTTTGCATGCCACTGCTTTGGAGCTTGTTTCAGGCCGTACAGAGATTTTACAAGCCTGCACACCTTGTTTTCCTGTTCAGGAACTACGTAACCCTCAGGTTTTTTCATGTATATTTCTTCTTCTAAGTACCCATTTAGAAATACAGTTTTAACATCCATTTGATGTATTTTCAGGTTATGTAGAGCTGCAATAGCTATCAACATTCTTATGGATGTTATTCTTGTAACTGGGGAATATGTATCAAAGAAATCTAGGCCTTCCATTTGCCTAAATCCTTGTACCACAAGTCTTGTCTTATGCTTCTCTATTGAACCATCTAGTTTCAATTTTTGTTTGAAAATCCATTTGCATCCTAGAGCTTTACATCCAGAAGGCAAGTCAACTAACTCCCATGTATGATTTTGCATAATGGAGTCTATTTCACTTTTGATTGCTTCCTTCCACATAGGAGCATCAGGCATAGACATGGCTTTCTTGAAAATTCTGAGCTCATTCTCTAACAGAAAGGCCGTCACAAAGTCAGGACCAAATGATTTTGATGTTCTAGCCTGTTTACTTCGTCTAGGCTCATCAGTATCATGTTCTGGTTCATCAACTGAAGTGCTTGCATTCTCTTGTTCACGTGTACATTTGGGGTACGTAGTATCCTTGCACGGAAATTCATGTTCAGAGAAGGAAGCATTCCTTGATTCCATTATTGTATTCACATGGATATCCGGTATATCTGATTTGTATACCAAGAACCGATATGCACTACTGTTGTGTGCATAGCCTATGAATATGCAATCAATCGTCTTAGGTCCGATGGTGACCTGTTTCGGGTTAGGTACTGCGACTTTTGCTAGACACCCCCACACTTTGAGATATTTATACGAAGGTAAGTTACCTTTCCATAGTTCATATGGTGTCTTACCGGTTTTCTTGTGAGCTATTTTATTGAGAATGTAGTTGGCAGTCAGCAACGCTTCCCCCCACATATTTTGGGGTAAGCCAGAATTCAACAACAAGGCATTCATCATCTCCTTTAGAGTTCGGTTCTTGTGCTCGGCAGTACCGTTTGATTCGGATGAGTAAGGAGCAGTTGTCTGATGAACTATTCCATGTTCTGAGTAGAACATGTTGAATGGTGCATCATATTCTCCTCCTCTATCACTTCTAACGATTTTAATCGTTTTGCCAAGTTGATTCTCAAACTCAAGTTTATATTCTTTGAATTTATCCAAAGCCTCATTTTTGCTATGTAACAAATATACATAACAGAATTTTGTGCAATCGTTTATGAATGTCACAAAGTACTTTTTGCCACCTCTGGTCTGCATATATTTTAAATCACACAGATCTGTGTAAATTAGACCTAAAGTTTCTGTGTTTCTTTCTACAGAACGTGTTGGAGTTTTAGTGAGTTTGGCCTCCGTGCACACTTCACATTTTTCGGAGTTATCTACCTTAAATTTTGGTAGCAGATTCATGTTAATTAATCTGCGCATAGAATTGATATTAACATGGCCTAGTTTTTCAGGCCAAACAGAGGAAGACTCAACAACATAGGCAATAGGAGTTATTTCATTAACATTGGGAACAACAGGAACAATAGTTTTAGGGATGACTGTCATTACATTAAACTTGAACAGTCCATCCTTTACATATCCTTTACCCAAGTATACCCCATTCTTAGACAATACAAAATTATCAAAAACAAGAACAACTTTAAACCCATTCTTGTTTAGCAAAGAACCTGATATCAAGTTCTTTCTAATATCTGGAACATACAGCACATTTGTGAGTGTTAGTTCTTTGCCTGAAGTCATTTTCAGCACTATCTTCCCTGTTCCTTCAATTTTGGAGGTGGAAGAGTTTCTCATGAACAGCTGTTCATCTTTGTTGCACTTCTGGTATGAAGTGAATATTTTCTTGTCCGAGCAGATATGCTTGGTGGCCCCAGTATCGTACCACCATTCACGAGGATTGCTCCCCACAAGATTTACCTCTGATACTACAACACAGAGGTCCAGGTCAGAGAGACCAGTGGACAAGTTCTCAGCTATGTGTGCGTGGGATTTGTCATTCCCTTCTACATGTCCTGTTCCTGAACGATTACTGTCCTTGATGCGGCACTTAGAAATTTTGTGCCCCAGCTTACCACACTTGTGGCATTTTTCAGCGAACCTCTTTGCAAGAGGTTTTTTATTTGAGGCTTGTGACAGAAATTTTCTCTTCTTGCCATTCTGTTCGTGCTCCACCACGTTGGCCTTTTCTATGGACTGATTTCCATAGGACCTGTCGGTCTTGCGATTCTCCTCTTTAATCCGCAACCTGACAATTAGGTCTTCAAGAGACATCTCCTTTCGCTTATGTTTGAGGTAGTTCTTGAAGTCTTTCCATCCAGGTGGAAGTTTTTCGATGAACGCTGCAACCTGGAATGGTTCGCACAGCGTCATGTTCTCTGCAGCAATATCGTGCATTATAACCTGCAGTTCTTGGACTTGACTCACAACAGTTTTGGAGTCAATCATCTTGTAGTCCAAAAATTTGCCAACTACAAACTTCTTGGACTCGGCGTCTTCTGTTTTGTACTTCTTTTCCAAGGACCCCCACAGGAGTTTGGATGTCTTGAAGACACAGTAGACGTTGTACAGGGGGTCTACCAAGCCATTCAGGATGTAGTTCCTGCAGAGGTAGTCGCCCTGAGTCCACGCATCAATTGAAGCAACGGAGTGTGCATCCATTGGCGCCATCATCGAGGCAGATTCAGTGAGGAATCTGTCCAGCTTCAAGGTGGTCAGGTAGAACTGCATCTTCCCTTGCCACTTCTTGAATCCAGTTCCATTGAACTTCTCCGGTTTTTCTCCCACGGTTATGTGCGTGGGCAGAACGGCCGAATGTGCCGCAACCGATTGTGCAGTCACATTTTGGGTCACCGGTGTTTCGGTACTGATAAACCCACTGGCAATATCACTTTGTATGTTCTCCATGTTCTTGTTGGAAACAGAATTGTTAGTTGTTGTTGTTTTTTTTCCGAATTGATAACAATACCTGTAAATAAACTTCACAAAAAACTGTTAGAATCAGTGAGGAAAAAATTTTGCTTTAAGATTGTTAGATCCCGATTTTATCAATATGAAAAACCCAACAGCAATTGTGAAGAACTGAAATACAGGAAATAAAAACAGTAAACGAAAGGCTTTGCACAGAGTCGATATTGAGAATCTCTCTCCTTAAAGCAGAATTCGTCCTGTAGTGTGACGGTGGCTGGCGAATTGCTTCCCAGGATACAAATGTACTTTCTCTGAAGAGCAGCACCCTTGCTTCATAGATTCAGCGAACTGCTGTCTGTGATGTACTCTCAGTTGACTCAGAGGAGAAGAAGAGGAAGAAGAAGAATAAAACTCTAACTGTGTAAAAAATTCTGTTTGAAAGAAGTGGAAGAAGAAGAATAAAACTCTAACTGTCTAAAAAATTCTGTCTGGATTCAGTAGTCTTTTATAAAAGAAAATGGAGACTGGAGACTCTTTAGATTCATAACTGGTGAGCCATTACTCTGCTGTTACAGGGTAATGGTACCAGTTACTGAATCTTACCAGTTCAGTAGGAGAAACGTTTTTGTCTGGGCAAAAAAAAATTTAAGCTAGAGCAAACCGAGCCGAAGCCGGGGCCGGGTGCGCGCGTGTGTGTTTGTCATTTTTGCTAAGTCCTCTCTCCACTACACGTTAGTGGTAACCCCCGGGCCACGCCCTTTAGTCCAGTTTTCTAGTATATATACTAGAAAAAATCTTTCCCAATTTTCGATATGGGACTATCCATTTTCTCCAAGTTGCCAAGTGAGTACATTTCAAGTACCCAACTTTGGACCAATATTTCTCATTCATACGGCATTCGTTTTTGGCAAGTGAGTACACCACGGAATAGTACTCGTCGAGAGGATCGCAATCCACTCATTTTCCGGCGCCTCCGGTGGCCGGAGCCTGCCGGAATCCGGCCCGGAAAACTGCAAAAATTAATTCCAACAACACTTGAGTTCTATGTTTACATACACTGAAGGCCAAGGTGACAATAAAATTTTATAATAAAAATCAACCTCAAAGAACGGGTGTAACAAAAAAATTTAAAGTAGAGTAGCGCATCAATTTGTTGCACTAAGGTCCAACAAATGGTCCCAAAAATTTACTCCCATGCAGCTTTCACGTTTTGAAGCCTTTACCATCGGTTTGCTCGTCATCCGTTTTTATAAGGATTATCAATTTGTTATAGGCCACCAATTATTGATCGATTTGAATACATTTAATTTTAATCTACACATATTAAATTGCGACGTGAACGATCAGACAATTCTGTTCGGACGGATGAAAATTTTGATAGAGCTGAAAATAAACATTTACTTCTATTTTTCTTCCTTTACAAAAGTTGTAAGGGAAAAAAAAACATAATTATAAGTGTATCGAGTTTTCTACTTTTTTACACGTCTTTGCAACATTTTGAAGAAAATTGTATTTAGGAAAAAATGGCAAGTGCAAAATGTATTTCAGATCAATTGTGGCAAATTAAGTTTTCAGCCTTATGAAAATTCCTTTCAAATGGAGTGTAAATTTTGTTTTAGTAATTCATATTTTCAGCCTTATGAATATTCCATTCAAATGGAGTGTAAATTTTGTTTTAGTAATTCATATGGATTATCTGTCAAATTAAGTTTTCTGCCTCGTAAAAATTCCATTCAGATGGAGTGTAAATTTTGTTTAGTAATTCATTTGGATTATCGGTGCTTTTCAAAATGTGGTGTAATATAACCAGGAGGTGTTTTTCGGACCGACGATCTGTACTAGAATGGATTTGGCCTACGAATCACAGTGTGTTGTTGGGGACTTTGTTCTGTTTTGATTAAGCCTGGTTTGCCTCAAGGTGGTCCTGACTAATTATGCTATGCTTTTGTAGCCCTTTTGTGGTTTTAACTCTTTCCAGCTTTCTATAAGTTTTTTTTTTTGTGATTGTAATCGGTGGATCCAAAAAAAAAACCCGTGCTTCATTAAAAAGACTTTAATAAAACAAGCAGTGAAAAAATGTAATGATGTTCATGTATCCTATCAGATGGGTCATGATACTCAATCCTCGTCAAAAAAAACCCATCCCGTACATGATAGTTCCCAACCCAAAATATAGCAAATAAATTACCGATACAGTAGCAGGATTTCGTGCAACAGATCATCGGATCCTTCCCTAAAAAATGATCACCCCTCATATTGAACTGCAGCGTAGCCTCCTGCCCCTGCCGATTACTCCTCCAGACGGTCCCCCCCCCCCCCCCCCCCCCCCCCCATCATATGTTGAAGATGTCACAAGAAGAGGGAGCTTTCTATAAGTTCCCTTTTGTTATTTACTCTTTTTCTTCAAGTCTAGTTATATTCCACCTTTTCTTTCAAAAAAATAAATTAATTGGAGATGACTAACTCACTCTTTCCAATTGCTCTGGTACATTTAGGGAATGATCGTGCTAACACTGACCTCCACAGTTCCCCAGCTCCAACCAGTAAGCTGCACTCCCGAAGCCATTGAAGCCAACGACTGCCCAGGGGCTACCAAGTGCCAGCTTGGCATCCTCATTCTTGCTCTCCTGCTTCTGACTATTGGTGCTGCCGGTATCCGCCCATGTAGTCTGCCATTTGGTGTTGACCAGTTTGACCGCAGAACTGAAGAAGGACGGCGCGGCCTCAACAGCTACTTCAACTGGTATTACTGTACATCGACAGCAGCCACTGTGCTGGCTCTGACCATTGTGGTCTACATCCAGTCCAGCATAAGTTGGGCAATTGGCTTCGCACTTCCAGCAGGGTTGATGTTGGTTGCCCTTGTCATGTTCTTCTTGGGTACCAGATTGTACGAGTATGTGCCACCCGAAGGTAGCGTCTTCTCAGGCATCGCTGAAGTGTTTGTGGCAGCATTCCACAAGCGAACTCTACTGTTACCTGCTGCTGATGATGTGGAGGAGCAAGAGGAGGTGTTGTATAATGCTTTTACAAGGAGCGAGCGTGTCATGAAACTTCCTCTATCTCTACAATTCAGGTAATATTCCAAGTGAAATTAACATGGAATAAGCTAAATAAATTTTGAAATAAATATACTTCTTTTTAACATTTCCATTATTGAGAATTAATGATGCAAAAGTTTAAAGAACTAAAATACACCCAAAATTGAATTTAAAAAAAAAAAAAAAAAAAAAAATCATCATAACCACCAAAATTTATTTTGCTCACTATCTAACAACAAAACAGTAGAAAATGCACATTGTTGATCTATATTTATGGATGATAAGGTTCTTGAACAAAGCTGCTATCATATGCAAAGGGGATTTGAACGATGATGGCTCCATTGCAAAACCCTGGAGGATCTGCAACATCCAACAGATTGAAGAAGTAAAATGCCTGCTCCGAATTGTCCCAATATGGGCCTCAGGTATTGTCTGCTTCGTCGCTCTTGCCCAACAATGGACATTTGCAGTCTACCAATCCCTCACAATGGACCGCAGCCTCGGCCCCCACTTCCAAATCCCTCCTGCAACCATTGGAGCCATTGCACTCATTGCCCTCACCATCTTCATCCCCATCTACGACCAACTCCTCACCCCAGTTGCACGTAAGATAACTGGACTAACCTCTGGAATCACTCTCCTCCAAAGGCAAGGGACCGGGCTAGTAATCTCGGCTCTCTCCATGGTGGTGGCTGGATTAGTTGAACAGAAGAGACGCAACTCGGCTTTGGCACATAAAGGAGGGCTGACGCCGATGTCAGCAATGTGGTTGAGCCCACAGTTGATACTGATGGGTATTGCCGAGGCTTTCAATGCAGTGGGTCAGATTGAGTTCTACAACAGGCAGTTTCCTGAACACATGCAGACTCTTGCAGGGTCTCTATTCTTCTGTAGTCTGGCGGGTTCTAACTATCTGAGCGCTGTTTTGGTGTCGATTATCAAGAAAAAGACAGGGTGGTTGAATGAAAATGTCAATTTGGGGAGGGTGGATAACTTCTACTACGTGATAGCGGGTATGGGGGTGATCAATTTCATGTATTTCTTGGTATGTGCACATTTCTATCGATACAAAGGTGTGTGCAATAATGTGAACGAGGTGATCATTGAGAAAACAAGGGATGATTCATCTGAGATTCAGAGAAGTTAAGACAGGTTCATGTCAAGGATGCATGCATATGGTTTGTGGATAACACAGATCGATATATATAGTGCATCGTATTATATTATGTATGAACCATATATGAAGTAAGCATATGGGACAGTGTTTTCGAAGGGCATCACAGACTAAACTATACAAGAAACAACCCTATATGTTCCCTTTTTCTTTTTTCTTTTTTTTAGAAAACTACCCCCACAGAAAAAACTACAAGAAACAATCGTATATGTTCCTTCTTTTAGAAAACTATCCCCAACGAAACTTTAATGTGTGTAACCTCCAAAATTGCCTCTCTTTTTTTCTCTTTAAGGAAACTACCCTGCCGCTTCCGCCATGTTGACCAGATTTTTACGTGCACTGCACGTGCTCAAACTGGACCAAAATACTCCACCCAATTTCCCCCAAATTTGTACTTTTCTTATTTTTCCCGTTAGTTCTTCCCACTCTCAATTTCGAAGATGGAGTCGAAGATGAAATCAGGATTTGGGTTTGAAAAAATTCGGGCAAGAAGATGAAAGCTTTTGAAAGAGAGTAAGAAAATTGGATAATTGAGTGAAATTTTTTGAGAAATGGGGTAAAAAGTGGAAATTGGTCGGAGGGGTGTTTTGGTCCAGTTTCAGCACTTGCAATGCGCATAAAAAGCTGATTGGGGGGGGGGGGGGGGGGTGAAGATTTCTGAAAGAAAGAAAAAATAGTTTTAGGGGTTACGCACATTAAAGCATCGTGGGAATAGTTTTCTGAAAAATATTAAATAGATAGGGATAGGTAGGGTAGTTTCTTGTAATTTAGCTGACATCACACTTGCAGTTTGATTTTGGGGTTTGTTGCTGCATTTTTCTGTATGGGAACAAACTGATGATGTGAATTCTTTAGAAACAATAAGAAAAACCGACCTTTTAGTTTTCGCCAATGTTGACTATTTCCAACTGATCTAGATTCCTGAATCTAACTCGTTTGAACTGTTGGATCTGATATGGATGGTAACAATTGCTCTGATTGACCTGCAAAAGTCTGAAATGTCGAGGTTGGCCCCGGCGACAAACCCTCCGACGCTCAAGTCAAAACTCATAAAGATATGCGAGTTTTTAGTGGCAAAATACTGATTACCTGGCTCATGTGGAGGTCATGGGGTATTTATAGTCACTTTGGGGGTTGTTACAATATATTGATTTATCTCTACTTTTCGATGTTTTGATAGAGTTGGTTATTCTCTTCTTCATGAAGAGATATGATCATACACTTCTCTTGACAAAGAGATAAGGTTAGTTATCTTTTTTCTTCATGCACAGATACTTCTCTCCATATCATGAATACACATATGTTTCAATTCAACAAAAGTTCATTTCCTATAAACTGTATACACTCCTATTCAGTAAAGAGACTTATTACACATGTACATTTCATGTCAGTAAAGAGATCATATACACTTTGTGCACACAAGCTGCATTTCAATAAAGAGGACCTCCTTATATATATATATATATATATATATATATATATATATATATAGACTTATTACACATGTACATTTCATGTCAGTAAAGAGATCATATACACTTTGTGCACACAAGCTGCATTTCAATAAAGAGGACCTCCTTTTATATATATATATATATATATATATATATATATATATATATATATATATAAACTTATATACAACAATATGAATGAATGAATTTCTGTGAGTAAATTAACACTGGTATAAAGTGACTAAAATGAAAGATTTATTTTGTGTTAGTTGAGTTGTGAGTCTCTAGATGGTGTGTGGGACCCTAGATACCGGCTGTGGTAGGGTAAAAATGGCCTGGAGGCCCTACCAGGGCCCAATACAGCTCTCACTCAAGAAAGGTAAAAATAGCATTCTAGTTCGGCCTTGAACCACCGCAGGGTCGGCGCCGAGTCTCCAGTTCACCCCCACAGATCCGGACTCCTTGTATCCGATGAGCGACTATGGCCCTCGGCCTCCGATCCACGACAGCCCTCCAAGCCGTCCTACCATCCTGGTGTAGAAGGAAGATGACTTGGCGCAGCCCAGGCCCTCAGATCCTCCCAGGAGCACAGGAGCCCCATGATCTGCCCTGTCAACTCCAAATACCACCCCGGGTTTTGCCACGTCAGCCCTATACCACTCCTGGTATTGTCACGTCAGCCCTAAACCCCCTGGGCCCTCTGCCACGTCAGGCCCATGGGCTTTCGGGTCCAGACCCGGCCCCCAAACGGAACCAAACCCGGTTGGGGTTCTCTATAAATACTAGACCCTCACCCACCTTTTGGAGGTAATCAATCTTTTTCCACTTAAATTCACCTAGTTATTGCTACTCTCTCACAGAGACTGACTAGATCGTCGGAGGGTCCGCCACCGGGACAAACCCCGGTGTTTCAGGACCGTCTGCAGGTACACAAGACCTCGGATCCGAATCTTCTGATCCGAGCCCAGATCTCCGAATCACCCCGAGGTCGCCACAGGTTCCACCCGGTCAGCCAAGGGTCGTCAGACGAGCAGCATTCTCCTTCAAATACAAATTGAGTCCGAACTCACACCTGGTGCATCCACACGTCTCCCAGAAATAAACCGCATCAGGTTGGCGCCGTCTGTGGGAACACTGCTTCAGAGGCCAACCCTAGCACGACCATCAAGGCACCTCGACAGCCGAACTCTCATGGCCTCAAAGGGCAAGGGGGCTGCTTCCTCCGTCAACCGACGGGACACCCCACCACCAAACACCAATGCCGGGCCACGCGCATCAAGGCACGGAGATTCCCATCAGGGATCCCGACGGAGAGCCACCCATACAGTCCAGCCCGACCTACGGGGAGTAATCGTCAACCGACAGGTTAACCGCAGCAGGGGAAGGGCCGCTTCCAACCCGGCCCCGAACCATCCAAGACCGCCGCCCGAGGGACGGAGGTCAGCGCTCAGCCGCATCGGAAGGCAGCCCTCGGACCGACCAAACAAGGTCGAGGGAGCCCCCGTCACTCACAAGGAGTTCCGAGACTTCCGGAGAGAAATTCTCGGGGCCCTCCGACGGGCCCCCAGGGAGGAAACCTTCCACTCCCAAACTAGGTCGGATGCCGAGGCAAGCATGTCGCACACATCAACTATCCAGCCAGAAGACGGCGGCGTACTCCTAAGGCGCCTCCAAGAAATGGAGGACCGCCTCGATCACATAGGGGACGGCGACCGACGAGTGGCTCAGGGGTACAGACCCATCCGTCCTCCCTTCTCCGCCCCCATCCTTCAAGCAGAAGTACCCAGGAATTTCCGACCACCTCAATTCGAGACCTACGACGGCGAGGGAGATCCCGCTGATCACATGGAGGGTTTCAAAACCCTCATGATGATTCACAGCGCCTCGGATCCCCTGCTATGCCGAGCCTTCCCCGCCACACTCCGAGGTCCGGCTCGTGAATGGTACTCAAAGCTCACCCCCGGCTCCATTTACTCCTTCGACCAACTAGAGGGCAATTTCCTCGCCCACTTCGTCACCAGCCGGAAGGCGGAAAGGACTAGCGCTTCTTTACTTGGGATCAAGAAGATAGAGGGAGAATCCCTCAGAGTGTTCGTCCGAAGATTTACCACGGAGGCGAGGTCGGTCTCCTCTCTTGATCCAGGTGTCGCCTCTGCGGCCTTTCGACACAACGTTCGTCATGGACAGCTGAAAGCTTCTCTGGCGAAGAGACCCCCCATCGACTTTCCCGATCTCCTCAACCGGGTCGAGAAATACATTAGGGCAGAAGAGGCCCTTAACCCCGAAGATACCCGGGAGGCCATCGGGAAGGGAAAGCGGAAGGTCGAAGCTGTCGAACCACCAAAGAAAGCTCCAAGAGACGCGGGGGCCGCGAAGAAAGTCCCGCCAGTCCCCTGCTTCGAAAGGTACACTCCCTTGACGCATGACATATCCGCCATCCTCTTAGAAATCGAAGACGAAGGCATTGTCCGACTACCCCCCCCCCCGGTCTAATAACAACAAGAATCGAGATCAACGCTTCTACTGCCGCTTCCACAGAGATCACAGGCACGAAACCGACCAGTGCCGGGCCCTGAAAGACGAGATCGAGGAACTTATCTCCAGGGGGTACCTCCGAGAATTCACCCAAGAAGACCCGCGGGGTCGACGAGATACTAGGAACCGGAGATCCTCGCCTCCGAACCTTACCCCGAACCACATCCAGGGTCGGGATCCTGGTTCCGAGGGAGCCACAGATACACCCTTCATCTTGCACTGTGTCCACGGAGGGCCGATGGGAGGAGATTCGAACACTTCCCGAAAAGCCTTCATCCGGGAGGTGAATGCTTTCCACGACAGTCCCTCGCCCAAGCTACAACCGATGCCGGTCTCCTTCTCAGGAGAGGTAATCTCCACATGGCTAATTGCGAAGTCCGCCGAATTCTCTTCGACAACGGCAGCTCGGTTAACATTATTTTCCTCGAAACCTTCGAGAATCTCAAGCTACTTAAAGGCAAACTCAAGCCGGCCGGATATACCTTGCATGGGTTCTCCGGCATCCCTGTCATGATAGAAGGGATTGTCACCCTCGATGTTACCGCAGGATCGGCTCCTGTCAAGAGGACCGAATCCATGGACTTCATGGTGGTCAACGTCAAGGCGGCTTACAACGCCATACTTGGCCGACCCGGACTATGCTCCCTCCAAGCGGTGCCTTCGGCTTACCATCTGAAACTCAAATTTCCCACCCCGCAAGGAGTCGGCACCGTCCGAGTTAGCCAAGAAGCAGCGCGATCATGCTACATGACCACCGTCGGGGGAGGTGTGTTCTCCCTCAACGCCGTCGAGTCCCAACCTGAGAGGGACGGCCCTGCTTCCAAACTGACACCGAGCGGGAGGAGACCCCAGTCGAAGCCAAGTACCTAATGACACTACTCGAGGGACAGACATGGGCTCTAGCCTAGCTAAATGTAGACCCGTTTTTGTGTAAACGCTCTTATGTACAGGACCACTCCACTCATCCCAAAACTAGAGGAAGTCGCCATCTTAGAGCCCATCGGGTCCGCTGGAGGGCGGGATTACTTCGAACGAGCGGCTGAAAAATCCCCCTGCTCGTCAGAATGGTCCTGGAACTCAACCTTGGTCGACTCCCCAGCCACGGAGCTTTGGGCGTCACCCGGTCGCGTACGCTGCAACAGCAGCAGCGCAGAGGGAACACCCTTCGCTTGCTGACCCACCGAGGAAGACACAGAGGCACCCAGCCTAATATTGTAACGATGTATCTCAATTTCTCTCTCTGCAGAAACATCCCGAAGTAACCTTTCAGAAGTGGGCCTCGGCGCCGAGGCATCCAACACCGCCTGTCCAAGGCTCGCACCGCCGAGTCTCTGATCCAGCATCGCCCTCCTCAACCGGCTCGCCTCCTCGCTTAAAGCTTCAGACTTATTCCAATAAAAATTCAAAACCGCGTCAATGTCACGTACCCCCCTTCGGTGGCAGACCAACGCGGCCTCCAGGACCTCAATCTTGCTCCAGAGCCACGCCACATCGGAACGTCGGGGGTCCACCTCGGGAAGGGGAGCCACAACCTACAGGAAAACTAGCCAACCCAATACACGCACGCGAAAAGGTTCAGAAAGGTCCGAGTTCAAAACACTTGGCCGGTCAAAAAACTTTTTCCCCCATAAATTTAAGTACTCCTTACAAAGAAGGCGGTGGCCAGTCCGCGGGAGGCAAATACAGTCAAAAGAAGGAGGAAAGAAAGACAGAATAATACAGCTTATCGTCCCACCTCAGCGTCGACTGACGGATCCACAGATGGATCGGCCGGCGGATCAAGAGCAGGCCCTTCTTCGCCAGGAGTCTTCGACGTCCCCTCAATCTCCATGTCGTACTCAAAATTGGACAGGTCGATGGTCGGATAGAAGTGCCTCACATGGCTGAGGGCCTTCGCATAACATGTGTCCTGGGTCTTGATCACCATCATCTGGCCCGTAATCGTCACTTCTTCCTTCTCCTTGGCGAACTTCTTCTTCAGGGAGGCCACCTTCTTCCCCCACTCCGCATCCTTGGCCTCGAGCTCGAGCTTCATCTGTTGCTCCCTCTTGTGCGAACCCTTGAGCTCGATCCGCAGTTCCTTCATCTCCTGCTCACTCTTCTCCGCCAGAGCTCGCTCTTGCGCCAGAGACGCCTCGTAGAGGTTCTTCATATTAGCCCCCTGCATGCAAGCCTACGACCAACGAGCACAGATAAGAAAAAGACTTTCGCAGAAAAAATTAACAAGGAGAATAAGGTCGGCGGAATTACCTGCACGAGGGCCTGCGCCAGACGCGTGAATGTCACTTCCACGGGCTCACCCTCCATCACCTGGCGATCACGAGGGGTCGCCAACTTCTCCACCACCTCGACGGCCTGGGCCTCGTCGGTCAGACGGTCCCCCGTACGAACAGACCAGTCCGGAACCCACCGCTATCGCAGCAACTCCGCCACCGGATCCTCTTCCTCAACCTCGACCAAGGGACCTTTCCCCTTATCAAGAACGGAGGCCCTCGCTAGGCTCTGACCCTTCGAAGCATCCGCCCCCTTGCTCGTCTCCGAGCGAATCCTCTTGGTCCCCGATTCGGGCTGAACCTCAGAAATGACTAGGGGCGACCCCCTTAGCCTCTTCGCCGCCTCCCCCTTCCTCTCTGCATTCTCCTTCCTAATGGCGAGCCTCTTCGCCTTGATTGATGCTTCGTCCATATCTGCAGAAAAAGCCACTAAGAGCAATAAGCAAGAAAGTACGAAAGGACCGAAAGAAAAGAAACAACTACATACACATGACGGCCGGGCTCAGTCCAACGCTCGCCAAGTTGGCCTCCGTCACCTTCGTCCAATCGATACTGGGTGACGAACGGAGGCGCTCGACAAATTCCCACTCCTCGGCCAACAAATCCATCGGCCTCGGCGCTTGATAGTTCGGTTTGGAGTGATTCCATCGAGTGGGAATGTCCCAGGGCTCTTCACTCCGGATCACCAGATATTTTTTCTTCCATTCTTTGATGGAGTCCGGGTGATTGTGAACGAACTTCCCCTTACTCCGGGGAGAGAGGTAGTAAACACCCTCGACCGCCGAGCTGATCATCAACATCGCCCGGAACACATTCAGCCTCAGGGGTACCTTCTGTTCCTCGCACATCAACACAAAGCAGATAATCTGCTTCCAAGAGTTCGGCCCGTACTGCATGGGGGCCAAGGAGGCCCAGTTCAGCACATCCCGAACGAATGGGTGAACTGGCAACCTCAGCCCGGAGATGAAAGCATCCACTGGGAAGATGCAATACCAAGCAGAAAGGGGATCGGTGGGGCGCAGAGTAGAGCTCGACAGCAACAATTCGTAGCCAGGCCCTATGTGATACGCCAGCTGCAGAACCTCCAAGTCCCCGCCCTCCAAGACAGTCGGGATCGCATCCATCATCACCCTCCTCCGACTCGGCGAAGAGGGCTGCACGCCGAAGTGCTCCTAGTCAGAAAGATCGTCGGGATACCGACGGAAAGGCTTCGGCTGTACGGGCGAACCTGTCATCAAGTTGCGGAAAACGGGCGCCTGGCTCGAACCACCAGTCCTCGACCCCGCCTTCCTCGAGGCCCTCTTTCTCTTCTTGGCTCGCTCCGACGAAGGAGTAGGTAAGGGCCCCAGGCCTGTAGGCGTGAAACTCGAGCCCGCACCCTGAACGGTGGATCTCCTCATCATGACGCCCTCACCCTCCTCCTCCTCGGAAGACAACTCCAGTACCTGGATGTCGTCCGAACCCTCACTGGCCTCCTCCGACTCGCTACTCTCCACCACGAAGGGACGCCGGGAGCGCGACGTCCTCATCTTGTGTACCACCCCCCCCTCACCTACTGGTTCCTCCCATGAAAATGAATCGGAAGGCACCGCAGCGTGCACCAACTCCTCCTCAAGCACGGGCTCCTCCCACGACGTCGATGTGGAGGCGCGCTTCACTTCCCTCCTGGACGTCGACGCTGACGAGCCGGACTGAGCCCTATCCATCCGTGCCTAAACCAAAAGAACTTACCAACTAACCGGGGGACGGTTCGGAAGGACGAGCCTAGTACAGCTAACTGCAAGAACGAGCGCTGAGGGGGTGGAAGATTTTTCAAGAAGGAAAGCAGCAAGAAAGAAGTGGGCGAGAAAAGGGGAGGGGGGAATACTTATAAAGGATAAGAATGGCTCCTCGACTTCCGCAATTACTGTTCACCGATTGACGTACAACTACCGCCTGGAAAACCGCGCCACATCCTCGAAGCATGCGCTGCTGACGTCATCGGGTACCAGACTGGCGGCCAGACTCAGAGGTCGGCTCGGATGGAGTATGCGACGGAGAAAACGCTTTACTTAAGGTTTAAGGCGCTGTCCTTCGACAGACGCCCCGGGCTCCAGCATTCGATCGGTTCCCCTCTCATCCCCGAGCAGCTCGGGGTTTACAGCCTCGGATTGGTGCCGAAACCCCGACCTGATTGAGGGTGGGACAGAAACCACAAACACCTGGAGCCCTATCGGAAGACAGAGTGGCCAACCCCTGATCGGAGGCGACCCCTCTATCTGAGACTCTTCAGCCCCAAGACCGGAATACGGTTGATGCCCCTCCCGTCTGGTTCTCTCTCGGGCCAAACAACCGTGCCAGGGTCGTCTAACCCGAAAAAGGATCCAGACGGCACAGCCACCACCAATCCGAGGCTCCTTTTCTACCAACACGGATTTCGGCCGTTACCCCTCTCGCCCTGATCTCCCCTGGATCTGGCTACCGCATCAAGAGCCATCAGATCCAAGAGAAGATCCGGGCGGCAGAGTAACCACCTCTCTGGCACCGCCAGGGTTGAAGATTTTTGCAAGAGACAGGCGCCCGCCGAAGCAGACACCTCCGATGGCCAATAAACCACCCCTGCTGTGATCAAACCCACTGAGGGGGGAAAGGTATTCATAGCCTCCCCCGTAGACCAACCATTATGACACGGGGAAGGCCAACCGGCGGAAGCCCGTGCACTATCTGCATTTATCAGGCGGCACCATTAATGCTCCTAGGAAATTGGACCATCACACAGACTCTGGAGAGCCTTCAAATGCTCCGCAGGAACGGCGGGCTACCCCCGCTCAAAATGCTCTAGGGCACGACAGTTCGACATCACCCTTGCCGACCCGTAATCCCTCGCCAAACTCGAGGCCAGGTCCGGCACCAGGGTAGTCTTCTCAGGAAGGCTTCACAGCTCGCCATCGCCCTTGCCGACCCGTAATCCCTCGCCAAGCTCGAGGTCAGGTCTGGCACCAGGGTGGTCTTCTCAGGAAGGCCAACGGCTCGCCACAACCCTTGTTGGCCCGTAATCCCTCGCCAGCTCGAGGTCAGGTCTAGCACCAGGGTAGTCTTCTCAGGAAGGCTTCACCGGCTCGCCATCGCCCTTGCCGACCCGTAATCCCTCGCCAAGCTCGAGGTCAGGTCTGACACCAGGGTGGTCTTCTCAGGAAGGCCAACGGCTCGCCACAACCCTTGTTGGCCCGTAATCCCTCGCCAGCTCGAGGTTAGGCCTAGCACCAGGGTAGTCTTCTCAGGAAGGCTTCACGGCTCGCCATCACCCTTGCCGACCCGTAATCCCTCGCCAAGCTCGAGGTCAGGTCTGGCACCAGGGTGGTCTTCTCAGGAAGGCCAACGGCTCGCCACAACCCTTGTTGGCCCGTAATCCCTCGCCAGCTCGAGGTCAGGTCTAGCACCAGGGTAGTCTTCTCAGGAAGGCTTCACCGGCTCGCCATCACCCTTGCCGACCCGTAATCCCTCGCCAAGCTCGAGGTCAGGTCTGACACCAGGGTGGTCTTCTCAGGAAGGCCAACGGCTCGCCATCACCCTTACCGACCCATAATCCCTCCTTATCTCGAGGTTCGGTCCGGCACCAGGGTACTCTTCTCAGGAAGAAACAAACAGCTCGCATCACCCTTGTCGACACGTAATCCCTCATCATCTCGAGGTTGGGTCGAGCACCAGGGTACTCTCCTCCGGAAGAGTCAACGATTTGCCATTCCATTTTCACGACCAGGAACACTCCTCCCAGGCTAGCTCCCGCACCCCCGTAGGAGTGGGGGGCTTGTGTGGTAGGGTAAAAATGGTCTGGAGGCCCTACCAGGGCCCAATACAGCTCTCACTCAAGAAAGGTAAAAATAGCATTATAGTTCGGCCTCGAACCACCGCAGGGTCGGCGCCGAGTCTCCAGTTCACCCCCACAGATCCGGACTCCTTGTATCCGATGAGCGACTATGGCCCTCGGCCTCCGATCCACGACAGCCCTCCAAGCCGTCCTACCATCCTGGTGTAGAAGGAAGATGACTTGGCGCAGCCCATGCCCTCAGATCCTCCCAGGAGCACAGGAGCCCCATGATCTGCCCTGTCAACTCCAAATACCACCCCGGGTTTTGCCACGTCAGCCCTATACCACTCCTGGTATTGCCACGTCAGCCCTAAACCCCCTGGGCCCTCTGCCACGTCAGGCCCATGGGCTTTCGGGTCCAGACCCGGCCCCAAACGGAACCAAACCCGGTTGGGGTTCTCTATAAATACTAGACCCTCACCCACCTTTTGGAGGTAATCAATCTTTTTCCACTTAAATTCACCTAGTTATTGCTACTCTCTCACAGAGACTGACTAGATCGTCGGAGGGTCCGCCACCGGGACAAACCCCGGTGTTTCAGGACCGTCTGCAGGTACACAAGACCTCGGATCTGAATCTTCTGATCCGAGCCCATATCTCCGAATCACCCCGAGGTCGCCACAGGTTCCGCCCGGTCATCCAAGGGTCGTCAGACGAGCAGCATTCTCCTTCAAATACAAATTGAGTCCGAACTCACACCTGGTGCATCCACACGTCTCCCAGAAATAAACCGCATCACCGGCTGTTGAGATTTTATGATTTTGTTGTTGATCAATTGAGTTAAGTCCGGTAGGGTATACCAACTCTAGGAGATTTGTAATTAATTAATTAACTTAACAAGATAAGGACAGACACTAGATGGTGTTATGATGAAATGAGAACATGGGTTATGGACCTCAGTATGGCTTGAGGTGTGAGATAATCCCCAAAATTATCGAGGTGTGTGTGATAGTCTCCGGAATTACCTGTGGTGTGGGATTGATCTCCGGAATTATCGGAATTGAGGCGACACTCATGGAGTATTCTTGTGATGAGGCGCCATAGCTTGCGGTGTGGGATATTCTCGAAGATTCCTAGGTGTGAGTGAAATAGTCTTCGGAATTATCTGTGGATAGAGATTGACCTCCGAAATTATTGGGGCATGGGCTAATACTCACAGTTTATTTATATCTCGTAGTAGTCATCGTGGTAGGATTGGTTGCATAACGGGGGATTAAACCCTATCAAGTGGAGAACAATAAGGGCTTGCACCGGACCTATGTAGAGTGGGATGCATAGAATTCGATAAGTATACATTAGAGAGTCAGCATATAGCATTGGTGTTTTCTTGACTTGGTTTCATGCATGTATTTTCCTGTTTTCTACACTTGACACTTAGACTAACTCACTTGATGTTTTCATGTTTTACTTATTGTTATTTCTTATTTCATTTTATTCCTGCTTTTAATATATGTTGTTTATAAATCTATGTTTCATGTTTTATTTATGTTGTATTTATTTTTTTCGTCACTCACACCGTTATGGCTAACCCCTGTAGTTTTAGGAGTTAGGGTTATCTCTAGCCTCATATTTTAAAGGTAGGTGCCTTTAGCTTGGGATTTGGATTCATGGGGTAGAATGATATATGACTTATGTAAATTGTAAAAGAATGTGTTGTAAAAGAAAGAAATTGTAATTCAAGGGTTTAATTTTCCGCTGTGTTTTGTAAACAATTGATGTAATAAAAAGTTTTAAATTTTTTCTGTATTTGGTTGCTATGTTTATGATTACATTGAAGTTGATTTTGGAATTGTACCACGTATTTCTGAGATATTATATTGAAAATTCGGAGCGCTACAAGTACAACCTCGATGAGCACAGTATGGTCGAGTCCATCGAACGATGAGGAGGCTAGCTTGAAGGTGACATCTGCTTGCCTATATTCCTCGCGTGGGATGAGAGTGACTCGGCATTTTTGAAAGTGGACATAAGTTTCGCATAGGCTAAGTACTTGATCATGGGTCATCTTTGGCTTCATATTACCCTGGATTTGGTTCACTACCAGTTGGGAGTCGCTAAATATTCCAACTTTTGTGCCCCAACTTCCTTTCTAGGAGAAGTATGGCGATGAGAGCTTCATACTCGGCCTCATTATTGGAAGCTGGGAAGTTGAGCCACAACGAGTATTGGAGAGTGAACTCGTCGGGACCGAGCAAGATGACTCTGGCTCCACTCCCTTCAAGGCAAGAGGACCCATCCACATAGAAACTCCAAAGTGGAGGTTGTCTCCTTCCGCGGGGGTATTAGGAATGGTACTTTCGACGATGAATTCGGCCAAGGCTTAGACCTTTATTGCTGTTGTCGGTCGATAAGTGATATCATGTTGACTCAACTCAATAGACCACTTCATAAATCTCCCGAAGCTTTCTAGCTAGTGGAGTACTTTTGTAACTGGCTGGTCAGTGAGGACCCAGATGGAGTGTGCTTGGAAGTAAGGACGGAATTTTCGGGCAACTGTGACTAGTGCATAGGCCATCATCCCCATATTTGAGTATTGGAACTTGGCATCGTGGAGTACCTTTCTTACATAATAGACTGGATTCTGTGTCCTGCCCTCTTCCCTTACCAAGACGACATTGAAGGTCTGATCTGAGCTAGCCAAGTATTGGTAGAAGACCTCTTCCAGCTTGGGCTTGCTAAAAAGTGGAGGATTGAAAAGTTGTGCTTTGAGTCGTTCAAAGGCTACTTTTTGTTCTTCTCCCCACTCAAAATTATTTGCTTCTCGGAGAGCTTAGAAGAACAGGAGACACATCTCCCCAGACATGGAGAGAAAGTGCCCAATGGTGGTGAGGCGTCAAGTGAGCTTTTGGACTTCTTTGATGTAGACGGGGGAGACATGTTAAGTATGGCTTTGGTCTTCTCAGAGTTGGCTTTGATTCCTCTTTGCCTACCATGAACCCTAAGAACTTCCCCGAGGAGACCTGAAGGCACATTTCGAGAGATTCAGTTTCATGTTGTGTCTCTGCAGTACATCAAAGGCTTCTTATAGGTTAGCCACGTGGTCTTCTTTCCTGAGGCTCTTCACGAGCATATCATCCACATATACCTCCATGTTTCAGCCGGATTTTTCCTTGAAGACTTGGTTCACCAAGCACTAATATATGGCTCTGACATTCTTTAGCCCAAATGGCATGACTCGATAGCAGTAGAATCCTTGGTCTGTGGTGACGGACTACTTCGGGATGTCTGGTGAAAACATTTGGATCAGGTTGTATCCTGAGAAGGTGTCCACGAAGCTTAAAAGCTCATGGTCTAAGGTGGAATCGATCAAGACTTCTATGCTTGATAGAAGAAAGGGGTCCTTCGGACATTCTTTGTTGAGGTAGGTGAAGTCTATGCAGATTCTCCATTTACCGTTGGCTTTCTTGACCATCACCACATTCGCTAGCCACTCGGGATAGCTAACTTCTTGAATGAAGCGGGCAGCTAGGAGTTTCTCGACTTCTTCCTTGACTACTTACTGCCTTTCGGGGGCAAACTTGCGGCGCTTCTATTGGACGGGTTTGACTTCTAGGTTCACACTTAATCGGTGCATGATTAGATCTTCAGATATGTCTGGCATGTCTAAGGTGGTCCAAGTGAAATTATCTCGATTCTCCCTAATGCAAGTGATGAGTTACTCCATGACTTGATGGGGGAGTGCCTTGCTTACCCAGAAGCACTTAGCTTGATCCTTCTGGGATAAGGAGATTTCTGCTAGTTCTTCTATGGTTTAGAGCTAGCTTGTCCCTTATCTTGGGGGCGTTCCATAGCATTGAGGGGGAGGACCGAGCCCCTCATTGTGTCAGTGTAACATGCCTAAGCAGCTCCTTAGCTTCCTTTGACGTTCCCAGCCCATGCTGCTGTAGTGAACTTCATTTTCATATGGAAGACTGAGGCAACCGCGTGAAGAGCTGCTAACCCCGGGCGACTAAAGATGCAGTTGTAGGCGGACTTCATGTCGACAACCATGAAATCGAGTGCTTTCGTGCGGGTAACTAAATTTTTCCCCACAGTTACGTCAAGGGTGACTATTCATTCGATCTAAACTGGGGCTCCAGAGAATCCATAAAGGGTGTACTCTGCGGGTTTAAGATAGTCTTGTTTGAGCTTGAGGCCCTCGAACACATTCAGCAAAAAAAATTATTGAATACATTCAGTAAAAAAATGTTTACCGAGATGTCATTATCTAGCAGGATGCGGCACACCTCATGATTGGCCATACATATGCTAATTACAAGTGCTTCACAGTGAGGTATTCAAACACCTTCGAGGTCTTGGTCTGAGAATGTGATTAGAACCCCGAGCTTTTAGGAAGGGGAGTGTTTTGTACTGAGTTCACTTCATGGATAAACACTTTCCTTAAGGAGTTAGACAAACCACTCCCCCCCCCTAGATCCCTCATGGATGGAGTGGAATACTTCCATGTGACCCGAGCCTTAGGACTCGGAAGGCCATTTTGGTCGCTTGTTAGCTCCTCTTATTAGAGGAGGTTCGGTATTGTTCCTTTGGGCGAACCTGGCGAGGTATCCCCATCGGAGCAGGGCTTCAAGTTCATATTTGAGGGCTCAACAGTCATCTGTGAGATGTCAATGATCTTTGTGAAGCGCGTATCACTTGTTCTTATCCCTTCTCTTGCTTGAGGTGTTCATCTTAGGAGGAGGTTGAATGAGTCCCTCCTTATCAACTTCCATGAGAATGGAAGAGATGTTGGCAATAAGCGGAGTGTATTTCTTAAATCAGGGCACTGGGAATGGACGACACTAGCCTTTGGCATCGTTCTGGGTCTTCTTGGGTCAGTTTTCATTGGTTCTCTTTTGTTTGTTCCCAGATGAAGGCAACTTCTGTTCTTGGGGTCGAATAGCATCTTCCACTCAGATATACTTCTCGACTATTTGAAGGAGGTCGGAGAAGTCACGAGGTCCCGAGGGGTCTTTTGACAAAAGAAGTTTTGAGGTGGTTATGATTCATATTTTACCTGAAGGCAGCCGTGGCTACGACTGAATTAAGTGAGGGGATGGATCTCGACTCAGCAGTGAAGTGTTGAACATAACTCTTGAGGGAATCTCTGTGTAGCGCCCTAAATTTCCAATATAATATCTTAGAAATACGTTGCACAATTTTCGGCATCAACCTCAATTGTAATAGTAAACATATCCAAAACACAGATAAATTCTTTTCTCAACTTTTATAACATTAATTCTTTACAAAGTACAGCGGAAAACAAACACCTTGAATTTCAAATTCTTTCTTTTACAACACATTCTTTTACAATTTACATAAGACATAGCATCAATCTAGAACAAGCATCCAAATCCCAAGCTATAAGTACCTACCTGTAAAACATGAGGCTAGTGATAACCCTAACCCCCAAACTACAGGGGTCAGCCATAACAATGTGAGTGGCATAAAAATAAATGCAACATGATTAGAACATAAGGCATAGAGTCATAAACAACATGTATCAACAGCAAGAATAAATGAAATAAGAAATAAAATTAAGTAAAACATAAAAACATCAAGTGAAACTAGACTAAGTGTCAAATGTAGAAAAACAGAAAATAGCATGCATAAAACCAGATCAAGAAAACACCAATGCTATATGCTGACTCTCTAATGCATACTTGTCGGATTCCATGCATCCCACTCTACATAGTGCAAGCCCTTATCGTTCTCCACTTGATAGGGTTAAATCCCTAGCTATGCAACTAATCCTACTACGATGACTACTATGAGATTTAGACATTCTGCAAGTATTGGTTCTCGCCCTTGGAATACTAGAGGCTAATTCCACCCGCAGATCATCCTGTGGCCCTTACGTCCATCGTCCTAGAAACTGGAGATTGCCTCACTCCGCAGGTCATCCTGGAACCCTCATTGCACAAACATCCCATGAGCATCGCTCTCGTCCTCAGAATACTAGAGATCAATCCCACTCCACAGATCACTCTGTGGCCCATACGTCCATCGTCCCAAAATACTGGGAAATATCTCACTCCTTGGATCATCCTGAAGTCCATAACTAACGTTTGCACACATTTTATCATATCACCATCTAGTGTCTGTCCTTATCTTGTTCGGTTAATTAATTATTTATTAGATTTCGAATCTCTTAGAGTTGGTGTACCCTATCGGGCTTAACTCAACTGAAAAACAACCAAAATCTCAACCTCCGGTAGCTAAGGCCCCACTCAAACTTTAAAGTCTCATAGCTCAACCATCAATACCAAAACTTTCAATAAAACTCACAAATCTATCATCAAAACGATTATATGAAGAAAACTTCTTAAATCAACAAAAATCCAAATCTATATAATGTACTCAAAAAATTCCAGAATTCAAATAAAATATTAAATCCATTAAATAACAGAAAACCATATTTTGAAGTCGTAGAATATCACAAAACATCAATTTCTTTAAAGGAAATATATATATGTTACTATATGAAGTTATAGAAGAACAAGTTAGAAGTCTATATAAACAAAATACAACTCTTTGTAAAATACTGTAATCTGTAACAAAACATCATTTAAAAACAGTAGATTAATAACCCACAATATCGAGGAACCAATCATTTAAAGAAAACATCAGAAAACTCAAAAAACCCATCAGCCAGAACAATGATAGTCGACTGTCGCAATGGCCAGTCGACTATCCTGCGAAAATCGAAAACTCAAGAAAACCATCAGTCAGGATGGTGACAGGCGACTATTGAGCATGGTCAGCGACTATCCTGCGAAAATCCAAAATTCAAGAAAACCATCAGTCAACTGTCGACTTCAGTTCAAAGACGAAGTAGTCAATTATTATTACAAACAAAATATGAAATTCAGCAACTAACCAGTCGACTGTCGACTTTAGTTCGTTCGACTATCACCTATAGCAGGTTGCAGTTTTGAAAATCTGTGCATGTTTTAAACTGATACATCGATTTACTTTATAAAAACGCAAATTTGTAAAAACTAAATTCCTGAGATAGTTGGATATAACTTGTATAACATATAGAAGTTTATAAAACAAACCAAAACCATATCACATCCATAAAAGAACAAATTTCATCGAAATCTTCAAAATAGTGAATATAGATACATATATGTGTATATGAGTGTGTTTTTGCATCAGTTAAAGCATCAAATCTCATCAATAAGAAGTAGTATAGTGTTGAGACAATCTCAGTATGAAACAAAGCAAGATTCAATCGAAAACTTTACAAAACACACAAAATCCAACTTTCGGTCGGTATACAATCAGACCCGAGCAAAAACCCCACATCACCTTTCAAAACTTGATTCTTTTTAATTCAAAAACCACTCTTGTACTCATCAAACACATATACAATCATTAACATTTGTTTTCCATGAATATCTACAATTAATACATATATATAATCAAGTTTTTTCTCATCAAACCATCCAAACAGAGCAATTCTTAATATACCTAGTACAGATGAAGTTTTGTTTGCTTTCATGCAATATAATCATATGATTTCATAACATAAACATTCAAATCAGCAACAATGTGAATGAAAAACAATATACCCATGAATTATATTAGGTTATTAACAATTCTCAAGTCATCAAATTAGGGTTTCAAGCATCAATAGTGTAGTTTCATGAAAGGATTCACTTTTTAATTCATCTACTCATAAAATTCATTATATCGACAAACCATTATCTAACATGATTTCTAATAAATAAATCATCACATACAACATGCTTAGAACAATAAGAAAACAAATATATGTCACTCACCTTATTGAAGAATCAACCGAAGATAATAAAGAAATAAGAAAAATCCCCCATTCGTAAGAAAACCAAGATCCTCGCTTTAAAACTCCAAGAAAAATAATAATAATAAGAAATCCCTTTGTGTTGTGCAGCAAAGAGATGGCTACACCTCACCCTATATAGGTCGAGATTGAGGGTATCTAGGGTTTTGAATAGATTTGTTAAATACATCTTTTAAATATATCTTTACATATATAGATCCTTATACTTGGAAATTAAATAAAACCATCTTAATTGAGATTTAAAAACAAGAATAATATCTCTAATATCAGTCGACACTGTTTTGAAAACCCAGAAAAATGAAATTGTACTTTTGCCCATCTAAGTGGCAATTTGCAAAAGACCCTTCTTTATCAAAACTTGCAAATAAACCAAATTTATTATAAAAAAAATTAAACTCTTTACCTCTGAGTAGACTAGACCAAAAGTCTGAAAATCTGGAGTTTTCACTCCAAGTGGTAATTTTACACAAAAATCAATCTTTTTGTAATATCTGCAAATAGGTCAAATAATGATAAAAAAATACATAAAATTCACAAATAATATCTAATAATAAATAATGAGTTTTTCCAAAATAATTTTTTACTTTGAACTTCCCAGAAAAATAATTGCACGTGTTTTGCACGTGTAAAAAGGTAAATTTCAGAAAAATACTATTAAATCACAAAAAATCATTTTAATTAATTTATTAATCTTAAAAGTATTATTTAAAAATCTGGGGTATTACACCTTGTCCCTTTGCTTCAAGTCAAGTAAGGAGGCCCTTGTCTTCTTTATCTTGCAGCTGGTGATGAAGTGTAGGAGGAAGAGTTCCTCAAGCTGATTGAAGGAGAAGATGGACCCTGGACAGAGATGAGAGAACCACTCTCGTGCTGGTCCCTTCAGGGTTATTGGAAAATTCTTGCAGAGGAGGGAGTCGGATGCTTGGTAGATCATCATGAGGGTTTTGAAACGCTAAATGTGGTATACCGAGTCGGACTCTCCATTGTATGAATCAAAGGCTGGAATTTTGAAGTTGACAGGAACATGAGCCTCGATGATTTTTCTAAAGAAGGGGGAGGGGGGGTCGGATGGGGCGATATGTTCCTTCATGTCTTTCCTTTTCTTGTTTCAGCAGTGCTAGACGGTCTTCCATCTTTTGGAGGTAGTGGAAGACGATGTTGTCATGTTCTTCGGATCTATTGGACCCATGAGACTCCTCATGTTGTAGAGGAATGGAGCGATGAAGGCTAGTTTGTAGGAACGACATCGAGGGCTTGAAGGATCTCATTTTTGAAGTTCCGAAACTCTGCCCTGGTGATGGGTGCTTCTTCCTCTCTACCTCCTGGGGGCTGATTGGCTTGTTGGAGTTGGGTTCCTTCTCTCGCGAAGGGGATGAGTCATTCTTTGTCCCCTTGGAGAATGATGACTTCTTCCCCCTCTGGGGGAGAGGGTTCTTCTGCATCCCTGACGTTGAGTAGAGGGTTCCCTCTTGCTTTACTAGCATGCTAGATGGGGGGACCTTGTCTTGGGCTCGCCGTTCATTCCAGCGAACTTAGAGGTTAGACCCTTGCTGTCTGGATATTATGATCTGGCGGAGGTCCTGCTGCACTTGGGGAGCCACAGGGTGCACCCTAGAGGGCATCACCAAGATGCTGCACATGGTGTTGACTTCTTAGGGAGCACCCCAATGAAGCCTCTTTGGAGGGAGGTTGGGTAGGCTATTGGGACTGTTCCGGCTGAAGAGGTTCATCCAGTTGAGCGGGTTGATCCTACTGAGGGGCAGGAGGGGTGTCATCAAAAGGAGGGTTTGGAGGAAGAGGGTTGGCTCATTGGATTGAGGTCGCTGCCTTCCCTTTTCCTTTTAGATGCATGGCTGAAAAAAGTGATTTTTTATCTGTGAGTTTTAGTTGGATTCCTTTTATATTCCCATAGATGACACCAATTTGTTTCTGTGTGTAGGAGCAAATAGATGCTATGAAGTCTTTTTAGAAACAAGAAAAAGAGTTGACTTTTAGTTTTCACTGATGTTGACTATTTTCAACTGATCTTGATTCCTGAATCTGACTCGTTTGAACTGTTGGATCTTATATGGATGGTGACAATTGCTCCAATTAATTTTCAAAAGTATGAAACACCGGGGTTGGCCCCGGAGACAAACCCTCCGATGCTCAAGTCAGAACTCAGAAAGATATGAAAGTTTTTAGTGGAAAAATACTGATTAACTTGTTCCTGTGGAGGTCATGAGGTATTTATAGTCGCTTTGGGGGCCATTTCAAGGTATAGATCTATCTCTACTTTCGGATGTTTTGATAGAGTTGACTATTCTCTTCTTCATGAAGAGATATGCTCGGTTACCCTTCTCTTGACAAAGAGATAGGGTTAGTTGACTTTCTTCTTCATGAAGAAATAAAAGTGGTTATGGAGATAGAGTTAGGACTCTTGTCTTTTAAAGATATATGGTTTTAAAACCGTCTCTTATAGATAATTATAAGATTAAAATAATTTTTAAATAATCAGGAACTCCTTCAAGTTGGGCTGTTATGACAACCCAGTTTGACAAATCAATTTTAAGTAGCTGGGCTTGAAAGAAACCTAACTCCTTTTTACGAAGGTGGAATTTACCGTTTTACCCTTGAGAGCTTTAAAATTCGTGCCCAATTTGAATTTTCCCAATTTGGTTCTATTTTTACTAATATCAGGGTTTATGTGGGATGATTTAGATAAGATATTCATGCCATTTCTATTCAATCAAGAAGTTGTATTTAATGTTTGCCCAACAGGAAGAAATACATGATTAATGATACATATACCTAAATTAGAGAAAGATGAAGATTGCAATCAAATTAAACAAAAGTGTCATAAGTTGAGGGAAGATATTGATGTGGGTAAATATTTCTAGTGCGATCAGAGCCATCTGATCCCCTCAAAATTTGCTCATCTCAGATCATCAGGCCTGAGGACCCAACAGGCCATCTGCTGGTTCAGGCCCACAGAAAAACGGGTCAACCCGACCCATTAGGGATAGGGCACCCACTCTCTTTGTCTATAAATACCAGACCCCCTCCCCTTTCTACAAGGTAATGAATCTTTCTCCACCTGAACCCTAGCTTTCCTTTCTTCCAGCGACTGACTAAATTGTCGGGGAGCACAATATGCAGACGATACACTATTATTCGGAGTAGCAACAGAGGAAGAAATGAAGGCTATTAGTATGGTCCTGCAGTGCTTTCGGCTCTGGTCGGGGATGACTGTGAACAGCGCAAAGACTTGTGTTCTTCCGATTAGCACTCAAATCTCTATCCCCATCGATGACATCAAGAGTTTCTTTGGATGCAAAGCGGGCCACTTTCCATTGGTGTATTTAGGGATTCCGATAAGACCTGGAGCACTACAAAGAGAAGACTGGCAGCCATTGATAGATAAAATTGATAATAAACTATCAGGTTGGAAAGGAAGATTACTTACTCTAGGTGGAAGAATCACACTATTAAATTCAGTTCTAAGCAGTCTCCCAACTTACCTTATGTCAGTATACGAGCTTCCGCAGTGGGTAATTCAGAAGATTGACAAAGTACGAAGAAGATTTCTTTGGAAAGGTACCGAGGAATCCAATGGAGGATTACCTTTAGTCAATTGGGGTAGAGTGTGCAAAAGAAAAGAATATGGAAGTCTAGGTATTCAGAACATAAGAGATATGAACAGAGCCTTGCTGAGAAAATGGTGGTGGAAGATGAGGAGACGACAGAAGAACTGGTGGTGTAAATCGTTTAATAAATATAGATGGAGGAAATCAAGTCGATTCGGTGGGAAAACCATTTTCGGCAAGTCCTCGCGAATTTGGAAAGGAGTAGCAAAGGTGGGAGTCTTGTATCACTCTAACACTAGATGCAGAGTTGGAAGCGGAAAGGACATTAGATTCTGGCGGGATAAATGGTGTGGGGACAGGACATTGATGAATTTATTCCGAGCAGCTGCAGAGGCTACAATTAATAATGATACGATGGTATCGGATGTATGGCAGAAGCAGAGACTAAAGCTGGTTGTCAAAGGAAATTTAACCAGTGAGGCAGTCTCAGAGTTAACAGAACTTAATTGGTTTATTAGAGCAAAAGGACGATTCAACAACGAAGAGGACGACAATAGAGATTGGATGTTACAACCCTCAGGGGAATTCTCAGTAGCATCAATGTACAAGCGATCATTTGGAAGCTATGGGTACCACTGAGGGTTAAAGTTTTTGTTTGGCTAGTCATGAATGATGCCATTCTATCAAAGGTCAATCTCAGAAAAAGGAATATACAAGTGGAGATCAAATGCGAGGCTTGCTTGACGGAAGACAAAGATACGAATCATATATTATTCTCTTGTATTAAGGCAAAACTAGCTTGGGAGGTAGTCAGCCTTGATTTTGGGGTGGTAGAAATGCTGGTGTCTAGTTCAGAGGTATGGGGTCGGTGGTGGGTAGAACTAGTTAGAAAGGAAGATAGAGAAGCATGGGGAGTGATGGCAACAGCCACAATGTGGTGCTTGTGGTTAAACAAAAATGATTTATGCTTTCAAAATATTAGCTGTTCACTTTCTTCTATCATGCATAAAATTATATCTTTGTCTCATGATTGGACAGGAAATAGGGGGGGCAATGAAAAGGCTTCGCATGGAAGAGGAAGAATAGATGGGCCAGGAAGTTGCAGAGCAGGGGAAAGACCTTATCAATTTCAAGAGGTCTTGAAAGCAGCACCGTTGATGTGGAACATGCCACAGGAGGGGTCGTCAGATAGCTACCCTTGTATCTTTATTTGCTTTCATAATTTAGCTTCATAGATGTATTTTGTATTTTAGATTTTAGATGGCGGTCTTTGGCCTTATTGTAAATAGTACTACTATGTTTCTTTAATTTCGCATTAATGAAGCGATACAGGGTCATCTTTATCAAAAAAAAAAAATCATACAATAGAGAACGTGCTAGGGTTGGCAAACGGGTCGACCGGGCCGAGTCGGGTCGAACCCGTCCGGGTTGGAACCCAACTAGGGCAGGTTCTGGTCGGGCTTGAGTGGCAACCGGGCCGGGTCGAAATTGCAAAAACTCGACTCGCCCAGCCCGCGAACCCATTCGGGTCCAACCCGGGTCGGGTCGGGTCGCGGGTTGGCCCGTCTAATTTTTTTTTAACTTATAAAAAATTGTAATTTTAATAATAATAAAAAGAATGTAATAATAATAATAAGAATCAAAGAGTGAAATTGCCAAAAAAATGTATATATTATTAATATGATTTCAACTTATACAAGTTTCCCAATTTGTAATAAGAAACAAAGATTTTCTAGAAATTTGTTTCTTACAATAACAAATTTCTTCGATACAATTTCAATTTTCTTCATTATCCTAATTTTTTTATAACAAACAAAGTACATGTACAATTTTCTTCAATTTGTTGGTATTCAATTTTTTGTTGTTGTTGTTGGTCTTCAGTTCTTGATGTTGGTTGCTATTGTTGTTGTTCTTCTTCTTCCGGCGAGTTGCTTCCACTTGTAGATGTGTCGAACCCTTTTCCTTGAGTCCTATCTTCAGCCTTCATCCAGTCTTCCGTGCATACGAGCATCTCCAACGATTGGGGTTTCAAGCGATTCCTGTAATTGGTTAGAACCCTGTCACTTGTAGAAAATGCACTTTCTGAAGCAACTGTAGTGACATGAAGAGTTATTAGATCTTTAGCCATATATTTAAGAATACTATAAGTATGTTCATGGTCTTTTCACCATTGTAAAATATCAAGTGTAGAAGTAAAACTTTCAGAATCTTGTTGATTATACCAATGTAATTCATTTGGTTAATTAGTCCTAGGTTTTTTTGATTGAAGTTGGGCAAGTAAATTAAATGTGGCATCATCTAATTTATTCTTACCCTTACCTCTAGAAGTAGAAGAAGAGGAACTAACTAAACTAGTTGTACTAATAGATGCAAAACTTCTATCATAAAAATCATACAAGTTATTTAATGTCGATTCAAAACTAGCTAAAAATGTTTGGCAATCAATTTCGGATTCTTCTCCTAGTAAAGTAAAAAATATTTCAATCAAACTTTTCGTATCTTCTAATTTGATACGAGGATCCAACACAGTAGCAATACAATACAACATAGGAGGTGGACTAAAATACTTCAAAAATTTGGTATATGCAGGTTTCACAATATGACCAATGGAAGCATCATCGATCATTTCTTTGAAAGTTTGCATCATAGTAACTATCAAAATAAAAATGCTACTAGAAGTAGATTCATAAGATTTTGAAAATTTTAAAGTTGCGGTTTTAAAAGGTTCTAAAAATTTTAACAAAGATTCGGCAAAATACCAAGCTTCGGGGGTCATTTGAAAATTTGGCATATTTTTTGCCATACAAAAATTATTTATATATTCTTTATATTCAGTAACAACTTGTAGCAAATCAAAGTAGAGTTCCATCGGTATTTAACATCTTTTGGAAATTTTCTAAAATGTACATTTTTAAGCCTACACCATACTTTTCATTCTTGAAATATGGGGCCACTTAATGCAATAAAATGTACACAATTTCTAATGTTAACTATATATGGGTCGGCTATTTTTAATGCATCTTGAACACATAAATTTAAAATATGACATGCACATCTAATATGAAAAATATTGTCAGATAGAGGGTTTAATGCGGTTTGTAATATACTAATTGATGCATTGTTGTTAGATGCATTATCAAAATTTATACACATAATTTTATCACGGATATGAAAAACATCACAAATTTCTGAAATACGATTTGCAATTTCATAACCACTATGGGGATTGGGCAACCCGACAAGTGATATGATCCTTTTTTAAAGAATCCAATCACTATCGATCCAATGGCAAGTTATCCCATCATTGGAATATTGCTGCAACCCTTCCAGCAATCGGAAGTTAAAGAAACTCTACAAGTTAAACTCCATAAATTAGTAATCAAAGCTTCTCTCATTTCGGTGTATATTTTAAAACAATCTAACTTTACAGTATTCCTAGGGATTCTTTTAAAATGCGGGTTTAATGCGGTTTGATTAAAAGTTTCTAAGTCCCTACTCTCTGAATAGGAAAATGGTAACTCTTCCATAATTACTAGTCGGGTCATTTCCCGACGAAGAAGTTCGGGATCATAAGGGTGGCTATCAACTAGACCGGTCCTATGGTGGTTTTTTTGTTGGTCGGGTATGTCTACAAGAAGTTTCTTGTGTACATTTTGGATGTGTCGTTCTATTGTACCTGTTCCCTCACCCTTCTTCCATTTTTGTGCTTTCGAATAAGTTTTACAAATTTTTATACCTACACCCGGATTTTCTTCGTCGAAAATATAATCATAAAATTTGTGCCAATCACTACTTTCCCATCTAGTTTTCCTACTACTACCTGCTTGTGTTGTTTCGGTTGCTTGTGTTTGTGGTTCTTGTTCTATGTCTATGTCTCCCACAAACACATCGTGTGTACCAATGTGTCCGGTCATAGGGTACTTTTCGACGGGCTCATTTTGTGGGATAGTAGGAGGCCTATGAGAAGTGCCGGTGGAATCTTATCCACTTTGGGTACGGGCACTACCTCGTGATCTAGACATGTTGATATAGTAGTGCATATGAAAAAATTAAATACAATCTAGGTGAGATAAGTTTTTAAAAAAAATCTAGAAAACAATAGGAGGGTTGTGAGAGAGAAGATAAAAAAACCAATAAACAAATATGATACAATAAATTTATACTATAAAAAAAATATCAAGACAATAAGAGGGTTGTGAAATTTTGATACCGTACTACGTGGATACTCGTATATAGAATGAGAGCGAAAATAAAAGTAGAAGTAGAAGTAGAAATCCGGACTCGTATATAGAAAGAAAAAGAGCTTCTTTGTTGGAACCTTAGAAGAGTTGATGACTTGAAGTAGACGTAGTTGAATGTTGAATTCGATATGGTCGGCATCTGTTGCTTCTATATTGCTAGCTTCTTTGTTGACAAAATTTCAAAAAATTGAGATTGAACTGAGTAGTAGTAGTAGAGAGAGTAAGAGAATAAGGTATGAAATTTTTAGAATGGTTTAAGGGGTATTTATAAGAGGGGGGGGGGGAGAAGCTAAAATAGTCGTTGGCTATTTTTTTCGCCATTGGACCAGCGGGTCGAACAGTCGACCCGTGCGGGTCGAACGTTCGACCTGGTACGGGTCAAACGATTCGAAACTTGCGGGTCGACCCGCGGGTTGGTGGGCGGGTTGGGCACTGTTCAGCGGGTTGACGAGTCGGGTTCGACGGATTGGAAACCCAAATTAGATGACCCGGGTCGATCTGTTTAGACTCGCGGGTTCGACCCGGACCCGAACCGTATCTTAATGGGCCAAGTTTTGGAGAGCGGGTTCGGGCGGGTCGCGGGTCTGCCCGGTCCGGTTGCCAACCCTAGAATGTGCAATGTCGCATGTTGCCTCTTTGTTAAATAGATAATAAAAATACGATATCAATACAAAGGAAGATGAACTCAAACTAAGTTAGTACTAACCATTTTTTAGTATAGTTATTCAACATAATCAACCACAAGATTTCCATTGCGCTGGTGGTATAAATGTGTGTAGCAGAACAACAAATATTTGGTGCATATAAAGAAAAATTGCTGAAAATAATGATCGAATTAATTAAATATTTTAAATATTAAAAAAAACTACATATTTTGTTCCAAAATTTTTAACATTTTTGTTGAGGACAAGGACGGAAAATTATGTAATGCATATTGCTCCAGTTACCCACAAATATTTTAATGTCCAACAGTTTAACGAATTAAAAAACGAAAAAAAACCTAAACTAAATGGTGATCCAAGTTTACAAAGACGGCATTTTTTTGTTTTAATTTTTTTTTTTATCTCTCTCTATTATAAAAGCACGAATCAGTTTTTTCGAATATGCCCAAAATAGATCTGGACCATACATCTGCCCTCACATTGTATCATATATCTAATATGGCCCATACTGCAAAAAGTCTTTGCACCTAAGGTGGCTCCGGCGTATGACCCTTTGACCCTCAAGTTAGCAACCCATAATAAAGATTATAGTTTTGGTGGTGAAAGATTGATTATCTTTGGCTGGATGAGGGGATAAGGTACTTATAGGATAGGAATCAGTTATGAAAGATAGACCTGAGAATGCAATTTTTAAGATTCGGTTGGAGATTCCCATAGTGAAGGGATAGAATTAGTTATTTAATCCAGAATTTGGGTTGTAAGTAAGCCATAATTGTGGACCTGAAGATGGCCCACGTTCTTCTAGTTGACTCGCTGTTGATGTGAAATTACTGCACTACCCTTGGAAGCTTTAAGATATGTGCTGGGATCGTGTAGCTTCAGTTTTTACTTATATCAGTGTAATTTATAGACAACCCAACATAATTAATCTAAGCTGAGCCACACATTTTTATGTGAGAGTTGTATTAACTATAAATCTCTAATATCTAATATTATAATGGGAGAAGGCCTTAGTGTCATTTGCAAATCTACCAACGCATGCATTGCATATGCATAACTAATATGAAGGAGGTCTCAGGTTCAAGTCCTCACTATGTCATATTTTTTACTTCATTTTTTTTAAAATATATTAAATGTGCATCACGCGTGTAAATTATCTATCTATATCTATTTATCTATAATATAATATATAATAACTATTATAATGGAAGAGTTTGAGTTGTAAATCTACCTACTTACATGCAACTCCAACTCTCCCATTATAGTCTTCACATTTGCTTTTAAAAATATATAATTTTAGTTATTAAAACATGCATCGCACGTGTAAATCAGAGTTTAGTTTTTTTTTAAAAATTAATATGTGCATCACACGTGTATATTACTAGTTTGTAATTAATTATCCAGTTACTATAATGTCTTCAAACTTTATAATGTTTTCAAACTTTAAGTTTTATTTACGGCATAATTCTTTACGAAAGTGTCATTTATATTAAAAATAAATGATTTTTTTAGATATTACTCATTAAATATATGTGTTTCTATATAACCTTCAACAAACTATTAAGTTACTTCAAAAAACCCCTAGACCATACAGTATATTTTTTTCAATGTCTAAACTGCCCATCTCTTTCATCGTCCCAACTAAAACATTCATATTCAACCCCAATTTCCACCTTATTTTTCATTTCTCCCCATTCCTCCTCCCATGCTCCTTCCATCATGCTTATATATAATCGTATGAATAGTCAATTTTTTCTTTCCTGGTGGGGCCTAGTGGTTCCGGCTCTCATATGAGTGTTTTAATTGGGAAGATGGAAGAGAGATAGTTTAGGTATTAAAAAGTTTTTTTTAATGTTTTGGAGAATTTTTGAAGTAACTTAATATTTTGTGGAGGGTTATATACAATTACAAACTTTATTGGGGTTATATAAAAATACCTAAGTTTTATGGGGGTAATATCTAAGAAAAACCAATTATATAAGGGGGCGTTTGGTACGCGGTATTATACATGAGAATCTAGGATTATTCTCTGGATTACCTAGTTTGGTAAGATATGAGTATAGTTTTGGAAGGATTCATAAATTTTCATGGGAATCAAAATTTTTTGTTGGGAATGATATACATTCCACTTTAAAGGGTGTGATTTAAGGATTCCTCCACATAAAAATTAACAGAGATTGTCACGTTACCAAAACACCCTTCAGATTTTCGATAATCTTTGTGCTTTATCATATTGCTACTCTATGTTTCCTTCAACAAATTTGTTACTCTGCCTTATCAGGGTGGAATTTCTGCATATTTATATATAAATAGAAACGTCCAATTAGAACTGAACATAATTAAATAAGTATGATATATGTTTCAATATAATGTATCAATTTTAATAATGGTAACCGCCATAACTCATAAATAATATATGTCAGTGATAATTATAATCCACGCATACCTAAGATCATGTGTTTGTACTGCATGCATTTTTTTTCTTTTGGTTATATATATATATATATATATATATATATATATATATATATTGACTGGTTATATTTTTTATCTACCTTTCGTTGGTGTATAATCCCCCTTTTTCTTCTGTGTATCTTCATGTCAAACATAGTGGGCACCGCCTCACTACCTACCAACATTCTCCCACCTGGAGACTTGATTAATCATGTCTCCACACCTCGATCAATGCAGTAGCTCTTCCTAGTCTTATCATTCGTGCATGCCAACTGAAGCTGAACATAGCTTCAGTTTGTTAGTGGTCATCGGGAATATTTCCGCGATGATAATGAACAAGACGTGCTTCTATTCATCGATAATATCTTTCGTTTCGTCCAAGTGGGGTCAGAAATATCTGCCTTATTAGGGAGAATGCCTTCCGCGGTGGGTCTTTGTTAGTATGTCTGTCGGATTTTGACTTTGACTAATCTTTTCTAACTTCAAATTTTTATCTTCCAGAAGTGTCCAGATGAAATGATATCGCATATGTATGTGTTTCGTTTTGGAATGGAAAGACGAATTTTTGCCAGATGGATAACATTCTGACTGTCGCAATATAAGACATTGTCTTTCTGTTTCTTGCCCAATTCTTCCAAGAAGTTAAATTTGTCATGAGTGGTTAAATTAGTTATTAAATTAGTAAATTAGTGATTAAATTAGACCTAAAATTAGTAATTAAGAATTAGTTAGGAGACTTTGGCATAGGACGGGACATGTTGTCCCATCCAAGCAAAAAAATGCATCGGACGAGACAACGTTGTGTCCGATGCTTTTTTTAAAATTTTTTGGACAGTACATCACGTACTGTCCAATCGATTTTAACAAAAAACCGAAAATCTCTTGGACGAAACAACTTGTAACCTCCAACTCATTTAAAAAATTTTAAAAATTAAGGGAATGTTCCGTCCCTTATATTTTGGGAATTGCCAATTTTGTTTCTCAACTATGAGAAGCGACTCTTTCCCAATTTTTATATTATGACAAAATAAGAAATGAGTGCAGCTCTTAAATTCTCAAAATATGAAAAATATGAAAATTCGAGAAACTGAGTGTGGATGCTCTTAGAGAAGCTGAATATGCTGATGATGGCATGTGAATACTGCCATGAGAAATTTGATTGACATATATAAGACAATGACGTGTCTACAGTCATGTATATATACTTATGAACATCAGAGTAATTAATTATAGGATATACTACATGATAATATTTTGTTATTGTTTTGTTAGAACATCCACAATCGTTAGGCAAATATCCATAAAATGCATTTTTTTCCCAAAAATGCTCTGCAGTATTTAAGAAAAAATGCTTTTTTTGTTTTTTTTTTGCTACAGTAAATAGGAAAATATGCATATAGATATAGTAATATGCATATAATAAGGGACGAAACATGTACCAAATATTTTATAATATTTTTAAGGGTTGCATTAGGCAGTTGACAGCCAACACAATTTTATCAAATCCTATTAACATGAATCCTAAAAATATACACGTTAATGCTAGGATATTCCCTGGAAGCGATGCATTGTGCTTGCCTCTAGGTGCTTCGAAAAATGTGCAAGGGGCGTTATACCAGCATTCGTGTGCGGTAAAAAATGGGCAAATATTTTTGCTCCAATCTGGACGTGTGCGGGTAAAGAATTTAGTATAGGAAAATAAGCTTAGATTAGCAACTTGAAATATAGGAACATTGACAGAAAAATGTATAGAGCTAGTAGATACTATGATTAGAAGGAATATTGATAACTTGTTTATAAGAAACAAAGTGGGTAAGAGAGAAAGTTAAAGAGATATATGGTTTTAAATTATATTATACATGTAAATTTAGAAATAGAAATGGAGTAGGAACTTTAGTAGATAAGAAATTCAAATGAGATGTAGTAGGTGTTAATATGAAAGGAGATAGAACAATACAAATTAGCTTGTATTAGGGGAAAACATAATTAATATCATTAGTGTTTATGCACCCGAAATACGATTAGATGCATAACCTGAAAATAAATTTTGGAAAGATATGGATGGGATAATTTAAGAAGTACTCTCAGGTGAAAAATTATTTATAGGAGGGGATTCAATGAACATGTAGGACAAGATAACATGGGATATGATAGGGTGCATGGAGGACATGGATATGGAAATAAGAACGATGGTGGAGAGGCTCTATTAGATTTTGCGGCTTCGTATGATTTTATACTAGCAAATACTTATTTTAGAAAAATGGATGAACATTTGTTAACCTTTAAAAGTGGGGCAAATAAGAGTCTTATTGATTTTTTTTCATCACTATAAAGGTGGATCACTTGACATGTAAAAATTGTAAAGTTATACCGGAAGAGTGTTTAACCTCACAACATAGATTAATGGTGTTGGATGTTAAGATTGGAAAACACAATGTACAAGGAAGGAGACTAGGAACCCAAGAATTAGGTGGTGGAACTTGAAGGGAGAGAAACTAAAGGTTTTTAGAGATAAAGTACTTAAAGGAGCATAATAAAATTGGGAAGGGGAGACAAATATGATGTTGACTAAAATAACTACGTACATAAATAGGAGGTACTTGGAGAATCTAAAGGTAAAGGGTTGCTAACTAAAGAAACATTGTGGTGGTAAGAAGAAGCCTAAAATATTGTGAGAGAAAAAAGATCAACCTTCAAAATATGGAAAAATAGTAGAAATGAAGAAAATTAGGAGAGATATAAGACCGTTAGAAAAGAAGTTAAGAAAGCGGTAAGAGATGCAAAAGAAAAACCTTATGATGATTTATACACAAAATTAGGAACAAAAGAAGGAGAAAAAAACATTTATAAGCTTGCTAAATAAAGGAATAGTAAAATTGTTACACCCTGCTTCCCAAAAAGAATACGGAATACGGATACACGACTCAACCAAGCAAATGATTTGCATCATCCATAAACTGTTCAGAATCTTACAACAATCTCAAGATAATCAGAGTCGGAAGCCAAAAGAATCATCCTCACACAGACATATATATCTCAAAACAAAACAGAGTGCCAATAGAATTTAATTGAAAACCAATAATATAATAGTCTCAAATAAACAGATCCGGACAAGTTAATATCCTGGGTCACATCGCCCAAATACAAATAAAATCCATATACTCAAATACATTGTTCAAAAGCAACAGATAATAATAATAGCAAAAGAAGTCCCGCACTAATATCTCATTTCTCTAATACCATCAGGCAAACGACCATCCTGATCTGCAATCAATAAATTGCAGGAGAAGGAAAAGAAAACAAGTACCCATCAATCCAAGTTACAGACCGCTTGTAATGCAGGATACAAGTACATGGAAAACTAACAAATCTAAATAATAGCAGAAACAGATATAATATGGTATAGCAGAATCAACTAGCATGGTATACTAACATGTGTCAAGTGTCAAAAGTCAAATAGCATGCAGACAGATATACAGATAGTGTCAAATAATGATATCAAGCGATAGTGTCAGACAGATAACAGATAATCAGATAACCAGATAGCCATATAGCAAATATAGATAATAGATTCAGATATCAGATACAGATGCCAGATACAGATTCTTATAAGTCTTGTATTAATTGCTAACTAGGTAGCACTTCATGTGCCATCCTTTTATCACATGGTTGCTACATTCAAAATAGTTACGTTTGTAGATTTCGTAGGGGTTCAAAATAGTTCATGTACTCAGGGTTCAGGTAGATATCAGATAACAGATCCAGACAGACAGATCGAACCTAGTGGTTCTCTTCTATCCTACACCTTCCTATAGGAAGTAATGTAGACAGGGTACAGAATAACAGATAACAGATAATCATATGGAAAATACGGGCCCCCTTCTAAGTAACATTTCTATGCTTTCCCACTACTAGATTTTTCCCATAAACCCCGGCTTGATCATTTTATAATTATTATCAGACAGATGTGCATGTGCATGAAACAAAGTAAATCTAGCATGATATAATGACCCACAAGTTCAGAACAACAGATAAGCATGTACAGATGATAAATAGTCACATAACAGAATAAAATAGAGTACTTCCTATTTCAGGACAGCACAACAGTACAGTACTAAAACAACGATTTCCGTTTCCACAAATATCGAAACCTGAATTCATCGGGGAATATGGAAAATAGACTTTCAATCGAATCCAGCGGATACATATAAGTCATATAGTGTCTTAGAAAAACATAACTCAAAACTTATTTGAAACCAGAAAATACGTTCAGCCAGAAATCAGTAAATCGAATTCACAGTCAGGAAAAAAGCATCAAAACACCTCAAATAAATCCAGAAAAAATTTGGGATATTCCCCTATATGTCTAGTATCAGAATAAATAGTTTCATAATTTTTTAGTAAGATTAGTTTAGCCAACAAAAATGAGAAAATATCAAGGAACAATAGTTTGGCAAATCTGGAATTCCCAACAGTGCTACACGAAAACTATAATATCTCGCAAACTGTGAAACGAAATCCAAATCCGCCAAAGGGAGATGAAAATAGACAAAATAAGCTAACTTTCATATTTCATAAATAGTTTTCATATAGAAAAAGGAATTAGGGAGAAAATACAAATCTTTACAAAACAACGAACGAAATCCAACAGGTATAGTCTTTATAAACAAGCATTAAACGGTATATAAAAATCATCAATAAAATCCATCAAAATTCTGGGTAATCCCTAAATAGATTTAGAAATACTGTACAAAATTTCAAATCAAAATAATATGCTTAGCACTAGTATCAAAATAGTTTAGTCATCGAAATTATCAAGAAACGAAATCTTGAAATGAAATATACCTCTGTAGTAAAACAATCATATCTCACATATACGAAAACAAAATCGATCAAGGTCAGAGAGTTTGGAAAGAAGATGGATTTCTCTAAAAATCATGTTAAGTACTGAAGTTAAGATACTGACCTTAATATGGTCTAAAATAGTATTCAAAACTGATCACTGACAAAATACATATTTTTTTCTTAACCACAAATCAACATACAACATACGAAACTCGTCCCAAACACAACCAAACATGTTATAGAGTCTACTAAATGTTCGAACGATATGAAATATGGTATATAGCATGTTCACAACAAGTATATCACATGAATCCAAATAAACACACGATTTCTCTTAATTATCTCAAAAATATAATCACATCAAGAACGGTCAAAACTTAAGTTGTTTCATGTCAAATTTATGTCGTGAGGCAACTATGGTCAATTGCACTATAGAGACAATACTCATCAAACATACATCACACACGAGTTGTCTCTAGAACCCAACTACACTACAAGCAGAATTTATGACCTGTATCATACAAAAGAATTGAGTACAAGTTACTTGCCTTAACCGAAGACGAAGCAAACACCAAGAATAACAGGAACAGATTTCCGGCAACGAACACAACCCACGAACAAATCCATGAACCAAGCAATCACATGATCACACACGTGCAACTCCGTGCACGAGTAAAACCAAGAGGGCGAGAGAGAATGGTCGGGAGTGGCAGCGGCGCTGACCTTGGCTGGCGTCGCTGCTGCTGTTTCTGCTGTCGTGGGTCGCGCTCAACATCGGAGAGATTGTGGGATAGACGAATGGAGAGCGAGATGGGATGGAGGTGCTCTCGGTGATGGGTTCAAGGGGATCGGGAGTGGGGTACTAGCGGTTAGGCGATGGGTTGGCGGTCGGGAGTAGGGTGCAATGGCTAGGAGTTATCGGGTTGGGGTGTTGACGGTGCAAAACAGAGAAGGGGAGATCGGGGGTAAGGTTGCACAGGGCTAGGGTTAGGTTTTAGGTAGGAGGTGAGGGTTTTATATAGGGTGGAGTTATTGGGTTGTGGATATTTAGGTTAATGGGTGTATTTGGGTATAATAGGAGTGGTAATAGGAGAATTGTGTTTAATAGGATTTGCAATAGGGTTTATGGGCTATTTTGGCTTTGGTAGTTAAGTAGGGATCAATAGACAATAGAATTATCAATAGGATTAGACAAAACAAAGAACCATGAACACCCACCACACGAGCAAAAAGAACAAAGCAAGAATCCAATAAAAAAGAAAATCACAATTGATGAAGAACGAAGCAAAGAAAAACAATCACACACAAAGAGCTCAAAATGAAATAAAATGAATATATATTGAAAATAACTCCAATATATGGTCCAAAATACAAGAAAAGTATAAATACTCCAGAAAGAAGAAAAATACACTAAGAATACAAAAAATGAAAAACAGGGGTTACAATCCTACCCACCTAACAAAAAGAATTTCGTCATCGAAATTCAAAAAGAAGATACATAGGGTTATCCCGAAAGAAAAAAAAAAGAAAAGAAAGAAAGAAAACAAGCAAAACAAAATAGCTACTTCTCAAACAAATGAGGAAACTTCTGCTGAATCACCTCCTCCAGCTCCCAAGTCAACTCAGTAGGTGAGTGAGGATTCCAGGCAACACGAACCAGCTTAATGACCTTGTTCTTAAGCACTTTCTCCCGCCGATCCACAATAGCAACCGGCAGAATCTCACAAGTCAAATCCGGCCGCACGATCAACTCAGAGTAGTTGATCACGTGACTCTCATCGTGGATATATCTCCTGAGTTGTGAGACATGGAAAACATCGTGCACTCCTAATAATGCTGGCGGCAAAGCGAGATGATAGGCCACCCTGCCTACTCGCTCCAAAATCTCAAATGGTCCAATAAACCTAGGGCTAAGCTTGTCCCCACCACCGAACCGAATGATACCGTACCACGGCGATACCTTCAGGAAAATATGGTCACCAAAAACAAACTCCAAAACCCTTCGATGGACATCAGCCCACCGCATCTGCCTATCCTGTGCTGCTTGAAGATGCTTTCTGATCTGATTCACAGCATCGACTGTCCTGGTGATCAACTCCGGACCCAAAAACTTCCTCTCACCAATATCATCCCAGCACACTGGTGATCTGCACTGACACCCATAAAGTGCCTCGAACGGAGCTTTAAGACTGGCCCGAAAGCTGTTATTGTACGAGAAATCTACGAGATGCAAATGGTCCTCCCAAGATCCACCGAACTGTAATATACAGGATCGCAACATGTCCTCAAGGATTTGAATAGTCTGCTCTGACTGTCCATCAGTCTGGGGATGAAAAGTTGTACTGTACTTCAACTTACTCTCCTAACTAGCTTGAAGACTCTCCCAAAACTGAGATCTGAATCTCGTATTCCTGTTGGATACAATACTAACTGGAACCCTATGAAGCCTAACAATCTCTTACATGTATCGCTCAGCAAGGCTCTCAGTAAACTGGCCGATACGAAAGGAAATGAAGTGAGCACTCTTTGTCAAACGGTCGACAATCACCCAAACAGCATTGTAACCCTTAGGACTCCTCGGCAAAGCCATGGTGATATGCTCCCACTTCCACTCTGGAATAGGAAGTGGTTGAAGAAGTCCAGCGGTTCTCTGATGCTCTGCCTTAACCTGCTGACAAATCAAACACTGAGCAACAAACCGAGCTACAGCCCTTTTCATACCATGCCACCAGAAATGAAGCTTCAAATCTCGATACATCTTAGTACCGCCAGGATGGATAGAATACGAAGACTGATGAGCTTCCTCAAGCAACCTCTGACGAACTTCACTCTTAGGGACACACAACCGGGAACCAAAACGAAGCGAACCATCGGCATGAATAACCATGTCCATCCTGGACCCAGACTCAACCTCAGTTTGAAAACCCTGCAACTACGCATCACCAGCCTGAGCCTCTTTAATCTGGTCAATAAGAGAAGACTGAAGCAGGAGCGCAAGACAACACCGACCAGAACTCGGCAAAAAAACCTCCAAATCCAGCCTCTGCATCTGCTCAATGAGATCACTCTACTGAGTAAGAAACATAACTGCCGGTCTCCTACTCAAAGTATCTGGCACCAAGTTTACTTTACCGGGATGGTATTGCAAACTGATGTCATAATCGGCCATAAGCTCCAACCATAGCCTTTGCCTCATGTTTAATTCCTTCTGGGTGAAAACATACTTGAGACTTTTGTGGTCTGTAAAGATCTCCACTCGGTCTCCAAGTAAATAATGTCTCCACAGCTTCAAATCATAGATCACGGCCACTAACTCCAAGTCATGAGTAGGATAATTCTTTTCATGCGGCTTCAACTGCCTCGATGCATACGCAATGATACGACCCTTCTGCATAAGAACTGTCCCAAGACCCTTACCTAAAGCATCACAATGAATTACAAATCCGCCTAAACCATCTGGAATAATCAACACAAGCGCTGACGTCAATCTGTTCTTCAACTCAACAAAAGCCTTATTGCACTCATCAGACCAACCAAACTTCTGATCCTTTCCTGTCAATTTAGTTAACGGCCCTGCACTCTTCGAAAAATCTTGGATGAATTTTCGATAATAGCCAGCGAAACCAAGAAAACTCCACACTTCGGAAACTGACTTAGGAATAGGCCAATCCTTCACAGCAACAATCTTAGAAGGATCTACAAAAACACCATCGCCAGAAATGATGTGCCCCAAGAAGAAAATCCTGTCGAGCCAAAACTCGCACTTGCTGAGTTTCCCATAGAGCTGATTCTCTCTCTAAGTCTGCAGAACCACTCTAAGATACTCGACATGATCTTCACGATTCCAAGAATATACCAAAATATCATCAATGAAGAACACCACAAATCTATCCAAGAACTGAGAGATAACCCGGTTCATAAGACTCATGAATACAGCTGGCGCATTAGTGACCCCGAACGACATCACAAGATACTCATAGTGCCCGTATCTAGTCCTGAATGCAGTCTTCTGTATATTTGCAGCCTTCACCTTAACTTGGTGATATCCAGAACGAAGATCCAACTTCGAGAAAACAGAAGCCCCACACAACTGGTCAAACAAATTATCGATCCTGGGCAAAGGATACCGGTTCTTCATAGTAACAATGTTCAGCTCCCAATAATCAATGCACAGGCGATGACTACCATCCTTTTTGTTGAAAAAAAGGACCGGAGCACCCCAAGTCGAAACACTTGGTCTGATGAAACCCAAATCAAGCAACTCCTGAATTTGCACCTTAAGCTCTGCTAGCTCAACCAGTGCCATCCTGTAGGGACTCTTCGATATCGGTGCAGTACCAGGCTGAACATCAATACTGAACTCTACATCCCTATCAGGGGGTAAGCCAGGCAACTCATCTGGAAAAACATCCAAGAAATCCCGAACTACTAGAGGTGCAGCCTCACAGCCTGAGTGCAATCCCATTGCACAATCCACCTGTACCACTGCAGTCTTTGCTCGGCCAAGGGAAGACTTTCCGGCATGAAACTCAAATTCTGCTCGACCTGGAATTCTGAAAACAACTTTCTTGGCACGGCAATCAATAATGGCATGGGCTTCACCCAACCAATCCATACCCAGAATGACGTCGAATCCTGAATTCCCAATTATAATCAGGTTGGCTTTGAAATCCGCATCTCCAATAACAACGGGACATTACCTGTGTAATATCCCGACTTTTTCATTTATGAGAATTATTATTTTGTGTTATTAATTTGTACGTTTTGTGCACGTGCAATCTTGTGATATAAAATTTTTATAATTATTTTCATTACATAAACAAATGAGTATACATATATATATATATATATATATGTCTTTTCTATTGTTTTTATTAAAGCCTATTTTTAAACAAACATAAGTACTCTTTTATTTTGAGCCCAACTTAATTTATTTTGAATGTAGGCTAATTTGGCCCATTAAATAAAAGCCCATGAGTTTATTTTCCTTTTTAATACAACTTGTAATGTAGACAATTTTTATAGATTATTGTTATAAAGAATAGAAAGTACAACTTTTAAAATAGGAGACTATTGGAAACATGTGCATCACACGAGCACGTGTTTGTGCACTTTTTGTTTGGCCGGATTTGAATGGGAGGGAAAAAAGAGAAGTGGAGTTTGTGGAAGGTAGTTTTTGTGATCATGGTTGGTTACTACAACTTTCTCTTAAATCCTAGCCTTTGTTTCCTAACTCCTAGATCAATCCTAGCCTTCTATTTATCCCAAAATTTAGTATAAATACCCCCCCCCCAAGCCTAGTTATTCTTGCACTCTTCATTCTCCAAACCTATAGTGAAAGAATACAATTATTAGTAGAGGATTATTAGTGGGAAGTGAGAATAAAAGATTAAGAGAGAGGGAATTGTGTGTGCTTGCATCAAGGAGGCCGACATCATCTTTTGGAGGCTCGGGTTTGCACTTAGGAGGGCTCGGTTTGCACATCAAGCAAGGAGGAGGTGTACTCGTTTGGCAAGCTCATTCTAGGAGGAGAAGGGCTCTTTTTCGTTTAGGAGTGTTGTGTGATTTTTCTCTCCAAATAAGGTGGGTGGTTTTCTATATTTCTAATTTAGATACCATGCTAGGAGTGATTGAAGTAACGATGCATGAAAGAAACTAATAAGAGTACACTTAATTGTAAAAATGGACTTGCTAGTTGATTAAATTAATGCTTGATAAGATTGTATGATAACTTATTATGAATCTTAATTTTTGTGTGCGAATTATTTGTAGTTATGGAAATATTGTATTGGGATTATTGATAATGTCAAAATTAAGTGCAAAATTCTACTAGATGAAATTATTCTTTATGTGCTAAATGGACTATCGTGATATCGTTACTAATGAATAAAATTATCCTATTTGTATTTGGGTTTATGAAAGAGGGGAAAACAGGGTATTAATGTGAATCTTTTTATACCAAGTTGTATGTGAGAAATGTTAAAATGAATTATGAAACACTACAAGGAATTTGACATATAGTGACAGCAAAAATCCGTGGGTAAAAGGCGAAAAACCGTAGGTATAGCCCGTAAAACCTATACCAACGGACATATTTTTCCGTCGTTTTTAATTAGCTATGCCCACGGCAAAATGCCGTCACTATAGCCTATAGCGACGGTTTTTTCACCCGTTGGTATAGGTATCGGTGTTATACCCACGGTTTCGTATCCGTTGGTATAGGTTTTAAAGACACCTTTTGTTTTCCTATACCCACGGTTGAAACTCCATTGCTATAAGTTTTAGCAATGGTTTTAGCATCCAATTATTTGAATATATACCCATCGCTCTATACAAATTTTTTTCTTACTAATTACGCGTATGATAATTTAATATTTTCTTTTATAATATTAATTCAATTATAAACTAAATACACAATAAAATAGATAAATATATTTATGAAACAAAAATAGATAAAATTAAACTTCAATCATATTAAAAATTAATGAAATATTACAAGGATGTCAAATTACAAAATAGTTCATAACCAGATACACAATTGAAGAAATCCACACTTGGGCTGAATCACTCATCATAAGGCAACTACAGTTCTCTCGGCTCTTTAAGGAGCTGTGGCAGTAACATAAGATACAACTACAGTGATGTCGTCGAGTTTGCCTCCATAATAACGATATCCAGCATCTTGGGCTGCAGTTGAGAAGGGCATCTTCAATACAACTGAAGCACCTTGATAAAAGTTGAAATTTCAACCAAGGACCAGCATATAAAGTAACCAAACATTTCCGAAGGACTTCTTCCATGCATAATTACTGAATAAATTCATAAGCAGAAGAGTGATGAATAGGGCAGAGAACTTTTTTTTTTCCTGCAAAAGATATTAACTGGTTGAGAAAGACAAGATACATCAGATTTCCTTTTGACTGAAATAAATACGAGTGTTTTTCCTTCACAAATATTACTACGTTCAACTGGAGAATAAATGTAATCTTACCATCAAACACACTAGTATAATGCACGTGCGATGCACGCGTGCATAAAACATATTTACATGACTTGAAAACTTGAAACAAAAAAAATAACAACCATATTTTTGCAAGGGCTTTGCTTAATAATAGTTTAGATATAAACTGCATAAATTTTATACTCAAAACACACAAAAAGAGTGGCTAACGGATAAAGTTGCTTAAACATACATACTTCAATGAGAACAGGAAGAAAATTTAATTTTACAAAGTGATATAATACTCACATAGAAGTGAAAAGACTCATATATGTTATGAAACATTTGAGACAATTTCCTAAACAGGAAGATAATGAAAAAACAAATTCATATTACTCTCCAATTCTTTCTTCTACACTGGCTTATTTTCAAATGTTCTGAATACATAAAATCACTCGCAGACACACATAAAATCCTTTTCTTTCTTCTAGTTATATAGCAGGATAGATGTATGTGCACCTTTATAGTTCATACAACTGGTAATCTAATCAAACATACGGGTCATAAACATTTCTTTTTTCAAATTTGTGTCAAACTGTCAAACACTAGTAACTTGACATGATGCATCCTACTTTGACATATAGTCTTGGAATTTTTTGTATATCGGTATGAGGACATTGTATCTCGGTGACAGTATTGAAGATACATAGAAATGTTTCATTAAAAAATTCACTCAAATCCTACAAAAGAATCGGCAGAAACAAAGATCAGATACAAACCGTGAAAACGCCTCCAATAATAGCACAAACATTCGTGATGAAGTGGGAGAAAGACTTCGGAATTTCAGCCATCAAGACCTGAAAAGACCAAAACAATAAGGTACAAAAAATTACAGATTAGTTCCTGAGAGGGAGCTGAGACGTATACAAAAACTAACCTGCATTGGCGAGGGCTCGAAATGGAACTTAGCCATAGGAATATCCATGCTGTGCACCAAGCTGCTATGGGCAGTGTACTCATACTCCTCGAAAACTGTAGATTCTCGATAATATTTTCTGGAAACTAGTTCAGTTTTTACTACCTGAAGGTAATGCTCAATCTGCACACACAGGAAAAAAAATCTCATTAAACCATGTCTGACAGAAAATAGTATTTAAAAAATTAAACTGAATATGTTGGTTTTGAGAAAGGAATTTTCTTTAAAAATTTAGAACCAGCAACATTTTTATTAATAATAGGCTTAATGAAGAAACTAGCTTTAACAGCTGCCCTCCAGTTTTCTACAAAAATCCCGAGAAGGATCTAATTAAGGAAGGCTACCTCACTTCAGGTGTCCATTATTTTTTACTTCACTTAAGCAACAGCTACAAGCCTACAAGTTGTCTCGAAAAAAATACTTAAGCAACATATTGAATTATTTTTTCACTCAAAATCATCATGTGATGACCATGAGACAAGTTTATAGAGTTTCAATGCTCTAAGATAATTAAAAAGTAATAAATTGTGTAAATTGAACAGAACATACTGAATGGTTAAGTGATTTTTTGGTAGGATCCCGTGTTTTCTTTAATTTTTCATAATTTATAACTGAGAACTTGAAAGGCTATCAGAGGAGCTTGAATGTTTGGCAAATTTTAAGAGCCACGAAGTTTATTAATTCAAGTAGTAGTGACAGGTAACAACAGCCAAAATAGCACCCGGTCAAATTCCAACTAGAATAATATGAATTTCAGTTTCATTTGGGAACCGGTAAGAAGAAAACAGCTCCCAAATTATGGATGCAAATAAAAAATTATAAATGGACTGCATTGCTTTTCAACACTACCAACAAAACAAATTTATTTATCTAAAAATAATAATGCAAGGCTCGAGAACTTACTGTAACATTAGCATTAGTATCATCACCACTAATAATGTATGATCGACCAGTCAAACGATCATGGCTTGCACCAAGATAAGCTGTAAGCCGCTTCAATTCAGTCAGCATCCTTGTTGAGAGCCTTTTACCAAATGAAAAATGAGAAATGTGATGTGAAACATTTATTAGAGATGCGTCAAAGGAATGTGACCCGGAATGAGCTGATATGACAAGATTGCCTGGAACCTGCATGGCACGGGAGTACAAGCATAAATATTTTTTTAAAAAACTAGATAATATATTTATATGTTCTGTTCAGATCACAATTTGAATTCTGGATTGGTATCATAAAAAGTAGAACCTTAAAACACACATGAACAATATATGCAACAAGTATTGAGAAGCTCGTCATGCTTTCTTGTCGCACGGAAGAAAATCCTTGTACATGTCACACTTTCCACACACAAAAAAGTTTACATTCCATGAGTCCCCCCTTCTTTATCCTCTAAATTCTAGTTGCTAAACACAACCTAACGGAAGAAAATAAAAAATAATGAAAGTTGACCAAGGTAAGGTAACAGATAGGGCAGCAAAAACACCATAACACCATATTACCATGACTTTCAGCCGTTATTAGCCTTCATATGCAGTTTTATTCATTTGTGTCTAGCTGGAAGTGGTTGTTTTCATTCAATTTTCAAAGGAGTGTTAGACACATCTAAGGCTAGATGCTTATTTCAGTTTCATATTTTATAGTTTTTGAGTGTCATATCGTGATCAAAGCGGCCTGTCCTGTAACACTGGCATTAGGTGTTACTATTCTTGCTTAGCTACAGTAACAACCAAATAAAACATTTCTATGTATCTTCAGTACTGTCACCGAGAAACAATCTCCATGAAGAGAATCCATGAAGAGAATTATATAGCATACCAACCAGGGGGTGATTTTCTTGCAAATAATTTTATTGAAAATATTTGTCAAAACAGTTTTTTTACTAAACAAGATGAAGTGTAAATGTAAAGACAGAAACCTGAATCATTTCACTATGCCCATAAGTTTCTGTCCGTATAATCACCAGCTGATCCAATAGATCTACAGGTACGCCATGTGGACTCGTCATATCGGTTCCTCTGAGAAGCAATAGCAAAAGAGTTAAGTCCAAAAAAGTTTAACTAAGACTAGCAAAATTTTGATGACTTTATACTAATCCACATGCAGGAAATTAAAAACATGTCATAGCAAAGTGGCTCTCTGACATCAAAAATTGTATATATTATCAGTCAGGTTAAAGATTGCCACTCTGTCCAGCTGAGTTGGAACACAATGTTCTGAATTTCAATTTAACAAATGTAAGATATAATCGCAACTATTGATGTTACTTACGGAAGTTAAATCTAATGTCCTATCATTCTAATACATACCTCACATTACATATTCCTCGGTTTGTAGCCAATATAACTATTGGTGATATTGAACTCTCTAAAGCACGGTTTAGGTAAGAGAAGCATTCCATATCCAGCATATGAACCGGAAATCCACACAATAGCCATTAGTAAACCACATCCACACAAAATAGCAGTTAGAACTTTGGAAAGGTAGGTGTACCTGAAGAAAAGAAGAATCATTAAGTTTTTAGAAATACTGACAAGCTAGAGAGGAAGAAAAAAAGGGCAAATGTTTATTGTACAGAAAAGTAAATTACCCGCAATTCTAATTTAGGAAACTTATGGAGAAAAATTTGGATAATGCATTCACATGGAAATCTATGAATAAGAAGATTTAAGATACAGAACCATAAAAGGATATGTACCTGAAAGAACGCATCGCAGTACTCCAAGTATTGCAAGGCACGTCCAATATCTTTGCCTTCAAGCTCTACTCCTGCTACTTCTAGCAAAGGGTTGCCTATGGGAAGTACAATTTCTTCTTTTCTAGATTCACCACGGCTTCTATTAGCTTGCTTCCTTAACTTGGGAGCTTTTGGTGATGGCTCAGCTTTTCCATTACCATTACTATCGCCATGTTTGATGGAAGTTATTTCCGTCAGGGGCCAAGGAAGTTATTTCCGTCTTCCTAGGTTTCAAATAACATGAATCTAGACAAAAATCCCCCCATTACCATTTGCAAGTTGTAACTGAAAACAGCACCCAATTTAAGGCCAACCTAGGTAACCTGCTAACCATAATAGATCCAAAATGTAACTAACCTATTATAACTAATTAACCCAAAAAAATCCAATGAATCGACCCATAACATAAACATCAGCTTAATCTAAATCTAAACTACCCAAAACCCATAACAAAACGAAATAAATTATGAACATAGGAAAATCACACTATTAGAATTTTGACAATACCTAGGGTTTCGACGAGATGGGGGAGGACGCCGAAGGAGAGAGAGATGGGGCGACGGGGGTGGTTTGGAGTAAGAGAAAGAAAACTGTGCCACGACGGGAGAGGGTAGGGAACGACGACGGCGGATGGGGGAGCGAACGACGACGGCGAAGGGAGAGCGAATGGCCGGCTGGAGCACGAAGAGGGAAAGAGAGAAGGAAATTGGGGATTGTGGGAGATTGAGGATTGAGGGAAATTGGAAATTGGGTTTCGAAGAGGTTGAGTGCGAGGAGGAAAAAGAAGAGGGAAATAGGGTTTCGGAGAAGCGCGGAAGAGAAAAAGAGAGAGGGAAGTAGACGAGATCTGATAAAAGAGAGAGGGAAGTAGACGAGATCTGATTTCGGGTTTTGAGGGAGACGCGGGGGGGGGGGGGGGGGGGGGGAATGAAATTAGAAATTGGGATTTTGGTGGGAATTAAAAATATTCTATCTCGTCTATACCCACAGTTTACTACGCGTCTGTAGGTATATGATGGCTATACCCACGGTTTTAGTGATCCGTCACTATAGGTGTCCGTTGGTATATGGCAAATTCCTTGTAGTGAAAAGAGTAGTATGAAAATTAAATTATTACATGTAAAATGTGCATTTAATTACCGAAAAATTAGTTTAAAAACACTGGGGTGTTATTTTAAGTTAAAATATACATTCTGGAGATTTATATAATTTTTGGTGTAAGCCAAACAAAGATAAGAGCTTTTGAACATCGAAATATTCTAATGAAACAGAGAGTCGAGTTAAATAAAATTCAAGTTGTAGTTGTGACAACCTGAGCCTATAGCTCAAGTGGTCAGTGAGCCCTTTAGCGCTACAGTAGCGCGGGCATGTGTGTTTTGAGGTCGCTGGTTCGATACTTGTGGCCACCTTCTTTTATTTGCGTTTTAAAAATTAACCCAGATCTCGAACAGAGAGTATAAAACCCTCTGTCTTCTTTTCATATCATTGAGCACAGTCGGCCTGGTGGCAAGCTTGTGTGGCTGTCTTCTCTGAGGTTGCGGGTTCGATTCTGGGTGCGGCCGGAATGTTATTTTTTTTAAAAATGATATTTTTTGGGTTTTCTTGATGTGTAAAAATTCCGAAAAAATACCGTTATTATTCTAAAATCATATACGACTTATGAAAATTAATTGGGAGTTATTGGAATGAAATAAAATGTATTTTTGAAGTAAAATTGTGTTTGAAACTATGGTTTCATACTTGTATAATTTCATAAAAATGTGATTTCACGAGGTGATTAAGATAACTGTTAAAAAGGAATTTTGGTGAGAGAAAATATGAATGTGAATTTTTATATGAGTTATTTTGCTAAAGAGTAGCGTGACAATGGTGATTTGTGCATATACACTTTGAATAGAAGTTTCGTATTATGACTTTAATGTGGGAATAAATATTGGTAATGGAATGCATGATTTAGAATTGAACTCCACGTGTGATAATTGAATCATGAAAAGATTGAAAATCATGTTATTGAAAAAGAGAAATGTTCTTGAGTATGACAAACTCAGATATGTGAATTTGTGAATTGAAATTGAAAATTAGGGTCTAGTCAAAACTCACACCGGCAAGTAAAAGTGATGAGATATGATTATTGAAATGGAAAAGACCAAGTTTGGGTCAATGTGAAATGAAAGAAATAAGACCGGTATTGGTGAAAAGGCTAACTCTAAGAGATTGATTTTGTTCATGATTTCATTAAATTAAAAATTAGTACATAGTGAAGAGGTGATGAAAGTGAGAGAAAAACACAAGTATGAGGGCCTCGAGTCTACGATGTGGGTGTGATTCACAGTTTGTCTTCATGATGCGTCGTGACATGACGTGGGCACTACTCCGAAATTATCGGGATCTTGACGACTCTTGTGGGGTGTTTGGTGACTGTGAGAGAATCGTGTGCCATGAAGGAGGCTGAATTGTCCATAGGTTGTCTTCACGATGCGTCATGACATGACGTGGAATTCCCCTCCAGTTTTTCTGTACATGAGCTCATACTCATAGGACATCTAGGATACTTACCGTAGTTACAGTAGTAGATTAAGTCATGACGAGGGATTGAACCCTACAAGATGAAGAACGAATAAGAGGCTTGCCCTCGGTCCTATGTAGTATAGGATGCATAGAATCCGAACAAGTGCCATTAGTGTCATGTAATATGAATAACTGCATTAAGGACTAAGTGCACAATCACAACACGACATCAATAAGATATTCCCCTTAGTTTGATTTGTGAACAAGTTTGTGTTTGTTAAATATGAAAAATCAATTATACTTTTTCCGGCATAGAGAGGATGGCCGTGTATAATATTCGTCGGTTGAATAAATTAACGTGCCCACAGTTTTATATGCAGGATAAATGGCATGATAAAGATTAAAGGAGAACTGATGCTTAGACATTATTCGAATGTTGTTGTAATTTTATTTATATAAATGTTGTAATTTTGCTTCCGCTGTAAAATATAAAGTATAAAGATTTCTTGTAAACTCTGATGTAAAGTGAAAAGTTTTAAATTCCTTGTAAAATTGTACGAAAGAAGTGTAAAGATCCTGAGAAATCTTGAATTCAGTTGTATTTGGAATTCGGGGTGTTACAGCCTACACTCACGGGAACAAATGACAACACCACCACCTGTCAAAATGTTCCAAGCCTCTGACATGTTGCTGCAAACCAATTGATGGCGAGCCACAAATTGAGAGGAGATAAAAGATTGGGTTGCCCCAGAATTAAAGAGAACATGGGTGGGAAAAGAGCAAACAAGGACGACACCTAAGGAAACAAAAGACAAGGAGAAACAAAAGCAAACAATCAAGGGTGAGGGAAAACAACAATGCAGGAGATAACAGAAATAAATAAAGCAAGGCCAAAAGAAAACAAGGAAAGGAACAAAAGGGAAAGCAACAAAACAATAAAAGCAAAATATACCTGCCACAACTCCATCAACTGTCTCAGCATCCAAAGCAGTCAAGTTGAAAGCATGACCTCTTCTCGGAACAGCGGCCCTCTGACCGACAATCTGTCGTTGAGGAGGAAGCGGTGACCTAACTGGACCACGGGCTGGAGCTGCCTGCTGGACAGGACCTTTGGCTGGAAGAGCCACAAGCTGCTGCGGGAAATCCTGCACAGAATGATCAGTAGCACCACACCTAAAGCATCGGCGAGAGGCACGAAAACAGTTCTTATGCTCATGCCTAGAGAGCTGGCAAAAGTCGCAAAAACCACCCATCAGAACACGAACAGAAGGATACGAAGCTGCCCTGACAGGATGGGCAAGCACAGGCCTCCGAACTGGACCAACAGAAGGCCTAGCAACAGCTACAGGAACAGTCCGCTGAAAAGAAGACGAACCACCACGAGCCTTCTCCTGAGCTCGAGCTGCCTCAAAAGCTTCAGCATAAGTACGCTAACGGAGAGAGACAAGATGCCTCTTGATATCCTGCTCAAGCCCATTCGTGAATCTACGAGCCCTATCTTCGGTAGCCACAAGAACGGTAGCGAAGCAGCTAAGTCTGGTAAACTCAGCGGCGTACTCATCTATAGACCTGGAACCCTGTTGCAAGAAAGTCTCATGTTACAACATTGTTTGAACAATTATGTAACAAATTCCAAAATAGAATAATGACTTGGCCTGTTTAAGGGCCAGGAACTGCTGCTCCATCTCAACTCGAGTACTACCGGGAAAGAATTTCTCCAAGAATCTCCGAGTGAAGGTAGCCTAAGCAATAGGCCTCTCAAGTCGCTCGGACTCGGCCATCCACCAGATGTGAGCCAGATCCACCAACTGGATGGAAACCACATCCACCCTATCAGCCTCGGCAACATGAGCCGCTGACAGCAAGCACTCAGTCCAGATCAACCACTGTTCGGCCTCCAAACGCATCTCAGTGCCGGAAAAACGATCGGGATGCAACCTCATGAAATCCGTGACTGTACCTGGACGAGGTGGAAGAGCAGCCTGCACAGGCACAGCGGGAATCTGACCCCGAGAAGCTTCCAGAGCAGCTATCACTAGATCATTGTGGTTCTTCTGTTGATTAATCAGCCACTCGAGCACAGTAGTGAAAGCCTCAATCGGATAGGCTGAGACTGAGAAGAACCTCTATGAGCCATAGTCTGCACAAAAATCGAAACAGTCAGCATTCAGATCTGAGTTGGAAATAAATTTCATTTTACATATATATGTTTGTGTGTGGTTGATGAAATATTGTGCAGATCCTAGTACAAGCCAAGCTTGTCTAATATATTAGGCAACTAATACATTAGCCAAACCTGGACTCTGATACCACTAAAAGCCTTGTCACGCCCTGCTTCCCAAAAAGAATACGAAATACGGATACGCGACTCAACCCAGCGAATGATTTGCATCATCTATAAGCTGTTCAGAATCTTATAACAATCTCAGGATAATCAAAGTCAGAAGCCAAAAGAATCATCCTCACACAGACATATATATCTCAAAACAAAACAAAGTGCCAATAGAATTTAATTGAAAACCAATAATATAATAGTCTCACATAAACAGATCCGGACAAGTTAATATCCTGGGTCACATCGCCCAAATACAACTAAAATCCATATACTCAAATACATTGTTCAAAACCAATAGATAATAATAATAGCAAAAGAAGTCCAACACTAATATCTCATTTCTCCAATACCATCGGGCAAACGAACATCCTGATCTGCAATCAATAAATTGCAGGAGAAGAAAAAGAAAACAAGTACCCATCAATGCAAGTTACGGGCCGCTTGTAATGCAGCATACAAGTACATGGAAAACTAATAAATCTAAATAATAGCAGAAACAGATATAGTATGTTATAGCAGAATCAACTAGCATGGTATACTAACATGTATCAAGTGTCAAAAGTCAAATAGCATGCAGACATATGTACAGATAGTGTCAAATAATGATGTCAAGCGATAGTGTCAGACAGATAACAGATAATCAGATAATCAGATAGCCAGATAGCAGATATAGATAACAGATTCAGATATCAGATACAGATGCTAGATACAGATTCTTATAAGTCTTGTATTAATTGCTAACTAGGTAGCACTTCATGTGCCATCCTTTTATCACATGATTGCTACATTCAAAACAGTTACGTTTGTAAATTTCGTAGGGGATCATATAGGGCAATGTACTCAGGGTTCAGACAGATATCAGATAACAGATCCAGACAGACAGATAGAACCTAGTGGTTCTCTTCTTTCCTACACCTTCCTATAAGAATTAATGTAGACAGGGTACAGAATAACAGATAACAGATAATCATATGGAAAATATGGGCCCCCTTCTAAATAATATTTCTATGCTTTTCCACTATTAGATCTTTCCCATAAACCCCGGCTTGATCATTTTATAATTATTATCAGACAGATGTGCATGTGCATGAAACAGAGTAAATCTAGCATGATATAACGACCCATAAGTTCAAAACAACAGATAAGCATGTACAAATGATAAATAGTCACATAACAGAACAAAATAGAGTACTTCCTATTTCAGGACAGCACGACAGTACAGTACTAAAACAGAGATTTCCGTTTTCACAAATATCGAAACATGAATTCGTCAGATAATCTAAAAAATAGACTTCCAACCGAATCCAACGGATACATATAAGTCATATAGTGTTTTTGAAAAACATAACTCAAAACTGATTTGAAACCAGAAAATACGTTCAGCCAGAAATCAGTAAATCATTCACAGTCAGAAAAAAGCATCAAAACACCTCAAATAAATCCAGAAAAGATCTGGGGTATTCCCCTATATGTCTAGTATCAGAATATAAAGTTTCATAATTTTCCAGTACGATTAGTTTAGTCAACAAAAATTAGAAAACATCAAGAAACAATAGTTTGGCAAATCTGGAATTCCCAACACTGCTAGATGAAAACTGTAATATCTCGCAAACCGTGAAACGAAATCTAAATTCGTCAAAGGGAGATGAAAATAGACAAAATAAGCTAACTTTCTTATTTCATAAATATTTTTCATACAGGAAAAGGAATTAGGGTGAAAATACAAATCTTTATAGAACAGCGAACAAAATCTAACAAGTATAGTCTTTTTAAACAAGCATGAAACGGTATATAAAACTCATCAATAAAATCTATCAAAATTTTGAGTAATCCCTAAATAATATATAAATACTGTACAAAATTTTAGATCAAAATAATATGCTTAGCACTAGTATCAAAATCGTTTAGTCATCGAAATCATCAAGAAACGAAATCTGGAAATGAAATACACCTCTGTAGTAAAACAATCATATCTCACACATATGAAAATGAAATTGATCAAGATCAGAGAGTTTGGAAAGAAGACGGATTTCTCTAAAAATCATGTTAAATACTGAAGTTAAGATACTGACCTTAATATGGTCTAAAATAGCAATCAAAACTGATCACTGACAAAATACAGATTTTTCTCTTAACCACAAATCAACATACAATATACGAAAATACGAAACTCGTTCCAAACACAACCAAACATGTTATAGAGTCTACTAAATGTCCAAACAACATGAAATAGGGTATATAGCATGTCCACAACAAGTATATCATATGGATCCAAACAAACACACGATTTCTCTTAATTATCCCACAAATATAATCACATCAAGAACGGTCAAAATCTAAGTTGTTTCATGTCAAATTTGTGTCGTAAGGCAACTGTGGTCACTAGCACTATAGAGACAATACTCATCAAGCATGCATCACACAGTTGTCTCTAGAACCCAACTACACTACAAGCAGAATTTATGACTTGTATCATACAAAGAAATTGAGTACAAGTTACTTACCTTAACCGAAGACGAAATAAACACCAAGAATAACGGGAACGAATTTCCGGCAACGAACAAAACCCACGAACAAATCCACGAACCAAGCAATCACACAATCACACACGTGCAACTCCGTGCACGAGCAAAATGGTCTGGAGTGGCGGCGGCGCTGGCCTTAGTTTGCATCGCTACTGCTGTTCCTGCTGTCGTGGGCCGCGCGCAACGTCGGATAGAGCGGTAGAGACGGACGGAGAGCGAGATTGGATGGATGTGCTCTCGGTGATGGGTTCAAGGGGATCGGGAGTGGGGTAATGGCGGTTAGGGGATGGGTTGGGGATCGGGAGTGGGGTGCAACGGCTAGGAGTTATCGAGTTGGGGTGTTGACGGTGCAAAATTGAGTAGGGGGAGATCGGGGGTAAGGTTGCAGAGGGCTAGGGTTAGGGTTTAGGCAGGAGGTGAGGGTTTTATATAGGGTGGAGTTATTGGGTTGTGGATATTTGGGTTAATGGGTGTATTTGGGTATAATAGGAGTAGTAATAGGAGATTTGGGTTTAATAGGATTTGCAATAGGGTTTATGGGCTATTTTAGCTTTAGTAGTTAATTGGGGATCAATAGGCAATAGAATTATCTATAGGATTAGGCAAAACAAAGAACCATGAGCACCCACCACACGAGCAAAAAGAACGAAGCAAGAATCCAATAAAAAAGAAAATCACAATTGATGAAGAACGAAGCAAAGACAAACAATCAAACACAAAGAGCTCAAAATGAAATAAAATGAATATATTTTGAAAACAACTCCAATATACGGTCCAAAATACAAGAAAAGTATAAATACTCCAGAAAGAAGAAAAATACACCAAGAATACGAAAAACGAAAAACAGGGGTTAAAAAACTAAAAGATTTGAATACAATTACGTGTATTAAGAGCGAGGATTCAAGAGTCTTAGTAAAAGATGAGGAAATTAAGGAAAGATGACGAGATTACTTTGAGAAGTTATTAAATGAAAAGGTTGTGGTCAACTTAAATATAGAAGACTCGAGGAAGAGTCGAGAGCGTATGTTTTTTCGTAGAATTAGAACCTCGGATGTTCGAAATGCTCTAGGAATAATGAAAATAGGAAAAGCTTTAGGACCGGATGATATACCTTTGAAAGTGTCTTGGGGATGTATGAGTAGGTTGGCTAACAAGATTATTTAATGGGATTTTGAGGACTAAGAAAATACCCGATGAATGGTGAAAGAATATTTTAGTACCTATATATAAAAATAAAGGAAATATACAATGTTGCTCCAACTACCGAGGGATTAAATTAATGAATCATACGATAAAAATTTGGGAGAGAGTGATCGAATATAGACTGAGACTCGAAACTACAGTGTCTGAGAATCAGTTTGGATTTATGTCTGTGAGGTCAACAATGGAAACAATTTATATACTGAGGAGATTTATGGAAAATATAGGGAGAATAAGAAAGATCTACATATGGTGTTTATAGATGTAAAAAAAACATATGATAAAGTCCCTAGAGACATAGTATGGTGGGTGTTAAATATTAAAAGAGTAACTATTTGGTATATTGAGGTAATTAAGGATATGTATGAAGAGCCAAAGACCACAATTAGAACAACATCATGAGAGGCCGGTGATTTTCATATTACAGTAGGTTTACACCAAGGTTCGGTTTTAAGTCCCTACCTCTTTGCTTTGGTTTTGGATGAATTGACGCGAGAAATAAAAGATGAGGTGCCTTGGTATATGCTTTTTGCCGTTGACGTCGTCTTAGTAGATGAGACTAGAGAAAGAGTCAATGCTAAATTAGAATTATGGAGAGAAACTTTAAAACTAGAGGTCTTAGAATAAGCAGAACTAAAAAGTATATGAAGTGTAATTTTAGTGATAGTCGGAACACAACTAAGAAAGTAGTGAAGCTTGATGGTCAGGAGATACTTAAGAGAGACCGTTTCCGATATTTAGGCTCGATTATATAAAGAGATGAGGAGATTTGTAAAGATGTTATATATATCGGATCCAAGCATGGTGGCTTAAGTGGAGAAGTGTCAGTGGTATTTTTGTGTGACAAACGTATACCTTTGAAATGGAAGGAACTTTTTCATAGGATGATTGTTATACCATCAATGATGTATGGAGCAAAGTGTTGGGTAACAAAGAAACATGTCCAAAAAGTGAGTGCAGCGAAGATGATGATGCTAAGATAGATGTGTGGTAAAACCATAAATGATAGAATTAGAAACGAGCATATATGAGACATGCTAAAGGTAGCTCATATCCAAGATAATTTAAGAGAGAATCGGCTCAGGTGATTTGAACATGTCACATGTAGATTTAGTAGTGTCTCCGTTAGAAAGAGTGATTTGATAAGTATTGAGGGTAGAGTTAGGGATATGGGAAGACCTAAACTTACTTGGGTGGAAACGGTGAGAAAAGATATGAGAATTTGTGACCTTACGGAAGATATTGTGCTAAACCGAGCAGAATGGAAAATCAGGATTCATGTAGTCGACCCCAACAAGTTGGAAAAAAAACTTTGTTGTTGTTGTATACCTGTTTCGACAACATTGACTCTAATTCCTCCTAAACTGTGGTACATATCTTTAACAATTTTGTTGTTTGAGCAGGAATGTTCAGGCAAAAAAAAGGACTGGAAATGATGCTCTATCTCAAGAAAGAAATGGAGCGACTCGATGAATCTGCTGTTAGATTGCTGTGAATGGGAAATCATTCTGTCTGGTCGGGCTTCTGTGTTTTGACATCTCTTGTAGCTGCCGGCGTGTTTTTACGTACTATTTGGCTCTGTTTTCTTATTTTTGCTAATGACTATGATCAGACTTGTTATTATCTGTTGTATTTTTGTGTTATTGGTTCTTGAGCCTCAATGGTTTAATGTTGTATGACTATGTGCCATATTTTGTTGCGGAATGTTGTATATTTTCATTATTCTCTCTACAATGAATGGTTGATAGCTGCTTTTCCCATCTTTGAAACGCACACCCATACTAACCGAACCCAACCAGAGTTTGACGATCCAATTTGGTACACTTCCTCGATCTCGCAATGTAAGCAAAGCCCTGAACCTGTCACAAACTGCACACAGCTAGATCCCCACTGAACATGTTGAAGGAATGCTCCTGAGAACAGAATGTTCAGCAATTTGTCGATGAATGTCGATGAATTGCTCAGATATCGGTAGAGAATTTGTGAGAACAAAACAAGAAACAAAACAAGAAGGATTCCGTACAGTATTAAAAGTGACATCTTACCTAGTAAGTAGTAATACAAGTTGAAAGCACACACTTCAAATATTTTGCAACTCACCGGTGCTAACTAATCGCCAACTATACTACATTTAGCTTTTCTTGATGCTTCGGTTAATATTGATCCCAAATGTTTACGGCGCCGAGCGTTCTAGAAGGATGTTTCTCTGGAAAATTAGTCCAAATGAAGTTCATTCTACAAAAGACACGATGTTTTGAGGGCTGTACTGGCTTCAATATCAATGGCTAGGCTCGAACTAGAGCTACTGCCTGCCTACTGGCATGGAGTCACTTGCAGTCTAAATCGCTTCGTCTATTTTAGTGAATGACATCACAGCTCCATCTGATGGTCTTGGATGAGGAAGATAATTGATCTTCGCATCTGGATTCAGCAGCTCCCACCTTAAGATTGTTCCACGTTGTAAGTTGTTATTATGCATTAACATTGAGTAACACATCTACTAGTACTTAAGAATATCGAAATCTTAAATCAACAATTACGAATGAAAGAGTTTTACTTGTAGCCCAGAGTGAGATGGTGAATCATAATTGTTAGCTGTATTCTTACAAGCATATTGCCTGCACAAATCCTAGGGCCTCCTCCAAATACCTGAAAAGTTCCGGGCTTTGGTGGATTCTGCAATGTGACATTATTCCAGTCGTCAGTAAAGGTCTAAGAAAGATCAAGTAAACACTAGTCATTTGCGAGAAAGATCATTGTAAACACTTTATAGCTTTACATCTAGCAATGAGTCATAGTTAGGGATGTACAAAAGCTCATGAATCTCGAGGCTGAACTTGAGTGCTTGACTAGGTAAAAAAGCTCTTTCAAGTTCATCCAATAGTCAAAATGAACAAATATGGGCAACTCATGTTCAAGCTCGGCTTATTTAGAGCTTGTATATGCACGACTTGGTTAAGGAACAATGTTCGGTTCAGTTAGGCTTGTTCAACTCAATTGTACAAAACAAGAACAATACTACAATAGTAACAGAGTGTTTGTAAGAACTGAAGCCTGAACAGCCAGCCAAACTATGTTCAACTGAAACCGGACCCTAGACCGGTCTGGTTGTACCGAAAACCCGGACACTTTGAGAAAAACGGACGAGTGGTTGAAAAGACACGGTGAACACTCTGAACCATGCTTAAAGTAATTCCAGAAAGCTAAAAGCCCATGTTACAAGGCCCAGACCCACCCTCAAGCACATTCCTGACTTTGTACCACACCAGTCACCATAGCGGAAAACCAAATATCGTTCCCTCACGCCAAGCACTGTGTAGTTTAGTTGACAATATTTTTTACTCTTAAGTGAGATGTCATAAATTTGGTATCGGTTTTAGACGAAATTAATTAGAGATCTTGAAAAATTCCTGAGCAGTATGGGAATTCAAAGTAATGGTAACACACTCATTCTTATGCCAAGCACACAACTTGTTCTATAGAATGCCCCAACGAGATTACAGAGGTTTCAACGCTTCCAAGTTCCAACCCGATGCCAAACATGGGCCCTCTAAACTCTTTTGCATGTACCTTTGATCTTGTTTGTTTGCTCGTCAGTTTATGTGCCACGTGACTTCGAATCAGGTATATACCAACATAGCCCATTGTTTGGTGAATTGAAAATAAGTGTTGTGTGATTGTGTTTTGTGATTTATGATCATCCAGTTTCATGTATGGTAAAAGTGGGTTAACCTCATTTCATATGTGATAGGTAACCTTTTAGTATATGTATATGCTCACAAATAAGCCATAGCCTTATAGATGTATGCCCAGAATAACTTTTCAAGAAAATTGTATTATGTATAGCCAGAATATCAATTTGTTCTCTATAGGAAACAGAACTACTCACATCCCATCTTTCAGGCTTGAAGCTGAGTGGATCATCAAAGTTCTTTGGATCTGTGTGAAGGGATCGGAGCCATACAACAACTTGCCATCCCTTCGGTATTATGTAACCTGTGAGGTTTACAACGATAATAATTAGTGCAAAATTTTTGTTTGAAAGCCTAATATTCGGTTCTTCTTTTTAATTTTTGTGTCTTCTTGTCCTACCTTCATATTCAACATCTTTGTTAGCCGCACGGAAAACACTAAGAGCAACATTTGCCATTCTTATCGTTTCTTCTACAACCTGAAATGGCATACACAGTTCACCATGTTCATCTTGCTTCTTTCTTTCGATAGGAATTTTTATTCTCAAAATAAACTAAAAAACGTACTAATATTAAGATATGAGTCTTAACTCTTAAGTGTCACTGTTCCCCTAAGATAATCATATGTAACATTTAAATTTCTCATGAAATCATTCTGTACGACAGGACACTTTGAATGTGTACTTCTTGTATATATAGCACTAATGGGTTTGTACATATATATGAGCTATCTTCCATTGCAAATGCAAATATTGTGCAAATGCGTGCAAACCACTTAACCCGCTATTGCAAATAGCGAGTTAAGTGGTTTGCACGTTTGCAAACGCCATAGTAGCGTTTGCAATGGAAGATAACTCTCTCTCTCTCTCTCTCTCTCTCTCTCTCTCTCTCTCTCTCTCTCTCTCTCTATATATATATATATATATATATATATATATATATATAGAGGGAAATACCCAGTTGAAAACGCAAATGTCGGTGAAAACGTGAAAAACCACCTAGGCCGTTGTTGGAAATAACGACCTAGGTTATAATGTGAAAACGTGAAAAACCACCTAGGCCGTTGTTGGAAATAACGACCTAGGTTATAACGCATTATAACCTTCCAACAACGGCCTAAGTTGTTTTCACGGGTTTTCACCATATTTGCGTTTTCAATGTAGCATTTCCCATATATATATATATATATATATATATATATATATATATATATATATATATATATCCAAATGCTGTGCAAACGCATACAAACCACTTAACCCGCTATTGCCAGTAGCGGGTTAAATGCTTTGCACGCGCTTGCACAGCATTTGTGTGTGTGTGTGTGTGTATATATATATATATATATATATATATATATATATATATACAAATGCTGTGCAAGCGCGTGCAAACCACTTAATCTGCTATTGCCAATAGCGGGTTAAGTGGTTTGCATGTTTGCAAACGCTTTTGCAATGGAAGATAGCTCTCTCTCTCTCTCTCTCTCTCTCTCTCTCTCTCTCTCTCTCTCTCTCTCTCTATATATATATATATATATATATATTAATCTAAATCAAAAACAGCTTCTCTCTCTAGAAATTTTAGACAGAGAAGCTCTCCCCCAAAACCCAAAAACTAAAAAGCCAAACCCTAGATTTGAGTTTGGGGGGCGGCGACTAGGGTTGCACCGCCCCCCTCCCCCACTCCCTCTCTCTTCTTCACCTCTTCGTCTCTCTTCCAGATCTCATCATCTCTAACCCTCTTCTTGTCTCTCCAAATCCTTACTTTGGCTGCTGAGTGGGTTCGTCCAATGCTGGCCTTCTCCTGCGAGGCAGGATGGAGGAGATCTGGTGGTTGCGGCCACCAGTGGGGAGTTAACTCCGGTGTCGGAGTAGGGCACGACCAGGGTAGGCGAGGATTGAAGGTTCGACTGAGCCTAGGGCAGCGCTGGCGTCGATCGGGGGTGGCAGGGAACGTTCGATCGGCGATGGAGGAGATCTGCCGAGGAACGTGGCGAACGGCCAGCGTTGGAGGCGACATTTGGCAGGGCAGATCTTGGTCGTGGGTGTGGGTGTTGCTGACTAGCGCTAGCGATATCGGGGATGGCGAAGCGCTCATAGTCGGGGCTCGAGTTGGTTGCGTCGGGGCTTGCAGTGGGAGTGCTGTCGAGCAACGACATCGGAGGGCATCGGCGAACTTGGGGTAGTCGGGACTGTCGTGGAGGCATGTGGGGGAGATCGGTCAAAGAATAGAGGGAGGGAGATTTTCGAATTTCAAAATTTGGTTTTGAAATTCGATTTTGATCTGGGAAGTCATGTCGTAGGGGGGAGATTTGAATTTCAAGTCGAGTTTTGAAATTCGAGTGAACGGTGAGGAGCTTCTAAGATCCAAACTCATCCCTAATATCCAAATTACAACCAAATCACAATTAGCAATGAAATGTACCCTAGTTGGTGTGGGCGACAGTTATCAGACAAATTTATAGTTTGGGTTCTATTTTGACCTTGGTTGGTCAAAGTGAGAGGTGCATGTGGTTTCTTTCATGTCAGAGGGCTTGCAGGGGTTAGGTGCAACGTTTACCCTCGTTGCAAGATTGCGATGTGAGTCATTGAGGGTGAAGCGAGGGATGAGAACGAGGAATCAATCTTGACATGGAGTTGTCAGATTGGCGGAGTGCCTGCGGTGTCTCTAATATGGTGCTTACACTTTCGTTTGGGTCACTGTTGGGAGCGACGAGGGAGAGCGTACGATAGTTGGGGAGGATAAACGGTGTACAAGCGAGGGACTGACGGAGAGAGTGAGCTCAAACTTGCACGAGAAATTTGCTCTGGCAAAGGCGCGGCCGACTAGTAGGACTTGATTTTGTTGTATTTTTTGTCTGTTGGTTTGAGTGTATGAGGTACAGAACCCAGCCTGTTGGGATCTGAACTTCTTAAGCCTTATTTTTGGTTATATGTTTTGTTAAATCCTTTTTAATGAAACGCGAAGGGTTTTTTACCCACCGTTTAACTATCATATATATATATATATATATATATATATTATAATGGGAGAAGGCCGTAGTGTCATTTGTAAATCTACCAATATGTGCAACACACGTATATAACTAATATAAAAGGTGTTTCAGGTTCGAGTCCACCCTACGTCAATGTCTATATTTTTATTTTTTAAAATTATTTAAACGTGCATTGCACGTGTAAATTACTAGTGTGTGTGTGTGTGTATATATATATATATATATATATATATATATATATATGGGGGGAGAGAGAGAGAGAGAGAGAGAGGGGGGGAGAGTTTGTTGCTGTAATTTTGGGTAGGGAACCTTTCTGGGGCGGGCCGGGTTCTCTTTTTTGCGAGAGAATGACTATTATGACCTAGCCCAACATGAACATCATACTTATCTTCTAATGCTGATTGTATGTTTTGTTAGATGACTTATTAATGGAACACAGGGACCTTTTCCCATTGTTTACGATTATCAAAAAATGTGTACTTCTTTGTCTCATTCTTATTCTATTGTTCGCATAGAAAATACTCAAGGAATAATATTGTTTCAAAACTGTGACTATATACCTTTGCCGTATACTTCAATTTTGCAATAACATCAGTTGTTATGAAATCTTCTTTCTTCTCCTTTTTTATCTCCGCATTTTCTTCCTGGAAATAAATTTGATGAAAATATAATTTTCATTGGATAATATTTAGCAGAATTAATGTAAGGAACCAGGGAGGGAGAGCTCCTTTGCAAATAAGTAGTGGAAACTATTGAAGCTATATGAAATACCCGAAGTTTTTGAAGAGCATGTGGTGATTTGGAGAGGTGATAAAGAGCCCACATCAGAGAAGCGGCTGTAGACTCAAAACCTGCGATGATAAAAGCAACAATATTGTCAACTACCTCATCATTGCTTAGTTGTCCACCATCTTCATCCTTGATCCCCATCAGCCCGTCCATGAGATCACCGGAACCTTCATGATAATCAGTTGTATTCCCTCTTCCCTTTCTCTTCTCCAACTCCTCTCTAAAAACTGCATCCAGCCGCCGCCGACACTGCCATGTGAATGCATATTCTAGCCTTTATCAGCTAAACATTTTAGAAAAAAAAGTGGGGATATTTGATAGAGAAACATCACGGGGGATGGTCAGGTATAATACTTATAAACGTGCGTTTACAGTTTCAAAACTTGTTGTCAACTGTTAGAGCATAAATTAAAACATGCAACTTCGATATTGATGATAACTGTTGTTAGTTGATAGAATATATAAGACTCCTAATAACTAGCATTATGATGCATGACAATATACTGTAGTATAAAGGAAGCCAAAGATGCTAACAGAAACTCATAGATAGATTTTTTCGCTGAACAACTCATTGTTAGATGATGGGACTAAAAGAAACTGTCCTTGTTGAAGGTAGAGTATGACAACACTTCAATATATACCTTTAAAGCACGACGGAATGTAGTTCCTGGAAAATCAAGCGGGTAGGATCTTAGTCCTGCAAGCAACCCTTCAATGCATTGTTTGATCTCATCAAGCAGTGGCCCAGGTCCTTTGCTAGCAAACATCTGGCATATGTTCTCAAACGTCACCTGAAGTTGCATATACGTAATAATACATGTTAATTGTATTTTATATAGTATAATATATAAATTTTCAGAACAGGGGCCTCAATCTACAAGAGGTTATCACTTCTCTCGTAAGTGGTTTGAAGGCCTCTAGTACATGCATTGGGTGGTAAACAGTGGAGATAATCTAAGGAGGACACAATCACTATATATAAGGTTCTGTTTCTCAAAATTTAAACAGACTAAGGATCATGCATGCCTTCTTGGTTTCGAATGATGCATTGATTGTCCCCTTCATGGCCCAGGATCGGAGTGTTGAGACAATACGCGGCTGCACCATAAGTGCAATCTTTTGGAGTGATTCAGGGTGGTTGATGGCATTGACTATGAAGCTCCTTAGTCTTACATGTTGCTTCCCTTCTACATTGATGATACAGTTGTGGCCCACCAGGTCTGCTGACGGCCATCGAGCACTGAAGTCGTCAGCTGACCTCAACACGAACTTGTTGATGGTGGGGGAGCAGGTGATGATGGTGGGATATCCAAATATGTGGCTTCTGTAAATTCCTTTGCCTTCTCCGTATCTGGAATATGTATCAATTGATTTTACGATCAGAAGTATGGTTATCGTTATATGTTATACATAGTGTTTTCATTAATTCATACTACTATTAATATCGTAAACATTCCAATACAATATTGAATATATTCGATTTCTTGTTAAATAACCTTTTCAGAAATGTTTTATTTTTTTAAAATATACTAGTTTTATTTAAGGGTACTTCCTTAAATATTGTTTCCTAATAACTATTTTATATAACAAATTAAGAAGAATTTTCAGAATAGTTTGGATTTTAGTCAATTTTAATAGTACGTGTATGATAAAAGTTAAAAGACAGATCACATGAGAGGTTTAGAAGATAGTGTAACTACTGTAGGTGGTCAGAGAATTTAGATGATCAATTTAATGTAAAATCTCTCTGAGCTAGTTCTGACCTATGACTGATTTGATACAAGTTCAATTGTATTATACCTCTTCTTAGATAGCTCAAATAATTATGATTTAATTTATTTCTAAATTCGTACATAGCATAACTATATTTAAACACAACGTACATTGAAATGGAATTACAAGTTTAAATTTTCCCAGTTTGAAGGACAAGGTAAAGTCTAATAGGCTCTGCCCTAAAACCGGGCGACTGAAGAATCTAAAATCTCTCAAGTTGGGGTGTCTGAAAAGAAAGGAAGAAAGATCAGAGATGGTGTAATTACCGTAGTTTCTTAGAGTTGATGAAATCGTCGGGGCGACGGAGGAACTTGAAGTACCAAAGAAAGGTGAGAGTTTCTCCGATGAGAGGCAACCCCATATGACCAGGTGGGAGCTTCATGCTTTCTTGTTTAATATTGCTCGTGACTCGCAAATATGCTGTGAAAATAGTATCATTCAAGTGCCACACTGCCTTTACTAGCAGTGGGATTGCACCAGCTATTAGGCACCAAATTAGCATATCTTTTTCCATCATATTTATGCATGTACTAATTTTTTTCTCTCTTTCAGATTACAAGCACTCAGGTAGTTTAAATACAGCAGCTCCTAGATTCTGTCTCAATATTCGCAATGGTTGGCAAGAACAACAGACAAGGTTGATACTTTTGGGAACTAGTGCTACTTCTGGTAGCAGGTAAAAAATCACATGAAATGGCAGAGGGTTCGTTGGATCTTCTTAACAATCGACACATTAAGGTACAACTCGGCCAGTTTTCTTTCCATTTTCTGTTTTCTCTGTTATTTCTTTTTGTTTGGCTTGTTTTGGTCTTGTCATTGTATCCTTGTTTTATTTTGTTATGAACTTATTAATGAAACAAGATAGTCTTTGATCATCCTTGATTCAAAAATCAATCAAACACATGTAGAGGTTACAATTTTTTAAGGAGACCTAGGTAAATGCTCTGTCCTCTGATTCTGTACTGCCCTGCCCCCAATGGGCGTATAAAAAAATTTCCCGCAATGCTCCTCACATGATTTTCTTGATTTTCAAGGAGACGGATTGTGCAAGGAGCTACAAGGCCACCTGCCGTTAGCTGCTTTGAGAGTAAGACCTTTTTTTCCTGTGACTTGTAATACTAAATCTACTTAAGCTCGCATATTGTTTATGTATTTCTATTTTGGAAACTTACGTAAATCAGTGCAGAAGAATGCTTACTTCTGCACTGTATAAGAATGCATAATCAGGGCCGGCCCCCTAGTGGAGGCCGGGGAGACGGCCGCCTCGGGCCTCCGGATTTTTCGCAATTTTAGGGGCCTCAAAATTTTATTTTCCCTTGTAAATGTAGGTACGTGTTGTGCACGTCAAATAAAATTGCACTGTTATTAGGGCCCCCAAATTTAATTATTCGGGCCTTTAGATTTTTTTTAAAAAAACTTGGGCTTGGACTTGCTAAAACAATTTGGGCCTCTTGCATATGAAAATGGAATTTGCTAAATTAATTTGGAGATGGAATCTGCACTGCACCCTTCACCCCCACCCGACCTGCATCGCACCCGACCCACCAATACCCTCTCCACTCTCCAAATCCAAATCCAATTGGTACCCATTACCCCCCACTCCAACCCGTTGCTTTCTTCTCCCAAAATCTCTCAAGTTCATGAAAAAGCCCTAATCTAAGATTCTAAATTCCCACATTCTGACCAAGGCTATGACGTTTTTCTCCATTCTACGGCTTCATTTTCCATCTCCAACTTCCTTCTGCATCTCCTAACTCCTAATTCTTAACATCCTACTCCTAAGCTAATTCCAAATTCCTAAACCCTAATTCAATATCCGAAATCTAAATTCCAAATTCGTAAATCCTAATTCTATGCAAATCTCTTGCTGTTATAGTGTTGTGGGTATGATGGGTTGTTGTTGCTGAATTGCTTTTGCTGTTGAGTTGCTCTTGCTTGCCGTTCCTCACTTTCTCTCCTGTTCTTGCTGAGTTGCTGAGTTGCTCTTATCGACGTTGTCATTTGCCGTTGCTATTTGGTAACCATTTCTTATTCGATTTTACTTTTTGATATGATTGATCGTTGCATCATTTTATTGTTGCGATTCTGAAGCTAGGGTTTCTAATTAATATATTAGGATTTTGTTTTATCGTTGCTATTTGTCGTAGCCAGTAGGTTACCACACAGTAATAGAGTGCTGAGAATAATAATAAGATGGATGGCTTTTATCTTAGTGTGGGAGTTGCAAGCCATCCATCATACTTGGATTAGATCGATATTGTTCTTGATCTTGTACCGTGCAGTAGGCACTCTTAATTTTCTGTTCTGTTTCTGATAATAATGTTGTTTCTATGTATGTCACTTGTGATATCTTAATTGAATTAAGGGTCTTCTTGTCTTCTTGCTCATGTGATCTTCCCAACAATGAGTTTAGAACTGCATGTATTTTTTTTCTTCGAATAATTCTTGTACGTTTCATTTATGATTCAGTAAGTATAAATATGTGAGCAAGTTATGGGCCTTGCCCTTCAAATCTTAAGTTATTCGAGAGTGTAAGCATCTCTGTGTCATGCATTGTAATTGTAATTACTCCTCTCTTCTTATAGGTCATAAGGGGAAATCCGAAGTTGCGAGAAAACTAAGTACGTAGTACAAGATCACAGAAGCTACAAACGACCCTTAAGGTTGGTGCTAAAAATAATCTTCATCTTCTTGATTAGCTTCTACATCTTTGGTACTTATAATTTTTGGTTGTTTATATAATAATTCTCTTGAACACTCATATGAACGCTCGTATCCCAGTTGTTTATTTAACCTTCTAAATATGCTTATTATTATCAGATGATGGAAGACGCTGTGCATTTTCTTGGTAAGGAGACTGTTGTCCAGACAATTACTCGTTCTGCTACCAAAAATATGCTTACTACTTGGAAAAAAAATTTATATATGTTTTTTATTTTTTTAATGTATGAGGACCCATTTCGAGAAATTGCCTCGGGCCCCGTGAACTCAAGGCCTGTTCATTATCCATATTACGATTCACTCCAACGACTAAAATTGTTGAAATTGGTGTTTTTCATTAAAAATTGTCATCGGTTGTAAGGCCCACATATTTGAAATTGAAAGTCTAACTAAGTTAGATAATCGTTACTCACCTTTTGCTTTTTTAGCGCATCTAAATTTTTTTGAGTTTATTTCATTATTTTGTTGACAATGTCGTAAGGTGAACATCCATTTTATCTAAATCTGAACAATAATGTCAGAACAATGAAGCCGTTGAATATCTGTCATGTATAATACACCCAAGGAAACGCATTGAATGAAGCGCCATGCCACACATGATGGTTGCTAGCAACGGAAGTTTGTTCGCAGTACCAACAAACAATAATAAACCTCTATTGACTTTTAAGATTATGTATTAAGATGCTACTACCTTTGTAGATTGGTACTGTGACTAACTGGGTTGCTCATTATCCCCAGTTAGGGTTTTATTTGAGCATGTTAATATAATCCTGTTGGTCCTTTTTTATGCGCCTTCTTATTGCTCTTAATATTGGCTCGGATGTAATATTTTTTAATGCTTATACTTTCTTTACTACTAGACATCTCGCTTTGTCGGCGGTCGGGCTCTCATGCTAGCCCGGGGCTCTCTCTGTGTAGCCACTTTTCGATTTCTTTTGTGCTTCTGTTAATGTTTCTGCTAATCTCATCTTCGTGCACCAATTTGTGGTGGAGCATCTTTTCTCGTTTGTCTGGTTTAGGTCGCTCGGGGCCTCCTGTCTCGCTTCGTTTAGATGTTCCTGGGCTCTTGGTGTATCTGCCGATGGTCGTCTGGCTCTGCATTGGTTGCGTCGTCTGACTTGTGGTTTGCGGTCGTTCGAGGCTACGGTGTTTTGTCCTGGGTCTGCTCGATCTCTCGATTCTCAGTCTTCATGTCTTACCTGTTGTATTCGTTTGTTTTTTTGATGTTTACATCTTGTAAATCTCTTACTGTTATGTTTTCTGATTGTACTTTCTTTTATTAAATATATTTGATTGCGTGGCTGGAGCTTTTGGGCTCTATCCGGTTCATCAAAAAAAGATTATGTATTAATTGAGGCACATGGTAGCATCTTTCATGTTCGAGAAGGCGTATATATATATAGAGGATACGGGTCCTATGTTATTGAAGAAAATTTCCACCGATGTCGCATTAAAAATTTACTCTCCGCAACAAAAATTTACGGTCCACACCGTTTAAGTTGTTCTTCATATTATTAAACATAGAATGAAGAAAATTACTAAATTTAAATATGTTTTGTTCATTGATCATGAGGTTGCAAAATAAATGGTTTGTAGCAATACAACTATTGCGATTACTAAATGCATAGGCAAAACACATTCAACTTTGATAATATTTCATCTTCTTATGTTTTATGACATGTTGAACACTTTAAAATGTGCGAATTATACATTTGGGAGGAGGAGATAGGATTTTGTAAGGTGCCATAAGAGGAAATTTTCTTTTTTGCCATATTTCCTTTCGTTATATATCTGGGAAAAAGGGGTATGAGCAACTTGTTCATTTAGTAAATGAGCAATTGATGATGTGGCATACATGTGATTGGAAAATCCTTAAAAGGGTTAGTTGTCCAATGTATCACATGCATGCCACATAATGGATTGCTCATTTACTAAATGTGCAACTTGCTCATATCCCTTTTACCATATATATATATATATATATATATATATATATATATATATATATATATATCTACTATATTAATGGGAGAGTTGGGGTTTAAACAAATAAACAATTTTTTATTCCTTAGTGTGTGTGTGTCAACACGTGCAGCGCACGTGTTGGTAGTTTTTTTTTGGGTCCTTTTCATTCGCCCTTCCCATTTTCCCCACGTGCATCGCACGTGCATTACACTAGTATATATATAAGCAATGCTTCATTGCAAACCACTGAACCCGTTGTTCGGAATAACAACTTAGGTTATATTTGGAACAACGGCTTAGGCTTATAACCTAAGTCGTTGTTTTCAATAACGGCTTTAGTGGTTTACACACTCGTTTATAGGGGATCCGTTTACAATGGAGCATATTGTTGAATTCTAACTGCAGAATAACTTAACAACGATGACGAGATGCAAAAACAATAGAATCAAAACAAGCGAACAAAGAACAACCAAAAGCAACACACAAGAACACACAAGATTTTTTCGAGGTTTACCCAAAATAATGGCTACTTCCCCGTGCAGAAGCACGCCTGCGATTTCCACTAGAAATATGAAGAATAGGCTTACAAATCTCTCAAGAACTCACCACCATGATGTAGGGTTTCACTCTATCTCCCTCTCTCTCAATGACGGCTGGTAGATCTCTATTTTCTTTTCAGTTAACCCTAAAATCGTACACAATACAATATATAGGATTTCTCAACTTTCAATCTCAATCGCTCATCAAACAGCGTCGGAACGGTCGACCGGTTCTCTCCTTCGACTGTACAGGGTCCAACAGAGTGTAGGTCGGTCGACTGCGCGGTCGACCGGTCGTCTCTTCAAGTATATAGGTTTGAACAATGAGCGAAACGGTCGACTGCGCGGTCTACCGTACATTGCCTGGGTTGGGGTCGGGGGGTGCGGTCGACCGTGCAGTCGAGTTCAACTCTGCCTGTAGCCTCAAACTACTCTTGACCTGCTTGCTCCCACTTCGATTCTCATTCTCTTCTATCTTCTTCAACCCATTATCGTGTATTGGATCCACAAACCCCAACAATCTCCTACTTGGAGACATATACACAAAGTGTCTAACCTATTTGATATGGCTAAAAATGGGGTTAAATCGGAACCGTTCAAATCGGGCACGAATCTTGAAGCCCCGGGGTAAAACGGTAATTTCACCTACCAATAGGTCTGAAGCGGGTACTGGTTCTCTTCCTCGAAAACCCACTTACCCGCGAACGGATCCACCTCAACTGGGTGCGGGTTCCAACCCGCAGCAAACCCGGTCCAGAAAGGATAGAATTAGGGTTTCTGATTAATCCTAATCAACGGCCCTGATTCATATCTATCCTTTCACTGGGGATTAGGGATTACATTCCTAATCTGACCCCAGTGGCGCCTATAAATACCCCCCATCCATCTCCATTAAGAGGTAATCAATCTTTTGCCAGTTTTTGCGCTCTTTCATAATCACTTCTGATTACTGACTTGAGCGTCGGAGGGTGCGTCGCCGGGAACAATCCCGGTGTCTCGCACTTCTTGCAGGTGAACGGCAGGAGCAACGGTCAAACCCCGACGGAACAGGTAACAGGTTTGTTATTCAAAGTTTCCTAAGAATCCACAAATACTATCTGTTTGTCCCCACACCAGATTCAGCGGCAACACTATTCTTCATTCTTCCATTGGCCTAGTCTAGCCATGTGCCTCTGTGAGTCTCCTCAACAATTAACCTGGAGATAATCCGATAGCGGTATAGCAAAACTGATGTTTCTTGCTATCCACCACCTTAGTGAGCATGTCCGCCAGATTTTTTGTGCCAAGAATCTTAGTTAGCTTCAACTATTTCTTCTCAATCGCCATTCTAATAAAATAATACCTTATTTAAATGTGTCGAGTCCTAGAGTGAATGCCAAGTTTTTCGCCAAGAAAACTGCACTTTGACTGTCACACCATAGTTCACATATGGGTTGCTTCCTACCCAACTGTTTCATAAGCTCCGAAATTCACAACATGTTTTTCGTCGCTTCTGTAAATGCTACATACTCTGACTCCGTGGTTGACTGTGCTATAACTTTTTGTAACTGCGAAGCCCAATTGACAGCTGTTCCTCCAACTGTAAATACATATCCTGTAGTACTTCTGCAACCATCACGATCGCCCAAAAAATCTGCATCCACATAACGATATATATGCAAAGAATCTCCCCCAAAACAAAGAGAATGATCTGAAGTACCTGCTAGATATCTAAGAATCTACCTTACTGCATCCCAATACTGTTTGCCTGGATTCTTCATGTAACGCCTGAAAACTCCCACTGCTTGTACGATGTCTGGTCTTGTAGACACCATCACATACATCAAACTCCCAACGGCTGAGGCATAAGGAATAGCAGCTATTTCCTCCATCTTTGCCTCTGTTTTAGGACACAAGTCCATCGATTACTTGAAGTGAGCAGCCAAAGGACAAGTGACTGGCCTTGCACCATCCATATTGAATCTCTTCAACACCTTCTTCACATAGCCCGCTTGTGATAACCAAAGCTTCTTGCTTCTCCTGTCTCTACTAATCTTCATATCGAGGATTTGCTTTGCTTCACCCAAATTCTTCATTGAAAACTTCAAAGCTAGCGCCTTTTTCATTTCATTGATCTTCTCCATACATGAACCTACTAACAATATGTCGTTTACATACAATGCCAATGTAACTATATCGTTGTCCACATATCTACGAACATACACACAATGATCCATTTCGCATCTATCGAAACCTCTTCCTCTCATAAAGCAATCAAACTTCAAGTACCATTGTTGCAGTGGTTGTCTGAACCTATAAAAACTCTTCTTCAATCGACACACCATATCTTCTTTCCCTTTTGCTTCAAAACCTGTGGATTATTTCATGTACAGCTCTTGTTCAACATCACCATGGAGAAATGCTGTCTTCACATCCAACTGCTCTAAGTGCAAGTCTTCAACTACCACAATACTAAGCCGAACCCTAATTGAAGCCATCTTCACAACCGGTGCAAATATCTTACTATAATCAACACCTTCTCTTTGAGAGAATCCTTTCACAACAAGCCTCGCCTTGTACCTCTTACTGTCATCTGCCTCATCTTTGACTCTGAAAATCTATTTGTTCATAAGAGCACGCTTCTCTACAGGTAACTTGGTTAACTCCCAAGTTTGGTTCTGTTCCAAGGAGTTTATCGCGTCCTTCATGGCTAACTCCCACTGAATTTGAGCCTCTTCCCTCAAAGCCTCATCATGAGTCTCTGGCTCTCCTGAATCCGTGTACAGAACATGCTCGTGAAAAACACTATCTGATGGATCAAATATCTTGGTTGGCCTCCTCTCTCGTGTCGATCTCCTCAACGTGGGTACCGCCGGTTCATCGATCGGTTCAGGTTCCCCGAACTGTTCTGGCTGTACTTGTTCATCTTGGATAACCTGCTCATTCTCAATAGGCTCACCATGAGCCTCTTGTGTTGCCTGTGGTACCTGTACCTGCTGCTGCACTGTAGGGCCCCCACCACTAGGGCCACCTTCAGTATCTGAATCTGAGTCTGAGTCTGAACCCCAAGCTGACTCTGAACTGGTTGTACTGTCTTAACCTGTGTGCTTGTCCTTGTATAGGACCTCCTCATTGAATACTATATTCCTGTTGCGAATGACCTTGTTATCCACAAAATTCAAAAGTCTGTAACCATACTGATTGCCGCCGTAGCCAATGAATACACACCTCTTGGACATAGAATCCAACTTCTTTCTTTCTTCCCTGTCAATTAGTACATATGCCATACAACCATAAACTTTCAAATGCAAATAATTGATAGTTTTACCTGAACATAGTTCTTCTGGAATGGCCCCATCAAGGGCACTAGACGGGCAACGGTTAATCAAGTATACTGCTGTATCAACTGTAGCGGCCCAAAGATGGATCGGAAGACCCACAGTAAGTCTCATTCTTCTCGCCCTTTCGAGTATCGTGCGGTTCATTCTTTCTGCTACACCATTCTCCTGTAGAGTCTTAGGAACTTTCTTGATTCCTCTGATACCTTCCTTAGCCAGATAGTTAACAAAATTTTTGCTTGTGTACTCACCTCCGTTGTCTGACTTTATTGCTTTCACCTTGCAACCCGTCTCATTCGCAACCCTGGCCTTCCAAGCTCTGAATGCCTCAAATACTTCTGATTTCTCGCGAATTTCATAAACCCAAACCTTTCTTGTAGCATTATCGATGAATGTGACGAAGTATCTCTTACCACCATAAGTGAATTCCTGAACTGGACCTCACACATCTGTATGTACCAACTCTAGCTTCCTAAACATCTTCTCACGCCCACCCAACTGAAAGCTAACTGTCTTCTGTTTGCCCATCACATAATTCTCACAGAAATCCATCTCAACCTTCTTCAACCCCGACAAAAGATTCTTAGAACAAAGCTGCTTGACACCCCTTTTACCAAGATGTCCCAACCTGACATGCCATAGAATTGAAGGGGAACTACCTGCTTATGCTGTAGCAATGATATCACTTGCATCACCTCCTCTGAGTAAGTACAACGTGTCACCATGCTTTTCTTTTGCCACCAACCTGGCACCTGTAGTCACCTTCCATTCTCTATGCCCAAAAGTTGTTGTGAACCCTTTTTATCTAGTTTTCTAGTTGAGATTAAGTTTTTCTTCAAACTCGGAATATGTATTGTGTCATTCAAGACCAATTGCCCACCATTGCGAGCCTTCACCCTTACAGTGTCTCTACTTACAACTGGACATATCTGCCCATTACCAACTGAAACTGCACCAAAATCACATGTCCTGTAATCCTCAAAAACATCCTTCATGGGAGTACAATGATAAGAAGCATCTGAGTCTATACACCAACCATCTTGCAAAATATTAAATCCAGTAGATAAACATAATTCATCTAGATGGGGTTCAATACTTACCACATTGGCTACCTGTGACCCTGCTTGTGCTTTCTTATACTCCTCGCATTGGTCTCTCATGTGTCCTTGCTTCTTGCAGTACCAACACTCACCTTTGTGATGTCCTATTCTTGACTTGGCCCTGTGATTCATGCTCTATGACGTCCCTCTGTTGTTACTTCTACCATGGCTATCAACTGACAACGCGACATTGCTAGGATATGATACCGAAGTCTCTTTATGCCTTTTCCTTCTTGCATCCTCATTCATAATGCTGCTTATAACATCCTTTAGGGTTGTGTATCAGTCATGGTGCTAGTAATATTCTGTTCTACTGTGCCGTAATTATCGGGAAGACTGAATAGCAACAACAATAATTGTGCCTTTCCTCAAACTTTAAAGTCGACGATTCCATCTAATTGTAAACCATACAGAAGTTGTTGATGTGCTCAGCAACCGAACCCCTTTCCGACAGCTTCAAGTTAACCAACTTTTTTAGGTGTAAGATCTGATTCGCTGCATTTGGCTTCTCAAACATGTCTGTCAATATCTCCATTGTCTCCTTTGCGGTCCCTGCCTTCTCAATGTGAAATAATGCCTTCCTGCTCAGCGACAACTGAATCTGCCCAAGCGTTTTTTAATCCAATCTATTCCAAGCCGCCAACGCAACCGGATCAACCTGCGCCCCTTCTGGCTTCAAACCAAACAATGGATCAACTAGAACCTTTTTTCGGATATACGCAATCATTTGGGTCTTTCACATTGTGAATTCCGTTCCATCGAACTCCTTGACTCTACTCATGTCCCCCATCTCAATCAATACTACCAACCTGTAGCTTTGATACCACTTTGTTGAATTCTAAGTGTGGAATAACGCAACAACGACGACGAGATGCAAGAACAATAGAATCAAAGCAAGAGAACAAAGAACAACCAAAAGCAACACACAAGAACACACAAGATTTTTTCCATATTCACCCAAATAATGGCTACTTCCCCACGCAGAGGCACTCTTGCAATTTCTATTAGAAATATGAAGAATATGCTTACAAATCTCTCAAGAACTCACCACCAAGGTGTAGGGTTTCACTATCTTCCTCTCTCTCAATGACGGCTGGTAGATCTCTATTTACTTTTCAGTTAACCCTAAAATCGTACATAATACAATATATATATATGATTTCTCAACTTTTAATCTCAGTCGCTCATCAAACAGCGTCGGGACGGTCTACCGGTTCTCTCCTTCGACTGTACAGGGTCCAACAGAGTGTAGGTCTGTTGACTGTGCGGTCGACCGGTCGCCTATTCAAGTATACATGGTTGAAATAGTGAGTGAGACGGTCGACTGCGCGGTTGACCGTACATTGTTTGGGTTGCGGTCGGGGGGTGCGGTCGACCGCAACTCTGCTTATAGCTTCAAACTACTCTTGACCTGCTTGCTCCTACTTCAACTCTCCTTCTGGTCTATCTTCTTATTATGTATTGGATCCACAAATCCCGACACACACACAAATCCCAACACACACACAAACCCCAACGCGCGCGCGCGCACACACACATAAAATATTGAATGAAGTGAGAAAACATTGACTTGTAAGATTATGTATTAATTGAGGCATATGGTAGCATCTTTCCAACATTGACTTGTAAGATTATGTATTAATTGAGGCATATGGTAGCATCTTTCCAATTCGAGAAGGCGAATATATAGAGGGGGGGGGGTTTGATATTATTGGTGAAAATTTTCTCCTATGATGCATTAAAAATCCACTATCCGCAATTAAATTTTACGATCTGCACCATTCAAGTTGTTATTCATATCATAAAACATAGAGTGAAGAAAAATTACTGAATTTGAATATGTTTTGCCCATTGATCATGAGATTGCAAAATAAATCGTTTTTAGCAATACAACTATTGTGATTACTAAATACATGGGCAAAACACATTCAATTTTGATAACATTTCAACCTTTTATATTTTATGACATGTTGAACACTTTAAATGGTGTGGATCATACATTTGGGAGGAGGGGGTAGGATTTTGTAAGGTGCCATAAGAAGAAATTTTCTTTTATATATGCCACATTTCATTCCATTTTCTCATATATATATATATATATATATATATATATATATATATATATATATATATATATATATATATATATATATATATAAAAACAATGCTCCATTACAAATCATTGAAGTCGTTGTTCCGTACAACGGCTTAGGTTATATTCGGAACAAATCTAAGCTGTTGTTTTCAATAACGACTTTAGTGGTTTGCATACCCGTTTGTACGAGACCCATTTGCAATGGAGTATATATATATATATACACACACACAAAATACTGGATGAACTTTGGTCATCTCAATATATATATTAAATACGATGGAGTTTGGTCATCTCAATATATATATTAAATACGATGGAGTTTGGTCATCTCAATTATATATACTAGTATAATGTACGTGCGATGCTCGTCTAAAAAAAGTAAAGTCATCAAATTAAATGAATATATATTGAATAAGAAAAAAAAAGTTTATATTTGAATGTTTTGATTTGGACTACACACGCGGTGCATATTTATATTTGTTGGATATAGTTTGGACGTCTATTATACGTATCTATATAACTATTATAATGGGAGAGATGGGGTTGGTAAACAAATAAACAATTTTTTATTTTTTTTTGTATGCGTGCAAACACGTGCAGCGCACGTGTTGGTAGGTTTTTTTTGTCCTTTTCCTTCCTCCTCCACGTGCATCGCACGTGCATCATATTGGTAGGTTTTTTTTTTGTCCTTTTCCTTCCTCCTCCATGTGCATCGCACGTGCATCATACTAGTTTATATAGTTACAAAGTTATGGTTTGTTTGTTACAAACCCCAACTCTCCCATTAAAATAGTAGATTAGATACAATGGTGACTTGTATGCGAACATTACTATTTATTGTTTAATTTATATTAGTTTAGTTACTAGAGATTTAGCCAAAGAGGAATCAAAAGGAAAAACTAAGAGGAATCAACAAATGAAATCTAACCTCCACTAAACTTTTAATATTATGTACGTATTAATTGAGGCTAATTGAGGCATATGGAAGCATCTTTCCTATTCCAGAAAGCGTGTGAATAGAGAGAGAGAGACGGGGTCCTATGATATATCCTTCCATGACGCATTAAAAATCCACTCTCCGCAACCAAAAATAATTTTCATCGTTCAAGTTGATTTTCATATCTTAAAATGTAGAGTACAGAAAAATTACTAAATTTGAATGCGTTTTGTACATTAATCATGAGGTCGCACAATGAAAGTGTTTTCAACAATAAACAACTGCGATTACTAAATGCATGCACAAAACACATTCAATTTTGATAATATTTCATCCTTTTATGTTTTATGACATGTTGAACACTTTGAAAGTGTGGATCATACATTTGGAAGGAAGGGGTAGAATTTTATAAGGTGCTATAAGTGGAAAATTTTTTTATGGCACATTTTCTTCTGTTTTCTCATATTATGTTATATATATCCCTACGGAATACTAGATGAAATTTGGACATCTCAATTATATACACTGGATAGGTGGTGACTTCTATGCGAACATTACTATTTATTGTTTAATATATATTAGTTTGGTTCCCAGAGATTTAGCCAAGGAGGAGTCCAAAAAGAAAAATTTGGAGGAACCAACAAATGAAGTCTACTTGATAATGTGTTTCAATACAGTAATTTAGTTGTGTATATTTTCTATTAGATTCCCCAATTTGTAAAACTTAGTTTTTATAGCCAAATTTGAGTTTTTTACAACTATACTTAAATGTAGTTTTCTGCATAAAAAAAAGTTCAGTGATGTTTTCTGCATAAAGGAAATAGTTCCAGGGATTTTTTTTCAAATTTAGCGGCAAATTAACCCATAAAGAAGGCTTGTAAGTTGTAATTTCCTGGTCTATCGCTTCTGATCAAATTTTGTTGATCAAATTTTGTTGGACACTCTTCTACTTGATTCTGCAATATATCCGTGAAGGTTCATATTTCTTAGGTACTGTGGCTCTGTAAAGGGTCTGAATTATTGCCCACATCTTCAGATTAGGTACATGTCAAATGAAGAAATTAGCACTTGCTCGTCATCTAGATCATATTATTTTGTCAGCATAGTATTTTTTTTTTTTTTTTTTTTTTTAAGAAAAGGTGGAGTACGACCACCCTGTTTCATTAATAAGAGGTTAATAAAACAAATTCAGAGTACTGAGCCAATTACAAGGTCTTACAAACAAAACGAAAGTACATAACCTCCACCCAAAATATGGGGGGTGGGACAAAAGAGTGCTAGAAAGTCAACAACATACAAGTGACTAAACAAAATACATTACATCCCCCAACAAACCCTGGGCCGGTGGGTGTCTAATAATAGTAACGGCTACACTGGCTGTCAGTCGATTGTCAAGCCTGTAATACTCTAATTCTTTATTTTTAATTAAATGAATGTTTGCGAATTTTACGTGTATTGCACTTACTAATTCAGGTGCCTTTCCTATAAGAATTATTTATTTTGTAGCATGAATAAACATTTTTCTATCTCTCTTTTATTTTTGAAAGCCTAATTGTTTATTTTAAAAGCCCATCCTAATTGTTTGATTTATTTTAATTAGCCCATTGAGGTTTGAGCCCACTAATTGAAAGCCCACTAGTTTATTTCCCTTTTAAATACCATGACTTGTAGTGTAGATTATTTTTTTAGACAATTAATTAAATGGTCATGCACAACTAGTAGTTAGGGGTGCTACATTTGGCGCGTGCATGCACTAGAGTGTGCATTGCACACCCTTTCTACCTAGGCCGGATTGGAGTCAAGGAGAGTGGAGGAGTGGCTTAGTGGATAGGTGGTTACTTGCTCATGGGTGGTTGCTACAACTTTCCAATGTATCCTAGCCATTTATCTACAACCATCTAATGCAATCCTAGCCCTCCATTTCACCCTAAAACTAGTATAAATACCCCTCCCTTGTATGCATACAATACACTAGAAAATTTCGAAATGAAAGAAAGGAGGAAATACATAAGAGAGTAAAAGAAAGATTGAGAGAGAGAGAAAAAAAGATTGAGAGTGTTTAGTTTGTGTGTGTTCCATTCTTGGAGGCCGGCCACTTCATCAAGGAGAGAGAGAGGCTCGGGTTCACTAGTGCAAGGAGGAGGAGGCAATTGCGGTGGCTCAAACTAGGAGGAGAATGACCGCTCGTGTGTTCAAGGAGATTCTAGGAGTTTTTGTAATGTTTTCTTCAAATAGGTGGATGTTTTTCTATACTTCTAATCTTAGACATCATGCTAGGGATTTTTGATATATAAGAATGCTAAAAGAACTAATAAGATAATCACTTGTTGGCTCTAAAATAGACATGGTAGATGATTGAGTACATGCTTGATGAATTGCATGCTATTGGTTATAATTCATGTCTAATGTAGTTAAATTGACTTATTGCCATGAAATTGTGAAATTAGAACCATGTTGATTGTAGAAAAATGCTTATGAATGGTTGGTAGATGAAATTATTAATTTTTGCGCTTATTGAACCATTGTAACACTTGTTCAAGGAATGCAACTATGTTTATGATTATTATGGATAAAGAGGGGAAAACAGAATTTAGTACTTCTTTAATAAAGTTATAAAGCAAAATTTGGTAGAGGGTTTGTTAAATTGAAATTTTGCAAATTGTAGAGATAGAATGCAAATAGAGTGAAAAATACTTGTTTTAATGTCAAAAAATTTCTTTTAAACACTGATTTGTTAAATAAATGCAAACTCATTATTCTGGAAATTTTTAGGACTTCATGTGAAGCAAAAACGAAGTTATGATCTTTTGAATAATGGAATAATTCTAATAAATAGAGACTCGACATAAACCTATTTTAAACTAATCATATATCAGTTAGTCACTATGGTCATACTGGTTATAGGGGGGTGCCAGTTGCATTACTGTAGCGGTGCGGTACCCTTTGTGTGTGGGTTCGAGTCTCGGCAGAGGCTTTTACTTTTTAAAATTTGATTTTTCCCAAATTCCGAGAACTGAACTCAAACCCCAATCATCCCCCTTTCATGACAATTGGGCACTTTGTCCCGTTTGGCTAGTGCGTGGGGTTGGTTTCGGTGACTGGGCACCCTGGCTATGTGTGTGCGGGTTCAAAACTGGCCAAGGCCAAAAATTTTTTGAAAAAATCTATTTTTTTATACACTTGATTATTTTTGAGCTTTAAGATATAATAAATACTAAAAAAATGTTAGAAAATTTCTGAAATACATAGACCTAATAGTTTTGTTTTGTTTTGTTTTGTTTTGTTTTTTTTAACTTGTGGACCTTTAAAAAGAGAAATAAGAGTACAAAATTTAAGAGGGAAGTATTCATCTTAGTTTTGATCTTTTGAAACTCTAAGAAACAGAGAAATGAAAATTTTGATTATAGAAAGAATTGCAAAGAGATGAATTGGGATTTTTCACTCATAAGTGTTGAGTAGGATTAAATGAGAATTTTAGGTATGCAAGTTGTGCATGGAAATATGAGAAAAAGAGAACCTGTCGAAACGTGTAATTTGTGTGAACAAATATGTTTTCTTCTATAGAAGTGAGGAGGACTTAGACTAGAAAATTTTTGCTAAATTCTACGCCGGTAAGAATGAAAAATATGGAAAAGAGGTTTTTGATATTTTGACCAAGTATGGGTCGTTGATAATGATTGATGTTGAAAAGACCGATGTAGGAGTAATGCTAGATTCTAGAATATTGACCTTCAATTATACATAAAGATTAGATACATAGTGAAGATGTGATGAACGTAAGAGAAAAATATGAGAATGCGGGCCATTAGATTGGCGGCGTTAGAGTATTCACAAGATATCCCATGATACGTTATGATTAGGGCGTGAATACTACTCCAGAGTACCGTCCCGGTGGCCACGCTTATGGGGTGATCTAATGACTACGGGTGGTGCCATGTCTATGGTAGGAGGAGAATTGACCACAAGATGCCTGCATGATGAGTCATGTGTCTGTGTGTGGGGTTCACTCTAGGGCTCCTAGACGTGGGCTCATAACTCATAGAACGCCTAGGATACTTACCGTAGTTACAGTAGTAGATTAAGTCATGGCGAGAGATCAAACCCTTCAAGATGAAGAACGGTTAAGGGCTTGCCCTCGGACCTATGTAGTATGGGCTGCATAGACTCTGAACAAGTGCGCACTAGTGTCATATAATGTAAACAACTGCATTAAGGACTAAGAGCACAGCACAGCACATCAATAGGATAGTCCCTCTGTAGCTTTGTCTGTGATTAAGTTTGTGGTTTCTTTAAGAATGGAAAATCATTATACCATTCGGCATAGTGAGGATGACCGTGTATAATATTTCGTCGGTTATAAGTAACTGACGTGCCCACAGTTTTCTTTGCAGGATAAAGAGATTGGCAAGACTAAAGTATGCATGTTACTTAAAGATTGATTCAAATGTTGTATATTTTTATTCATGTAATTAATGTAAAATTGCTTCTGCTGTATAAATGTATGTAAATGTAACTCGGATGTAACACAAGTTTTTAATTCCTTGTAAAACTGTACGAAGAGAAGTGTAAAGATCTTGTGGAACTTCGAATTCGGTCTATTTTGGAATTAAGAGTGTTACAGAGTGGTATCAGAGCCACGCTTCCAAGCAGTACAAATTTATAAGGAACGACACCGTAGAAGTGGACATTAGAGCGTGTGTTGAGTCTAGAGGTTTAAATGTAAGTCACTTACATTTGTATTGCTCTATGATTTATGTTTCTTCTTCTCTTTTCTTTATGATGGCGGACCACTTCGATCCAGCTGGAGGTGATGATTGGCACATAATTGAGGAGGATTACTACCCCGAACAAGCTGATTCAGATGAAGAAGATCCTGAAGAATTCGAAGAGGAATGGCCTGAGTCCCGAGAGATCACTCCACCTCCGGATTCATCTGATGATTCTTCTGACGAGGAAGAACTAGTTCTGAGTAGTCTCATTGCGTCTCTTCAGAGGTAGGTAGAGACTCAGAGGGAGAGAGCGAAGCTGCTGCTGGCATAGTGTGCGAAGTACAAGGAGAGCATTGCAACTCCTAGTCATCATTTTTGGAAACTCGAGAAGAGGAAAAATATGTACAATGTACTGAAGGAAGATGTAACACCCCACATTTTTATTTTAATTAAAAATGCATTTTTGATTTTTTTGCACGTATAATGAACGTACAAATTTTTACTCATTTTATTACCCTCATTATCTATTTTTAGCATGCATAATTTTATTTAGCCTTTTTAGTTAATCCATGGACCCAAAAATGAAATCTAGCCCAATAGACAAATTAATTAGTTGATTAAAAGAAGAACCCATTAGATAAATTAAATTAGTAATTAAAATAAAAGCCCATGAGACAAACCCATTAGTAAAATCACAATTAAGTTGAGCTTGGACTAATACATGACAAGTTACAACTTTTAGTACACATTTAGAGTTATAGAAAATTGTATTTAATTTGATTGTGCATGTGTGCATATGCACACATAGTAGGACCGGTTTTTGAAGCACTAGGTTGGCCGGGTTTGGCATGAGAAGGAGGAGAGTTGGAGCTTGTAATAGTAGGGAGATGAAGAGGTGGGAGTTTGGGAGTTAGGACATTGGAGAGTTTGAGGGAGGAGTTAAGAAAAAGAAGGGTTGTATGAATTAAAGGAGAGAGTTATTAGGTGGAGAATTATGCATAATAGACCCTAACCATACCCTATAAATAAGACCTCATTTCCTACTTCTCCTTTACACCAAAAACATAATCAAAAGAAAAGAAAGAAAAAGAAAGAGAGTAAGAGAGTTCTATTGCTAGGAGGAGAAGCCATTGCTAGGAGAAGGAGCTCTTGCTAGGATGAGAAGTCTTGCTAGAAGCTAGGAGTTGCTTTGGAGCTAGAAGTGGTGTTCCATCCTTCCTTTCATTTGTTCAAACTTCAATTAAGGTGGGTGATCTCCTTCCTTTCTAAAGTAAAATTTGCATGCTAAATAGTTTAAATGAGTAATATAAGTTGATTGAGATAGATGTAGAATCCATGCTAGCATAGTATGCAATGATCATGTTGAGGCTTAGTGAACAAATTGTTACCATGCTAATTTAAAGGAGAGTTCAACTAAAGAATTAACCATATGAACCATGCTAGAATGTTCGCAACTCTATGTATGTCAAATGTGTGATAGGTATGAGTAATTGTTAGAGAATATTGTATTTTGACATATGATGCTTAACGAAGAAAAAGAAAAGAGAAAAATAAATTTTGTTATTGACATATCGACATATGTTAAAAACACAAGTTTTCGCATGAAAGAATCCCTTGAGATATCCATGGTTGATTTAGAGACACATTTGGTTTATAGCACAAAAATTTTAATTAGTATGATGATGGACTTAAACTAATTTTTAATAAACATGATTTCTACATTTTCGAGTTTTGAGAAGAAATGCAAGAAAGGAAAATCTATTAGAAAATGAAGATATATTCTAAAAATAAGTTTGAACTTGTTGATTATTATTTTTAAGATTTCATCTCAGTCCAAAAGTGAGGTTTATTCCAATGTCCTAAATGATTGGATTATTGGGTAAGCAAGTTTTATTAAAAGAAACCAAATTCAGAATTGTATAAACAAAAGTACACTAATACAACTCCTAAACAAAAAATATACTTGGACTTAGTGGTTAGCCAGTGCACTACAGAATACTATTTATAAGAGGTCTTGGGTTCGAAACTTGATGATCACACTTATTTTTGATTCACTCATTAAAAATCCGATTTCTGTGTTTGAATACAAGAGGTTTCTAGTTTCAGTTTTGACACAAGTCCACAATGGACTTAGTGGCTAGCCCTTTGGGCCTTTGGATTTGCTGTTGTGTGTTTGGCTGACCCGGGTTCGAAACCTGAGACCACCCTTTTTTTTGTTTTGTTTTGTTTTCATCTTCAAACTTTGGGACTTACTGACTTTGAAAAAAGAAAAGGAAAATATTCATTTTCACATAAAGTTACCTAAAGATTTTATTAGAAATTGTTTTTAAAATCTAATCTTGTATATTTTGAGAAATGAAAAGGGAACTAAAATAGTAAGTGCAATTTGTTTCCAAATTTTTTTATTACTTGAGCAAATGACTCTTTTTTTAGAGAAAAATATATAATAAGTTTTGAGATTTCTCTTATTATAAACAACCCCTATTGTTGAGTAAGAAATGATAGGTGAGATTAAACTCTTGTGATAATTCGTAAAGAATCTTGGATGAATTACTATATTGTTTGACTTGATGAGATCATATGAATATGCTTGTTTGTGGTTAAAAAATTTTATGTGATCATTTTTCCTAAAAGAGATGTGGATCTATGCTATAAACTCATGAAAAGAATTATTGTCTTAGAAAGATAGTGAATGAAATGATTGAATGATGCTAAAACAAGACATATACCAAGTTGTGAATAGTTTGAAGATAAAGAATAATTTGAGTTAAGACATGATTATTGAAGGGATGTAATACCCATGATTCTTGTACATGAAAAAGTTGTGATGTAGGGTTAGTAAGACCTCGGGTACCGGCACTATTGATTGAAAAGAGATGAGATATACTTTGAGATACGGCTATGGAGCTATCTCGCATTTTTTTGATTAAGTCCGGTAGGGGGGGTAAAACTAATTCTCAGATTGATAACTCATTCATGTCTTGAACTTAATAAAATTTTAGGCACATAAGTGAAGATGTAGTAAGACCTAGGCAAACATAAGTGGGGCACTCTATATAGTCGGGCGGTGGGCTTGTTGTGGCGGTTCACCGGGACTATAGACCCAGTTGGTGGACTGTGGTGGCTCCGTGGGAGACAGACATTTATTTTTAAATTCGGGACTATGCATAGTCGGACGGATAGTTTGCCGTACTCCATGTATATACGTATACTGGGGCTAGAGGGGCACTTGCGGGAGGTTCGCACGACGAGGAGTCTGTATAACAGTCGGGTGGGGGATTTGTTGCGGTGGTTCCCTGGGACTGGGATCCGTACTCGTGGAACGTCTTAACTTTGTCTTATTACTGGGTAGTTATCATGGCGAGGGATCGAGTCCTTTATTGTGGAGTACGTAGGCGCTTGCCCTCGGACCTATGTAGTATGGGATGTATAGAATCCGAACAAGTGTGTATTAGTGTCATCATAGTATAAAAATGTGTGCATTAGGCATTAAGGCATGGCATACACTTACATGTTTAGCGTAGTCACAATTTAACACTTTATTGTTCATTCAACTTATGTGATTTTTGTTAAAGTAATGAGATCGTTATATGTACGACATAGAGAGGATAGTTGAGTATAACACTTTCGTCAGTTGTAAGTGACTGACGTGCCCACAGCTTGATATGCAGGTAATGGACTTTGCTATGAAGATGTTATGATGAAATCGATGACTTATTTGATAAAGTTGTACAAGTTATATTTTTGTTTTCAATGTTGTAATCTTTTATTCTTCCACTGTATAAACAAAGATGTAAATGAACTCTGATGTATTATTGAAAAGTTTTAAATTCCTTGTAAAATTGTACGAAGTGAAGTAAAGATCCTGTGAAATCTCGAATTTGGTCTTATTTGGAATTCGGGGCATTACAGAAGAAATGGCTGAACTATGGGAAGAGCTTCGAGAAGCCAAGAGGAACCGTAGGAACTAGACTATTGTATCTTCTTACTGCTTTCATTTGATGTCAAAAATGTTTTAAATTCGAATGTATAAAGTTTGAAATTCAATGAAATGAAAAGTTGATTTAAAATTCATATTTTATACTTCGAATTTAATTAATCTTTTGCATCAGAATATGGCTAGAAAAGGAGCTTGAAATGGGGAAGGTCTGGACTTGGAAACGGAGTTAGCGAGGGTCTATCAGACACTCAATACCGTTGCCATGAATCAGAACCAAGGAAGGGTACCTACGAATCCAGTATCCGAAACAATCAAACTCGTAGAATCATTCAAGCGGATGAAACCACCGGTGTTTGAGGAGAAGTCAGACCCTGACACGGCTGACAATTGGACCTGATAGGTAGAGACTATCTTCGAAGTCTTGGAAACTCCAGAGGGTAGCAAGGTGAAGTTGGCTGCGCTGCGGTTCGAGAAGGATGCGGCTGTGTGGTGGTAGTCGATGAAGCGAACGATGGGAGATATTGCTCTTGGCTGAGAGGAATTCTTGGAGGAATTCTGCAGTCACTATTTTCCATCAGATGTCCAGGAGAAGAAGGCCATGGAATTTCTGGCGCTACAGCAAGGCGGCATGTCGGTTAGGAAGTATGAGACAAGATTCACTCAGCTCTCGAGGTATGCATCTGAATTGGTGATGGACGAGACGTAGAAGGTTCGGAAATTCTAGCATGGTTTGAGGCCAAGTCTGAGATCCAGGATGATACCCCTCGGTATCAGGAGGTTTGACAAGCTGGTCAAACGAGCAGCAGCCACGGAGGTAGACATGGAGCAGTTCCACGATGTTCAGAATCGGAGGAACAACTGAAATGTGGGGAAGAGGCCCGCAGTTGCTGGAAATGTTAGCGGACAGCCACCAGCTCAAAGGTTCAAGCCTACGGGTGCGAACGTTGTTCATGTGGCGGGAAGACCCGGAAATACTTGGGTGAGACCTCCTGTGACTTGTTTCAACTGTGGAGAGACATGCCACTACAAGTCTCATTGCCCCAAGCTGTAGGATGTCGTCCGTAACGGACCAACTCAGCAGGCCGGGAAGAAGCCGTACTAGCAGGGGCGAGTATTTGCCTTGACTGAAGCTGATGCTGATGAGGTGGATCACGTCATCACTAGTACGAGTGAGGGTGTTTAGGAGTGCTTTTCTATTGTTTCTCTTTTCTCACTTATTTAGTAAACTGTTATGTAACGAGTGTGTGTTATGTAACAGGAGAACTTTATTTGAATGGAAAGAAAGCTGTTGTTTTGTTCGATACTGGGTCCTCTCATACCTTTATATCACCTAAATTTGCTAAAGTTATGGGAGTTGAACCGAAGATATTTCCAGGCAAGGTTTTAGCAGTAGCTACTCCATCAGGGGAGGCTTTAACCATTGATCGGTACTATGCGGATTGCGAGATCGTGATTGGAGATAGAATTTTCGGGATTGATCTGATCAAGCTGAACGTCTTGGGAGTCGATGTTATCATTGGCATTGATTGGATGTTGGTGTACAGTGTGAGCATCGATTGCAAGACCAAGATAGTAACAGTAAAGGCTCCAGGTGGACCTGAAGTCACTTTCCAAGGGAAGAGGAGATGTTCAGATCTGGTGGCTACTATCAGCCAGAAGAAAGTGATTCCTGTAGAGGTGTAGTAAATTCTGGTGGTTCGGTATTATCCGGCTGTATTCTTAGAAGATTTGCCTGGATTACCCCTGCATCGTGATGTAGAGTTCAGCATCACTATTCAGCCAGGGAGTGCACCTATTTCCAAGGCACCGTATAGGATGGCGCCTGTGGAGCAGGATGAGATCAAATGGCAGGTTGAGGAACTGTTGGAGAAAGTCTTTATTCAACCGAGTGCATCACCTTGGGGAGCACCGGTGCTATTAGTAAAGAAGAAGGATGGTTCGATGAGGATGTGCATCGATTACAGAGAGCTGAATAAGGTCACTGTTCAGAATAAATATTCGATTCCAAGAATTGATGACTTGTTCGATCGTCTACAAGGAGCAACTATTTTCTCCAAAATAGATCTTCGATCAGGTTACCATCAAGTTCGAGTGAAAGCTAAAGATCTGCATAAGACTGCATTCAGAACTCAACACGGGCATTATGAATTCTTAGTTATGCCGTTTGAAGTGACGAATGCACCTGCAATTTTCATAGATATGATGAACAGAGTTCTAAGGCCGTTTATTGACTCTTTCGTCGTGGTGTTTATCGACGATATCCTTGTGTACTCCAAGTTGGAGGAGGAGCACACAGAGCATCTGACAGCAGTTTTGAGGAAGCTTTAGAAGCATGGGTTGTATTCCTAGTTATCCAAGTGCGATTTCTAGAAATCTGAGGTGGCATTCCTAGGCCACATCCTTTCTAAGGAGAGAGTGGCAACTGATCCACAGAAGATAGAGGTGGTGAAGGATTGGGCAAGGCCTACTACAGTGAAGGAAATCAGGATTTTCTTAGGTTAACTAGATACTACAGGAGGTTCATTCAGGGCTATGCTCAGATAGCCGTGCCACTCACTGGTCTGACGAACAAGAATGTGAACTTCAAGTGGACTGAACAGTGCGAGGCAAGCTTTTAGGAGTTAAAAGAGAGGCTAACTACTGCTTCCATTTTAGCTTTGCCTAGAGCAGGTGTTGAGTATGATGTCTACAGCGATGCTTCACATCGTGGGCTTGGTTGTGTCTTAATGCAAGAAGGAAAAGTGATCGCTTATGGATCTAGGCAACTAAGACCGCATGAGAAGAATTATCCAACTCATGATCTAGAGTTGGCTGCGATTATCTTCGCCTTGAAGCAATGGAGATATTACGTGTATGGTGAGAAGCTAAGCATGTACACGGACCATAAAAGCTTGAAGTACATCTATCAGCAGAAGGACCTAAATCAGAGGCAAAGGAGATGGCTGGAAGTACTTGAGGACATTCGTCTTGAGATTAAGTACCATCCTGGGAAGGCTAATGTTGTTGCTGATGCACTGAGACGCAACAGCAGTCTGGCTAGTTTGATTACAACTCATAAGCATCTTGCAAAGGAGTTGGATCAGGCTGGTATTGAAGTCGTTCTACAAGGCTTAGGATCGTCTTTAGCTCAGTTGAGGCTTCAACCAATGCTGAATGAAAGGATTATCGCAAGTCAAAAGGAAGATGCAGAGATTTAGAAGATGAAGGAGCAGGTTGTGCTGGCAGGTTGGCAGAGTTTCAGATCAGGGATGAATTGTTGTGGCTTGGGGAGAGGTTGTGTGTTCCGGATCAAGCAAAATTGTGGGAGAGTATTCTTCAGGAGGCACATGCTACTCTTTTGTCTGTACATTTTGGGAGTACCAAGATGTATAAGGACATTAAGCAATATTTCTGGTGGTCAGGTCTGAAGCGGGATGTGGCTGAGTTTGTGACGAGGTGTGAGATCTGTCAGTAGGTCACGGCCGAGAATCAAAAACCTAAAGGTCTATTGCAACCGTTACCTATTCTAGAATGGAAGTGGGATAACATCAGTATGGATTTCATCATGGGTTTGCCCAAGAGTTCAAAGGGCAATGATGCGATTTAGGTTATAGTAGATCGACTAACCAAGTCCGCTCACTTCTTGGCGATGAAACTCACTTCGTCTATGGACAAGTTGGCTGAGATGTATGTTGGTGAGATCATCAGGCTTCATAGTGTTCTGTTAACAATTGTGACTGATCGAGATGCACGGTTTACTTCGCATTTCTAGAGGAGTCTTCAGAACGCTTTGGGTACCAAGACGGATTTCAGCACTGCTTTTCATCCTCAGTCTGATGGGCAGACCGAAAGAGTCAACCGTATTCTTGAGGATATGCTTCGGTGTTGTGTTCTAGACTTTGGAGGTATTTGGGAAAGGCGTTTAGCTCTGGTGGAGTTTTCTTATAACAATAGTTTTCAGACTAGTATCAGGATGGCGGCGTACAAAGCTCTGTATGGCAGGAAGTGCAGAATGCATATTTGTTGGTTCGAAGTCGGGGAACGGCAAATATTTGGGCCTGAGATTGTGCAGCAAATTTCTAAAAACATTGATCTGATTAGGAAGAGTTTGGTGGATGCTCAAAGTAGGCAGAAAAGCTATGCAGACAACCGGAGGGACCTTGAGTTTGAGGTTGGTGACTTTGTCTTTCTGAAGGTTTCACCTAGTAAAGGTGAGATCCAATTTGGCAGAGGTGGGAAGTTAGCCCCAAGATTTATAGGCCCGTACAAGATATTGAAGCGGATTGGAAAAACTGCTTACCGGTTGGAGTTGCCGGAAGAGTTGTCTCATGTGCACAATGTCTTTCATGTGTCTATACTGAGAGGGTACATTCCAAATCCAAGTCATCAATTGTCCGAAGTGCCGGAAGGTTTGCAGTTGGATCTGAGTTACATTGAGCTCCCAGTTGAGATTGTGGATCGTCGAGAGTAAGTCTTGAGGAACAAGACGATACCGATGGTCTAGCTAGTCTGGAGAAACCAGTTGGTTGAAGAGGCTACTTGGGAATCCGAGGAGAGGATGATGAGAGACCATCCTGAGCTCTTTGTTTGAGTTGTATTTTTCATTTTTTTCTTTCTCTTTCCTCCTTTTCTTCTTGTTGTATTTCTTTTTTTCTCACTCTGTATGTGTAGTTCCGGGGACGGAACTATTCTAAGGAGGGAGTGTTGTAATACCCTAATTCTTTATTTTTAATTAAATGAAGGTTTGGGAATTTTACGTGTATTGCACGTACTAATTCAGGTGCCTTTTCTATAAGAATTATTTATTTTGTAGCATGAATAAACATTTTCCTATCTCTCTTTTATTTTTGAAAGCCTAATTGTTTATTTTAAAAGTCCATCCTAATTATTTGATTTATTTTAATTAGCCCATTGAGGTTTGAGCCCACTAATTGAAAGCCCACTAGTTTATTTCCCTTTTAAATACCATGACTTGTAGTGTAGATCATTTTTTTCGACAATTAATTAAATGATCATGCACAACTAGTAGTTAGGGGTGCTACATTTGGCATGTGCATGCACTAGAGTGTGCATTGCACACCCTTTCTACCTAGGCCGGATTGTAGTCAAGGAGAGTGGAGGAGTGGCTTAGTGGATAAGTGGTTACTTGCTCATGGGTGGTTGCTACAACTTCCCAATGTATCCTAGCCATTTATCTACAACCATCTAATGCAATCCTAGCCCTCCATTTCACCCTAAAACTAGTATAAATACCGCTCCCTTGTATGCATACAACACACTAGAAATTTTGGAAAAGAAAGAAATGAAGAAATACATAAGAGAGTAAAAGAAAGATTGAGAGAGAGTTAGAAAAAGATTAAGAGTGTTTAGTTTGTGTGTGTGTTCCATTCTTGGAGGCTGGCCACTTCATCAAGGAGAGAGCGAGGCTTGGGTTGACTAGTGCAAGGAGGAGGAGGCGATTGTGGTGGCTCAAACTAGGAGGAGAAGGACCGCTCGTGTGTTCAAGGAGATTTTAGGAGTTTTTGTAGTGTTTTCTTCAAATAGGTGGGTGTTTTTCTATACTTCTAATCTTAGACATCATGCTAGGGATTTTTGATATATAAGGATGCTAAAAGAACTAATAAGATAATCACTTGTTGGCTCTAAAAAAGACTTGGTAGATGATTGAGTAAATGCTTGTTGAATTGCATGCTATTAGTTATAATTCATGTCTAATGTAGTTAAATTGACTTATGGCCATGAAATTGTGAAATTAGAACCATGTTGATTGTAGAAAAATGCTTATGAATGGTTAGTAGATGAAATTATTAATTTTTGCGCTTATTAAACCATTTTAACTCTTGTTCAAGGAATGCAACTATGTTTATGATTATTATGGATAAAGAGGGGAAAACAAAATTTAATACTTCTTTAATAAAGTTATAAAGCAAAATTTGGTAGAGGGATAGTTAAATTGAAATTTTGCAAATTCTAGACATAGAATGCAAATAGAGTGAAAAATACTTGTTTTAATGTCAAAAAATTTCTTTTAAACACTGATTTGTTAAATAAATGTAAACTCATTATTCTGAAAATTTTTAGGACTTTACGTGAAGAAAAAACGAAGTTATGATCTTTTGAATAATGGAATAATTCTAATAAAAGGAGACTCGACATAAACCTAATCCTATACCAGTTAGTCACTATGGTTATACTGGTTATAGGGGGGCGCCAGTTCCGTTACTGTAGCGGTGCGGTACCCTTTATGTGTGGGTTCGAGTCTCGGCAGAGGCTTTTACTTTTTAAAATTTGATATTTCCCAAATTCTGAGAACTGAACTCAAACCCCAATCATCCCCCTTTCAAGACAGTTGGGCACTTTGTCCCGTTTGGCTAGTGTGTGGGGTTAGTTTCAGTGACTGGGCACCCTGGTTGTGTGTGCGCGGGTTCGAAACTGGCCAAAGCCAAAATTTTTTAGAAAAAGTCTATTTTTTTATACACTTGATTATTTTTTAGCTTTAAGATATAATAAATACTGAAAAAATGTTTGAAAATTTCTGAAATACATAGACCTAATAATTTTTTTTTTTAATACTTGTGGACCTTTAAAAAGAGAAATAAGAGTACAAAATTTAAGAGGGAAGTATTCATCTTAGTTTTGATCTTTTGAAACTCTAAGAAACAGAGAAATGAAAATTTTGATTATAGAAAGAATTGCAAAGAGATAAATTGGGATTTTTTACTCATAAGTGTTGAGTAGGATTAAATGAGAATTTTAGGTATGCAAGTTGTGCATGGAAATATGAGAAAAAGAGAACTTGTCGAAACGTGCAATTTGTGTGAACAAATATGTTTTGTTCTATAGAAGTGAAAGGAGGACTTAGACTAGAATTTTTTAGCTAAACTCTACGTGGGTAAGAATGAAAAATATGGAAAAGAGGATTTTTATATTTTGACCAAGTATGGGTCGTTGATAATGATTGATGTTGAAAAGACCGATGTAGGAGTAATGCTAGATTCTAGAATATTGACATTCAATTATACATAAGGATTAGATATATAGTGAAGATGTGATGAACGTAAGAGAAAAATATGAGTATGAGGACCATTGGATTGGCAGCGTTAGAGTATTCACAAGATGTCCTATGATGCGTCATGATTAGGGCGTGAATACTATTGCAGAGTACCATCTCGGTGGCGACGCTTATGGGGTGATCTAATGACTACGGGTGGTGCCATGTCTATGGTAGGAGGAGAATTAACCACAGCATGCCTGCATGATGAGTCATGTGTCAGTGCGTGGGGTTCACTCCAGGGCGCCTAGACGTGGGCTCGTAACTCATAGAACGCCTAGGATACTTACCGTAGTTACAGTAGTAAATTAAGTCATGACGAGGGATCGAACCTTCAAGATGAAGAACGGTTAAGGGCTTGCCCTCGGACCTATGTAGTATGGGCTGCATAGACTCTGAACAAGTGCGTATTAGTGTCATATAATATAAACAACTGTATTAAGGACTAAGAACACAGCACAACACGATATCAATAGGATAGTCCCTCTGTAGCTTTGTCTTTTATCAAGTTTGTGGTTTGTTTAAGTATGAAAAATCGTTATACTGTTCGACATAGTGAGGATGGCTGTGTATAATATTTCGTCGGTTGTAAGCAACTGATGCGCCCATAGTTTTCTATGCAGGATAAAGAGATTGGCAAGACTAAAGTATGCATGCTGCTTAAATATTGATTCAAATGTTGTATATTTTTATTCATGTAATTATTGTAAAATTTCTTTCGCTGTATAAATGTAATGTAAATGTAACTCTAATGTAACAAAAGTTTTTAATTCCTTGTAAAATTGTACGAAGAGAAGTGTAAAGATCATGTGGAACTTCGAATTCGGTCTATTTTAGAATTCGGGGTGTTACAGGGCCGATCGCGACTTCCTCATCATCAAAATCCTCTAACTGGAATACGCTCGATATCCTTCCCCTGGGACTTGCTACTGCCACATTAGCCCAAAATAAAATAAGATGTATAATGTGAGTCAAGTTACCAGAAATATTATTACAGGTACTGCGGAAATAAAAATTATTTATGTCTAGCCAAAGCACCCAGGTCGTTGTGGCAATAGCAATGTATCACGCTTCTCTCATAGTTCTTCTCTCGGAAGAAAATTTTGACCCTACCCATAGGTCCTCGTACACACTAGGGTATTGACTCGTCCCTAGGGTGGTGAGTACCTCAGCGAGTACCGCTTTGGTCCTAGGACACTATAGGCTCTAGTTTCTAGGGTAGCATGGCAGAACCCGCAACAAGAGTCTACATTCAGTTGGCATTTAGTGAGATTTTCTCTAGTCAAAATCGCATCATTCAGCACCAGCCATAAGAATACTTTGATTTTCAGAGGGGCTTTCGTTTTCCAGACGATGTATGCCCACTTTGGGATACATCCCCTAAAGTGAATGCGGTTATACAGGGAGTGAACGGTGAACGTGTCATTCTTTTCCAGTCCCCAAGACTTCTTATCTTGACATTGAGAGCAACTAATTCCAGCATTGGTGATGTAGGTCTGAAATTCTATGAATCTAGTCTGGGAACCCAGATCAAGAGATTATTTAAAGGCCGGTTTCCAGGTACCTCTTTTCCAGGCTGCGGCCACCATGCAGTGTAGTTGTGACACACGATCATATAGATCGGGGAACAGGGCTCTAAGTGTGTGATCACCACACCACTTATCCCACCAGAATCTGGTGAGTCTGCCGTTACCGATAACTGATTTAACACAGCTAATGAAGGGTTCGTAGGCCTTAGCGATGCCTTTCCAGAACCAGGAGACGCGTGGGCCTACCCTGAAGCCCAAATTTCTCGTTCCATTCCCATGCAGATATCCCTGAACAAAGTCTTGCCACCCTTCTGTGAAAAACCTTCCACCACCATTTACCCAGTAGAGCAAGATTCATATCTCAAAGATCAAATATACCTAGTCCTTCATGTATCTTTTTCAGGCATGCCTTCTCCCATCTGATAAGGTGGTAGCCGCCCCGATCCGGGTCTATCCCTTTCCATAAAAACCATTTTTGGGTCCGGTTAATGCTCTAAATAACCCATCGTAGCATTTCAAAGAAGGACAGATAATATGTTGGAAGATTTGATAAGACTGCATTAATAAGCGTGACTCTCCCTCCCAAAGATAGAGCTTTATCTTTCCAGCCTGCTAGACGGTTCTCAACCCGGTCAATAATGGGTAGCCAATAAGTCTTTTTGAGTTTTCCGGGTCTTAGAGGCAATCCTAGGTATTGAATGGGGAAGCTCTTAGTGGTACAATTGAGAATTGTGGCATGTTCTAATGCCTTCTCCGTTGTCAGGCTAATAGGGATGAGAGCACTTTTATGGAAGTTTACCCTGAGTCCAGACTAAGCTTCAAAACTATATAATATACCTTTGAAGGCGGTTGTTTTCCCGAGGTTGCCATTACCAAATAGGATAGTATCATCTGCATATTGGAGGATTGAGAAACCTTTGCGGTTTACTTCCTTGGCCACTGGTACAATCCACCCTGCTCTACTGTAATTAGCCATCATGGACCGAAGTACGTCTACCAAAATGGTGAAGAGAAGGGGTGAGGGCGGATCCCCTTGTCTGAGGTCCCGTTTGCACGAAAATTGGTGGCCCGACACCCCATTTACCAAAATTGCAGTTCTGCTGGTGGTAAGACATGTGTGGATCCATCTGATCCATCTAACCCCAAAGCCTCTTACAACAAGCGCTTCTAGGAGACAGTCCCATTAGACCGAATAATAAGCTTTCTCGAAATCCAGTTTCAAGAGATAGCTCTTAGAGTTCGAAGTGTGGCATTGATGGATAGTTTCTTCAGCCGTAGCCATACTATCCTGAATACATCATCCTTGAATGAACCCCGTCTGATCGTGGCTAATGAGACCATCCATCATCTTTCCCAGTCTATTAGTGAGAGTCTTGGTGATGATCTTGACAGAGCAGTTAAGGAGACTAATAGGGCGGTAGTCTGCCACCCGCTGGAAGTCTTCTTTCTTAGGAATCAGCATAACCTCTGCATAGTTAATTCTTCCATGTTTGAGCTTATGGTCGTAGAAATCAGCGAACATCCTCATCAAACCGCATTTGATTTCCTCCCACAATGTCTGATAGAAGGTCATCGGGAAACCGTCGGAGCCTGGGGCTTTGTCTTTGCCAAGTTGTTTGACTGCCTCCCAGACTTCCTTCTTACAGAAGCGAGCTTCTAGGGATTGCAACATAAGTCCGGAGTTGCCCGCCATTCCTGCTAGAAATCATGACGGAGAGGGACCCTTAGGTCAGCTTTGTGTCCAAAGAGCAGTTTGAAATGGGACTGAAATGCCATTCTGATATCCTTGTCACCTTGGATCATTCCAGAGTCTAAATGGATAGAGTGAATGAGGTTAGATATACACCGGGCACTTGCTACTCAATGGAAGAATGTCGTGTTCGCGTCTCCCTCTTTGAGCCACAAAATTTTGGACCGCTGTTGCCATTTGATTTCCTCAAGCCTATAGAATTGGTCTATTTCCTGTCTGGATTGGAGCAACCTATTCCGCTCTTCCTGTAGCAGATTTCTAGTTTTCTCAGTCTTTTCCAGTTCCTCAATTTCTTCAAGAAGTGATTTCTTTTACCCTCAAAATCAGTGCAAATCTTGCCCGGTTCCATTTCCTGAGCTTGTACCTAAGCCTTCTAATTTTTTCACACCATATGGCGGTAGCTTCAATCCCCATAGTGGGGCGAGACCAACTCTCGCAGACCATGTGGTGGAAGCCTTGGATTTATAACCATGCCCTCTCGAATCTAAACTTTGGTGATTTCCTCGGCTAGCTTAAAAATCTCAGTATCAATCATGAAATTAAAAATAGAAGCTAGGAAAGAACATGTACCTCCGTCGCTTGTCTTAGCCCACTTAGCGGCTGCAGCAATCTCTAGATAGTCGTATAAGGACTCCTCGATAGCCCTCTTAGCAACTTTCTGAAACCTGAATCTTGTATCGCCTTGAGTCGAGATTGGAGCCATTGGTTACGAGGGAAGGAATGTGGAGGGTACAAATTCCGGTGAGATACCCGTAAGCTCTTCAGCCAGTCCCTCAGAGTCAATTGATTCTTCTTCAGAATAAACATAGTCATCTTCAAGATTGAGTCTATCATCTCGATTTTTGTCGTCTAGCCCAGGGGATGAGACGGGGATACAATTAATTAGGTTTGTGCATAAGGGCTCATTTTTGGATACAATTAGTTGTAGTTCCCCTATTTTGGACCCCTCTTTGGGCCCATTTAAAAACTCCTCATTTAAAATCCCCCCACCATATACAAGGCCGTACAACGGCCCATCTCTTAAACACTCTACATTCGACTGCCCATCAATAACAACCGAGAGTCTCCCACTCTGAGCTCTCTTTCGCTCTGAGTGAAGACCACGATAAGCTAAACTTTGACAGCAGTTCAGCATATCGCCATTTCTGACGCCTTCATCAGAGGAGATGCCACATGGTGCCTTCTGTATGGGGGGCATTGCGCTCGAAGAGTTGGGCAAAGTACTCGAGATACTATCGATAGAACCGAAGAGTTAGGATCTTCGTTACCCCCTTCATTGCTATTATCCAACTTTTTCCCCTTCTGTATATTTCCACTTCGAGCTTTCCCCTTTCCCTGTATCTCTTCCCTTAACCTTGCGTTGCTTTCTTTTGGGTCAAACTCTCTGTCAACACTCTACCCTTTGCTCGTCGTCTTCTCCAAAGTGGTAGTCTCACGACCCAAAGCTACCTGCTTTTGCCCTTTTGGAGTTCGACTTTGCATGTCATTTTGCATAACGATTTCCAAGGTGCTTTTATCATTTCCCTCTCTTGTACGACCTGTCTCCACTCTCTGCTCCTCTCGCCACTTCCCACCACCAACTTCGAGGAGTTGACTGCCATTTTGGGCATTCTTTTGTCCCCCTTTTCGAAGGGGCTTATCTGGAACTTCGAGACTACCCAAACTGGTGGTGTGTGCAGATCCACAGTTTTCCATCCATCTGGGCCGTTGGATCTGTTGGTCAAGCCACCTTTGATCAGAGAAACTCTCCCAGGTTCTGATCCCTTCGCCGTGTGTTCATGGCTTAGATCCTTCCCTCTTACCACTCTGATGAGTTTCTTGTGTGCGTGCTCCACTTCGAGCCCCGTCTAAAGTCAGGTCCCACATTGGTGAGACCACCTGCTTGTATGACTGGCCGCTGAGTGCGGATGAAGGAGTGGGGGAAGTGATAGCTGAGAGCTCTATCTCTGTCTCCGCTCGCTTTTCAAGCACAAATCGGATCAGATACGATTCCTCGAAAGAGAACACTTTAGCCAAACAGGGCATTAAAGAGATGTCGACACTCTGATGAGTATCCTCGTCGATACGATCTCCGAGCGGCGAACTGTCTTCTCGTCGATCTCTTCGATCGAGCCAAAGTCGGCGATGATCTCTTGGAGGGCCTCCCTCTTCCAAAAGTGAAGTGGCACGTTATGGATCTATATCCAAAACTTCTCGTCTTGTGGTAGCTCCGCTCCGAATCTAGGTGACCATTCGAAAAACTCCATCTTGAAATGGCCAAAGTCCACTGTTCCCAAGCCAGTGACCTCAACCACCTTCTCCGGCGATGGGAAGGACATGAGGAATTGAAGGTGGCACTTTTTCTTTGCCACCCAGTCTCTGTAGGCCCTCATTGGCCACTTTGAATTTAGAGCTTGGAGGAGATGAGTCTCTGATGGGCTCCCTGACCTCACTTTAGCAATTGCACACCACTGACGGAGCCACTTCTCTTCGTTCTTGATTGTGTCCAGGCTCTTTGCTGGCCGAATTAAAGTTGGACTATCGGGTGACCTGCCTCTGCTCACCGGGCGTGCATCGTCATTACTAGTCTCGACCACATTAGTACACACATACGATAGGTGACCCCATTTCATACACTTGAGGCATCGAACTTCTTTTGTGCGATCTTTCCTGTAGTGGCCAAAATTGTCGCAGTTGAAGTAAGGTACTGGCTTGCGCTTTCCTTTCTGCTGTTTCTTTGTGTGTTCGAGAGTAGGAGGTGGGGGGGTGTTCTGTATCTTGTTTGTTTTGCCGATAACCTGAATCCACTGTTCCCCACCTTCGATAGACTCTCCCTCCACTATAATCCCGTTAGGCGGTTCCCCATCGTGGGCCTGCTCGACGCTGGATTTAAGTGTAGGTTTGGAATTCTTTTGAAGTGGTGGAGGAGAATGGTGGTTGAGGTGATGGTCGGTAGTAGGGGAAGTTTGTAGAGGTTTGTGATGGTGAGGTCTATGGTGTTTGTGGTGGTGGCTGGTCTATGCTTTTTTGGTGTAGAGGTCCGTCTTCTTTTGTTGGTACAGGTACTTGTGTTGTAATTCTATTTGGCCATGGCGACGATGGTTGTAGTTTCTCTGATCATACCCCACTCCATGAGGGTGGTGCTGGACTGTGGGGGGGGGGGGTTCTTTTATGCCCGTAGGGGCTAGTAGGAGGACCCCCTCTATGGGCCCGTCCCCTGGAGATCCCCTCATCGTGTCGATGATGACTATAGCCTCTCCCTTCCTATCGTTGATGCGCACTTCGGTGTGCACGCGCTTGGGGATGTGCTTGTCTGATCCTCAGAGCATCTCCCTCAGGGGGGTTGTTCAGGTGAGTGGGTTGAGGGGGAGGTATTGGTGTAGCCAAAATGCATGGTACAGAGGTTGGAGAAGGATTAGGGTGCGTCGTTTGGAGGGGTGGTGAAGTAGGGACAACAGTAGATGGTTGAAGGGGTGCATCAGAATTGAGGGGGTTGACGTGGTGGCGTGCCCGCTCATTGGGCCCGCACCCACTCAACTCGAGTTTGAAGATCATGGTGGAGGAGGTGCAAGGTGTTTAGGAGGGCGAAGAAGACAGGGGGTAGAGAGGGAGGGCAAAGAAGACAGGGGGTAGGGGAGGGTAGTGCAGTTGCAGGTGAAGCTTCCGGTTGAGGAGGTGTTCAGGTAAGGTGAAGGAGAAAGCTTGGTGGTGGGACTTCAGGTGTAGGAGACGGCATCATTTCGATCAAGAGGTTCGAGAGTTAAAATTCACATGGGTTGTTCCGCCCGGGAAGGATCAATTTTTAAAAGGCTTTTCTCCCCACCTTATTTTGTCTGCATAGTTGCTGCATAAATTTGTTCTGTCAGAGATATATAACAGTAGTGTTAGGCTTAGAGAATAGTCCAGTCCCCTGAGTCAGCAGATTATTCTGAGTCGTGGACCGCCTGGCACAATGTGCATGCACAAATAATAATACCTTTAACTAATTTCTTCTTCAACATGTAACTGTTGCAGAATCTACCATAACTCGTAGTGCTAATAGCGGAACTCATATACCACAAGCAATAGAAACTTTTCAAGAACTAGATGAACCAAGAACAAGTCACCACAATATATGCGAGATCTCATAAGAACACAATCAAAATGCATAGATAACTAATACTCTTATTTACCAAGAAACAAAGATTATAAAGATATTACAACTCTTAATCTCTCTTCCTCACATTTGAAACATTCAGCACAATCCCATCTTGAAGTTGAACAATGATAACGACTCACTCTTGATATGAGTTGTTTAGCCATATAGTTCACATCTACTTTATATTTATAAGCAAACTCTAAAAGATAAACACAAATACAGCTTATTGGACCCAAAACCCAAAAGCCCAAATAACACGCAGCGCCGATGTCGGTCGACCGGCCTTTTGGTCGGTTCACCGCAACATGTCAAGTCCACACTCGAGCCATGACCGATCAACTGCACGGTCGACCATCCCCTTCTTTGTTGAACCCTGTTAACTCGAAGAACTCCTTCCAGCCAGGACTGGTCGACTGCAACCCCTCCAGCTTCATTCTTCTACTTGCTGCTATCTTCATCTTCTCCTATTCTTCTCAAACTTTAAGTACTTCGTGCTTACGTATATTTGAGGCCACAATCCTAACAATTTCCCACTTGGACTAAATACATAATGCTTCAAAGTTATTGTAATCTTTACCTCACATTATCTCTGTCAATCTGCAACTTTTATGGAAGACCCAAGTACTCCCCACTCTCATGAAGAGCACATTCGTCACTCCACCACGTGGAGTGCACCAACTACCCCTCACCGCCTCGTGAAGGATGTGCTCCACCAATCGCATAGAGCACGAATACTAGAGAAACAACCTCTCGTGTCGGATTTCGTGTTACAAGACTCCCCAAATCGCGTAATCTCCATTAACACCGGACATGGTTCAAAACTTTCCAATGCACCATTTACACTAGAAGTCTCCGTGGATGAGACCTCCACAAAATTCGCAGAATGTTCAACCTCTACAGTCTCATTTCGGTTACCCTCATCGACATAACTCCGCATATCGATTCTAGTGCTCTTTACCACACAAGAGCGACTTAAAGCTTCGTCTGCCATATTACAAATTACCCTCACTGCAGCAAAGTCTTGCCCTCTAGGACACTTCCTTGGCCATCGGCTCCTACTAAATTTGTAATCTCTCCTCCACAACTGAAAGAACTCGATTGCATTCCACACAACCTACTACTCGATTCCAGCTGAGAGTCAACTATAGGAGAAACACCCCTCACGTCTCTAAGCAAATACCATGTTACCTCATGCTTCCCTTTTGCAATCACCCTTGAACCTGCAGCTATATGCCACTCCCTACTACCAAATGTAGTATACATACCCTCTTTGTCTAGCCTTCCAATTGATATAAGATTTTCCTACAAGTCTGAAATATGTCTTATCTCCCGCATGACAACACTTTGATTATCATTGGATTTCACGTGAATAGTACCAACCCTACGTACAGGACACCTGTGACCATTCCCCATGATCACATATCCAAAAGAACCCTCTTTGTAGGCATCAAACACCTCTCTCCTCGGAGTGTAATGAAAAGAAGCTCCCGAATTAATGCACCAATCTTGAGTGTCCAAATCCTCCTGAGTTGATAAGCATAACTCTGCCTGAGTTGATAAGCATAACTCTTCAACAAGCCCCATTTTAGCTTCCTTTGGGCTATCTCTCTTCGGTTTCTCTTGCTTCCTCTTCATATAAGCCTTGCAACTGCACATCATGTGACCCCTCTCGTGATAGTACCAATACTCAAGTCCTTGTCCCCCACCGCTGTCATCAGACCCACTCTCAGCTGAACTACTCTGATTCTTTCTTCTTCGACTGCTCTTAGATCTCCCACATCTCTTCTCAACTGTCATTGCAGAATCTCTAAAAGATGATGATGAAAATTCCCTATTTCTCACCCTTCTCACCTCCTCATTCAGATTGCTCCTCACCACATCTTGTAGAGTCATCGAATCTGCCATAATGCCTGTAATAGTCTGTTTTACCGTACTATAACTACCGAGCAAAGTAGATTAACAATGACTGTCCCCTCTTTGAAAACTTCAAACCTGCAGCTTCGGTATGGTTGTAAACCATATAGTAATTGTTCGTATATTCTGCTACTGAACCCCCTTCCCTCAACTTCATATTAACCAATTTCTTCAGATGAAGAATTTGATTAGATGTCGACGGTTTCTCATACATATTCGTGAGAATCTCTATAGCCTCCTTTGTCATCTTTGCCTTCAAGATATGAAATAACACCATCCTACTCAATCCCAACTAAATTTGCCCTAATGCCTTCTGATCCAAACGATTCCACTATGCCAAGACCTTTGCATCCTTGTCCCCACCTTCCCGCTTCTCATCAAACAACAGACCATATAGATCTTTCTGACGAAGATACACTATCATCTGAATCTTCCATATCGCAAAGTCACTCCTATCGAACCTCTCGATCTTCGACTTGCTATTGATCATCTCGAACCCAGTACTCTGATACCACTTGTTGTAGAATCTATCACAACCTGTAGTGCTAATAGCGGAACTCACACACCACAAGCAATAGAAACTTTTCAAGAACTAGATGAACCAAGAACAAGACACCACAATATATGCAAGATCTCACAAGAACACAATCAATATGTAAAGATAACCAATATTTTTTATTCTCCAAGAAATACAAAGATTACAAAGAGATTATAACTCTGAATCTCTCTCCCTCACCTTTGAAACACTCGGCACAATCCCTTCATGAAGTTGAACAATGATAACGGCTCACCCTTGATATGAGTTGCTTAGCCCTAGAGTTCACATCTACTGCTATATTGATAACCACTAAGCAAAGTCTAAAAGATAAACACAAATACAGTTTATTTGATCCAAAACTCGAAAGCCCAAATAAACACAATGCCGATGTCGGTCGACCGCACTTTGGGTCGGTCTGAGGTCGACCGCAATGTGTCAAATCCACACTCGAGGCATGACCAGTCAACTACATGGTTGACCGTCCCCTTCTATGTTGAACCTTGTACACTCGAAGAACTTCATTCAACCAGGACTGGTCAAACGCACTCCCGGTCGGTCGACCTTAACTGTCACGCCCCGCTTCCCGTTATATGGAAACACAAACATGTAACTAAGACCCAGCGAATAATATAAGTATACCAACTCATATCATCCATAAGCTGTACAATACCATTAAGCTCAACAATACAATAATAATTACATGAACAAAAATATAATACAATAATCAATATCTGAGATCCAAGAACTTACAGAATATCAAGAATACACAATGCAATAGCAGTACGTCAAGTTCTTTCAGTAACCCATCATCAGTTACCTGGATAAATAATAACTCAAAGAAAGATGGAGAGTACTCATTAGAGCAAGCTTCGGGCAACAAGTAGTAGCAAATAGTGAAACAATATGGAACAATATAACAATAAACAATGAATTGGATTGATATCAGAGGTCAATAAATGATAGAGGATAACAAGATCAAAAGTCGATAATCAATTGTAAAATGGTCGATAAATAATACTCAATAATCAGTGAATAATAATTGAAAACAATAGTCAATAATAGGATCAATATTTGATAGTCAATGATGCATTGGTCAATAATCAATGATCAAAAAATAATTGTCGATAAACAATAGTCAATGGGGCCAATAGTCGATAGTCAATAATCAATAAACAATAGTCGATAAACAATAATTAATAATCAATAAATCAATAGTCGATGAACAATAATCAATAATCAATAAATCAATAGTGTCAATCTTTAGCCTATCAATCTTTTATTAACCTATGTAATGCATGCAATTTTGCGTCCCGTACCACAGGATCGAGTGCATATAATCAAGTAAATGTTTAGACTATAGTGATGAACTCTACAGGGTCATTTACTCGGCAAAAATAATCAATAATCAATAATCAATAATCAATAATCAATAATCGGTCCACGATATGATACACAATATAATCGGGATACTGTAGTAGTAGTCTGGAATCATTCAATAAAGCAATAATCGATAACAATTATCAATATAGGGAAACACGGGTCCCTCTTCCGAGTACAGTCTCCTATATTGTCCACTACTAAGCCTCACCCATATTATCCCGGCTTTTTATTCATTTTATTACAATCAATTGTAGACATGCAATCAATACGATCAATGAGAACGGTGGTATCAAGAATTATGCAATGGGTACAATCGATGAGACCGGTAATATTAATACAACATCAAGAAGATATGAGGGCTATGTATACATGAAAAATACACAATTAAATTTATTAAATATGAAAAATAACGGGTTTATATGTAAAAACGTAACAATGCAAGTTCTGGACAAAAGCACCTATTGGTACTCAAATTCACTTTCCCACTACAACGGGAATGCAAATCTGATTTTGTCAGGGTTTTCAGAAACTAGACTCCCTGCCGGTTCCAATACATATTCTCACGATATATTATAGATACATTATCTATGCATATAAATTCATTCTTTACTGGTTTCATGTACAGGCTCAGTTCTGGAAATTACAACATGACAGTACTAAAACATCAATAACTTACAATATATAAATCGGATTGAAAATTCGTAAGATGTTCTGGATTCTAGACCTAGTGTGCTACAATTTCTATGTACGAAGTTCTAAATTTCACCATCAGGAACTGAGTCAAAATCTCAGTACAAGTTCAGGAAAGAGACAAGGCAGCATATTCAAGTATTCAATAACATGATGATTTAACAGTTATAGACTTGAACAATAATGTGACACGATAAGAATACTATAAATCAATAACTTGTTACAATAAAGAAAAAAATGAATCAATAATGGAATTCAATTAGATACGATATTCAATTCAATAACTACTTACCGAATTTCAAAGAAAATGCTTGCACATGAACAATAAAATGTGTATAAGAGATACTTACTTGCACAGAAATAATAAAATATGTACAAGAGATGCCTGCCTCTTATGGTGTTTACGAACGCGGCGAGAAGACGAAATGACGATGAGAGACGACAACAAACAACAGCAACTGTAGCGAGAGCGAAAGCAATAATCCAACAGCAAGAATGACAGCAATAGCGGGCGATGATAACAAGGCAGTCGCAATGGCAGCAACAATGAGCACGACAACAATCAACAAGGATGGCGACACGCAACAATGCAACGACAACAACAACTGCAACAACAACAAGAAAAGAGCGGCAGCAACACGCAAGGATGGAGACAACAACACGACTGCTAACTCACACCGGTAGTAAATGCGAACAACAATAGTAACTACAGAAAATAGAATGACCGCGAGTAACACCCTACTTGAGAGGATCTCGGTGGCGATGGGTCGTAGTCGGCGAGGGTGGAAGATGAAGCTCGGGTGAGGGAGACAAGGTGCAGCAATGGGTCGAACCTTAGGTGTTGCTGCGGTGGTGCGGTGGTGAGGAGGCGCTGGCTGGGGTGGAGGGAGATAGTAGGTTTGGGCGCATTGGCTGCTCAGGGGCTGTAGGTGCTGGTTGCAGTTAATGGAGTTGAAGGTGACAGGGATGCAGTGGGTGTAGGATGATGCAGAGATGGAGTAGCAGCAATGGAGGAGGGCATCGGCTATAGTCGACCAATGATCGGTGAGGGGGTGAGGGTGATGGAGAAAACCACGAGTAAGAGTGACTGCACCAACGAGAATGAAGAACAATAATGGCAACTCACGATAGTGACAAAAAGGGTTCGAGACTGTGGTGGTTGCAATTGTGATGAGTGGAGGGAGGAAGATCGGTGTTTCAGGATGGTGCTCAGTGGTCGAGGAGTGGTTGCGATGGCCTGTTGGATGGTGGCATCGGTGCAGGTGGCAAGGAGCTCAGGGAGCGCCGGGGTCAAAGACGACAAAGGCGCTTGGTGATGGTGGTGATGCAGTGACTACTGCTCGAGCTCGAGGAAGGGAGGCGAAGGTGCAGCGAGGGACGGGGTGATGATCGGTGGAACGGCGGAGGAGTATTGTAATCGGTAGGTCGGTGACACACGTGATGGTTGAAGACGAGAGAGAGAGCTTCGGTGATCGATTTCGGAACCATATGAAGAAGAAGAAGAGAAGAAGAAGTGGGGGCGGCTAGTTGTGAGGGGGTAATTAGGTTTAAATTTGTGGAAAGATTAGAGGGGAGATTAGTTAGGATTAATGGAGTAGATTATGGGATAGTTGTGATTAATAATGGGGATTAGTTAGAGATAGTGGGGGAGTTATGTAGTTGGAGTTTGGGCTTGGATTATTGGTTTGAGTTTTGGGCTTTTATAATAATAATACTACTACTAATAATAATAATAATAATCAGATTGAACTGGTTTGGGCTTAGATTGTGTTTAAGAAATAATAATAATAATAATGATAATAATAATAATAATAATGAATCAAATAATATATGAGTTTTACTCAATAGAGAATTGGATTTGGATTTCTTTTAAAAAGAAATAAAAATAATAATAATCAGAAGAATGGGTTGAGATTAATCAAAATAAATAGATAATCAAATAATAATAAGATATAATGAATTAGGAGCCCGACATTAAAATAATCAACAAATAATAATAGGATTGGTTTTGGGCTAAAATGTAAATATTTAATCAAATATGAATAGAAAATAACTTATAAATTGGAATAAGATTTTTGTTAAAATATACAATCATTTGAAATAAACATAGTTGTTGATCTTTAAAAGAAGATCCAAAACGAATTTAAAACAAAAATGAATTTATAATGAATCGAAACACAGAAAATTCGTATAGGCAAAAACGGAGGTTACAGCAACCCTCCAGCTTCATTCTTCTACTTGCTTCTATTTACCCTTGCTGTCTTCGTCTTTGTCTTCTCTTCTCCTTAAATTTTAAGTACTTCGTGCTTACGTATATTTGATGCCACAATCCTAACAGTAATCTCTTTGCAATCCAAGATTTTTCTGGCGTTTGTTCTGAAGAAGTTAAAAGCAGTATAGAAGATGAAATATAAGATGACGCTGAATTAAACTGGTCGACTCCGGAAAGAGACAAAGCAAGCAATATACATATTATATAGGAGTGCAATAACCACATCATGAATCATGATGTCGTTGTAGCTACATGATTCAGTTTGAAACATGTTTGATGCTATAAACATAATCTTAGAGATACTTGAAAACAGTTAAGCTATTCAACAAGATCAGCTTGTTAGATATGGTTCTGCTTGTCCTTCACTTTCACTCCCTAGTTGTGCGTACATGCACACAAGCCTATTATGTATGCATACAGGGCCAGTTCTGAGTTTCCGGAAGCCCAAGGCAAAAAAGTCAAAAAATTATTTTTAAGATCCCTAATTACAATATAAATTTTTACGCACAAAATATGTGCCAAGGTAAATACGAATTTAAGGATCCCTAAAAATATAAAAAAATCGGGAACCTGAGATAGCCTCACCTGGCTCAAGGTGGGTGCCGGCCCTATATGCACATCTATGCTAAGTTTGTCTAGTTCGTATACCAAACGTGCCTGTCATGTATAATACACCCAAGGAAACACATCGAATGAATCGCCATGCCACACACATACTTGATGGTTGCTAGCAACGGAAGTTTGTTCGCAGTCCCAACAAACAGTAAGAAAACCTCCATTGATTTAAGATTATATATTAATTGAGGCATAAGGTAGCATCTTTCCTATTCTAGAAAGCGATTATATATATAGAGGATACGGAGGAGGATACGGAGGGTCCTATCTCATTGGAGGAATTACAAAATAAAGTATTCAGGCTCCGTTTAAAAAATACCAAATTGATAGTAATAATATATGCACAATTCCCGCTTATAACATGCATAGACAATTCTTAATACTTAACTCTAGGGACGACCTCAAAATGTCATGCCAACCACTATGATGTGTTTTTTTGGGGAGGCATGAAATGAATTGAAAAAAGTCGTAGCAAAAAAAAGTGGTACTGAGATCATTTGCCCTGTATGTGCGAATATTCATCCTATGACGGATTAAAAATTCTTTCTCCGCGACCAAAATTCACTATTCACACCGTTCAAGTTGATCATCATATCATAAAACCTAAGTGAAGAAAAAATTATTAAATTTGGATATGTTTTGCGGCCTTTTGCCCATTGATCATGAGGACAAAAAATGAACAGTTTTTTAATAATACAACTATTGTGATAACTAAATATATGAGTAAAACACATTCAACTTTGATAATATTTCATCATCTTATATTTTATGACTAGGTTTGCCTGTTGACACGTGCCTACGGCACGTCTTCGGAACGCTGCACCTTATTTGATTATAGAAAATAGTTTTGGAGGTCCAGCAAATTAATTGAAGTAGCAAACATATTATATGAGAAACTTTTGGGGATCCAGCAAAAAACATATTATATGATTTTTTTTTTTTTTTGAATTATTTTTAGAGTTTTTTAATTTTTAACTTTTTTAGTTTTTTAGTTTTTAATTTTTTTTTTAATTTTTTTAATTTTTTGTTTTTTAATTTTTTGAATAGAAGAGGGGCGGGGGAGAGAGAGAGAGAGAGAGAAGAGAGAGAAAATAATTAAATAAATATAGGAGGTGTTTTGGGTGGGAATTTGAATTTGAGTTTTGGGGAGAAAAATATGTTTTGTGAGGTTAGATCTGGGCCTTTGATTTTTGGGGAAATTGAAGGAGAGCCACTTGATAGCTTTCTTTGTGTTTTATTATATAGATATGCTGAACACTTTAAACGGTGTGGATCATACATTTGAGAGGAGGGGTAGGATTTTGTCAGATGCCGTAGGAGGAAATTTTCTTTTATGCCACATTTTATTCCGTTTTCTCAAATTATGTCATATATATATATATATATATATATATATATATATATATATATATAGACAAATCTTCCGTTGCACACTACTTTTGGTGAGCACTCCGTGAGCACTCATGAAATAGAGCACCTATGACAAATCCAAACCGCTCATATTGTTCTATATAACTTAGATAGCCTAACAATAAAAAATCAAGTAATTTGAAGTTCATTTGCCCATCCATCATGCTGTTAGAATTTTCAGCCATACAATTTTGTAATGATGTAAATCATGGGCAAATGAACTTCAAATTACTTGATTTTTTATTGTTAGGCTATCTAAGGTATATAGAACAATATGAGCGGTTCGGATTTGTCATTGGTGCTCTATTTCGTGAGTGCTCACGGAGTGCTCACCAAAGTAGTGTGCAACCGAAGGGAACTCTATATATATATAGAGGAAGTTTGGTCATCTCAATTATATATATTAGATACGATGGCGACTTCTATGTGAACATTACCATTTATTGTTTAATTTATATTAGTTTAGTTACTACAGATTTAGCCAAGGAGGAATCCAAAAAGAAAAACTAGGAGGAACCAACAAATGAAGTCTACCTGATAATTTGTTTGAATACAATCATCTAGTTGAGTATATTTTCTATTAGATTCCCCAATTAATTTGTAAAACTTAGCTTTAATTAGCCAAATTTGGGCTCTTGCCGACTTAAACTAAAATATTTTAACTAGGTCTTTTAGTGACGAAAATATTTTCAGTACTTTTGTAGGGAGTTTGTTCCATCCACCTGAACTTAGCGAACTTAACCGATTTCTCTCATTTCTTCTTTCTTTTTTCTCCACTACCTTTTTCTTTACTCCCTTTGAACGCAACATGCTTGCCTGCCTTTTGTCATCTTACTCTTGGGTTGGGGAATTGCTCTAGTCATGGTTATAAAATAGGGAACGATGGAATAACAGATGAGGAACGATTGTAAAAGTAATAAAATAGCAAGTGTAGTACTGCTACAATAGAAAAGAGGATGAAGATCCAAATTATACTTGCATCAAGCTATGATAGCGAGAGAGCAAATTAACACATAAAGAGGGCTTGTAAGTTGTAATTTCCTGGTCTATCGCTTCTGATAAAATTTTGTTGGACACTCTTCTACTTGATTTTGTAATATATTAGTGAAGGTTCATATTTCTTAGGTACTGTGGCTCTGGAAAGAGTCAGAATTCTTGCCCACATCTTTAGATTTGGTACATTTCAAATGAAGAAATTAGCACTTGCCCGTCATCTGGATCGTATTATTTTGTCCGCATAGGTGCTGCTTAAATTTATTCTATCAGGGATATATAACAGTAGTGTTAGGCTTAGAGAATAGTCCAGTTCCCTGAGTCAGCAGATTCTTCTGCGCGTGGAGAGACTGGCACAATGTGCATGCACAAACGATAATACCTTTAACTAATTTTTTCTTCAACATATAACCTCTTTGCAATCTAGGAATTTTCTGGCATTTGTTCAGATGAAGTTAAAAGCAGGACTGCCACACATACTTGATGGTTGCTAGCAATGCAAGTTTGTTCGCAGTACCAACAAACAATAAGAAAACTTCCATTTACTTTTAAGATTATATATTAATTGAGGTATATGGTAACATCTTTGGGGCATATGGTTGCATCTTTCCTATTCTAGAAGGCAAATATATATATATAGAGGATATGGGGGGTCCTATGTATTGGATATATAAGTATATTCTCAATATAATAGAATATTATTGTGTATAATGTTCTATGGAGAAACACGTGCTTTGCACGTGTTATCTGTTTAATTGTTGGACCAGGTTGAGTGGGCATAAAGCCCAGTACCCTAATTCTAGTTCATCTCATTTAAATGCTAGTCTAGAGGTAGTGCCCTGTGATATTCCAATTACTGATAAGCAGGGTATAATATGTTAAGCGACTATGAGATATAAACCCTAACCTTAATTACTCATCTTGATCTAACAATCTTAAGATATTACCTAAATTAAAAAATATGAGATTGAGAGAGAGAAAGGGTTGACTCTGTTCGTCGGAATCTCACCCCGCCGCCACTTGCCGTTGCCCCGTCGCCCATACCCGTTATGGTCGACGCACGCCTCCGCATGTCGACGTACGCTGCCACTCGCAGCCGAAAGTCCTCGCCCGGTTGCCACCGACATTCTTCTTCCCTTTCCGAGTTCAGATCGCGAAGGGTTGAGGAATCGGATCTGAGTTGGAATCGCATTTTGGGGGGTTTTGATTGGTTTTCTTGGCTGTTTTGTGTTTTGGCGTGAAGATGATCAAGATCAGATCCAAATCTTTGAACTTCTCTATGGCTTGTGGGGATGCAACAGAGCATGAGGGCAATGTTGAGCATTCAAGAATCTGATGAAGATCTTTAACATCTAAATTGTCGCTTCAAAGATCCAGTTCCTTCATCTGGTGGATGTGGGGATTCTTGATGAAGACATTGTTGAGAATGCTCTGTTGCTTGAAGATGTGTGCTTCTACTGATATTGATGTGGATGGCCTAATGAACTTAGTGGGAGAGTAATCAGATCTGATCTGATTTTTGTGATTAGATTAGTTTCGGTGTTTGGTATTTGGCCATAGCTTCGGATCGGATCCTTTGGTGCTGTTGTTGTTGACTCATCCCTTTCTCTCATATGCACATGGAATGGTTTGTTGTTTGGATTTGTTCCCAAACAGACTTGAGTCTACTCAATTGAACGGGAAGAGTTGGTGAAAGAAAAGTTCTTTACTTTCATTGTATTAAATTTTTGTTAAATACTTAGCTATGTGCTGAAAGTCAAAACATTTATTTTAAGTTCATGTTTGAATTATATTTTTGATATATTGCTAAGTGCTATAGTTTAATTTATTGTTAGTCATTATTTGTTTATGAGTTTGATTATCTAGCTGTGTGCTAAAATACAAACACTTATAAACAATTAATACGACAGGTTATTTTACTAGTTGTCGACTATTAAAGCTTAATTGTAAAGATAAGTATACTTGTTGCTTTTATTTTGATAACTGTTTCGGCTATGTGCTAAGGATCAAATTAATTTTGATAAGTTAAATTATTTGTTTTAACTATAAAATTTGTATCTCCAATTAAATTGTTGTTAGAATTAAATAGTGTTAATAATTTGTTTAATTAGCTAATCGTTAACAATTTGATGAACGTAGGAACTTCAAAGTTACTTACAAATTGTGTATATTGGAGACAAATGATCTGCGTCACGGTAGAATAAGTATGCGCTATGTAGGCTTCTCCATCGAATTTGGATTAGACTTCTAACTTGAAGTGTCGATATGATCTACTCTAATTCAATTTTCAGTATTTTCATGTGATGAATGTGTTAACGTTTTATGCGTTTTATTACATGATTGGGAGTTTTAGATCATAGTTATTCTCGTTTTGAAAACTAGCATATTTAGGGCTGTTAAGTGCTTTGTCATACTATAAGTATAGATATTTTGACAAACCCATTGTTTGCAGTTTGTATGAGATTATATATTTGCTTCTCTAATTAAAAAAAATGATGTATAAGATCTATAACAGATGTCCATAACTTATATAAAAAGCATCATTTAATGCAGGATATGACTTCATTAGTTACGTTTTGTTCTTTCTCGTTCGTTGTACTGTGTGTGCAAAATTGAATTATAAAATATTGTTCATTATCTCGTTTAGCGTTTTGAAGATGATGAAGAACGAATAAAGAAAAATATAGTTTAACGTGTTTGAGCAAGTGGATATTGTTAGAATCACTAGAGAAAGCAAACAATTTTGTAAAATGTGGTAGAGTAATTTTGTTTTAACTCTCATAACGTGCATATATATAGTCAATCGCATGTATAAGTTAAGTTTAAAAAATGAGACAATTAATAATAGTAGTTCTAATTGTATATAGTCCTGGAACATAGCACAATTTGCTGGGACACGAGAACTATATATTAAATTGTTTGTTCTTGTTAAAATGTTCAACTCTGCTAAATGACACTTTATTAAAATATGACAAATGTGAAATTTGAACTCAGATTATGATCACTAGAAAATTATTTTATATGGTCTCTAGGAGTACATTCTGATATTTGTGATCTCAGTAGCTTTGTGACTATATGAGATAATTATTGGTCATAAGTATTTAATCGCTTTTGTAAATGATTAGTATAAGTTTATCATATATATGAAGAATGAAGCACTTGTTATTCTTAATGAATTAAAAATTTAATTAAGTGCTAAGATCAAGGGTTCAGTGTTGATGGAGGTGGTGAATATGTTTAATAATTTTAGAGTAATTTGCATTTGGCATAATCTCTAGTGCACTCTATTTACCATTGTCAAACGGTATTGATAAAGTTAGAATCAAATACTTAGTGAAATATTGAATTCTATGTTATTGACTATTAGTTTGACTTTGTGTAATTATGAGAGATGTTATATTATCAATCATATTTCTAATTTGTTACCACACTCTAAGTTACTTACACCTTGTAGATTAATGGTATAAAAACACAAATAATTTTGTCAAAGTGAAAATGTGGTATGATACATATGTTAAAGTACATGATCCTAGAAGGCCTAAAGTAGGACCTATAACAAATATTTTTGTATACTTAGAAAGTGCAGAATGTGGTTCTATGGACAGTTTTGGATCTATCTAATTTGGATTAGTAGAATTTGGACTTGCAAAGTTCTTTGAGAATGTGTTCATCAAAGAAAAATCTATGAAATTATCAGTCCTACTGTCACAGTCAATGATTCACAGTTGGAATCAAGAACCAGTCCTACTGACACTTAAACTTCAATGGCAAATGAGCCAAGAAGAGTCGTTAGTAGATAATGAGATAAATTTGTATTATACAATAATATTTTTAATTAGTTGATTTGTCGAAATGGGCTAAAAGTATAGTTAGTGGGGTTTTGTAGAAGAAACTTAGCTTTGATTGATCAGTAGCAATTTTAATGCACTTCTAGTAGCTTAAGAATTGACTGAGATAAATGTGGTAGGCTGATTTGTTGTCTACTCACATGTTTGTCATATTGCTACAATAAGGATTCTTCTTGCCCTTACATATATTGAAAATTTTGTTATTCATAAAAGATTTAAAACAGTTTTGTACTAAAAAAATTTCTACTGAGCATTTTATATTGACAAGTTTTGTACTAATAGTTTTGTACTAATATGTTTAGTGAAACAGATTTACAATTTAGTAAAACCATCGTATGTTTTAAAACATGTAATATAGCTAACATATAAATAATTTGACAAATTTCTCAAGGAGCCTAGTATATGAATTTAGTAATTCAGATCAGTGCCTTAACTTTGTGGTGTGTCAAATATAATAGCTATTATTTACTTGATTTTATTGACATGCTTGTTGATTGGAAGTGACATCTCTATTATAAATGGAGTTTAAATTGTGCTATCCAAATAAATATTTTAGCATGAAACACCAAGTGTTGTGGACACCATATTATGTATAAAGGTGAGTTTTAGTTGGCAAGGGATAACCCTTAGTCAAACTCGTTAAACCAATAATGTGTTAAAAAAAAAGGATATAGTGATTGGAAGTGTGTTTTGAAACACCTTATGATTATGATAAAAGGTTGACACCTAATGATGGTGTAATTATGAGACAGGTAGATCATTCTAAAAGAATTGAAAGTCTCATGTATACAAAGATCTACACTAGAATAAATATAGCCTTTGAGGTAGGTATGATATGCACATTCACTAATAATTTCATACACATTTAAGTACCCTTAAGAGGCTAATGAGATACCTGAGTGGTACTCAAGAGTTTTTTTTGTGCTACTCAAAGTTTAGTAAAAGTCAAGAACTAGTGAATATGTGTCCACACTAGGATGAGCAGAAAAATTATGGAGATTAAAAGGCAAACAAGCATTGCGTTCTCATCCAAGAAATCAGATCTCTGTGTGTTATCCTCTGTAGGGAAAAAAGCTGAGTGGATTGAATGACTTATTGCTAATCATCCATTGAGAAGTTTAACGTAAATTCTCTAATTCTGTTATGCGACTATCAAGCTATAATGCATTGTAGTTCATAACTCACTCTATAATAGTAAGATGGTTATATTAAGGCTAAAAAATCATAGTTGAACTTCTCATAGATAAAGTGCAATTGCGACAAGTATGGCTAATGCTCTTGCCAATGTTCTAAAAAGCGCTAGGCGGTATTCGGGCGGCCGATGGGGGCCTAGCGCCTAGACCTTGTAAGCGGGGATAAAGCGGCTAGGCGCTAGGCGGTTTTTTTACTTAATTAATTAATTAATTAAATTATTTATTTATTTATTTATCGATCTTTTGGGTTTGTTTTGTTCATTTGTTGTTACTTGTTACCCCTTTTTACTCTTTATTGCTAGTGTGCTACTCATTCTTACTATTGAATTTTTTCTCCTTGCAATTGTAGGATGGGCTTCACATAGTCGAATCGGTGCATTATTGTATCGGTGAACAGGAGGACTCTATCTTCTCCATATCCGATGTAAACCACATTGTGGCTACTTATAAAAGAATACAAGTTCTAAAGAGAGAATAAATGTAAAGTTGATAGATGAGCTCATGAAACAATAAATTCTTCTATTTGATGTTTCTTCATCATGCAAACTGCCAAGATGTTTCAATCATGGTTTCATACTCTCTTCTTTTCTTCAAGTTATTCATCCAACCATCCCTATGTTCAAAAGTTAATAACCTAAAGATTAATGGTATGGCATGAAGAATGATGCAAGGGTAATGATAAAGATATGATATTTACAAGAAACACTTGACAAGGGCAATACCAATTAAGATAGTAGGAGGTATAAACTTTAACAGAATCGTAAAGACATTATAAACAATAACCTTCCCAGTTGCATTCCGCACAGGAGCTATATGTAGCAGATTCCAGAATGAACTTTCATCTTTCCTGAAATTTCAACCAAAGTGGAAATTAAAATTTATATTTTAATCCAAGAGTTGAAAGCTCCTCTGAAAACCTGGTCAGAGGTCAAAAAAGTTCAATTTGGTATTTAGTGAAGTGTAAGCCTGTAATTCAATAAACGCACTGAGCAAGCTTGTTTTGCTTGAATTGCACTCTTTATCTGCAAATGCTCAAAAAGAAAATTTGAAAGATAAATAACCTACAAATGAAAGCAACTTCACGCTGCAAAGCCGACTATCTGGAAGCCACGGTTAACTACCAACCTCCCATAAAGCCTCAATATCAGTGTCAGTGCCATTTAAAAATCTGCAATTTCGTCCCAGAACTTCGTGCCTAGAGTAACCTACAAAAACAGAAGGGAAAAATAAATTTTAAACTGCTTGTTCCTTTGATGTTGTGTTTATGATCTAGGCATAAACAATCAAGGGCAGCACTAGATTGTGTAACATGAGTTAATTGAAACACATTATTGCATAAGTATTTAGTTGTCAAGATCAAGAAGCCTTGTCGTAGAACAATGCTGAAATTTTAAGGTGTTCATGTGAATATTATTTGCATTTGTAGGAATAAGACAATGCAGGGGGGAAAATGAAGGGCGAATTATTTCTAGAGATCACTAAAATAAATAGATAGATTGCAGAAAGCAATCTTGTATTGTGCTCCACTTGTAGATAACCTGAACGGGTTTCTAAGTTTCTTATGACGAGGGTGTTTATCCTTGTGCTAGATTCTATGATTGCTCGTCTCTTGATTTCTCTTCTTCCTGTTAGTTTGATTTATATAGAATAGAAGTAAGAAAATGTGGTGCGAGTAGTATGGACAGCAATGCATTTCTCGATTTGCTTATACTGTTATGCATAATGGTACAGCCATCTAGTCCATTGGCATTACATTACTACAAAGATATTACAAAACATCGCAAAATTAGAGTGAGAGAGGTATAGACTTCATGTCTTCTCTAAATATCTTTACTGCCTTTCTACATAACGGATAACTCATCGGAAAATTTAGTGACTATCAGTCCAGGGTTTCTTTTAATTTCAAAATAATTACAAACAAAATGAAAATATACACACTAACAGATTACAGATGTCGGAATAAGAGCTCACAAATACTTCTCTAAAATTTTCTGAATGAACTAAAATGGAAACAATAAAATACTTAGTAGAAATGTTTTCAAGTGTAGGATAGAATCATATAAAGTAATAAAACAATGCAAAGGTCATAGAGATTGTGCTTACTGTAAATGAAGTCTACAGCTTTGCAAGTTATGCAAGTGTACTAAATGAAGTTTGAGAGAGAAGAGGAGGACGTAGTTTTTACGTCGGAGGGAGGCGGAGGAGGGAGGCAGAGGAGGTGTCAAAATAGAAGGCGCTGCGAGCTGTGAGCTGCGAAGAAGGAGGGAGGCGAAGAAGGAGGGAGAAATTGAAGGCACTGCAAGCTGATAGCTGCAAGCTACGAAGGAGGAGAGATGCGAAGGTGGATGGAGGCGGAAGAGTAGGGACGCAGTGTTGATTTGGGGGTTTTAGAGAGAAAAATTGATTTAGGTTTTTTTTTTTTTACGAGGATTTTGTGAATGAGCGATTTAGAGGAGAAAGATTGAAGAGCGGGTCGGGTCCCCCCCTTTTTTTAAGACTTAAATCTGAAGAGGTCTAAGCGGGTCTAGTCCGCCTAAACCCGCTTAGACCGACTAATCGCCGCCTAGACATGATTTGAGCCGCCTAGCACCAATTGCCAATTTTCTTAAACACCTAGACCCTAGGCGAGGCGTTGGGGGGCCGCCTAGTGCCTAGGCGTCGCCTAGGCCGCTTTTTAGAACACTGGCTCTTGCTAAGAGACTTGAAAGTGATCTAATTATCAAAACTGTAGGGTAAATGGAGTTAAAAGCTATTGAGTCAAAAGCTTTAACATCCAAATTGTTTTGAGATTTAGAATCCAATTGGAGCCATAGAGAAGTTTAAACTGAAGCATCAATTTTAGGCAATTGGCATACTTTAGATAATTTGAAAAGTTCTATGTAAATTTTGTTAATATATAATTCATTCCAATTTTGATGATGCTATATTTTCATAATTTACTTAGAATCATCTTATTATTTCAAAAGAAAGTGTGAAAACTTGTCGATGTGTTTCTGATGTTTAGAATATCGTTATATCATTCCAATTTTGATGTTATATCTCTTTTATGGATTCATGTTTCATTTCAATTTTGATGATTCAGAATTAATCATAATTGATTTGACTGTTTTATCATTATAATATGAAACATAGTATAGTTCTTGTGTAGAAACTATAATAGTTCTTGTTCTTTATTTTGTTAAAGAAACTTGATTGTGATGCTTGCGTTGCATTTTGCTAAGTTATCGTTGAATTGTACTAATTTTTTTAGTGGAACTAGATACTTTATGAAATTTGCTAGAATTCTTAGAGATGTGTCTCTTGATATTCTTGTTTTCAATAAGCTAGCAAAGATGGAGGAGTTGAATCTGTCAACATAGATTTCAGAATAATGATTTGCTCAAAATGAAGGAGTTAACATAAAGAAGTTTGCAAGGATATAGTTTTGGTTTATTTCTCTCGAGAATAAATTTTTCACTTGCTTGGTAAAACTTCTGTTGAGTTTAAGACTCTTGTGTTCATGAGCTTAAGACTCATATTTTGTTCTTGAAGTTTATTTGCTTTGGTTGATTTTGAACTATGACAGGTTTTCTCTAGTTGGTTTAGTCATTGTGAACTATTCTGTTTTGATATGGTCTTTGAACTATTTGATTATTTTGGTTCAGTCTCATTTGAACTATTCGAGTTATAATTGACTTAGTCTATGAACTATATTATTTTGTGATCCAATGATTTGACGGGGCATTGCCTAATATATTGAGAATATAGGAGGAGATTGTTGGATATATAAGTATATTTTCAATATAATAGAATATTATTGTGTTAATATTCAATGGGGCAACACGTGCTTTGCATGTGTTATCTGTTAAATTGTTGGACCGGGTTGAGTGGGCATAAAGTCCAGTATCCTAAACCCAGTTCATCTCATTTAAATGCTAGTCTAGAGGTAGTTCCCTGTGATATTCCAATTACTGATAAGCAGAGTATAATATCTTAAGCGGCTATGAGATATAAATCCTAACCCTAATTACTCATCTTGATCTAACACTATGTTCCTCCAATGACACATTAAAAACTCATTCTCCGCAACCAAAATTCATGATCCACACCATTCAAGTTGATCTTTATATCATAAAATATCGAGTGAAGAAAAATGACTAAATTTGAATATGTTTTGCACATTGATCATGAAGTCACAAAATGAACGGTTTTCAATACAATTGTTGCAATTACTAAATACATAGGCAAAACAAATTCAACTTATATAATACTAGTAATTTACACGTGCGATGCACGTTTTAATAATTTCAAAAAATAAAAATAAAACTCTGACGTTGTAACGCCCCGAATACCAAAATACGGTAATTTGGAGCTCAACAGGATCTACACTTCACTTCTTACAATTTTACAAAGAATTTTGAAACTTTTATTACATCATTGTTCTTTTACATCAATAATGCAGTGGAAAATAAATGAAGTACAACATGATAAATATATAATTTCAACAACTTGAACATGTAACTAATCATCAACATCAAATTCATCTCTATATCTCCTTGTAAGATCCATGTCCTTCATATGAAACTGTAGGCACGTTAGTTACTTACAACCGACGCAATGTTACAAACAACGATCCTCTCCATGCTGTATTATAACGAAATCTCTTACTTTAACAAATCAAAAACTTGAATGCATATAAAAGTGTAAAGAGTGAATACCCTAGATATGTTAGTGTATGACATGACTTAATGCCTAATGCAGGTGTTATACTACAATGACACTAATGCATACTTGTTCAGATTCTATGCATCCCATACTACATAGGTCCTAGGTCAAGCACTTACGTACTTCACATTAAAGGGTTTAATCCCTCGCCATGATAACCACCTAGTAATAAAACAAAGTTTAGACATTCTACGAGTACGGATTCCAGTCCCGGAGATCCACCGTCCGACTATACAGAATCCTCATCGTGCGAACATCCCGCAAGTGTCCCTCTAGCCCCGGTATACACATATACACTGGAGTACGACCTACTATCCGCCCGACTATTCATGATCCTAGAATCTACCGCCTGATCAATCATAATCCCAGATTTAATTAAGGCTCGCCTCCATCGCAAGCAACCACAGTCCCGGAATCCACCGCCCGATTGGGTCTATAGTCCTAGAATTCACTGCCCGAAGGCCCTCCACTTACGTTTGCCCAAGTTTATTACATCTTCACTTAGTGCCCAATTCTTAAGTTTGAACATGAATAAATAATACTACCTAGAGATAGTTTACCCTCCTACCGGTCTTACACAAAAATACCGAGAACGACACCCTTATTGGCAACTTCTCAAAAATCAATTATTCATTACCATTACTTTTGCCGGTACCTAGGTATCACTAAGCCTCTAGAATCAACATCTTTTCATGTTCAACAACTTTGGTGTCACGCCCCGCTTCCCAAAATACGGAAAAACGAGCCCGTGACGAAGGCCCAACGAATGATATTAACATCATCCATAAGCTGTACCAGTCTTAACTCAACAACATGAAAGGAATAGTCACAACCACGCAGACAAATATAATCACATAAATAATAACTAAGATAAAAACATACAGTAGTCAACATATGAAAAAAAAAACAACAATTATGAGTCAACAAGCCTGGGATACAAAGTTCAACAAAATAATAACAATGCGATAGAAGAATAACATAGAAGAAGATAATTTATTTTAAAGCGGCTCCTGCTCCAATCCAAGAAGAACTGCTCACCAATACCTTCTGGCAATTCTCCTTGTGCACCTATAGCTGGATCAACTAAAGTGGAAAAGAAAATATCCTTAGACCAAGTAATGGATAGCAAGTAGTGAAAAGCAAAGAGTAAGGGAACATGGTACATCAAAGAGTATGAAGCAAGATCAAAGTCCAAAAGCAATAACGATATCAACAAACAATGGTCAAGTGTACAAGTGTCAACTTAAGTTTATTAGCATTTTGTTTTCCTATCTAGTACACGTACTACTGCGTCCCATACCACAGGTTCGGTGCACGCAAACAGTATACGTTTTAGACATAGTGGTGGGATCTATAGAGCATGTACTCGGTGCAAAGAGATAACATGATAACAAGGTAACAAGTTCATGAGTATTTTTCCACCTTCCATGTCAACAGTAAGAGTACACAAGAAGGGCCCTACCGAGTATATTTTCTGAGATTATCTACTACTAAGTCAACCCTTATTAACCCCGGCTTGTTTAATATTTTATTATTTCATTCATGGTCATGCAAGTGTATGTAAGAGTTTCAAGGCGACGATAGGAATGCAACAAAGTGATACAAAGCATGGTAACATACAAGTAATTGTAAATCTGAAAAGGGCAGACGCAACAGTACTAAAACAGCAGTAACTCATAAACTACAACTCGGAATTCGATTCCGTCAAAAGGGATAGTAAACTAGACATCTGGGGATACGATTTATATTCAACAAGTTTTTATTAATTCTGACTGTAACTAGGTCAATTATCCAAATCGTTACAGGTTAACCGTTCTTGCAGCAACTTATAGTCAAAGTTTAATGGGTGAAAACTAGGTGTAAAATCAATATAAAAATCTAAAAAAATTAGGAATGGATCCTAAGCATGTCTACTAAGTTCCTGGAGAGTTTCATGGCATTATACTACTGTTATCATGGTGTTTCAACTGAAAGTGGTGTCGGTGTTTTCTTAATTTGCAATCTGAAAAGTACAGACCAGCAATGACTAAAACTGCGATATCTCACAGCTCTTAGATCGGAATCTAGATCCATCAAGTGTGCTGGAAACCAGATTCATTAGGCTACAATTCTCTTTTATATTGTTTTGGTTGATTCCTATTGTAACAGGGTCAAACCTCAGTACAAAACAGAAAAGGCACCAAGACATAACAAAAATCATCATATATAATTGTCAAAGTGAATAATCAACATGTTCTAGTTATCACGCAATGCATTAATATTAAGGTACAGCAAGTTGAGATGAAATTCTACTGTATACAAGGCAAGATTATCTTTTCTCGATTCAATTCATGAGATCTCAATCAATCAACATGTATTCATATCATTTTATATTTCTCATATGCAAGTTCTAGTCAATTTGTTCATGTCGTGTGTGCATGCAAGTTTGGGTGAATTAATGGATATTGGCACGAGTCAAGAATACTTCAGGTTAGCTCGTGTAAACCCTAGATATTCCCAACAAAAGGTACACAAACAATATACGATAATCGAAACAGACCTACTTGCGGAGGAGATCAATAATCTTAAACTAGAAAAATAAACCGAGTTCAAGTGGACTTGCCTTTTATGTGAGAGATATGAATATGCAAAAAGGAATAACGGGATCGAAATCCCGGGCAACGCTCCAAAATACGTGCGAGACACGTACAAAACACCAAACGACGAACTCCTAAACAACAACCAACAACAAGAGCAACACAGCGGATCCCACAGAATAGCAAAACACCGAACACCCAAAGTGACCAATTAGCACACCACCACACACCGAATCCAAGGCAAAACACCACATAGCAAACCCAGATCCAAGGAGACAAAACACCAAACACCAAAATGAGCCAATGGGGGCTCGTCTTCCACCTTTGATAGAGAGAGATAGAAAAAAAGAGAACGGCAGGACTCTGGCAAAGCTTGGAATGGTGCGACACCACGGCGGCGACGACTGCGAAGATGTCAACGTTGTGGTTAGGAAGCGACGGCAACAGCCACGCGAGCTCTATTTTACCGCTCGAAAACATGGGACGATGATGACGACGGGGTTCGGGGCTTGGACAATGGAGGTGACGAGGGATGAGTTGAGCGGAAGGCTTGAGCGGCGGCACTGACGTTGGAGGGAAGCTCGGGGTGTGAGTTTGGTGCCAAACGGAGGAAGGAGACGATCGGTAATGGTGGAGCTTCTATGATGAAAACGAGGGAGACTGGAGCGAGAGATTGAAGGACGAAGGGTTGCAGAAGTTGCAGACGACGAGGGAGGAACAAAAAAATGGCGGAGCTTCGGCAATGGAACTTGGCAATGGAAACAACTCACAGAGGCATAAGCGGTTGCAGGCAAAGTGGGTGGGTTCGAGCGGAGGCTCGAGGTTGAAGACGAGCGGAAGGGGGAGAAGATGACTGCGGCGGAGGCTGGCCACGATGATGGCCGAAGCAGAGTGACGAGGAGGATGGAGGTTGAGCGGGAATGGTTGGGTCGCGAGGCTCGAGGTCGGAGGTGGGAGACGAAGGGGGAAAGTCTGTTTCGATTGGGAAAAAAACAGAGAGGGGAGAGAGGAAGGGAGGAGAGAGATAGAACAGTAGGGGTGTTAAATAAAATAATAATATAATAGTGGGTAGTTGGAGATAGTGGGGGGATCATAGAGATACGGAAAAGTGTGCAGTTGAGGAGATCTTGGTTAGTTGTTAGGGAGAATATGAGTTTGTGGGTTTGGGTAGACTAGGATTTGGGTTTAGAATCCAATAAGGAGATAAATTTGGGTAGACAATATAATGGGCTTGCAAATAGATTGGGCTAACAACAGATAACAAGAATAGTAATAATAATAACAATAATACAATAAATTGTAACAGAAGGCCCACAACAAGCCCAAGATCCAAAATACATTAAAATAAAAAAGAGAACACTACAAAAATACAAGAAAAATCCATACAATCGGAAACAGGGGTTACATTGGGGTACTCATCCCCTTATAATTCATATTCTCAAATTTCATGTATTCATAATTTTATTCAAATTCTTTCATGCATTCTTATTCATTCATCAATAGGTACAATCTCAACCTATTCATTTTCACAAACAATTTTCATATTCATCCAAAACTTTCTTGAATCAAGTTAATTATGATTAAGACATAATCTCTTTAAAATTTATCTTTGAAAATCAATCTCATCATCTTCCTTTGATTTATTTTGAACTAATCTTAATATCTTAATCCTATATATATATGTCTTTCTTAAGTTCACATTTCATCTACTCATGAATAAGATCTTTACTTTTCCAAAATATAACTTAAAACAGTGAGAATATATTTTCAATCAAGTCATTTAAGTAAAATTGCAAAAAAAAATGCATTTTATGCTATTTGTAAAAATCATAGAAAATTGTGTACTTTACAAAACTTAGCATTCTTTATATCAAACTGAAGGTATACAAGTATACTTTTATTTTGTAGTGATAAGTTTTCTCGAAATACCATATCTATAACCCTGAATTCTTCAGAATATACAGTGGGGTCGAGATATTGAAATACTGCTACTATACAGTCTTGTAAAATTCATATAAAATCCAATTCTTTATGATTTTCGTGCCAAGAAAGTTATATTCTGGATTCCAGATCGCGCAGAGTTTGAGTTCCATGCCGGGGAGATGTGCCTTGGCCGAACTGCAGTTGATCAGGAGGTTTGTGCGATGGAATTGCATTCAGGCTGTGAGGCTACGCCTCTAGTGGTTCGGGATTTCCTGGATGCTTTTCCAGAGAAGTTGCCTGGCTTACCTCCTGATAGGGATGTAGAGTTCGGTATTGAAGTTTAGCCGGGTACGGTGCCTATATCGAAGAGTCCCTTCCGGATGGCACCGGTTGAGTTAGCTGAGCTTAAGGTGCAGATTAAGAAGTTGCTTGATTTAGGTTTCATCAGACCCAGTGTTTCGCCTTGGGGTGCTCTAGTCCTTTTTGTCAACAAGAAGGATGGTAGTCATCGACTGTGTGTGGATTATCGGGAACTAAACAGTGTTACTGTAAAGAACCGGTATCCGTTGCCCAGGATCGATGATTTGTTTGATCAGTTGAGTGGGGCTGCAATTTTCTCAAAGTTGGATCTTTGTTCTAGGTATCACCAAGTCAAAGTGAAGGTGACTGATGTACAGAAGACTGCTTTTAGAACCAGATATGGCCACTATGAGTAGCTTGTGATGCCGTTCCGGGTTATGAACGTGCCTATTGTATTCATAATTCTTATGAACCGGGTCTTTTCTCAGTTCTTGGATAGATTTATGGTGGTCTTCATTGATGATATTTTGGTGTATTCTCGGAATTAGGAAGATCATGCTGAGCATCTTAGAGCGGTTCTGTAGACTTTGAGAGAGAATCAGCTCTATGGGAAACTCAGCAAGTGCGAGTTTTGGCTCGACAGAGTTTCATTCTTGGGGCACATTATCTCAGGCGATGGTATTTCTGTGGATCCAGCCAAGGTTGAGGCTGTGAAGGATTGGCCTGTTCCCAAGTCAGTTTCAGAAGTCAGGAATTTTCTTGGTTTAGCTGGCTATTATCAGAAATTCGTCCAAGATTTTTCAAAGATAGCAGAACCGTTGACTAAGTTGAATGGGAAGCATCAAAAGTTCTGTTGGTCTGATAAGTGTGGTGTGGCTTTGTTGATTTGAAGAACAAATTGACGTCAGCGCCTGTGTTGACTATTCCAGATGGTTCAGGCGGATTTGTAACTTACTGTGATGCTTCTGGTAAGGGTCTTGGAGCGGTTCTGATGGAGAAGGGCCGAGTCGTTGCGTATGCATCGAGGAAGTTGAGGCCGCATGAGAAGAACTATCTGACTCATGACTTGGAGTTAGCTGCAATGATCTATGCTTTGAAGCTGTGGAGACATTATTTACTTGGGGACCGAGTGGAGATCTTTACAAATCACAAAAGTCTCAAGTACGTCTTCACCCAGAAGGAGTTAAACATGAGGCAAAGGCGTTGGTTGGAACTTATGGCCGCTTATGACATCAGTTTGCAATACCATCCTGGTAAAGTAAATTTGGAGCTAGATGCTTTGAGCAGGAGACCGGCAGTTATGTTCTTGACTCAGCAGAGGGATCTGATTGAGCAGATGCGGAGGTTGGAGTTGGAGGTTTTGTTGCCAAGTTCTAATCGGAGTTGTTTGGTGTTGTAACCCCTGTTTTCCCAAATAAGTATTTTCTATGTATTTTTCTGTATTTAAAATTTGTTGTAAATATTTTTTTTTCGTTTTCAAATTCACGTTAAAGTGTATTATTGATCTTCTGTTAAAATCTATTTTCAATCAATAACTTCATTTGTAGCTATTTACTATGATCTTGATTCCTATTATTATTATTGTTACTGTTGTTGCTATTATTATTTTTTGTTATTATTATTATTAGCCCGAAAGTGCTCTAAATTATCTGAGATTTTTTTTATAATTATTTTAAAATGGATTTTAAACCCTATATCCTATTTTAAACCCATTTAATACCCATACCCATTTAGTCAACCCTATCAGATTTTACCCATTGTTTATTAAACCCAAAACCCATTCTTTTAAAACCCATTTTAAAACCCCTTCAGCCCAAACGCGTTTAAATTCCTACCCTGACGCGTCTAACCTAGGGTTGGCATTCGGGTCGAACGGGCCGGGCCGGGCCGGACCTGTCCGGGTTCGATGTTGACTTGGGCGGGTTCGGGCCGGGTTGGTTGCTTAACCGGGTCGGGCCGGGTCGGGTCGAAAAGTAGAAATGGCGACCCGCCCAACCCGGGAACCCTTTCGGGTCCAATCCGGGTCGGTTCGGGTCGGGTCGGGTCGCGGGCTGGCCCGTTTAGATTGTTTTTTTTTAATCTTAAAAAAATAAAATAAAAATAATAAACAGTAAAAATCGTAATAATAATAATAAGATTGTAAGAGTGAATTTGCCAAAAAATTTGAAATATTATTAATATGATTTCAAGTTATACAAGTTACACAATTTCTAATAAGAAATAAAGAATTCACGAATTTGTTTTATAAACATATTTCGTATATACAATTTCAATTCACTTCAATATTTATAATTTGAAATAACAAGCAAAGGTCTAATACAATTTTTTTAACTATTTACAATTGTCTTCAAGTTGGTGGCCTTCAATTTGTTGTTGTTGACTTGTTGTTGTTCAGTTGTTGGTATTACCATATTGAATTCTTCATTTTGGTTGCTATTGTTGTTGTTGTTGTTGTTATTCCGGCGAGTTGCTCCCACTTGTGGATGTAGATAATGCTTTTCCTTGTGTCATATCTTTAGCCTTCAGCCAGTCTTATGTGCAAACGAGCATCTCTAACGAATCGGGCTTCAAGCGATTCCTGTAATCAGTTAGAACCCTACCACTTGAAGAAAATGCACTTTCAGAAGCAACTGTAGAGACAGGAGAAGTTCGTAAATCTTTAGCCATATATTAAGAATACTATAAGTGTGTTCATGGTCTTTCCACCATTGTAAAATATCTAGTGAAGAAGAAGAAGACTCAGAATCTTGTTGGTTATACCAATTTAATTCATTTGGTTGATTAGTCCTAGGTTTTTTGGATTGAATTTGTGCAAGTAAATTAAATGTTCTATCATCAAATTTACTCTTACCCTTACCTTTGAAACTACCAGAAGAAGAACTAACTACAGAAGTTGTACTACTAAAAGCCAAAGATTTATCATAATAATCATATAAGTTATTTAATGTAGATTCAAATTTAACTAAGAAAGAAGTGCAATCAATTTCTATTTCTATTTTTACATTTTCTCCAAGTAATGCAAAAAACATTTCAATCAAACTCTTTGTACCTTCTAACTTGATACGAGGCTCCATAACGGTAGCAACACAAATCAACATAGGAGGAGGATAAAAATACTTCAAAATTTTTTTGTATGCAGGTTTTACAATATCACCAACAAAAGTATCATTTAACATTTCATTAAATATTTGCATCATAGTAACTATTGAAATAAAAATGATACTAGAAATAGATTCATATGATTTTGAAAATTTTAAAGTTGCGGTTTTAAAAGGTTCTAAAAATTTCAACAAAGATTCGGCATAAAACTGATCGGTGGGAGTCATTTTAAAATTTGGCATATTTTTTGCGATACAAATATCATTTACAACTGCTTTATATTCGGTAACAACATGTAGTAAATCAAAGGTAGAGTTCCATCGGTGTTTAACATCCTTTGGAAATCTTCTAAAAGGTATATTTGAAATCCTACACCAATTTTTCCATTCTTGAAATACGCAGGGACTTAATGCAATAAAATGTACAAAATTTTTAATTTTAAGTATATATGGAACGGTTATTTTTAATGCATCTTGAACACATAAATTTAAAATATGACATGCACATCTAATATGAAAAATATTATCAGATGGAGGATTTAATGCGGATTTTAAAGTAGTAATTGCTGCATTGTTGTTAGATGCATTATCAAAACTAATACACATAATTTTATCGCGAATGTGAAAACATCACAAATTTCTAAAATACGGTTTGCTATTTCAGCGCCACTACGGGGATAGGACAACGCGGCAAGTGATATGATTCTTTTTTGAAGAGTCCAATCATTGTCGATCCAATGATAGATTATTCCCATCATTGGAATATTGTTGACAACCGTCCAACAATCCGAAGTTAAACTAACTCTACAAGTTAAACTCCATAAAATTGCAATCAAAGCATCCTTCATTTCAATGTACACTTTAAAACAATCCGATTTGCAAGTATTTCTCGAGATTCTTCTAAAATGAGGGTTTAAGGCCCTTTGATTAAAATTTTTCAAGTCCCTACTCTCAGGATAGGAAAATGGTAACTCTTCCTTTATTACTAATCGGGTCATTTGCCGATGAACAAGATTGGGATCATAAGGGTGGCTATCAACTAGACCGGTCTTAGGGTTGATTTTTTGTTGGCCGGGTGGTTAACAAGAAGGTCTTTATGGTTATATTGGATGTGTCTACTAATTGTACCGGTGCCATCACCCCTCTTAAATTTGTATGCCTTGGAACATGTTTTACAAACTTTCAAACCTATACACGGATTTTCTTCATCCAGGATAAAATCGTAAAATTTATGCCAATCACTACTTTCCCCTCTACTTTTTCTACCATTACGGGGTTGTGTTGTTTCGGTTGGTTGTTTTTGTTGTTGTTCTTCTTCTAATTGTATGTCTCCTACAACCTCATCGTGTGTACCCCATTATTGGGTAGGAGGATCATGGTACTTTTCGGCGGGCTCACTAATGGAGACAATTGGTGGCCTACGGGAAGTGCCGGTGAAATCTTGCCCACTTTGGCTACGACCTCTACCGCGTGATCTAGACATAATGTAGTAATGTATGTAAAAAAAAACTACACAATATAGGAGCGATGAGTTATAAAAAAAATCTAGAAAACAAGAGGGTTGAGATAGAAAAGATTAAAAACCCAACAAAAATTATAACTCCAACAAAAATTAAATAAGAAAAGAGATATGAAATTTTGATACCGTTCACCGTGGATACGCATATATAAAAAAATCCGTGAAAATAAGAATAGAAGTAGAAGTAGAAATAAGCGATTCCGGAATTGAAAAGTTGATGAGAGCTTGAAGGAGAGTTAAAGACTTGATCACTTGGAGTTGGACGAGAGTTGAAGACGTTGTTGAATTTTGATTTCGATACGATCGGAATTTGATCGTGTATATGCCTTGAAGACTTGCTTGTTGAATACTTCAATTGTTCACAAATTGCTTAGAAATGAGTTATAATAGTAGAGAGGGTAAGAGAGTTTTTTGTGAATTTTTTGATGGGGTTTGGAGGGGGGGTATTTATAGGGTTAAAATAACAAAAAAAAAAAAACAAAAAAACCAAAAAAACAGCTATAAGAGCCGTTTTGGCTCTTTGTTGTACAGTACCCAATGGTAGCCCCTTTTGCGACCCGTTGGACCCGTTCGGGTCAATGGTTGGCGGGCGGGTTGGGGAATTTAACCGGGTTCGCGGGCTGGATTGGGCGGGTTGGATCCGATATTTCGGCAACCCGGGTCGACCCATTATTGTTCACGGGTTCGACCCGAACCCGAACTGCCGTTTTGTGGGCCAGGTTATATGGGCGGGTCGCAGGCGGGTCGGCGGTTGACCTGGCCCACTTGCCATCCCCAATTTAACCCCAACCCCTGTTTAACTTATAACCATACCCATTCTTAAACAACCCAGTCCCATTAAGCCTATACCCTACCCGTTATTAAAACAACCCTACCCCATTCCCTCATATTTAAACCAACCCATATTGCCTGTTCATCTCCTAGCTAGCCGCCAACGCTTCATCACCTCCATCTCTCTCCTGTTCCCCCTAACCCATCTGTGCACCCCACTACCGCCTTCTTATCCTCTCCGCCCTATCCTCCGTGCCTCCGCGACACTGCCTCCAGCCAACTGCCTGCCGCACCAAACCCTGTCGCGACTGCTGCAGCCAGCCACGACCCCCACCACAGTCCCCTGCTGTCTTCATCCACGACAGCCTACCGCAACTATCCCCCTGTGCGCGTTGCCTCTCCTTGTTGTGTAGCCAGTGTGCCGATAGCAGCTAGTCTCCTCTGAGCGTGCTGCCCTGCCCCGGTGCATCGCCAGCTCGTCCCCCTGCCTCTCTTCTCCGTCAGCCAGCAAAACCCCAGTCGCCACCCTCCGGCACCCCTCGAACGCAGCAACATCCCTGTCGGCGATCCCTCGGCCGTTCCCCGGCACTGCCATCATCGTCCCCTCTCGGCACAGTGCACCCTTTTGCCATGGAGTTGCTGTTTTTATGGGTTGTTCTTGGAGTCTTGATCTTTTGATTGTGGACCGTCTGATCCCTTTGAGTTATGATCACCATCCGATCTTGTGATCTTCATCTTGATTGATTGATTCTTGGCCGTCAGTTGGATCTTGATCATCATGCTTGATTGGATGTGGGCCGTCGATCTCCTCTTGATCATCCGATTAGATCCTAGCCGTCTGATCTCTTCTTGATCGTTGATCATGATGACCATCAATTTGCTTTGATTGCAGCCATTCGATCGATCGATCTTGATGTTCATCATTATCTTCATCATCAAGAAAATCTAACCGTCCGATCTGATCCGATCATCTTGATCTTCGATCTCAGCCGTCCGATTGTGTTCGTGATCTCGATCGTATTCATCTTGTTCGTGATCGTGTGTTCGTGATTGGTCTGTGATCCGTTCATTGTCTTTGTGTTCGTGCCTCGGGATCCGTTCCTGTTATTCTTGGTTTTCGTTGCTTTCATCCCCTATTAAGGCAAGTAACTTGTATTAAATTCCTTTGCATATACAAGTACTAAATACCGCTTGTAGTGTAGTTGGGTTCTAGAGACAACTCCTGTGTGTGTTATGTTTGATGGGTTTCGTTTCTATTGTTCTATTTGACCATAGTTGCTTCACGACACAAGTGGACAAGAAACAACTTAGGTTTTGTCCGTTCTTGATTTGATCATGTATATGAACTATTTGTGAGAATTTGGGCGTTTGTTGAGATCCATGTGTTAGACTTATTTTGGATATGTTAATTACCCTATTTCATGTTGTTTGTACACTTGGTAGACTCGATTTCATATTTGGTTGTGTTTGAATCAAGTTTCGTTTGAATTATATTGATTTTGGTTTTTGAGGAAATTCTTCATTTTGCCAATAAGCTGTCTTGATCAGTAATTTAGACCATATTAAGGTCAGAATCTTAATTTCAGTATAAAATATGAGTTTTAGAGAAATTCTTCTTCTTTCCAACCCCTCTAATCTTGATTGATTTTGTTTTCGTATGTGTGAGATATGACTGTTTTACTACAGAGGTGTAGATCAATTCCAGATTTCGTTTCTTGATGATTTTGATGACTTAATTATTTTGATACTTGTACTACACATATTATTTTAATCTGTAACTTTGGTCATTATTTCTATATCTATCTAGGAATTACCCAGAATTTTGGTGGATTTTATTGATGAGTTTTATATGCCGTTTAATGCTTGTTTATGAAAGCTATACTTGTTATATTTTGCTCGCTGTTCTGTAAAGAATCATATTTTTACCATATTTTCTTTTACTGTATGAAAAATATTTTTGAAATATGAAAGTTAGATTAATTTGTCTATTTTCATCTTCCTTTGGTGGATTTGGATTTCGTTTCACGACTTGCGAGATATTACTGTTTTCGTACAGCAGTGTTGGGAACTCCAGATTTGCCAAACTACAACTTCTTGATGTTTTCTGATTTTGTTTGACTAAACTAACCTTTCTGAAAAATTATGAAACTTTATATTTTGATGCTAGACATATAGGGGAATACCCCAGATTTTTTCTGGAATTTATTATGGTGGTTTCTTGCTGTTTTCCTGTACTTGAATAAAATTTACTGATTTCTGGCTGAACGTATTTCCTGGTTTAGTTTCAGTTTTGAGTTGTGATTTTGTGAAATACTATATGACTTATATATGCTTTCTGGATTCGGTTGGAAGTCTATTTCACAGATTCCTTGACGGATCCATATTTGAATATTTGTAGTAGCAGGAATCACTGTTTTAGTACAACACTATCTTGTTGTCCTGAATTAGAAAACTAGTTATTTTACCCTGTTATGTGTTATCTTGTACCTGTACTTATTTATCTTGCACCCTGAACCTGATACATTTTTATACCCTGTTATCCATGCTTTGTTTTGAGACACATACATGCATGCCTAATTATAATAATAAATGACCAAGCCGGGGTTAAGGGAAAGATCTAGTAGTGAAAAATATAGAAACGTGTACTGAGAAGCGGACCTGTGTCCTACCTGCCTGTTACGTGTTTATGAATACATGATTCACGATCTTGTTATCTGTACCTGAATGCATGCTTCCCTATAGGAAGATGTACTCGGAAGAGAGCCATTAAGTTCTACCTGTTCTTGTTCCTGTTATCCTGATCCCTGAGTACACTGCCTTATGGACTCCACTACAAAATCTAAAGCGAAACTGTTTGTTGTAGCAACCATGTATTATGTTTTTGGGGCACATAAAGTGCTACCTAGATAGTAATAACACAAGACATGACATGACATAACCTGATTTCCTGATTTCCTGTTTTCCTGATTACTTGTTCCTGATCACCTGATACCTGATTACCCTGTTACATGATTACCTGTATCTATTTACCTGTTACATGATACATGTTTACCTGTTTACCTGTTCACTTGACACTTGATACTTGTTACATGTACCTGTTCGTATACCATCTTTCTTGATTCTACTTGCTTGATTCATGTTACATAATACATTTCTGTTGATACACTTATACCATGCTATGCTTGTTACTTAGAATTATCTATCCCATGTACTTGTATCCTACATTATAAGTGGCCCGTAACTTGCAATTGACGGGTACTTGTTTTCTTTTTCCTTCTCCTGCAATTTACTAATTGTAGATCAGAATGGTCAGCTGCCCGATGGCATTGGAGATATGAGATATTAGTGTTGGATTTCCTGCTTTATTATTATTAATTTTTGCTTATTTGAATAAAATGTACTTGATTACTTAGATAATTATCTTGTATTTGGGCGATGTGACCCGGGATATTTGACTTGTCTTGATTCTGATTTATTTGAGTTTAATACATTTTTGGCTTCGAGTAAATTTCTGTTGGTATCTTGTTTCAATTATGCATGCCTGGTTGTTTCTTTGCTTCCAACTCTAATTATTCCTGTGATATGTTGTAAAGATTCCTGAACAGCTTATGGATGATGAAAATCATTCGCTGGGCTTTTGTCGCGTATCTGTATTCCGTATTCTTTTTGGGAAGTAGGGTGTGACAGTGTTTTTAGTGGTATCAGAGCCTAGCTTTAGCTAATGTATTAGTTGCCTAATATATTAGACAAGCTTGGCTAATGTATACATGAATGAATTATAATCAACATTGATCTGATACTAGTTTTATTCCATTCATTTGATCCCTTCCTATTCGATTTCTTTGATTCATTGTTTCTTCCATCTTTTTTAGTCGTTCTCATTTGTTGATTTTTTATTGGGTATAGTTTCGTTCTTTCCGTACCCATATTCCTTTGATTGTTTCATTCATTTTGCATTATTCTTCATATTATCTGTATGTATTGTGTTTTCCTCATCCTTGATCATCAATTCTTTTTCTTTTGTTTTTGATTCTATCTTAGGTGTTGTCCTTATTTATTCTTTCCCTGCTCATGTTCTTTTTTATTCCGGTGCGAGTAATCTCTTATTTCAGTTTGTCTCGTTGATTCCCTCTTATTTCAGCTCGGGTACCATTCATTGCTTTCTGTGCCTTGCATTCATCCTCACTAGTATAATGCACATGCGGTGCATGTCTATAAAAAAGATTAAGATCTGTGATTCTTCAGCCAACAAACAATTACATTCATATTTCAACAACATCAGTTGAGATACTACATACATCCATCATTGAAAAGAATAATGAACATTACTAACAATTGGCTGTCAAAACAACAGCTTGCAAATTACATACCATCAGTCATCCAAAAAGATTAAAAAGGAAAAAAAGAAAAACCCAGCCAGAACTATTGATAAAATTCTACAATTGGGGGATACAACTGCACACCTTCACTACAAAATCCACAACCTTGCATAAGATCCAAAACCTAAACCGAAAACACCGATCTGTCTTCAATCCAAACAGCGAGTTGTAGATGTTAACGCATCAGAAAAGATCTCTACCTAGCTTCACTAGTTTTTTTCTTGGACTCACAGTATCAACAGTTGGTGCTGCAAGCAGGCGCTAATGTGGCTCATCATAATCATCATCATCATCATCATCATCATAACACTGTCACCCATTCCTGATGAAGCTATTGACTCTTATCCATCTGATTTTAGGATGACCGGATTAACAGGTTAGATATATGAAACTTAGAGCCTCATTTTAGAAAAAAATCAATATTTTTCTCGTCTACTTTTGAACTTCAAACCTTTTTTTTCTAATTAAAATCACGAATTTTCTCCCAAGATCAAACAAAAATAAAACTATAATATCATAGTCACTACATCTGGTGTGCTATCTGAGATAAGATATTCTTCATAGCACCAAACAAATTTCTTTAAAAATAAGGAGTAAAAGAATTGTGCTCCAGACAATGGTTCAGGATAGCATTATGGTTTTAAAAATTTTGATCCTTAATTACATCCAGATGACAGATTCTTTAATGTTAGCTTCATTAATAAGAACTAAAATAAAACGTACGGTTAAAGAGAGAGTACCAGAGAGTTCCAGATGCTCTAGACAATATCGTACTGCTGCAATCTGAATATTCTCAGGAAGAAGGCAATCGCAATATGAACCTGATATTTAGGAAGAAAAAAAATATCACTATTAAACGATCCGGCAACGACATAACAAAGACCAAAACAAATTTTAAAAAAAGGACTTTACCTAATTTAGCGAGCCAATTCACCCATCCGGGAATAGGCTTCACTATCAAGCGCATACAAACATCATTGGTATAGAGAACACAGGCATTACACATGGAAGAATTCTGCATTGGAGAACACAGGCATTACACATGGAGAACATTATTATTATTATTATTATAGCAATTGCTTCAAAACCACACACTATACTTCAAACTACGGATCATATTTTCATAACTGCATTGGAGAACACAAGCATTACACATGGAAGAATTCTGGTAATTACAAATGCACAATATCTAATCAGCTTGCATATTATTCATGCGCGCTCCCAACCAAATAGCAAAAACACAACAAATTTTCACAAAATTAAGAAGAGATATTTACCTGCATCGAGTTAAGAGTAACCCAAGGGACCTTCTCAGTAACCAGCTCCCACAGTACAACTCCATAACTATACACATCAGACCTATTCCAACATTTTTATTTTAAAAGAACATTATTTTGATGCTATTTTACTGCCTCACATCTAACTCAAAGCAAAGCGAAGGACCAAAAACTTACTTCTCATCGGAAGGCTCATTGCGAATAACTTCTGGGGCCATCCATTGAGGCTAAGATAATAAAGAAATGTTGATTGTTAGCATCAGAAAAAATTAAACAAATTCAAGAGGAACATAAATAAAATATCTAAGTTCCATAAGGTGTCTTACATATCAATACCAGATAAAATAAAATAAATTTGAGCGGCATAGACATAAATATAATCTCTAAGTTCCCTAAGGTGTCTTATGTATCAATATACCGTTCCTTTTCTGGATTTTGTTGTCAGATAAGTTTCATGCTTCAAGCGCGAAAGACCAAAGTCTGCAACCTATTAACCAGGAAATATAGACAGAATAATTTAGTAGATATCAGTGAGATCAATTGGAATATATAACTAAGAAAAATACCTTCACATTCCAATTTTTGTCTACCAACAAATTGCATGACTTCAAATCTCGATGAACAATTGGTGGATGGCAATGGTGAAGATAATTCATGCCCCTTGCTTGAAAGAGACAGAGAGAGAAAGAGAGAGAGATTCTTGTGATTCAGATGCATCAATATATTTGACTAAAAATGGATGGTTGAATGTTTGTAAATTAAGGTGAGGTGACTGTATATTTCACCATCCCTCGAGCTCGGGCCTCCATCGTCGCCATTGTCGCTCAAAGCTCATCCAGGCCCTTCATCTTCCTCCTCGCATCCACCTTCAACTCCGCTATTGCCGTCGTCGACTGAAGCACCCCACCTTCGAGCGCCTCCCGCATCCACCTTCAAATGATACTTTCAGGATCCTTGATCTGCACTACAAAAAAAGCCAATTTTTAGTAATTGGAAACCTAAACCAAGTAATTTCTCGGAAAACCCTTAATTTGTAGAAATTGATCTTACCATACCCTATCTTACCGTCAAAAAAACTGATTCCGTAGTCCATCGGATCTCTGACCTATTAAGAAGAAAAAAAATCAACGATTTTGATTGTATAATAATGAGATTCTAAAATTATTCTCGAAATTGGGGATTCTGGTTTTTGGGGGAAATGGTCGAAATAGAAATATCTATATTATTTCTATTGAAGAGATATAACTCACTGAATTTGGAACATACTATCTTCATCACAACATTTCGAAACTGAACTAAGACTCTTTTATCTCTCCCTGGAAATCGCATTACAACCCAAGTACTTATCTTTCATTTTAGTTACCATGGTCCAGCTCAATTAGATGCTATCATCAACACATTCTAACTCAAGAACCATCTTTGGAGAGAACAAAATCCTAAGAGCTAAACCAAACCCTTACAACAATAGACGATGGGTATATGGTTGATAATGTTTTAAACAACCTTAAAGTTTCTCTGGGAAATTGCGAATACCGATATTTGATCACAAAATGCATTCATTCGACCGATTCTCAATTGCCAAAAGGAACCTTCTTGCTATATAAAAAAAAAAGGATGAAAGACCATTATACCTCGCGGAGCTGTGCCTCCCTGTCGGCCTGCATACCTGACGCCGCCCGGGACATCCTCTGCAGCTCATAATGGGTGGATTCAAGCTCCTGCTTCAGTGCCACATGAGTGCCCCTTCAAGATCGCGTGCTCGGCGGCGTCCTTGACATCGGGATACCAGCGGCGAGCTTCAATTGAGAGAGCTCGCAGATCGGACTGGAGCACCGCCATGAAATCCGTGCCTTCTTGGATTGCGCGATCAGATTGGAGATGGTAGGGTTTATATAGTGCGAGATCTTAGGAAGTTAGGGTAAGAAGATTCCGATGGGAGGAATCGTTGAAGGGAGAGGCATTTCGATGAGAAGGGAAGCGGAGGAGATTGGGTTTCGCGATTTTGAATTTTGGGATATGGATATTTGGGGAATAGACGAAGAGCTGCGATTTCGAGAAGGAATTGGGCCCTGAATTCAATCTCCACTTTGTGAGAGAGATTGAAGTAAATGTGAAGCAAAAATTATGCTTGTGCCCTCTGATTGTGTAAGGATCGGGGTTAAAATTTGACAAAATTAACCCTGCATTATTTTTTAGCTGTTTATGTTTATGAGGACATGATAGTAAAAAGCCGTTAAAATAGGGCTTTGCTTAATAATAGAATAGATTTATTGATTCATTTTGCCATATCCTCTTCAAATTCTGCTTGTGCCCCCTCGTTCCTTTTCCTTCATATTCAATTCTCTGATTTCTTATTTTCTTTCGTCCCTTGTAGTCGTCCTCCTTTGTTGACTCTTTACTGATTATAAAATTCATTCTTCTTCTGCCTATATTTTCCTTATAATTTTTTTTCGAATATTTTGTGTATTTCAATTATTATTTGTTATATTTTGGATCTTCTCTAAAATTATTTTCTAAAACGAAAATTTTGTTATTTCAAATAATTTTGTATTTTAATATCATAAATTTCAAAACATAACTTCGTACTTAAATTAAGCAATCAATATCTAAGTTCTCATGGAATATTGCATCATCTCGTTCATCGTTTGTTGCAACTGGATGTCGAGATGACAAACATGCAACTAGACGTCAATGGAGACAAATTGCAACTGGATATCGGGAAGGCAAAATGTGCAACCGAATATCCAGATGGTAACCTGTAACCTGATGTCGTGGAGGCAAACTTGCAACTTGATGTCGAGAAGGCAAGTCTACAGATGGATATAGATGAGGCGAACCCACATCAAAGAATTTCTAATATAGTAACCCCTGTTTTCCCAAATCCGTATTTTTTGTGTATTATCTGAGTTTGGATTCTTTATAAAATTTTTCGTTTTCTTTAATTCATTTTTATTCAAAAATATTTTGTATTTCATGCTAAATTCTGTTTTTTTATTAATTGTATTTAATATTATTTCAAACGATTTCTTTATATACAAACCCTATTAATGTCTTTATTAGTATTATTGGTATTACAATTACTATTATTATTAAAAAAAAATTTATATACTATTTTTTTGTTGTTTTTAATATTGAATTACTTTCACAAAAATGATGAACCCCGAATTATATTCCGTCTTGCATTATTATCCTTACCAGTATTGTTAATATTTTTATTATTATTATTATTATTATTTTTACCAGTATGATTATGATTATTATTATAGTTATTATTATTTTTATTATTTTTGTTATTATTAATTTACCATTAATATGTGTTGACTCTTTTATTATTAATATCTAACTCGAGCCCAACCCAAATTCTCCTATCTATATTCTCTTTGATTTTGGTGTCTCATTCTTTTCTTCCTGCTCGGATCGTCGCTTGGTGTCACGTGGTCTACAACGACATGTCTGCAGCTTAGAACGTCACTATCAGAGTGGCACAGCGGAAGCGTGGTGGGCCCATAATCCACAGGTCCCAGGATCATATTGTTGCTTCTCCATCCTTGCATTGTTTGCTTTTCCCTATCTCTTACATTTGTTCTCATCCGTTGACTCATTGATTGGTTCATCTCTTCCTTGTCCATCTTTTCTTCGATTCCAGCTCTATCTATTTCTTCATCTCTTTGCTTTGTTATCTTGCAAGTCTTGTGTTGTTTCTTCTTCATTTTGATACCGGTTACTTCCGTCTTGCATTCCATTTTGCCATCATGCACCCATTCATTATTTGATTCGATTCTTTCCTGTCCTTTCTCTCTTTGATTCTAGTTCTGCCTACTCCCCATCTTACTTTGTTATCTTGTGTTATTTCGTTCGTTTTGATACTGTTTATTTTCTTTCTTGCATTTCTTTGACCTCATTGTTATCCACTTCTTTCTTTTTTTGGTGTTGTCTCTGCTTTGTTCCTTTTTCCTTTTACCCTCTGTTTTGTTACCCTCCCCCAAGTTTGTTTTTGCCTTGTCCTATGTACCGCCGAAGCAAATTTCGAGGACGAAATTTTGTTGTAAGGTGAGTAGGATTTGTAACCCCTGTTTCCCCAAATACGTATTTTCTATGAATTTTTCTATATTTAATTTTTTTTTAAATATTTTTTTTTCATTTTCAAATTCACGTTAAAATGTATTATTGATCTTCTGTTAAAATCTATTTTCAATCAATAACTTCATTTGTAACTATTTACTATGATCCTGATTCCTATTATTATTATTGTTACTATTGTTGCTATTATTATTATTTTTATTATTATTATTAGCCTGAAAGTGCTCTAAATTATCTGAGATTTTTTTATAATTATTTTCAAATGGATTTTAAACCCTAGATCCTATTTTAAACCCCTTTATTCAACCCTAGTGGATTTTACCCATTGTTTATTAAACCCAAAACCCATTCTTTCAAAACCCATTTAAAAATCCCTTCAGCCCAAACCCGTTTAAATTCCTACCCTGATCCGTTTAACCCCATCCCCTATTCCCCTGTTTAACTTATACCCATACCCATTCTTAAACAACCCAGACCCATTAAGCCTATACCCTACCCGTTATTAAAACAACCCTAACCCTTTCCCTCATATTTAAACAAATCCATATTGCCTGTTCATCTCCTAGCCAGTCGCCAACGCTTCGTCTCCTTCATCTCTCTCCCGTTTCCCCTAACCCATCCCCTGTATGCACCCCGCTACCGCCTTCTCATCCTCTCCGCCCTAACCCCCGTGCCACCGCAATGTTGCCTCTAGCCAGCCGCCTGCAGCAGCAGACCCCGTCGCAATCGCTGCAGCCAGTCGCAACCCCCACCGCAGTCCCCTGCCATCTTCAGCCACGACAGCCCGCCGCAGCTATCCCCCTGTGCGCGTTGCCTCTCCTTATCGCGTAGCCAGTCTCCTCTGAGCGCACTGCCCTGCCCCCGTGCATCGCCAGCTCGTCCCCCCTGCCTCTCTTCTCCATCAGCCAGCACCCCCCCCCAGTTGCCACCCTCCGGCACCCCCCGAACGTAGCAACAGCCCTGCCGGCGATCCCTCGGCCGTTCTTCGGCACTGTCATCATTGCCCCCTCCCAGCACAGTGCACCCTTTTGCCATGGAGTTGCTATTTTTATGGGTTGTTCTTGGAGTCTTGATCTTTTGATTGTGGACCGTCTGATCCCCTTGAGTTGTGATGACCATCCGATCTTGTGATCTTCATCTTGATTGATTGATTCTTGACCTTCCATTGGATCTTGATCATCATGCTTGATTGGATGTGGGTCGTCGATCTCCTCTTGATCAAGTAATTAGATCCTAGCCGTTCGTCTCTTCGTGATCGTCGATCATGATGACCATCAATTTCGTTTGATCGCAGCCATTCGATCGATCGATCGATCTTGATGTTCATCATTATCTTCATCATCAGGGAAATTTGAACGTCTGATCTGATCTAATCATCTTGATCTTGATCTTTGATCTCAGCCGTCCGATTGTGATCGTGATCTCGATCATCTTCATCTTGTTCATGATCGTGTGTTCGTGATTGGTCTGTGATCTGTTTGTTGTGTTTGTGTTCGTGCCTCGGGATTCGTTCCCGTTATTCTTGGTTTTCATAGCTTTCATCCCCGGTTAAGGCAAGTAACTTGTATTAAATTTCTTTGCATATACAAGTACTAAATACCGCTTGTAGTGTAGTTGGGTTCTAGAGACAACTCCAGTGTGTGTTATGTTTGATTGGTTTTGTCTCCATTTTGCTATTTGACCATAGTTGCATCACGACACAAGTGGACAAGAAACAACTTAGGTTTTGCCCGTTCTTGATTTGATCGTGTATGTGAACTATTTGTGAGAATTTGGGCGTTTGTTGAGATCCATGTGTTAGACTTATTTTGAATATATTAATTACCCTATTTCATGTTGTTTGGACACTTGGTAGACTCGATTTCATGTTTGGTTGTGTTTGGATCAAGTTTTGTTTGAATTATGTTGATTTTGGTTTTTGAGCAAATTCTGTATTTTGCCAATAATCTGTCTTGATTAGTAATATAGACCATATTAAGGTCAGAATCTTAATTTCAGTATAAAACATGAGTTTTAGAGAAATTCTTCTTCTTTCCAACCCCTCTAACCTTGATTGATTTCGTTTTCGTATGGGTGAGATATGACTGTTTTACTACAGAGGTGTAGATCAATTCCAGATTTCGTTTCTTGATGATTTTGATGACTTAATTATTTTGATACTTGTGCTACACATATTATTTTGATCTGTAACTTTGGTCATTATCTCTATATCTATCTAGGGATTACCCAGAATTTTGGTGGGTTTTATTGATGAGTTTTATACGCCGTTTCATACTTGTTTATGAAAGCTATACTTACTGTATTTTGCTCGTTGTTTTGTAAAGAATCGTATTTTTACCATATTTCCTGTTACTGTATGAAAATATTTATAAAATATGAAATTTATATAAAATATGAAAGTTAGATTAATTTGTCTATTTTCATCTCCCTTTGGCGGATTTAGATTTCGTTTCACGGCTTGCGAGATATTACTGTTTTCGTACAACAGTGTTGGGAACTCCAGATTTGCCAAACTATCGTTTCTTGATGTTTTCTGATTTTTGTTGACTGAACTAATCTTTCTGAAAAATTATGAAACTTTATATTTTGATGTTAGACATATAGGAGAATACCCCAGATTTTTTCTGGAATTTATTATGGTGATTTCTTGTTGTTTACCTGTACTTGAATAAAAATTACTGATTTCTGGCTGAACGTATTTCCTAGTTTAGATTCAGTTTTGAGTTGTGACTTTGTGAAATACTATATGACATATATATGCTTACTGGATTCGGTTAGAAGTCTATTTTCCATATTCTCTGACGGATCCAGATTTGGATGTGTAACACCCCGAATTCCAAAACAAAACTGAATTCGAGATTCCACAGGATCTTTACACTTCTTTCGTAAAATTTTACAAGGAAATTAAAAATTTTTCACTTTACATCAGAGTTACATGGAATCTTTACACTTTACATTTTACAGCGAAAGCAATTTACGACATTTATATAAAAGTACAACAATATTTGAATAATCTCTAAGCATCAGTTCTCCTTTAATCTTTATCAGGCCATTTACCCTGCATACAAAACTGTGGGTACGTCAGTTTATTCAACCGACGAAAATTATACACGGCCATCCTCTCTATGCCGGAAAGAGTATAACGATTCTCATTTCTTAACAAAATCACATACTTGTTCACAAAACAAAGCTAAAGGGACTGTCCTATTGATGTCGTGTCGTGCTGTGCACTTAGTCCTTAATGCAGTTGTTATATTATATGACACTAATGCGTACTTGTTCAGATTCTATGCATCCCATACTACATAGGTTCGAGGGAAAGGCCTTGATCGTACTTCATCTTATAGGGTTCAATCCCTCGCAATGACTTAAACTACTACGGTAACTACGGTAAGTATCCTAGATGTTATATGATCTACGAGCCCATGTCAAGGCAGTCTGGAGGAGAATCCCACGCACTGACATGACACATCAAGCAGGCAGACTATGGATAATTCAGCCTCCGCCATGGAACAATGACACCACCTGTAGACACCAAAACACCCCACAAGCGTCGTCATCGGGACGATAATTCTGGAGTAGTACTCACGCCATGTCATGACGCATCAAGCAGGCAGTCTGTGAATCACTCTCACACCGCCAATCCGATGGCCCTCATACTCGTGTTTTTCTCTTACTTTCATCACATTCACTATGTATCTTGTCCTTAGTTTATTAGAATCATGAACAAAATCAATTCTCTAGAGTTAGCATTTCCACTATACCGGTCTTAATTCTTTATTCAACATGACCCAAATCTTGGTCTCTTCATTTCAAATTTCATTTCAATTCATTTCTTTCCATTGCCGGTATGAGGCTTAACTACACTCTAGTTCTCAATTTTAATTCACAATTAAACAAGAATTGAGTCTTTCAAGCTCATAAGTTCATTTTTCATGATCACATCAGATTTTCCTTGTCATGTTCATAGTATTCATAATCGTAAAACTTTTCATAAATTCAGCAGAATAATTCACTTCACTTCATATGCGATTTCATGCAAAGATAAATAAAATTCACTTTTCTAATCCGTCACATCCAATCTTCATTCTTTCCATTATCAAATCTCTTTCAAGCAGTATATATATATTTATTTTTGTCACGGGACAGAAATTAAAATCTGAGACGTCAAAATAATCTGGACAATCGACTCAAAACATAGCCAGTCGACTGTTTAATAAATTTTCTCTCTAATAAATTTTCTAATGTACTAAGATGAGAAGAAACTATGGGGTATTTATACTTAATTTTGGGTGGATTGAATGGCTAGGATTTGATCAACTAGTTAGGGATTAAAGGCTATGATGAGTTTGGAAGTTGCCATAACCACCCATGACTTGAGAAACTAACTCACCACTACTCCCATCTCTCCCTCTCTCTTAGATCCATTCCGGCCTAAAATAAAGTGTGCAATGCACATCATATTGCATGCACGTGCTACCCTAGTGTCCCCCATTCTTAAGTTGTTCATGCACTAATTTATTAATTGCCTATCATTGAGTCTACACTACAAGTCACCATAATTAAAAGAGGAATAAACTAAATGGGTTTACTATTTGGGCCAAAAATCATAGGCCCAAGGAGAAATACCTAAAATAACTATAATGGGCTAGAATTTGGCCTAGGATGTTATTTAGGCTTTAAAATAACTCTTGCAGGAAACAAAGAGAATAATCAATATATTAGGCTATGAAGAAAAATATTGGACTCTAGAAAAACATATGAAATTATGTATGCAAAAATACATACAGTCTCAATTTCTCATAGAATGAAATATATACGAAAATATATATATATATAATAGATCGGGATGTTACAATACTCCCTTCTTAGAATAGTTCTGTCCCCGGAACTACACTTAAAGGGTGAGGAAAACAGAAATACAACAAGAGGAAAGAAAAATACAAATCAAACAAAGAGCTCGGGATGACCCTCATCATCCTCTCATCAGATTCCCAAGTAGCATCTTCAACCAACTGGTTTCTCCAGACTACCTTGACCATCGGTATCGTCTTATTCCTCAAGACTTTCTCCCGACGATCAACAATCTCAACTGGGAACTCAATGTAACTCAGATCCAACTGCAAACTCTCTAGCACTTCGGGCAAATGATAACTTGGATCTGGAATGTAACCTCTCAGCATAGACACATGAAAGACATTGTGCACCTGAGACAACTCTTTCGGTAATTAAAGCCGGTAAGCAGTTTTTCCGATCCTTTTCAATATCTTATATGGACCTATGAACCTCGAGGCTAACTTCCCACTCTTGCCGAATCGGATCACGCCTTTGCTGGGAGATATCTTCAGAAAGACAAAGTCACCAACCTCAAACTCAAGGTCCCTCATCCGGTTGTCTGCATAGCTCTTCTGCCTACTCTGAGCTTCCACCAACCTCTTCCTGATTAGATCAATCTTTTCAGAGGTCTGCTACACAATCTCAGGCCCAAACATCTGATGCTCCCCAACTTCGAACCAACAAACAGGCGTTTTACACTTCCTGCCATACAAAGTTTCGTACGGCGCCATCCCGATGCTAGTCTGAAAACTGTTGTTGTAGGCAAACTCTACCAAAGGTAAATGCCTTTCCCAACTGCCTCCAAAGTCTAGTACACAACACCGAAGCATATTCTCAAGAATACGGTTGACTCTCTCGGTCTGCCCATCGGTCTGGGGGTGAAAAGCAGTGCGGAAATCTGTCTTGGTACCCAAAGCTGTCTGAAGACTCCTCCAGAAATGTGAAGTTTACCGCGCATCTTGATCAGATACAATGGTCAACAGAACTCCATGAAGCCTGACGATCTTACTAACATACATCTCAGCTAACTTGTCCATCAAAGCAATGAGTTTCATTGCCAAGAAGTGAGCGGACTTGGTTAGTCGATCGACTATGACCCAAATCGCATCGTTGCCCTTAGGACTCTTAGGCAAACCCGTGATGAAATCCATACTGATGTTATCCCACTTCCATTCTGCAATAGGTAACGGTTGCAATAGACCTCCAGGTTTCTGATTCTCGGTTTTGACTTGTTGACAAATCTTACACCTCGACACAAATTCAGCCACATCCCGTTTCAAACCTGACCACCAGAAATGCTGCTTAATGTCCTTATACATCTTAGTACTTCCAGGATGTACTGACAAAAGAGTAGCATGGGCCTCCTGAAGAAGACTTTCTTTTAAGTCCGATTGATCCGGAACACACAGCCTCTTACCAAACCACAGCACTTCATCCCTGATTTGAAATTCGGGCAACTTGCCAGCACCAACCTGCTCCATCATCCTCTGAATCTCTGCATCTTCCTTCTGACTTGCAATAATCCTTTCGTTCAGCGTCGGTTGAAGCCTCAACTGAGCTAAAGATGATCCCAAGCATTGCAGAATAACTTCAATACCAGCCCGATCTAACTCCTCTGCCAACTGCCTCTGAGTTGTAATCAAACTCGCCAAACTGCTCTTGCGGCTAAGTGCATCAGCAACAACATTAGCCTTCCCAGGATGATACTTAATCTCCGGACGAACGTCCTCAAGTACCTCCAGCCATCTCCTTTGCCTCAGGTTCAGATCCTTCTGTTGTTAGATATACTTCAAGCTTTTATGGTCTGTGTACATGTTCAGCTTTTCACCATACACATAATGCCTCCATTGCTTCAAGGCAAAGATAATCGTAGCTAACTCCAGATCATGAGTCGGATAATTCTTCTCATGCGGCCTTAGTTGCCTAGACCCATAAGTGATCACTCTTCCTTCTTGCATTAAGACACAACCAAGCCGACGATATGAAGTATCGCTGTAGACATTATATTCAACACCTGCTCTAGGCAAAGCCAAAATGGGCGCAGTAGTCAGCCTCTCTTTCAACTCCTGAAAGCTTGCTTCGCACTACTCGGTCCACTTGAAGTTCACACACTTCTTGGTCAAACCAGTGAGCAGCACGGCTATCAGAGCATAGCCCTGGATAAATCTCCTGTAATATCCAGTCAATCCAAGAAAACTCCTGACTTCCTTCACCGTAGTAGGCCTTGCCCAATCTCTTACTGCCTCTATCTTCTGAGGATCAGTTGCCACTCCCTCCTTAGAAAGGATGTGACCTAGGAATGCCACTTCAGATTTCCAGAAATCACACTTGGACAACTTGGCATACAACTCCTGCTACTGAAGCTTCCTCAAAACTGCTGCCAAATGCTCCATGTGCTCCTCCTCCGACTTGGAGTACACGAGAATATCGTCGATAAATACCACGACGAAAGAATCAATGAACGGCCTCAGAACTCTATTCATCATGTCCATGAAGATTACAGGCGCATTCGTCACTCCAAACGGCATAACTAAGAATTCGTAATGTCCGTGTCGATTTCTGAACGCAGTCTTATGCACGTCTTCAGGTTTCACTCGAACTTGATGATATCCTGATCGAAGATCTATTTTGGAGAAAACTGCAGCTCCTTGTAGATGATCAAACAAGTCATCAATTCTTGAAATCGGATATTTATTCTGAACAGTGACCTTATTCAGCTCTCGGTGATTGATGCACATCCTCATCGAACCATCCTTCTTCTTTACCAAAAGCACCGGCGCTCCCCAAGGTGACACACTCGGTTGAATAAAGCCTTTCTTTAACAGTTCCTCAATCTGCCGTTTGATCTCATCCTGCTCCACAGGTGCCATCCTATACGGTGCCTTGGAAATAGGTGCACTCTCTGGATGAATAGTGATGCTGAACTCCACATCACGATGCGGGGGTAATCCAGGCAAATCTTCCAAGAACATAATTGGATAATCCCGTACCACGGGAATCTGCTGCACCTCTATAGGAATCCCCTTCTTCTGGCTAATAGTAGCAACCAACTCTGAACATCTCCTCTTCCCTTGGAAAGTGACTTCAGGTCCTCCTGGAGCCTTTACTGTTACTGTCTCGGTCTTGCACTCGATGTTTGCACTGTACACCGACATCCAATCAATGCCAATGATAACGACTCCCAAAACATTCAGCTCAATCAGATCGATCCCAAAAATTCGATCCTCAATCATGATCTCGCAGTCAGCATAGTACCGGTCAGTGGTTAGAGTCTCCCCTGATAGAGTAACTACTGCTAAAATCTTGCCTGGAAAGATTTTCGGTTCAACTCCCAGAACTTTAGCAAATTTAGGTGACACAAAAGTATGAGAGGATCCAGTATCGAACAAAACAACACATTTCTTTCCATATTCTGATGCAAAAGATCCATTAAATTCGAAGCATGGAACATAAACTTTTAAGTCAACATTTCCATTTCATTGAATTTCAAACTTTATATATTCAAATTTAAAATATTTCTGACATCAAAATGAAAGCAGTAGATGATACAACGGTCTAACTCCTACGGTTCCTCTTAGCTTCACAGAGCTCTCCCCGTAGTTCTTCAACTTCTTCCTTCAGTACATCGGTCATGTTCTTCCTCTTCTCGAGTTCCCATACACGATGACTGAGAACTACAAAATCGTCCTTGCACTTTGCCAACTGAGCCTCCAATAGTCTGACTCTCTCCTGCAGAGTTTCTACCTGCCTCTGAAGAGATATCACACGACTACTTGGAACTGGTTCTTCTTCTTCGTCAGAAGAATCATCAGATGAATCCGGAGGTGGGATGATCTCTTGGGACTCAGGCCATTCCTCTTCCACTTCTTCGGGATCTTCCTCATCTGAATTAGCTTGCCCGGGGTAGTAATCTTCCTCAATAATATACCAGTGGTCATCTCCAGCTGGGTCGAAGTGGTCAGCCATCTTAGAAAAAGGGAGAAAGAAGCATAAGTCATAGAGCAACACAAATGTAAGTGGCTTACATTTAAATCTCTAGACTCAACACACACTCTAATATCCACTTCTAGGGTGTCGTTCCTTATAAATTTGTACTAGTGTGAAGCGTGGCTCTGATACAACTTTGTAACACCCCGAATTCTGAAATACAACTGAATTCGAGATTCCACAGGATCTTTACACTTCTTTCGTACAATTTTACAAGGAAATTAAAAACTTTTCACTTTACATAAAAGTTACACGGGATCTTTACGCTTTACATTTTACAGCAGAAGCAATTTATGACATTTATATAAAAGTACAACAATATTTGAATAATCTCTAAGCATCAGTTCTCCTTTAATCTTTATCAGGCCATTTACCCTGCATACAAAACTGTGGGTACGTCAGTTTATTCAACCGACAAAAATTATACACGACCATCCCCTCTATGCCAGAAACAATATAACGATTCTCATTTCTTAACAAAATCACAAACTTGTTCACAAAACAAAGCTAAAGGGACTATCCTACTGATGTCGTGTCGTGCTGTGCACTTAGTCCTTAATGCAGTTGTTATGTTATATGATACTAATGCGCACTTGTTCAGATTCTATGCATCCCATACTACATAGGTCCGAGGGAAAGCCCTTAATCGTACTTCATCTTATAGGGTTCAATCCCTTGCCATGACTTAAACTACTACGGTAACTACGGTAAGTATCCTAGATGTTCTATGATCTACGAGCCCATATCCAGGCAGTCTGGAGGAAAATCCCACGCACTGACATGACGATCAAGCAGGCAGACTATGGACAATTCAGCCTCCACCATGGAACAATGACACCACCCGTAGCCACCAAAACACCCCACAAGCATCGCCACCGGGACGATAATTCTGGAGTAGTGCTCATGCCATGTCATGATGCATCAAGCAGGCAGTCTGTGAATCACTCTCACACCGCCAATCCGATGACCCTCATACTTGTGTTTTTCTCTTACTTTCATCACATCTTCACTATGTTTCTAGTCCTTAGTTTATTAGAATCATAAACAAAATCAATTCTCTAGAGTTAGTATTTCCACTATACCGGTCTTAATTCTTTATTCAACATGACCCAAATCTTGGTCTCGTCATTTCAAATTTAATTTCAATTCATTTCTTTCCAGTGCCGGTATGAGGCTTAGCTACACTCTAGTTCTCAATTTCAATTCACAATTACACAAGAATTGAGTCTTTCAAGCTCATAAGTTCATTTTTCATGATCACATCAGATTTTCCTTGTTATGTTCATAGTATCCACAATCGTAAAACTTTTCATAAATTCAGCAGAATAATTCACTTTACTTCATATGCGATTTCATGCAAAGGTAAATAAAATTCACTTTTCTAATCCGTCACATCCAATCTTCATTCTTTCCATTATCAAATCTCTTTCAAGCAGTATATATATATTTATTTTTGTCACGGGACAGAAATTAAAATCTGAGACGTCAAAATAATCTGGACAGTCGACTCAAAACATAGCCAGTCGACTGTTTAGCAAAAGAAAAATATTTAAGAAAATGGTCGGGATAGTCGACTGCTAAACATGACCAGTCGGCTGTTATGAAAAGATTTCAAACTCGAAACGGATCAGGAAAGTCGACTGTTACTCAGACCAGTCGGCTGTTCTGCAGTGTTTTAAACTCGAAGGATTTAATAATCAGGTCAGTCGACTACTACATCTATTCGGTCGACTGATCAGTATTAAAATTTGAAATATGGAAACGTTTCTCCTTTTCTTTTGATCAGTACCCAACATTTTAGTTTAACTACAATATGTTCATTTATCAACACGAACATGCAACTTTATTTGACTACCATCACCACAAGCATGGTTTACTAATTAATGTAGGGATTCTTACGACTAGTATTTTCCACACAACCACGACATCTAAAAAAAGGTATTTTTCCCATAATCATCATTTTTCTGCAGAGATAAACATTTATTCCAATTTAGCATGCTAGATTAAAGTAAAAAAATAACATAACATTAATCATATCATTCCATTAAGTTCACCCATTCATTTCATACAATTTCACTTGTGTTCCATTCTTACTTTAATCATGGTATAATCAAAGAGCAAAATAATGGCATTCATTTATTCTTCAATACTTAGCACACGACCTAACATGGTATCTAAAGTAGAAGTCATGAGAAAAACCCAACTTTTTGAAGAAACACGAATAGAAAGCTTTTAGAAAATCCTTTAGAATGCACGAAAGATCCTTCTCCTCCTAGGTGTAGCAAAACCGAGCCTCTCCTAGTGTGATTCCCGACCTTCTTTGGATGAACACTCATACTAGAATCTACTCAATCTTTTTCTCCCCAAAATTCTCACTCTTTTCTCACTCTAATTCTTCTCTCTTTAATAAATTTTCTAATGTACTAAAATGAGAAGAAACTATGGGGTATTTATACTTAATTTTGGGTGGATTGAATGGCTAGGATTTGATCAACTAGTTAGGGATTAAAGGCTAGGATGAGTTTGGAAGTTGCCATAACTACCCATGACTTGAGAAACTACCTCACCACTACTCCCATCTCTCCCTCTCTCTTAGATCCATTCCGGCCTAAAAAAAAGTGTGCAATGCACATCATATTGCATGCACGTGCTACCCTAGTGTCCCCCATTCTTAAGTTGTTCATGCACTAATTTATTAATTGTCTATCATTGAGTCTACACTACAAGTCACCATAATTAAAAGAGGAATAAACTAAATGGGTTTACTATTTGAGCCAAAAATCATGGGCCCAAGGAGAAATACCTAAAATAACTATAATGGGCTAGAATTTGGCCTAGGATGTTATTTAGGCTTTAAAATAACTCTTGTAGGAAACAAAGAGAATAATCAGTATATTAGGCTATGAAGAAAAATATTGGACTCTAGAAAAACATATGAAATTATGTATGCAAAAATACATACGGTCTCAATTTCTCATAGAATGAAATATATACGAAAATATATGTATATAATAGATCGGGATGTTACAGGATGTTTGTAGTAGCGGGAATCACTGTTTCAGTATGACACTGTCTTGCTGTCATGAATTAGAAAACTAGTTGTTTTACCCTGTTATGTGTTATCTTATACATGTACTTGTTTATCTTGCACCGTGAACCTGATACATGTTTATACCCTGTTATCTTTGCTTTGTTTTGAGACACATATATGCATGCCTGATTATAATAATAAATGACCAAGCCGGGACTAAGGAAAAGATCTAGTAGTGAAAAATATAGAAACATGTACTGAGAAGAGGACCTGTATCCTGCCTGCCTGTTATGTGTTCATGACTACATAATTCACGATCTTGTTACTTGTACCTGAATGCATGCTTCCCTATAGGAAGATGTACTCGAAAGAGAGCCACTAAGTTCTACCTGTTCCTGTTCCTGTTATCCTGATCCCTGAGTACACTGCCCTATGGACTCCACTACAAAATCTAAAGTGAAACTGTTTGTTGTAGCAACTATGTGTTATGTTTTTGGGGCGCATGAAGTACTACTTAGATAGTAATAACACCAGACATGACATGACATAACCTGATTTCCTGATTACCTGTTTTCCTGATTACTTGTTCCTGATCACCTGATACCTGATTACCCTGTTACATGATTACCTATTCCTATTTACCTGTTACATGATACATGTTTACCTATTTACCTATTCACTTGACACTTGATACATGTTACCTGTACCTGTTTGTATACTACCTTGCTTGATTCTACTTGCTTGATTCATGTTACATAATACATTTCTGTTGATACACTTATACCATGCTATGCTTGTTACTTAGAATTATCTATCCCATGTACTTGTATCCTACATTATAAGTACCCCGTAAATTGCAATTGACGGGTACTTGTTTTCTTTTTCCTTCTCCTGCAATTTACTAATTGCAGATCAGGATGGTCAGCTGCCCGATGGCATTGGAGATATGAGATACTAGTGCTGGATTTCCTGCTTTATTATTATTAATTATTGCTTATTTGAATAAAATTTACTTGATTACTTGGATAATTATCTTGTATTTGGGCGATGTGATCCAGGATATTTGACTTGTCCAGATTCTGATTTATTTGAGCTTAATACTTTTTTGTTTCAAGTAAATTTCTGTTGGTATCTTGTTTCAATTATACATGCCTAGTTGTTTCTTTGCTTCCGACTCTGATTATTCCTGTGATATGTAGTAAAGATTCCTGAACAGCTTATGGATGATGAAAATCATTCGCTGGGCCTTTGTCGTGTATCTGTATTCCGTACTCTTTTTGGAAAGCAGGGTGTGAAAGGTGCTCCAGCTTCATTTGTCTCTTGTTGATAAGATTAAAGAGGTGCAGGCTGGTGATGCATAGTTGCAGGGTTTTTGAGCTGAGGTTGAGTCTGGGTCCAGAACGGACATGGTTATCCATGCTGATGGATCTCTTCATTTTGGGTCCAGGTTATGTGTCCCGAAGGGGGAAGTTCGTCAGAGGTTGCTTGAGGATGCCTATCATTCATCCTATTCTACCCATCTCGACGGTACTAAGATGTATCGGGATTTGAAGCTTTATTTCTGGTTGCATGATATGAAAGGAGTTATGGCTCGGTTTGTTGCTCAGTGTTTGATCTGCCAGCAGGTTAAGGCAGAGCATCAGAGAATTGCTGACTTCTTCAATCACTTCCTATTCCAGAATGGAAGTGGGAACATATCACTATAGATTTTGTGACCGCTTTACTAAGGAGTCCTAAGGGTCATAATGCCATTTGGGTGATTATCGACTGTTTGACGAAGAGTGCTCACTTCATTCCTTTTCGTGTCGAGCAGTCTACTGAGAGCCTTGCTGAGAGGTACATGCAAGAGATTGTTAGACTTCATGGGGTTCCAGTTAGTATTGTATCCGACAAGGATACGAGATTCAGATCTCAGTTCTGGGAGAGTCTTCAGAACTGAGAGTCTTCAGAACAGTTTGGAGAGTAAATTAAAGTACAGTACAACTTTTCATCCCCAGACTGATGGACAGTCAGAGAGGACCATCCAGATTCTTGAGGACATGTTGCGGTCCTGTATGCTTCAGTTTGGTGGATCATGGGAGGACCATTTGCATCTCATAGAGTTCTCGTACAATAACAGCTTCCAAGCCAGTATTAAAGTTGCTCCGTTCGAGGCACTCTATGGGCGAAAGTGCAGACCACTAGTGTGCAGGGATGAAATTGGTGAGAGGAAGTTGTTAAGCCTGGAGTTGATCACCAGGACAGTTGATGCGGTGGTTCAGATCAGGAAGCATTTGCAGGCAGGTCAGGATAGGCAGAAGTGTTGGGCCGATGTCCATCGGAGAGCTTTGGAGTTCGAGGTTGGTGACCATATTTTCCTGAAGGTATCGCCTTGGCGGGGTGTCATTCGGTTTGGTGGTAGGAGCAAGCGCAACCCTAGGTTTATTGGACCGTTTGATATTGTGGAGCGATAGGCAAGGTGGCCTATCATCTTGCATTATCGCTAGTTTTATCAAGAGTGCACGATGTTTTCCATGTCTCACAACTCAGGAGATATATCCGAGATGAGAGCCATGTGATCGACTATTCGGAGTTGACCGTTCAGCCGGATTTGACTTGTGAGATTCTGCCAGTTGCTATTGTGGATCGGCAGGAGAAAGTGCTTAAGAACAAGGTCATCAAGTTGGTTCGTATTTCTTGGAATCCTCACTCGCCCGGTGAGTCGCTTGGGAGCTGGAGCAGGAGAATCAGCAAATGTTTCCTCATTTGTTTGAGTAGTCTTTGTTTTATTCTTTTTGGTTGTTTTTGGGGTTACCCTATGTATCTTCTTGTTTGAATTTCCAGGAAGAAATTCTTCTTGTTAGATGGATAGGATTGTAACCCCTATTTTTCATTTTGTGTATTTTTGATTGTATTTTCTTTTTCCTTGTATTTGATTCTGTTGTATCTCTTTTGGACCGTATATTGGATTTTTGTCTTCAATATATTCATTGGTGTTTTTTTTAAAATTTTATCTTCTTGTATCCGTCTGTCTGTCTTTTGTTCATTTATGTGTTTGGGTCATTAATTTGTTCTTTATTTTGCTCTTGCTCTATTTCATTTTTGGTTCATGTCTCTTGGGGTGCTCGTGATATTCCCATCTCCTATTTTTAACTCTAATACTCAATACCCAAATCCTTTTTTTAAAAACCCCATTAACCAAATACCCTATAGCTAAATATCCAAATATCCCTACTCTAAATTACCCATTCACCTGATCACCCTAATACTGTAACACCCCGAATTTCAAGTAAGGATAAATTCGAGATTTCACAGGATCTTTACTTCACTTCGTACAATTTTACAAGGAATTTAAAACTTTTTATTCACAATACATCAGAGTTCAATTACAACTTGGTTTTACACAGCGGAAGAATAAAATTTACAATAAATTATTTACAACATCTCTAAAATAAAAGCAGCATCAGCATATCCACTTCATAGCTTCATGTATGGTCCTTTACCTGCATGTTAATCTGTGGGCTCGTTAGTTACTTACAACTGACGAAATGTTATACACGGCTATCCTCTCTATGCCGGGAATAGTATAATAATCTCATACTTTAACAAATCACACAAAAGATTGAATGAACAAGTAAAGTGTCAAAAGTGATTGTTCTAAGCATAAGTGTATGTCATGTCTTAATGCCTAATGCACACAGCTCTACCCTAGGATGACACTAATGCACACTTGTTCAGATTCTATGCATCCCATACTACATAGGTCCGAGGGCAAGCGCCTACGTACTCCATATTGAAGGGTTCGATCCCTCGCCATGAGACTACCCAGTAATAAAACAAGTTTTAGAGTTATTTCACCGATACGGATCTCAGCTCCCTGGCTTATATTAACAGATCCCAGCCTCCCTGGCTATTATATCGTGATGATAATCCCGTAAATGCCCTTCTAGCCCCAGTATATACATATTCTTTGGAGTATGGTAAACATCCGTCGACTACCCTAAGTCCCGGATAAAATACAGTCCATCTCCTATGGGGCAACCACAGTCCACCAACTGGGTCTATAGCCACGGAGATCCACCGCCGACTATATAGAAGCACCCATTTACGTTTGCACAAGTTTATCACATCTTCACTTAAGTGCCTAATTATTCTTAAGTTCAAGACATGAATAATTTCCACTCATAGAATTAGTTTTACCTCCTACCGGACTTAATCAACAAATATGAGATCGCCCCACGGCAATATCTCAAAATCATATCAATCCTTTCTTTCATTTTTGCCGGTAACCGAAGTCTTACTAATTCTTAATCATAATCTTTCATGCACATGAAACATGGGTACACATACCCCTTAATAATCATATCTTAAACTTATTATATTCATATCTCTAACTTATCCATAATCTAATCAATGTCTCATTTTTGCATTACCCATGATTCATTCATTCATTCATAATTTCCCATAAAAACAAATAATCCTTTTTCATGAACAAAATTTTCATCCATTATCATTCTTTTTAACAACTTAGGCACATATTCATAATCAACTTATTCATTCAAAATCTTTATAAGCAAAATATTTTCTTTCAAGTACGCAACTTCATCACATGAAATTTTATCAACAAATTCAAACTCTCACAATATCTCAACTCACTTTAAAACATTCTTTACACAAATAAGAGTATAATTTTCTTCAAGAAAAATCACTTCACAAACTACTACTTTACTCTTCTTAATAAAATAAAGGTCTATAATAGAATTTTGAAGTCAATAATAATGTTAAAATTACTCGGTTTCGGAAAATATAATAATGGATTAACTTTGGTAAATATTTTCAAAAGTGGACCAGTCGGGTAAATATTTTCCACGGTGGATCAGTTTCGGAAATTATTTTCTTTTTACCCTTTTCATTATCATGTCTTCACTTAGATATTTCCATGTCTCTAGCCATCCACAATTTGATCTATATCTCATTTGGCATCAATCATAATTCTCTTTTAGTCCATTCATGAATCAACAACAATAGCAATTTTATTTGCAAATTTTAAACTCATGAAGTCTCTCCAATTAATCAAATACAAATAATTCACAACATAATCAATGTTCTATTCACAATTCACTTATTCTCAATTCTTTCCAACAAGAATTCTATTCATGCATTCATCTAATTTAAACTCATTAACAATTTGAGTACACATAGAAATCTAGAATTTCACATTCATCATAATTGCATAATCTCAACAAGAGAAACTAATTCTCACATCAAAGTCTTTTTTTTATAAAAAAATTCATATTCTTAAAAATAATTAACTTAAGAACAAAATTTCATTCTATCTTCAAATATCTCTTTTACTTCTCAAATATACTTGAAAAATTCTACAACTATTTTTACTATATTCTATTTCATTTTATAAGAGTATTAGAATTTTTTCCCAAATTTAATTTGCATTTAAACTCATTAAGAAATCTCAACAATCTTCCTACAAATTATACATTTCGACATTTACAATCATGTGTACTAGTATGGTTTGTGACAGTAATTCATTTTATTATTTTTAACTATCGTGATGGAAAATTGTTCTCTTAGTCATAACAATATTTCTACCATTCATAAACACAATATATTTATCCCATCACATTTTACTTTATTTATCAAAATTAGCATGTTTGTACTACAAAATCAACCACTAACACAATATTAATCTTTCTTTCTTATTCATGACCCTAGAACATAAAACAACATTTTTCAACAAATTTTCCATACAAAAGAATACATTTTTAACATGCATAACATTTTACAAGCATTCTAACATGATCTATGGTATTAGCTCTTTAGTCAAAATCTCCTATTATTTGTTTAATCATAACAATATTGTTTTCATTCATAGCATGCAACACTAACATGAAATCTTAACTACATATCAAAACAAAATGCTCATATTTTGTCACTAGCATGCATAGTTCTAAATTAGAAAGCATGAGAACCCACCTTTTGTTTGAAGGTTGAAAACTACAAATGAATGGCTCCTTCTTGCTCCTAGCAACTCCTAGTCCTCTTCTCCTCCTAGCAAATGCTCCAAGCAAGAGATCCTCCAAGCACAATAACTCTCTTTCTTTTTCTTACACTCTTTTCTTTCTCTTTTCTTTCTCTTGTTTATTTTATTTTTGGTGTGAAAAAGAATGAGAAATGGGTTGCTATTTATAGGACAATGCTAGGGACTATATTGCAAAATCTCCCACCTAATAACTTCTCATTTTAATTCTCTTTTTAATTCTCACCTCTTCATATTTTTAACTCCTAAAACTCCCAACCTCTCATCTCCCCACTCTCCATGAACTTAACCACTCCATTAATCCCCTCCCATAGCCCACAAAATGGTCCAAATACATTTGTGTGTGCATGCATACATGCACAAACAAATATGAACACATTTCTATAACTCAAAAATGTGTACTAATATTGTAACTTGTCATGTATAACTTAATTTGTGATTTTAATAATGGGCTTGCTACATGGGCTTATTTTATTCAACTAATTTAATTATCCTAGTGGGCTCTCTTTTTAATTAGTCTATTGGGCTAGAATTTAACTTTAAGTCCATGGATCAAAAGAAAGGCTAAATAAAACTAATGCATGCTAAAAATAGTAAAATGAGAGTAGCAAAATGAGAATAAAAATTTGCACGTGCACCATACGTGCAAAAATTGAAAAATGCATTTTAATCAAAATAAGGGGAAAATAAATTTTCGTTTTATAAAATAGATTTAAATACATAAGAATAAATAATTTAAACCTATAGAAAATATTATACATAGTGGTGGAAACACGTGCATCAAAACACGTAAAAAGCACGTAAATTCCAGGGATTGAAATATTATATTTTAGTTGACTGAAATCAATACGGAAAATGTATAAATAGTACGAATCCAAAATATGTAGTGAAATTCATTACAAAATATACGTGCGTAACACCCAGGGGCAAAATTGTAATTTCCAATTTTGCGGGGTTTTACACTCTCCCCTCCTTAGAGTAGTTCCGTCCTCGGAACTCGCTAAGGTAAAGATTGTATTTTGTACACGTCAAAGAAAATATTTATATTTAGAAAACTGCAACTTAAAAAAAATGTAGTATACGCAACAAGGAAAAAAATAATAATAAAAACAAGACAAACTCTTTATAAGAAGACGATGAATATTAAGATGTTACAAGACAGAACAAGAAAATTAGGAAAATGACATAAGAAATGAAAGATGACAAGGGATAGAATAGTTTGAGAGAAATTTTCGTACAAAAATAATATTAGGTAAGCTATTAGATAAAAGGAAAAAGTCAATTATGTCGTTAATTTCGAAATAGTTCGGAAAACAATGTGGTGAAGGAAACATAGTCAATAGATAATTTAGAAAAATTTATCGATGTAATAAACGGTAGAAAATTTGCAAACTGTAAAACGAAATCGAATTAGCAATTTAAAACAAGACCATTGAATAAGAGTTTCAAAAAAATAAATGGAAACATAAAATGACTTTGTATACCAATTAATAAAATAGTTTGTAAGGTAACTATAACAATTATACACACAATTTGAAAAAAAAATAGAAAGCATACGTTGAAATACTTTGTGAATATACAAAATTTTGTAGTGATGAAAATATTTTATAACATTAAGACAAAATATTGTAGAGCACATACACGAGATGGAAACACAATTGAAAACAATAATTATATAGTGTAGCAAATTAGGACAATAGACATAAACAAGTATATGCAAAAATATTAATGTAGTAATTAGATGAGGGTAAAATGATATGTATAATAAGAATATTGAAAAATATGATATATATATATAGAGATCATTGGAAGAATATAAGTAATAACTAAGAGTGTAAAGACAGTTAAAATTTGAGAAAAGATAATGTATAAATAGTGAGTATATACAGTGCAAAACTATAAAAGTGATGAGTAGCGATTAATAGTAAAAGTGAATATATCAAAACAAATATGCAATAATAGTACCGAATGTAAACAAATAAAACAAATAGTAGGTCACATTTATATAGGTAGAAAATTTCAATCTTGTTAAAAACATATAGGATAAGATAATATAGTATCACAGAAATCAAATCATATAAAATGAGTGCACATAAGAAAATTTCATAAGAAAAATCCAAAATGAAGAAAATAATTGTTGAAATATTAATTTAATAAATGGCAATTTAAAACTTGACAAAATACGTAAAGTAATAGTAGATATAAACGGGTAAACATAAAGTGACGTAAATACATGAAAGACGAAATTTTAAGTTTAAAAAACAAGTTTAAAATATCAAGACTAAGGAAGATAAATATTCAAATGATTTAATAACATAAGAAAATATTTATTAAAAATTTATATATTGAATATGAAGGAAGTACCATGATAATGATCTACAAAAATAATTTGAGAGGGAAGTGTGTAAGGTATCATGAATGACGGTTCAAGCCAACCACGCTTTCACTGCGCCACTCTGATACCCAGGGAAAAATGTGCTCGCATACACTCTCATATCAATGTATACGAGAAAAACATCATGAATGAAAGTCAATAACTACTGCTTTCACGACTCCAGTCATCCAAAAGAAAGAGAAAACATCAGTATATAGAGCAACACAAATGTAAATCACTTACATTTAAATCTCTATAGACTGAAACTCACACTCTAGTGTCTGCAGGAATAATATTGTAACTACTCACTAAGGTGTCACGGGTTCTAGACGATAGTTAATGATCTTACTACTCTTCCTTAACAAATTTTTAGTCTATCAAGTTTTGATCTACTTGGGTTAGCCATAAGAGTCGGTTCCCAGCTAGCGGTGGTCCGAAGACGCTTAAGTACCGTGTCGCTTAGGGTTGTTTACACCCGGTTGACAGAAGGACACTTTTGGCTTGTTCCCAAATTTATCGTCACTTTTTATCGTTCCTTATAAACTTGTACTACTTGTGAAGCATGCTCTGATACCATCTGTAACACCCCGAATTTCAAGTAAGGATAAATTCGAGATTTCACAGGATCTTTACTTCACTTCGTACAATTTTACAAGGAATTTAAAACTTTTTATTCACAATACATCAGAGTTCAATTACAACTTGGTTTTACACAGCGGAAGAATGAAATTTACAATAAATTATTTACAACATCTCTAAAATAAAAGCAGCATCAGCATATCCACTTCATAGCTTTATGTATGGTCCTTTACCTGCATGTTAATCTGTGGGCTCGTTAGTTACTTACAACTGACGAAATGTTATACACGGCTATCCTCTCTATGCCGGGAATAGTATAACAATCTCATACTTTAACAAATCACACAAAAGATTGAATGAACAAGTAAAGTGTCAAAAGTGATTGTTCTAAGCATAAGTGTATGTCATGTCTTAATGCCTAATGCACACAGCTCTACACTAGGATGACACTAATGCACACTTGTTCAGATTCTATGCATCCCATACTACATAGGTCCGAGGGCAAGCGCCTACGTACTCCATATTGAAGGGTTCGATCCCTCGCCATGAGACTACCCAGTAATAAAACAAGTTTTAGAGTTATTTCACCGATACGGATCTCAGCTCCCTGGCTTATATTAACAGATCCCAGCCTCCCTGGCTATTATATCGTGATGATAATCCCGTAAATGCCCTTCTAGCCCCAGTATATACATATTCTTTGGAGTATGGTAAACATCCGTCGACTACCCTAAGTCCCGGATAAAATACAGTCCATCTCCTATGGGGCAACCACAGTCCACCAACTGGGTCTATAGCCACGGAGATCCACCGCCGACTATATAGAAGCACCCATTTACGTTTGCACAAGTTTATCACATCTTCACTTAAGTGCCTAATTATTCTTAAGTTCAAGACATGAATAATTTCCACTCATAGAATTAGTTTTACCTCCTACCGGACTTAATCAACAAATATGAGATCGCCCCACGGCAATATCTCAAAATCATATCAATCCTTTCTTTCATTTTTGCCGGTAACCGAAGTCTTACTAATTCTTAATCATAATCTTTCATGCACATGAAACATGGGTACACATACCCCTTAATAATCATATCTTAAACTTATTATATTCATATCTCTAACTTATCCATAATCTAATCAATGTCTCATTTTTGCATTACCCATGATTCATTCATTCATTCATAATTTCCCATAAAAACAAATAATCCTTTTTCATGAACAAAATTTTCATCCATTATCATTCTTTTTAACAACTTAGGCACATATTCATAATCAACTTATTCATTCAAAATCTTTATAAGCAAAATATTTTCTTTCAAGTACGCAACTTCATCACATGAAATTTTATCAACAAATTCAAACTCTCACAATATCTCAACTCACTTTAAAACATTCTTTACACAAATAAGAGTATAATTTTCTTCAAGAAAAATCACTTCACAAACTACTACTTTACTCTTCTTAATAAAATAAAGGTCTATAATAGAATTTTGAAGTCAATAATAATGTTAAAATTACTCGGTTTCGGAAAATATAATAATGGATTAACTTTGGTAAATATTTTCAAAAGTGGACCAGTCGGGTAAATATTTTCCACGGTGGATCAGTTTCGGAAATTATTTTCTTTTTACCCTTTTCATTATCATGTCTTCACTTAGATATTTCCATGTCTCTAGCCATCCACAATTTGATCTATATCTCATTTGGCATCAATCATAATTCTCTTTTAGTCCATTCATGAATCAACAACAATAGCAATTTTATTTGCAAATTTTAAACTCATGAAGTCTCTCCAATTAATCAAATACAAATAATTCACAACATAATCAATGTTCTATTCACAATTCACTTATTCTCAATTCTTTCCAACAAGAATTCTATTCATGCATTCATCTAATTTAAACTCATTAACAATTTGAGTACACATAGAAATCTAGAATTTCACATTCATCATAATTGCATAATCTCAACAAGAGAAACTAATTCTCACATCAAAGTCTTTTTTTTATAAAAAAATTCATATTCTTAAAAATAATTAACTTAAGAACAAAATTTCATTCTATCTTCAAATATCTCTTTTACTTCTCAAATATACTTGAAAAATTCTACAACTATTTTTACTATATTCTATTTCATTTTATAAGAGTATTAGAATTTTTTCCCAAATTTAATTTGCATTTAAACTCATTAAGAAATCTCAACAATCTTCCTACAAATTATACATTTCGACATTTACAATCATGTGTACTAGTATGGTTTGTGACAGTAATTCATTTTATTATTTTTAACTATCGTGATGGAAAATTGTTCTCTTAGTCATAACAATATTTCTACCATTCATAAACACAATATATTTATCCCATCACATTTTACTTTATTTATCAAAATTAGCATGTTTGTACTACAAAATCAACCACTAACACAATATTAATCTTTCTTTCTTATTCATGACCCTAGAACATAAAACAACATTTTTCAACAAATTTTCCATACAAAAGAATACATTTTTAACATGCATAACATTTTACAAGCATTCTAACATGATCTATGGTATTAGCTCTTTAGTCAAAATCTCCTATTATTTGTTTAATCATAACAATATTGTTTTCATTCATAGCATGCAACACTAACATGAAATCTTAACTACATATCAAAACAAAATGCTCATATTTTGTCACTAGCATGCATAGTTCTAAATTAGAAAGCATGAGAACCCACCTTTTGTTTGAAGGTTGAAAACTACAAATGAATGGCTCCTTCTTGCTCCTAGCAACTCCTAGTCCTCTTCTCCTCCTAGCAAATGCTCCAAGCAAGAGATCCTCCAAGCACAATAACTCTCTTTCTTTTTCTTACACTCTTTTCTTTCTCTTTTCTTTCTCTTGTTTATTTTATTTTTGGTGTGAAAAAGAATGAGAAATGGGTTGCTATTTATAGGACAATGCTAGGGACTATATTGCAAAATCTCCCACCTAATAACTTCTCATTTTAATTCTCTTTTTAATTCTCACCTCTTCATATTTTTAACTCCTAAAACTCCCAACCTCTCATCTCCCCACTCTCCATGAACTTAACCACTCCATTAATCCCCTCCCATAGCCCACAAAATGGTCCAAATACATTTGTGTGTGCATGCATACATGCACAAACAAATATGAACACATTTCTATAACTCAAAAATGTGTACTAATATTGTAACTTGTCATGTATAACTTAATTTGTGATTTTAATAATGGGCTTGCTACATGGGCTTATTTTATTCAACTAATTTAATTATCCTAGTGGGCTCTCTTTTTAATTAGTCTATTGGGCTAGAATTTAACTTTAAGTCCATGGATCAAAAGAAAGGCTAAATAAAACTAATGCATGCTAAAAATAGTAAAATGAGAGTAGCAAAATGAGAATAAAAATTTGCACGTGCACCATACGTGCAAAAATTGAAAAATGCATTTTAATCAAAATAAGGGGAAAATAAATTTTCGTTTTATAAAATAGATTTAAATACATAAGAATAAATAATTTAAACCTATAGAAAATATTATACATAGTGGTGGAAACACGTGCATCAAAACACGTAAAAAGCACGTAAATTCCAGGGATTGAAATATTATATTTTAGTTGACTGAAATCAATACGGAAAATGTATAAATAGTACGAATCCAAAATATGTAGTGAAATTCATTACAAAATATACGTGCGTAACACCCAGGGGCAAAATTGTAATTTCCAATTTTGCGGGGTTTTACAAATACACTAATATCCTATACTACCCGCAAGCCTCCTCAGCTTAAACCCTAACCCATCTCCTACACTATATTTAAACCCTTCATCCTCTCTCCTGTGCACTCGCAAACCTAAAAGAAACCCTACCTTCCGATCTCCTAGCCGCCATCCTTGCACCTCCCGACCACCCCAAAACCTTACCTTTTTCACCCGAACACCCTCACGCCCGAGCATACCCCCAGTCGCTCTGTCTCTGTCTCTCTGTCGTGTGACCAGCACCAGCCAGCCCCGTCGTCGCCTTCCTGTAGCATTATCGGCCAGCCCGGTCCCCTCGCAGTCACTCTTGCCGTGTGTGAGTGCGGTGTCATTGCTCTTGCCGTTGTTTCTTGGTTGTTAGGTTATTAGTGTGCGTGCTTTTTGGTTGTTCGTCGTTCTTGGTTCGTGATTCTTCGCCGTGCTATCGTGGTTGTGTAGTTCTCGTTCTTGGTTTGTGGTGATTCGTATTCTTCGTCCGATCATGTTTGTTACCCGGGAATCCATTCTCATTATTCTTGCTTGGAGTCGTTTTCATCATCGGTTATGCAAGTAACTTGTATTAAATTCCTTTGCAAATACAAGTACTAAATACCGCCTGTAGTGTAGTTGGGTTCTAGAGACAATTTGTGTGTGAATTCTCTTGTTGCTCTTGTCTCTATAGTGATGATTTGACCATAGTTGCCTCACGACATACATGACATAATAAAACTTAGGACTGACCACTTCTTGTCGTATATATGCGTGTTGTTTATATGTTACCATGTGCTCGTTCGTGTTATTTGTGGTAGACTTGTTGTGGACTTGTGAAATACCCTATAATATGTTTCTTAGACACTTAGTATACTATATTTCATGTTTCGTTGTGTTTTGGATGAGTTCTATGTGAACTAGTGGATTTTGTGCTTATGCGATATTTTCAGTTTTGCTGACTTTTTCGTTTGATTAGTATTTTACACCCTATTAAGGTCAGTATTTGATAATATTTGAACATAATTTTTAGAGAATTCTGTCTATATTCCGACCCTTTTGACGGATCTCAGTTTTGATTTACGGTTTGTGAGTTATGCCGATTTTACTACAGTGGTGTCGAATGATTCCCAGGTTTGTTTTCGATGAATTCTGAAGAGTAATCTATTTTTATTGTGATGTTTAAATTATTATTTTGATCTGAAATTTTGCTCAGTACTTCTAGACTTAATTAGGGTTTACCCAGAATTCTGGTGGATTTATTTAAGATTTTTTACAAACCTTTTCATGCTTGCGAATAAAGAGTTTACATGCAGAATTTTACTACTGTTCAATAAAGAACTTTATTTTCGACCTAATCTACTTGCTGTTTCCAAAATATTTCTGAATATGATAGTTAGCCTATTGTATCTATTTTATTACCCTTTTTGCGGATTTGGATTTCGATTTGTGGTTTGTAAGATATTGCTGTTTTCGTACTGCAGCGTTTACAATTCAAGATTTGCAAAACTACTACATCTTGATATTTTCTGATTTTACTTGACTACTCTATTTATATTGGAAAATTATGAAACTTGATTTTCTGTTACTATACATATAGGGGAATACCCCAGATTGTTCGTGGATTTATTTAATGATCATGTTGTTTTCCTGTTTTTGAATACGATCTTCTGATTTCTGGCTGAACATATTTTCTAGATTCAAATCAGTTTTAAGTTATATTTTTGTGAAATACTATATGACTTATATATGTTTGCTAGATTCGGCCGGGAGTCTATTTTCTAGACCTTTTGATGGATTCAGGTTTGCATATTTGTAACAACGGAAATCTCAGTTTTACTACAGTATGGTCTTGCTATCTTGAACTAGAAATTTGGTTATTTTATCCTTTTATGTGTTATCTTGCATCCGTACATGTTTATCTTGCAACTTGAACTTGTTACATGATCATGCCATGATATTCTTGCTATTTTTGGTACTTGCACATGCTTGTTTGAGACTAATAATAAATAATCAAGCCGGGGTTAAGGAAAAGATCTAATAGTGGATAATTCAGAAACGTGTACTCGAAAGGGGATCCACTGATCCTACGTGATTACTTGATACATGATACTTGACACTTGCACGCAAGACACGTAATTACTTGCCACTGCACAACTTGACACGTGATACATGATACATGATGCTTGGAGCTTGGAGCTTGATTACTTGATACTTGTCCCTGAGTGCACTGCCCTCTACGGTCCACTATGAAATCTAAAGCAAAACTGTTTGATGTAGCAACCATGTAGTAAAAACTAGAATGCATGAAGTGCTACCTAGATAGTAATAACTACGAGACTTTATACATGATACTTGAACATGATACATGCCTACTTGATACATGACTACATGATACATACTTACTTGATACTTGACTACATGATACATGAGACTTGATACTTGACACTTGATATATATTTACATGATACTTGATACTTGATACTTGATACTTGTTACTTGGTTACATAATGCTTGTTTACTTGACACTTGATTCATGCTACTTGTACTTATTTATCTTGTCATGCTAGTTGTTATATTTTTTTATCATTCTTATTCTATGATGTTAGTTATCTTTTTCCATGTACTTGTCTCCTGTACTATAAGCGGCCCGTAACTTGCATTGACGGGAGTTTTTTTTTTCCTATCCCTGCAATTGTTAAATTGCAGATTTTGGAGAACAGGTACCAGATGGTGTTGGTGAGATGAGATATTAGTGTTGGATTTTGCTATTATTATTTCTTATTTCTTGTTTTGAACAATTGTATCTTGTACTTCGATTTATTTGTATTTGGGCAATGTGACCCACGATATTTGACTTATTCAGATCTGGATTATTTGAGATTAATATATTTTGTTTCAAGTATTCTCGTTGATATTTTGGTTCATATGTGCATGCTTGGTTGATTCTTTTGCTTCCGACTCTGATTATTCTTGTGAAATATTGTAAAAATTCTTGAACAGCTTATGGATGATGAAAATCATTTGCTAGGCTTAGTCACGTATCCGTATTCCGTATTCTCTTTTGGAAAGCGGGGCATGACACCTATGGGTTCTAATATGCAATAAAAATAAATGAAAGGAAATTGTGCATAACTTTTAAATAAAATTGGGAATAAAAATCATAAGATGAAATTGCACGTGCGTTGCACGTGTAAAAATAAGAAATGTATTTTTCATTTAAAACTTTTATACGGGATGTTACAGACATAGGGAGGACTCGAACCGGAAACCTCCTTTATATTAGTTATGTACGTGCGTTGCACATGTTGGTAGAATGACAAAATGACAAATGAAAAATGACACTAAGGCCTTCTCCCATTATAATATTAGAGATTAGAGATTTCATCCTCTTATGTTTATGACATGTTGAACACTTTAAATGGTGTGGATCATATATTTGGGCGGAGGGGAAGGATTTTGTAAGGTGTTATATGAGGAAATTTCCATTTATGCCACATTTCTTTCTGTTTTCTCATATATATATATATATATATATATAAATTTTTCCTTCGAAATATTAGATGAAGTTTGGTCGTCTCAATTATATATATTAGATACAATGGTGACTTCTATGCAAAAATTACTATTTATTGTTTAATTTATATTATTTGAATTACTGGGATTTAGCCAAGGGGGAATCCAAAAAGAATAACTTGGAGGAACTCACAAGTGAAGTCTACTTGATAATTTGTTTCAATACAGTCATCTAGTTGCGTATATTTTCTATGAGATTCCCCAATTTGTAACACTCAACTTTAATAAGCCAAATTTGGGCACTTTCCAACTTAACCCACGATAATTCTTAACTAGGTTTTTTAGTGACGAAAAAATTTTCAGTACTTTTGAAGAGAGTTTGTTCCATCCACCTAAAGTTAACGAACATAACCAATTTCTCTCATTTCTTCTTCTTTTTTCTTTCTTTTTTCTCCACTACTTTTTCCATTACTCCCTTTGAACGCAGCATGCTTGCCTGCCTTTTGTCATCTAACTCTTGGGTTGTGGAATTTCTGGAGTCAAGGTTAGAAAATAGGAAAAGTTGCTGCTTAGTTCGGTGTGGAAGCAAACAAATAGTGAGTTAATAATTGATGGAAACTATTAAAAGTCAAACATGTGCCTTGGCCGTTAAAAGAGGTTAGAACTCCTGAGATTGAATCTGTATCGTTGATTGACTGTGATCTGAATTCGACGGTTGTTGATGTGGCCGATGGACCTGCAAAAAGCCCGAAACATCGGGTGGTGGTCCCCGGTGACAGACCCTCCGACGCTCAAGTCAGAACCAGAGAGAGAGTGAGAGAGTGAAAATTGGTGAATTGTTGATTACCTTGTGACTGAAGATGGGGAGGGGTATTTATAGGCCTGAGAGACATTTCAAGAGACCGATTCGTGATCGTTGGATCTTTCATATCTCTCCCCCTCAAGAGATAAGATATCCTGGTTAGGGGATAAGAGATTTGAATCCTAGCCAGCATGGGCTAGGTGTCTCTCATAGTGGGCCTAGTCTATAACTTTTTATGGGCTTGAAAGAAGCCCATATCTTGAGTGGGCTCAGGTCTGTAAAATAGACCTGTGATGGCTAATCTGCCTGTAGATGCTTTGAGATTCGTGCAGGGATGGTATAGCTCTGATCTGCTGCAATTTTTACCATCATCATAAGCCCCCCACTTCCAGAAGGCAATTTTCTAGGCTTTCTGGAAATAGTACGTCTTATCTTTAGAATCTGGCATATAATCTTAGCAATCGGAGTGTTCGGAGATACCTGGAACTGATCTGTGGCTTCTGAAGGCAGTGAATATTTTTCTGGATTTTTCCATATTTCATCGGATTTTTTCGAATTTTCTGGAATTTTTTCATAGTTCTTCGTATTTCTTCGAATTTTCTGGTATTTTTTCTAATTTTAAAATCACTTTTTCAAATTTTATAATTAATAAATTTAATTTTAATTATTTTTTCAAATTTAAAAAATAATTTTCCGAATTAAAATAACTATTTAAAATTTTTTTAATTAACTTTTCGACTTAAAATGAATTTTAGGGGTCTTTTTTGCAAAAATCCGACCGCACACTAATCTTGGAGCGATCTGGACTGCTCATCAGGCGGTAGCTCGTGCATCGAAGAGATCGAGTGGCCATGTTCTAATTTCCTATGATAGGGGCGACGTGGGCAAATCAGGAGCGTTGATCATGCTTCGACTCGCCCGCTGAGTGGAATCGAACGGTCGAGGAGCAATGGACGCAGCGGAGAAGGAGATTGGCGACGTGGATGCGTCTCGTGCGTCCATTTTTTCTGGGCTCGAATTTTGGGGAGATCTAAAGGCTGATGGCGGTTGTAAGCGACCCCTTAGCTCGGCCGACCAATTCGCCAAGCTATGGGCGATCTCCCGATTTCTGTGGACTGGGTCGACCATGCCTCTCACCTTGCTATGGATATGGGGCGAGCCCTGGCTTTGTCGACCATCGTTCTCGCCGTCGTCGAGTGTTTTCTCCCCAAGCTCGCCGAGCTTTGAAGTTCCGACTTGGTCGAGCTATGGCGATAGCTCTCAGTGGCCGAGCTATGGATATTGTGGCCTTGGCTGAGCTTTGGAGACGAAGATTTGCCGAGCTATGGGAGATACTTCTTGCCGAGCTATAAGCTTAGCTTTTGCCGAACTATTGTGCTATCTTCGTCGAGCTATGGAACTGTTTCCCGCCGAGCTATGGCAATAGCTCGCTATGGCCGAGCTATGGAGTCTTGGCGAGCTGTAGGCGTCTCATTCTCGCCGAGCTACTGGGTGTTGGGCTTTCACCACCGAGCTATGGACTTTCTCGCCGAGCTATGGGGTTTGTGCTCTCGCCAAGCTATGGCAATAGCTCGTTTCTCCGAGATATGGAGCTCTCTTTCGCCGAGCTATAGGAATTAGAATTTTTTGGGTTCGAGCTCTTTTTTCAGTCGAGCTTTGTTTCGGGTTTTGACGAGGCGAGAGCTTGAAGTCGGCGATGCACATGAGGAGGTGAGAGCTCGAAGTCATTGTTGGAGCGAGGAGTCATGGTGCTCGGTGTCGGAGTGAGGAGGAAGAGGTTGTCGCTCCGTTCTTGGATTTTTTTGAAGAAGGATTTTGGAGGAGTCTTTTGGCGAGAAAACTCGAAGAAGAAGAAGGAAAGAAGAAGCGGAGCGGGTGCGATATCGTGTTTGGATCCAACCCGTTAACACCCTTTCTTTGCTTTTCCCATCTGTTTTTGCTTGAGGGTTTGGGTCGTAAACCCGACCTGATCAGAAGGTTTTCTTTACCCCACCTTCTTATACGAAATAGTGGGTGTTTTTGTATGTGCTCTTTTGCATTTTTGCAACCTTTTGGGTTTTTGGAGATTTTTTTGGAGCTTCTTGGGCTTGGGTTTGCATGTAAATTTTTATACATATATTTATTATTTTTTATATGCATATCCGAGACAGAATTGAACGTTTAAACCCACCGTTTGCATCTGGCGAGTTTTGGGGCATCTCTGAGATAGAGTTGATGTGAAAACTGCCGTTTGGTCTAGGCAAGTTTGGAGACGACTTTGAGATAGAGTTGAACGTTCGAGCTGGCCGTTTTTGCCTGGCAAGTTTAGAGGAACAACTCTTTGACTGAATTGACATAGAGCTTGCTATTTTTGGCCCCAGCAAGTTTGGAGAGTAAACTCTGTGACGGATTTGGACATTTCACCTGCTGTTTGTGCCCAGCAAGCATGTAGAGACAACTCTTTGATTGAGTTGGTCCAGAAACTGTCGTTTGACTCAGGCGAGTTTATAGAGAAAACTCCGTGATGGAGTTGTGTGTTAGACTTTTTTTATTTTCAACAAGCTTAGCGAGGACTCTATAATGGAGTTGGATGTTGCACCTGCTGTTTGCGGCCAGCAAGCGTGTAGAGATAACTCTTTGGTTGAATTGGTCCAGAGACTGCCGTTTGACCTCGACGGGTTTAGAGACAACTCAGAGATAGAGTTAATGCAGAACTGTCGTTTAATCTCGACAAGTTCAGAGATGACTCGTATGAGGAGTTGGTTCAGGAACTGTCGCTTGATCCCGACGAGTTTGGACACAACTCTGAGGTAGAGCTAATGTAGAAACTACCATTTGACCCCGACGATTTTGGAGAAAACTCTGAGATAGAGCTGATGTAGAAACTGTCATTTGATCGAGCGAGTTTTGATATAACTCTGAGATATAGTTGGTGCAGAAACTGCCGTTTGACCCCGGCGAGTTTATAGAGGAAACTCCATGATGGAGTTGTGTGTTGGACTTGTTGTTTGTTCCCAACAAGCTTAGAGAGGAATATGATAGAGTTGGATGTTGCACCTGCTGTTTGCGCCAAGCAAGGGTGTAGACTACTTTGAGATAGAGTTGTTGTAGAGACTGCTGTTTGATCTCAGCAATTTTCGAGGCAACTCTGAGATAGAGTTGGTGCAGAAATTGCCGTTTGACCCCGGCGAAGTTTATAGAGAAAACTCTGTGATGGAGTTGTGTGTTGAACTTGTTGTTTGTTCCCAACAAGCTTAGATTGGACTCTATGACAGAGTTGGATGTTGCACCTGCTATTTGTGCCCAGCAAGCGTGTAGAGACAACTCTTTGATTGAGTTGGTCTAGAAACTGCCGTTTGACTATGGCGAGTTTGTAGGGAGAGCTATGAGATGAACTTGAACTGGAACTTGCTGTTTGGCCTTAGCAAGTTTAGAGAGGCAACTCCTTGATTGAGCTGATTTAGAAATTGCCGTTTGATAGAACACTCGTAGTGGATCTGGTAGTTTGAACTTGTTGTTTGGAGCCAACAAGTTATTAATGGTGCTTACGCGGTGAGTAGAACATTGAACCCGTTGTTTGGTGCCAACAAGTTGTTGACGGTGCTTGGGCGGAGACTTAGGTGTCGAAATCTTCGTGTAGAGCCAACGAGTAGTTGATGGAGCTCATGCGGTAATCAGCGTAGACATCCGTTGTGACGGAGCTCATGCGGAAAGCTTGGCATTGAGCTCATTGTTCGGAGCCAACAAGCGTAGGCAAAGCTCATGCGGCAAGAAAAGCGTTGAACTCATTGTTTGGGACCAACGAGTTGTAGGCGGTGCTTGGGCGAGGACCGAGGCATTGAACTCGCTGTTCGGGGCCAACGAGTTATTGATGTAGCCTGAGAGAAGATCAAGGCGTTGAACTCGTTGTTTGGAGCCAACAAGTTATTGATGAATCCTGAGCATAGAGCAAGGCATTGAACTCATTGTCTAGGACCAACGAGTTGTTGATAGAGCTCTAGCAGAGAGTAGAGCGTTGAACTCGTCGTTTGGAGCCAACAAGTTATTGACGGAGCTCAAGTGAGAATCAGAGCGTAGAACTTTTTGTTTGGGGCCAACGAGTTGTAGGCGGGGTTCATGCGAAGTGCAGATCATTGAACTCATTGTTCGAAATGAATGATTTATTGATAGAGTTCGTGCAGTAAGCGAAGAGTTGAACTTATTGTTCGGAGTCAACGAGTTGTAGACGGAGCCTGAGCGAAGATCAAGGCGTTGAACTCGTTGTTTGGAGCCAACAAGTTATTGATGAAGCCTGAGTGTAGAGCAAGGCACCGAACTCGTTGTTTGGGACCAACGTGTAACACCCCGTAGTTTTCAAAGAAAATAATATAATATATATATAAATACTTTGAAAAAAAGTTAAGTGTTATATATAAAAATACTTTGAAAAAGTTAAGTGTTGGAAGTGTTGGCTATTGATATATAAAGTGGTTGGTTTGGTAAATATTACAAAAATGAATATATATTGGGTGTGTGTGTGGTGGGGGGGGGGGGGGTCCCATGAATTTGGAAAGCACAGAGGTGCTGTTCTGTTGCTTTGACGAAGTCAAGCACGGTGACATGGCATCCTTGTGGGGGGCCCACCCAGCTGTAAAGAATACAATAAGCATTCTTGATGAGAGAATGTATGTGATTATATCCTATATCGGGAGTTAAAGAGATTTAAATAATATTAAAATATAATAGCCTTTGATCAAGAGTCACCAATCCGGTTAACCACCTTTTGAGAGGCAGCCTATGGTGGGCAGTTGTATTACATAGTATCTAATTTTTCTATAAAATTGTATCAATTGTCTGAGGTAGGGGCAGGGGCGTTACAAATGGTATCAGAGCCGACTTTCGACACCGAGTATGGGACATGTCTACATAGTCGGCGGTGGATCTCCGTGACTGTGGTTGCTTGTTATGATTAGTCTGACGGTGGACTCTGGGACTATATACCCAGTCAACGATGGATCTCCGTGACTGTGGTTGCCCAGGGAGGACGGATAGAAAAAGCAGACGCTCCACATCAGCTAGAAAGGAGATCCTGCACTAGATTGTGCATGCCCGTGCTCAGCGAGGACGCTGATTTCTGAAGGGGATGTGTGTGTAACACCCGTAGTTTTCAAAGAAAATAATAATTATAATATATATATATATATATATATATATATATATATATATATATATATATACACTTTGAAAAAAAGTTAAGTGTTATATATAAAAATACTTTGAAAAAGTTATGTGTTGGAAGTATTGGCTGTTGATATATAAAGTGGTTGGTTTGGTAAATATTACAAAAATGAATATATATGGTGGGGGAGGGGGGGGGGTCCCACGAATTTGGAAAGCACAGAGGTGCTATTCTGTTGCTTTGACGAAGTCAAGCATGGTGACGTGGCATCCTTGTGGGGGGCCCACCCGGCTGTAAAGAATACAGTAAGCATTCTTGATGAGAGAATGTATGTGATTATATCCCATATCGGGAGTTAAAGAGATTTAAATAATATTAAAATATAATAGCCTATGATCAAGAGTCACCAATCCGGTTAACCATCTTTTGAGAGGCAGTCTATGGTGGGCAGTTGTACTACATAATATCTAATTTGTCTATAAAATTGTATAAATTGTCTGAGCTAGGGGCAGGGGCATTACACAACGAGTTGTAGACGAAGCTCATGCGGAGAGCAGAGCATTGAACTCGTTGTTGGGAGCCAACGAGTTGTAGATGAAGCCTGAGTAAATAGCAAGGTGCTGAACTCGTTGTTTGGGACCAACGAGTTATAGACGGAGCTCGTGCGGAGAGCAGAGCATTGAACTCATTGTTTAGTGCCAACGAGTTGTTGACGACACTTGGGTGAAGACCAAGGTGTCAAACTCATTGTGTGGAGCTAGCGAGCAGTTGACGGTGCTCAAGTGGTAATCATCGTAGAAACCCGTTGTGACGGAGCTCATGCAGAGAGCAGAGCGTTGAACCCATTGCTCGATGTTAACGAGTGGTTGGCCGGAGGAACTCAAGTGGCGTGCAGAGCGCCGAACTCATTTTTAGAGCGAATGAGTTGTGGGTATTATGAATCTTCTTAGTGTTGAAGTGAAGTCACTTGCGTTTACTCAGTGTTGAGACGATTCCATTCTTCTCTTTACTGACAAGTGGTTGTGTACATTTAATAAGGTTCCTCGGGGCACTGAGCTTGCCCTTCCTCATGATACACTGTGCTTGACAGAGTTGGAACTCTCCTGTTCGCACGGCGCTTTAAGCGAGACGGAGATGGAGCTTGCCCAAGTGAAGGTGGTCGGATAAACCTGGAGTTTGCTCGTCTAAGGAAGGCTTGTCTTGAATATCATCATCAAGAGTTGAGGCGGCCCTATGAAGTTGTTAGCTGGTAGGAGGCCGGCGAGGAGATTTGTTTCTCTTAGGTAGAGCATCTCTCCATTGTGTATAGCTGGAAGAACAGCTTACATGACAGTTTGTTGTACAGTGTTCGCAAGACTTTTGGTAGCGATTTCTAGACGTGAAACATAGAGTCATTGTAACTTTGCTGTTGTAATGAGACTTGTAGTTTTTGGAATAAGAAGTCTTCTACATGCTAGTATCTTGTCTTGTGATACATCGTCTTGGGGGTTGGCTAGTCGTATGAGCTGTTCTTGGGGAGAGTTGGGCTCTGGACTGGTCGTTCTGTGTTTGTAGACGTCTGTAGTGCCACTGGATCTGAACATATGAGTTTGCAGTAGTTCTGTGATTGGAAGGATTCCCTTTCATATGCTTGATCCTTGCTTTCATTGATGTGCCATCGCCGGCCTAAGAGAAACAAGACCTCAAGTCTGTTGTGTATAGCTTAAAGAGCTGTCGACGGTGTATGACGGAGTTTAGCATTGCTCCGTCTTGAACCCAGCTAGTTAGTTGTAGGGATAACTCTGAAGGAGAGTTGTTTTCCAAACTTGCTGTATGGGGCCTCTGACAGATTGTGACAGTCACATCGAATGGAGAGTTGAACTCCAAGTGCTGCTTTTTACAAGTGTTGCTAAGTAACTCCGATCCATGATTTTTGACATCTTAATCTGTTGTTGAGAAAATTTAACTAGTTGCAGGAACAGATCGAACGACGAATTGAACTCTGAACGTGTGTCACTACAGGTTGCGAGAGTAACTCTGAACCATGGGTATGGATTTCGAACTTGTTTGCAATGCCCTGATTTTTCATTTAATGAAAAATTATTTATTTTGCACGTAGTGTGCACGTGCAATATTTTTGGTTAATATTTTCATCAAGATGAGTAAAGATATTTCAATTTGTGTTTTTAATTACTTTATACAAAAGCCTTATTTTAATTAGACTAAAAAGCATTTTTCTTAAAGCCCAAAATGTAATTTATTTATTTTATTTTAAAATAACTATTTTGGCCCATGAACTAAAGCCCATGGACTATATTTTTACACAACTTGTCATGTAGAATACAATTTAAAAGACTATTTTATTTTTTTATACAAAATTTAATGTACAATTTTGGTCATAGTTGCATGCACGTGCACTACACGTACACGTGCAAAATGCATTCTTTCCCTAGGCCGGTTGTGATCTTTTTGGAGGGAATTCAAAAATTGTAATGGTGATCATGGTGGTGGTTATTTAGATGTGGGTAGTTATTGCAACTCCTACTCTCATCCTAGCCCTCCATCCTACAACCAACTAATTGATCCTAGCCCTCCATTCTATGTGATTTTTAGTATAAATACCCCCCCCCCCCATGGCTAGTTATTTTGTGCTTAATATTCTCTTCCAAACTTATAGTCTAATAGCATTATCTAGTAGTAGTTTGTGAGTTAAAAAGATTGAGTTGTGAGTGGGATTGTGCTTGCATTCCATCAAGGAGAGGAAGGCCGGCTATTCAAGGAGGAGCTCGGGTTGGTGCTTGTGGAGCTTGTGCGCGCATCATCGAGGAGGAGGTGCATCTCGTCGCAAAGGACTTTTGTTGCTAATTGAGTTTTCTCTCCATACAAGGTGGGTGAAATTTTCCTATTTCTAAAGTAGGATTGCATGCTAGTTTAATTAGAACAATTGAAGCATGAAAATGATTAAGAAGAGCACACTTTAATTGGGAAAAATGACTTCTTGATTGATTGAAATGTGGACATACAAATTTATATGTGGTTCTATTATTTGAGTTGTATGTGGATTGATTAGAATCATGAATTTATGGATAGAAAATACATTCTTTTACCATCAAGAATTACACACAAAGTTAGTAGCTTGATTATACCTTTTTTTATGTGTTAAATAGACCCTTGTATGGCTATGGGCATGAATGAATTAAAGTATGAGATGTAGGTTATATAAATGATTAAAGTCAGAACATTAATGTGAATTTTATTGATAAAAAGACTAGATTGCTAAATGCGAAGAAACGTCGAAAAAGAGGAGTAATGTAGTGTTATAATCTAGAATTTGAATTAATGGCATGAAAATATGTTTTAATTGTTGAAAAAATGATTTTTTCATACTGATATGTAAATTGGACAAGAATTTATTAATCTGGAGTTATATAGTATTTTTATGAAGATCTAATGAAATTGAGACTAGTTGAACATCGAAATGTTCTAAATAACTGAGAGCACAGATTAAATGCATACGAAATGATACTAGTGACAACTGAGCGTGTAGCTCAAGTGGTCAGAGAGCACGGTTGGCTTCTCTGTGGTGACTGGTTCGAATCCTGTAGGAAGCATTATTTTGTTTGTTTTTTTTTTAAAACAAGTTAACAGCGACTGAGAGCATATAGTGCTCTCAGACACACTTTATATCGCTGGCACAGTTCGGCCTATTGGTTTGTGCTGTCGGCTGTGACTCAGGGGAGCCGGGTTCGATTCTTACTATCAGCAAGAATGAAAAAAATTATTTTTTTGGGTTTTTAAGTGTCCAAAAATTGTGAAAAAATATGGTTATTCTCCTAAAAATATAAGGAACTTTATAAAGATGATTTGGGGATTATTTGAATGAAATAAACTATGATTTGTGAATAAAAGGCATAAATAGAACTATGGTTCTAGATATATATACTTTGTGAAAAATTATAACTTACAAGAATAAAGTGAAATGAAGTATTAGAAGATGATTTGGCAAAAAGAAACTTTGTTGTGTGACATAATGTAATTTATTCTCACTTGAGAATAATGTGGAAAAAAAATGAAGTGTGAATATTCATTAGTGATGTGAATTTCAAATGTGAAATTATTAATTGATGAAGTGTATGAATTCATGTATGATTATGGATTAATGAATAAATTAGAAATCATGATTTGAAAAGAGAATATACATTTGAGTATGATAACTCAACATATGAATTTTATGAGTTATAAGTGCTCAATGTGGAAATTGTGAATTTGAATTGAAACGAAAGAGTAGCTAAGTCTCCTCCGGCATTTGGAAAGAAATGAAATGAAATACTGAAATGAAAGACCAAGGTTGGTCATGTTTGTATAAATGAATAAGTCCGGTTTAGTGGAGAGGCTAACTCTAGAACTTTGATTTTATTCATGATTCTATTAAATTAAGAATAGTGCATAGTGAAGACGTGATGAAAGTGAGAAAAAACACGAGTATGAGAACTAGAGTTTACGGTGCGGGTGTGTGAGCCACAGAATGCATGCTTGATGAGTCAAGACATGGCGTGGGCACAACTCAGTAATGATCGGACTTTAGCAATGCTTGTGGGATGTTTGGTGACTGCAAGAGGATCGTGTTCAGGGAGGAGGCTGAATTGCCACAGAATGCATGCTTGATGAGTCAAGACATGGCGTGGGATTCCCCTCCAGGGTCCAGTGCACGTGCTTGTACTCATAGATCATCTAGGATACTCACCGTAGTTACAGTAGTAGATTAAGTCATGGCGAGGGATTGAACCCTACAAAGATGAAGAACGATTAAAAGGCTTGCCCTCGGACCTATGTAGTATGGGATGCATAGAATCCGAACAAGTGCGCATTAGTATCATCTAATATAAATAATTGCATTAAGGACTAAGTGCACAATCACAACACGACATCAATAGGGTAGTCCCTTTAGTTTGAAATGTGATAAGTTTGTGTTTGCTAAATATGGAAAATTGAGTTATACTATTTCTGGCATAGAGAGGATGGCCGTGTATAATGATCATCGGTTGAATAAACTGACGTACCCACAGTCTTATATGCAGGTAAATGACATGTTAAAGATTAAAGAGGAATGGATGCTTAAAGATTATATCATGTTGTTGTACATTTATTTAATTGTTGTAAATTTTACTTCCGCTGTGCAAATGAAAAGTGTAACACTGATGTAAACTCTGATGTAAAGAGAAAAGTTTAAATTTCCTTATAAAATTATACTAAAGGAAGTGTAAAGATCCTGTAGAACATCTCGAATTCAGTGTATTTAGGATTCGGGGCGTTACATTGTTAGTTTAAGTATTAACAGGTTACAGGAGTAGATCGAATGGCAAAGCGCACTATGAACTTGCTTCGTTGCAAATTGACAGAGTCACTTTTGAACCATGTGTATGGATTCCGAACCGGTCTTCGAGTCGCTAACGGATTACAGGAGCAGATCGAATGGCGAAGTGCCCTGTGAACTTGCGTTATTGCAAATTGTTAGAGTCTCTGTCAAGCCATGGGTATGGACTCCAAATCCGTTTTACGGGAAGACTTATAATGAGTGTTTGGTGCTGCTTAAATGTATAAGTATGGCACTCAACTCATTGTATAATTCTCCAAGGAAGTTCAACTAGTTGCAGGAACAGATTGATCGGTGAGTTGTGTTCTGAACATGCATGATTGCACATTGCATACGTCCCGATTCGTGGTTCTGGATTCTGAACTTACGTTGAGGAAAGCTTATAACGAGTGTTTAACGCCGCTCTAAGTGTAAGTTGGGCGTTTAGCTCGTTGTTTGCTTTGATGAATTAACAGGTTGTAAGATCAGATCGAATGGTGAAGCGCAAACTGAATTTTTTTGGAGTAACTTCGAACAATGGGTGTGGTGTAATACCCCGCAAAATTGGAAATGATAATTTTGCCTATGTGTGTTACACAGGTGTATTTTGTACCGTTACTGGTGATATCCGTAACGTATTTTAATTTGAATTTTGGATTCCGTCTATTTATGAATTTCTCGTATTCTTCAAATCCTATTTGAGTTAACTCAAATATTAAATTTCAATCTCTGTATTTTTACGTGCTTTATACGTGTTATCGATGCACGTATCGACTGCGTATTTTCCACCGTTACGTGTAATATTTTCTATGCGTTTCAATTATTTATTTTATGTATTCGAATTCATTTTATAAATAGAAATTCATTTTTCTCTTATTTTAATTAAAATACTTTATATGAGCGTTGCATGTGTTTTCAATGTACGTATTGAGTACATTATTGAATGCGTATATTAAATATATGTTTTTATGTTATATTTTGATAATCTTTAAAATTTTCCCTTTGATAAAGTGATTTCGTATTTTGATATTTGACGGGCGACGCACGTGTTTGCGGTGCACGTATTTAAGCGTAATGTTTTCAAAATAAAATTTTGAAGTGTGTGTGTTTATTTTGTTTGTGCATAAAAAAGTATAATTTTTAATTCAGTTAATTTTATATGCATATTATATATATAAATACATGTTTTAAATTAAATAAAAATAATTAATTTTGTGAAGTGTGTGCACGTGTTTGGGCATGAAAAGGTGGCCGGCTGGGTTTCGGGGTTAGAGAGAAGTTCAAAATTTTGAATTTAGAGAGTGGTGTTAATGGGTGTTAGTGGACAATTAGTTACTATAACCACTTAAATAAAATACTACTAATACCCCCTAACTCCTTCACTCTCCTCATATCTCCTTCCTTCTCCTCTGTCAACATCCGAAACCAATCCAACCATCTCCCTGTGCTTCTCCACCTCCCACATACATACATAAATATTTCATATTTCATATTTCATATATATATATATATATATATATATATATATATATATATATATATATATATATATATATATATATATATATATAATATGAAATATGAAATATGAAATATGAATATATACATGGGTAGATATACATATATACATTGTGATGAGATGAAGATGCACTTGCTGTTACTCTGCCGAAATGAAGGAGGTGTTGTTCCTTGTGCTTGCCGAAGTGAAGGTTGGGTGTTCCTCTTTGTGCACGGATTTCAAGGAGATAAATTGAAGCTTCTCTTGGAGTTTATTTCTAGCGATTTATTGAGTACATAAATATTTCTTGGGTGGGTGTTTCCTAAATCCTTTCTAAATTAGAAGTAGGATGCATGCTAGTTGATATATGGTCTATTTGTTAAATTTTGATTAGTGTGGTATATGTGAATTGCATAATTTATTCTCTGAAATTTGTTATGATGCATTATTAATATATTTGCATGCTAGAATACATGCAAATTGATGAATCATGATTGTATGAAAAAAATTGATGCATGGTAGAATATTTCCTATTACAGTCAAAATAATGTAACATGTAAGAAAATGGTTTTATAATATGATTATAGTAAAGAAACAGTCTCATTAGTTTATTTTATGAGTATGGAAATTTTATAGAGGAGTTTTTGATGAAGGACAACTTTCTATCTGTAAATTAATAAAATGAGTTCTTTAATGCAAGATTAAGATTTTGTTATATTGTCGAAAATAAATTTTGTGAATTTGAATATACGCACTAAACTGTATTATTTGGATAGAAATACATTCTAGAAAAAGATTAAGTTATTTTTGAATAAGTACAAATTGATTGAAGAATCGAGTTTATTAAAGGAAAACTAATTACAGTACGACCTCTACAAAAAGTAATTAACCGACCTTGTATCGGTTAGTCACTCAAGACCAATTAGTCTTTGGGCGCGCTTTGGGTCCGTTACTGTAGTAGAGCAGAAGTTTTGGTCTCGAGTTCGAGTCTTGTTAGAGACTCTGTTTTTATAAAATTTCAATTTTTAATCAAACCACCGAAACCATACATAAGTACAATTCGAGTCCACTTTATTTCAGTTAGTCACTCTGGCCTTCTGGTCGACAGGTGCGCTTTGGGTCGATTACTGTTCATCGGCGGAGGATTTGGTCCTGGGTTCAAATCCGACCCTTGCCACTTTGTTTTCTTTTTGACTTTTTTTGGTGGTATTTTTGAGTTTTAAAGTGCAATAAAAATTGGGAAAAGTACTAATATTCTTCTAAAATTGTCTAGACTTTATAAAAATTATTTCTATAATATTTTGATATATTTTGTGAGTATTGAAAGAGAATTTTACATTAAATATTGTTGAAGTACTCGATTTTTATCGATTAAAATGTGACTATTGTTTAATTTAAGAAAGATAAAAATTGGGAATGCACTTAGATTCTTCTTAACGAGATTTTATGGTCATTAATATTTGTTTAAAAGAATATTTGAAATGCACACAATGTTATGAGTGATTAAACTGATAAAAGAAGTCGAAATGAGATACTTCATGTTATGAAATTATAAAGAAAAGTTTCCCTTTGAGAAAGAGTTTGTGAATAAAGGAATTGAAATATTATTTTGAGATTGAATGTAACATATTGTTGATCTCTAGAATGAGATAGTTGTTGGAATCTAGAGGCTAGGCGAGACCCTAGTGACCGGCAGTATTTATTAATGAATTTGAGAGCTAACCAGTGTGAGTTGAGCATCTCTTGAGAAGTAGCCAGGTTGGGCTGACTGTCTCTTTTGTTTGGTTTAAGTCCGATAGGATAAGCTAGCTCTAAGTTGTGATGATTTTCTTCTAAACAAACTAAAAATGTAAAGACTACACTATAGTGGAGATGTGATGAAAGTAAGAGAAAAATACAAGTATGAGGGCCTTAGAACTACGGTGTGAGAGTATTCACAGGCTGCCTGCATGATGCATCATGTCATGGTGTGGATACATCTCCGGAATTATCGGGACCGTGGCGACGCTTGTGGGGTGTTAGGTGACTACGTAGTGCCATTGTCCCATGACGGAGGCGAATTTTTCATAGGTTGTCTACATGATGTGTCATGTCATAACGTGGGATTCCCCTCCAGGTTGTCTGGATATGGGCTCGTAACTCATAGAACATCTAAGATACTTACCGTAGTTACCGTAGTAGTTAAACTCATAACGAGGGATTCAACCCTACAAGATGAAGAATGATTAAGGGCTTGCCCTCGGACCTATGTAGTATGAGATGCATAGAATCCGAACAAGTGTGCATTAGTGTCATTAATTATAAACAACTGCAATAAGGATTAAGTGCACAACACCCACGACATCAATAGGATAGTCTTTTTTAGCATTGTTTTGTGATCAAGTTAGTGTTTATTAAAGTATTTAAGAATCGTTATACTTTCGGCATAGCGAAGATGGCTGTGTATAATATTTCGTCGGTTATAAGTAACTGACGTGTCCACAGTTTTATATGCAGGACTTATAATTTACAAGAAGATATAAAGATTAATTTGTTGCTGATGATTACTTAAATGCTAAAGTTGTTACAATTGTACATTTATCATTGTTGTATTTTATTTATTCTGCTGCATGTTGATGTAAAAGACTCTGATGTAGAATTTTTTTTTAATTCCTTGTAAAATTGTACGAAGTGAAGTGTAAAGATCCCGTGGAACTTCGAATTCAGGCTTATTTGGAATTCGGGGTGTTACATGTGGACTTTGAAATCGTCTTGTAGGAAGCTTTTAACGAGTTTTGGTGCTGTTTTTATGTACAAGTTTGGCACTCAACTCATCGCATGCATCCGTAGAGTTGTACAATAGCTTTGCAAAAGTTCGTACTGTATTTTATTGGAAAATAAAAATAAGCGACTGCTCTAGTGGTCGGCCGTTGTTACAAATTGAGAAAATTTGCTATTACCATTGCTGTTAAGAGAGGACATTTCAGATCTCCTCGTCATACTCCATAAGGTGTTGTACTTTTTCAAGTCCTTGCTGATATCTCCTTGCCCCCTGGGTCTTCAAGTTTATGAGCCGTTAGGTGAATAACTTGTTAGAGCTTGCCTAGACTTGCCTATTTTGGAGGGAGCCCCCCATTGTTTTGCATGGAGAAAGAGAAATCTATTGGTGCACCAATGTGTTTAGGCAAGATTATTTGATTCTGTTGAATGAGCGAAATGGCTTCGGGCAATGGATTCAGGTTTATTACTGGGTCATGATGAGGACTAGTTTAGACCTGGTGAGAGATGATTTGACAGGTTTGGAAGTTTTTGGTAGAGTTGGTTATGGTAGTGGCTTCAAGCTCGTTTACAGTTTTTGAATTATTGTGACTGCTTTCTGGCGGTAACTCTATGGCGTCGAGGGGGAAATGGAGCCCCCCATTGTAGAGGTGTAGCATGCTCGTGCTGCCTGTTGGCTTCCTACAGCTTGGCCTATGCCATCTATTGTTGGGAACTTCATTTTCATGTGAAATGTGGAGGCAACTGCATGGAATGCCGATAGGCTGAGATGACCGAATATAACATTGTATGCAGCTTTGACATCGACTACCATTTCATCCAGTGCCTCCAGTTATCCCTCATCCTATTTCTTTTCATTTCATCCTCACTCAACATTTAATTCATCTAAGAAAAAAAAGAGTTGAGAAAAATTGGGTTCAAATTTTTTGAGTGTTTAAACACTTTGTAAAGGGAGAATTTTTGTGGGGAAAAATTTCTTGAATTTTGGGTTGTGAATATTTTTTGGAGTTTTGTAAACACTTTGTACAATTTTTTTCCCCTAAAATGAAGATCTTCAACAGCTCTAGAGACGTAGGCAAAATTTGTGCTAAACTCCTTATTAATTTGTGTGTTATTTTTTCGCTTATATTTAGCATTCTCGCTAATTTGGTTTTAAAAAAAATTCTACAACAAAAATTTCCCAACAAGTTTATCTAGAAGGTAGAAAGAAAAATAAATTACCAGAGAAAGAGGAGGAGGAGCGCAGTGCTGAGATGAGAAGGGACGAGGAGAGGAGGGCATCGAGGATAGCGATGGGATTGGGGAGAGAGAAAGAAAGATATAGCAGCTTAGGTAGGAAGAGAATAGTAATATGCACTTGCGATGCACCCTTTTTTCCCTTAAACTCCTACTCTTCACAAATTACCTTTAGGCTCTAGTGAAACAAACTTAGGGGCCGTTTGGTACGCGAATTAGAGAATTTCTTAGAATGGGCGGATTCCCGGGAATGTGAGGGTAGAAATCATGATTCTCGGGAATGTTGCAATATTATGCTTGATACAAGACATTTCATTATAGGAAATATTTTATTCTTGTGTTTGATATAGACCAATTTATTCCCATCAATTCTTCATTATAGTAGACATTACCGAAAATACCATTTTGACTTTATTTTTAAAAAATTCAAAATAATTGTTATCTACTTTAGTAATTGATGTATATGTGTAACACGTGCAAAACCAAATATATTTTATAAAACCTGAGTACAGTAACAAATAGATGACTCTCAAAGTTATATTATGATTCTAATATATTTCAACTAGGTAGATAAAAAATATAACCAGTCAAAAAAAATATATATAACTAAAAGGAAAAAAATGCATGCAGTACAAACACATGATCTTAGGCATGCGTGGATTATAATTATCAATGACATATATTATTTATGAGTTATGGTGGTTACCATTATTAAAATTGATACATTATACTGAAACATATATCATACTTATTTAATTATGTTCAGTTCTAATTGGACGTTTCTATTTATATATAAATATGCAGAAATTCCACCCTGATAAGGAAGAGTAACAAATTTGTTGAAGGAAACATAGAGTAGCAATATGATAAAGCACAAAGATTATCAAAAATTTGAAGGGTGTTTTGGTAACGTGACAATCTCTGTTATTTTTTATGTGGAGGAATCCTCAAATCACACCCTTTAAAGTGGAATGTATATCCTTCCCAACAAAGAATTTTGATTCCCATGAAAATTTATGAATCGTTCCAAAACTATACTCATATCTTACCAAACTAGGTAATCCAGAGAATAATCCTAGATTCTCATGTATAATACCGCGTTCCAAACGCCCCCTTATATAATTGGTTTTTTGTAGATATTAACCCCATAAAACTTAGGTATTTTTATATAACCCCAATAAAGTTTGTAATTGTATATAACCCCCAATAAAATATTAAGTTACTTCAAAAATTCTCCAAAACATTAAAAAAAAACTTTTTAATACCTAAACTATCCCTCTTCCATCTTCCCAACTAAAACACTCATATGAGGGCCGGAACCACTAGGCCTCACCAGGAAAGAAAAAAATTGACTATTCATACGATTATATATAAGCATGATGGAAGGAGCATGGGGGGAGGAATGAGGAGAAATGAAAAATAAGGTGGAAATTGGGGTTGAATATGAATGTTTTAGTTGGGAAGATGAAAGAGATGGGTAGTTTAGACATTGAAAAAAATATACTGTATGGTTTAGGGGTTTTTTGAAGTAACTTAATAGTTTGTTGAAGGTTATATAGAAACACATATATTTAATGAGTAATATCTAAAAAAATCATTTATTTTTAATATAAATGACACTTTCGTGAAGAATTATGCCGTAAATAAAATTTAAAGTTTGAAGACATTATAGTAACTGGATAATTAATTACAAACTAGTAATATACACATGCGATGCACATATTAATTTTTAAAAAAAACTAAACTCTGATTTACACGTGCGATGCATGTTTTAATAAATAAAATTATATATTTTTAAAAGTAAATATGAAGACTATAATGGGAGAGTTGGAGTTGCACGTAAGTAGGTAGATTTACAACTCAAACTCTTCCATTATAATAGTTATTATATATTATATTATAAATAAATAGATATAGATAGATAATTTACACGCGTGATGTACATTTAATATATTTAAAAAAAGTTAAAGTAAAAAATATGACGTAGTGAGGACTTGAACCAGAGACCTCCTTCATATTATTTATGCATGTGCAATGCACGCGTTGGTAGATTTGGAAATGACACTAAGGCCTTCTCCCATTATAATATTAGAGATTAGAGATTTATAGTTAATACAACTCTCACATAAAAATGTGTGGCTCAGCTTAGATTAATTATGTTGGGTTGTCTATAAATTACACTGATATAAGTAAAAACTGAAGCTACACTATCCCAGCACATATCTTAAAGCTTCCAAGGGTAGTGCAATAATTTCACATCAACAGCGAGTCAACTAGAAGAACGTGGGCCATCTTCAGGTCCACAATTATGTCTTACTTACCGCCCAAATTCTGGATTAAATAACTAATTATATCCCTTCACTATGAGAATCTCCAACCGAATCTTAAAAATTGCATTCTCAGGTCTATCTTCCATAACTGATTCCTATCCTATAAGTACCCTATCCCCTCATCCAGCCAAAGATAATCAATCTTTCACCACCAAAACTATAATCTTTATTATGGGTTGCTAAATTGAGGGTCAAAGATCATTCGCTGGAGCCACCTCAGGTGCAAAGACTTTTTGCTGTATGGGCCATATTAGATATATGATACAATGTGAGAGCAGATGTATGGTCTAGATCTATTCTGGGCATATTCCAAAAAACTGATTCGTGCTTTTATAATAGAGAGAGAGAAAAAAAAATTTAAAACAAAAAAATGCCGTCTTTGTAAACTTGGATCACCATTTAGTTTAGGTTTTTTTTTGTTCTTTAATTCGTTAAACTGTTGGGCATTAAAATATTTGTGGGTAACTGGAGCAATATGCATTACATAATTTTCCGTCCTTGTCCTCAACAAAAATGTTAAAGATTTTGGAACAAAATATGTAGTTTTTTTTAATATTTAAAATATTTAATTAATTCGTGCACTATTTTCAGCAATTTTTCTTTATATGCACCAAATATTTGTTGTTCTGCTGCTCACATTTATACCACCAGCGCAATGGAAATCTTGTGGTTGATTATGTTGAATGACTATACTACAAAATGGTTAGCACTAACTTAGTTTGAGTTCATCTTCCTTTGTATTGATATCGTATTTTTATTATCTATTTAACAAAGAGGCAACATGTGACATTGCACGTTCTAGGGTTGGCAACCGGGCCGGGCTGACCCGCGACCCGCCCGAACCCGCTCGCCAAAACTTGGCCCGTTAAGATATGGTTCGGGTCCGGGTCGAACCTGCGAGTCTAAACAGGTTGACCCGGGTCATCTAATTTGGGTTTCCAATCTGTCGAATCCGGCTCGTCAACCCGGTGAACAGTGCCCAACCCGCCCACCGACCCGCGGGTCGACCCACAGGTTTCGAATTGTTTGACCCGTACCAGGTCGAACGTTCGACCTGCACGGGTCGACCGTTCGACCCGCTGGTCCAATGGCATAAAAAACAGCCAACGACTATTTTAGTTTTTTTTTTTCTTCTTCTTATAAATACCCCTTAAACCATTCTAAAAATTTCGCACCTTATTCTCTTACTCTCTCTACCACTACTACTCAGTTCAATCTCAATTCTTTGAAATTTTGTCAACAAATAAGCTAGCAATATAGAAGCGACAGATTCCGACCGTATCGAATTCAACATTCAACTACGTATACTTCAAGTCATCAACTCCTCCAAGGCTCCAACAAAGAAGCTCTTTTTCTTTCTATATACGAGTCCGGAATTCTACTTCTACTTCTACTTTTATTTTCGCTCTCATTCTATATACGAGTATCCGCGTAGTATGGTATCAAAATTTCACAACCCTCTTATTGTCTTGATATTTTTTTTATAGTGTAAATTTATTGTATCATATTTGTTTATTGGTTTTTTGATCTTCTCTCTCACAACCTTCCTATTGTTTTCTAGATTTTTTTTAAAAACTTATCTCGCCTAGATTGTATTTAATTTTTTCATATACACTACTATATCAACATGTCTAGATCACGAGGTTGCGCCCGTAGCCAAAGTGGATAAGATTCCACCGGCACTTCTCGTAGGCCTCCTATTGTCTCATAAAATGAGCCCGTCGAAGAGTACCCTATGACCGGACACATTGGTACACACGATGTATTTGTGGGAGACATAGACATAGAACAAGAACCACAAACACAAGCAACCGAAACAACACAAGCAGGTAGTAGTAGGAAAACTAGATGGGAAAGTAGTGATTGGCACAAATTTTATGATTATATTTTCGACGAAGAAAATCCCGGTGTAGGTATAAAAATTTGTAACACTTGTTCGAAAGCACAAAAATGGAAGAAGGGTGAGGGGACAGGTACAATAGAACGACACATCCAAAATGTACACAAGAAACTTGTAGACATGCCCAGCCAACAAAAAATCCACCCTAGGACCGGTCTAGTTGATAGCCACCCTTATGATCCCAAACTTCTTTGTCGGGAAATGGCCCGACTAGTAATTATGGAAGAGTTCCTATTAAAGAGTAGGGATTTAGAAACTTTTAATCAAACCGCATTAAACCCACATTTTAAAAGAATCCCATAGCTTCCAAATGATTTCCGCGTTCTTACTTGCACTCCTTCGTCGTTGATTCGCTTGTACATTGATGCTACTGAGAATTCCCCTGAGGGTTGTAACATCGAATCTCTACTGTCGTCCTCTTCGTTGTTGAATCGTCCTTCTGCTCTAATAAACCAATTAAGTTCCGTCAACTCTGAGACTGCCTCACTGGTTAAATTTCCTTTGACAACCAGCTTTAGTCTCTGCTTCTGCCATACATCTGATACCATCGTATCATTATTAACTGTAGCCTCTGCAGCTGCTGGGAATAAATTCATCAATGTCCTGTCCCGACACCATTTATCTCGCCAGAATCTAGTGTCCTTTCCGCTTCCAACTCTGCATCTAGTGTTATAGTGATACAAGACTCCCACCTTTGCTACTCCTTTCCAAATTCGCGAGGACTTGCCGAAAATGGTTTTCCCACCGAATCGACTTGATTTCCTCCATCTATATTTATTAAACGATTTACACCATCAGTTCTTCTGTCGTCTTTATCTTCCACCACCATTTGCTCAGCAAGGCTCTGTTTATATCTCTTATGTTCTGAATACCTAGACCTCCATACTCCTTTCTTTTGCACACTCTACCTTAATTGACTAAAGGTAATCCTCCATTGGATTCCTCGGTACCTTTCCAAAGAAATCTTCTGAATTACCCACTGCGGAAGCTCGTATACTGACATAAGGTAAGTTGGGAGACTGCTTAGAACTGAATTTAATAGTGTGATTCTTCCACCTAGTGTAAGTAATCTTCCTTTCCAACCTGATAGTTTATTATCAATTTTATCTATCAATGGCTGCCAGTCTTCTCTTTGTAGTGCTCCAGGTCTTATCGGAACCCCTAAATACACCAATGGAAAGTTGCCCGCTTCGCATCCAAAGAAACTCTTGATTTCGTCGATGGGGATAGAGATTTGAGTGCTAATCGAAAGAACACAAGTCTTTGCACTGTTCACAGTCATCCCCGACCAGAGCCGAAAGCACTGCAGGACCATACTAATAGCCTTCATTTCTTCCTCTGTTGCTACTCCGAATAATAGTGTATCGTCTGCATATTTTAGTATCGAAATTATTTGGGATATCCCCTTTGCTTTGATACCATGTATTGTCCCTTTCTACCTACCCCTACCGATCATTTCGGCCAATCCGTCTGCGACGATGGTGAATAAAAGCGAGGACAGCAGATCTCCCTGCCTGAGCCCCTTCCTGCATTGGATTTCTTTTCCAAACTGCCCGTTGACTTGGATAAAGGACTTCCCCCCTCGTACACATTTCATAATCCACCAACGCCATATATTACCAAACCCTTTTAGCTGAAGCGCTTCATCGACGCATTCCCATTCAAGTGAGTCATATGCTTTCTGGAAGTCTATTTTCAATAGGAATTCGTCTGAGTTGTCCTTGTTACCTCTGTACATAATTTTATGGACCGAGGCCACACTATCCATGATGTCTCTTCCCTTGATAAAATCGCTCTAGCTTTCGCCCACGGTCCCATCCATTAGTGGTGATAGCCTTTGCGCTAGAACTTTTGTGATGATCTTGAAAGATCCGTTCAGCAAGCTTATCGGCCTTAGATCCTCTACCCCTACCACCTCTTTTTTTTTTGGAATAAGGACTACATTCGCATAGTTCAATCTATCTAGCTCTACCACTCCTTGATGCAACTCGTAGAAGATGTTCATAAGATCCGACTTAATAATATCTCAATAAAGCTTGTAAAAGAAGATTGGGAATCCATAAGGTTCTGGGGCTTTATCCTGTCCCAATGCTTTCACAGCTAGTATAACCTCCTCCTCCATGAACATACCCTCTATGTCTTCACTCCCCTCAATTCTGGAGACATTCCACATGTCAGGTTTCATCTTACATCTGAATTCCTTTCTTCTCCCGATCAGCTCCTTAAAGCTTTTGTCAACTTCTTGTCTAATTATTCCTTCATTCTCAGTCCATGAGCCATCAATCAGCAGCCTGCTAATGTGATTTTGTCTTCTCCTTCCATTAGCTACCTTATGAAAGTATTTTGTATTTGCGTCCCCTTCTTTAAGCCATTGTACCCTTGACCATTGCTTCCAATATTGCTCTTCCCTATCGCCAATCTGTATCTCGATTCTACCTTGGCAAAGCTCGTTGCACTCCATTTCCAGTAGTTCCCTCCCTTCCTGAATAACTTCCAGTTCTGCAACCCTATTGCCCAATTCCTGCAATCTCAGCTTAGCCGCCCCGAATTCCCTCCTAGCCCAGCCTTTGATGTGCTTTCGTAATCTTCTCATCTTTTCGATCCATATACCCACCGCAGATACCTCAGTGGTGGCTACTACCCAAGATTCCTCTATGACCTGCTTAATATTTGTAGACATCGTCCAAGCTTTCTCAAATCTGAAGGGATACCTCCGCTTAACATAGTCACCTTCGCACTCCAATAGTAGCGACAAATGATCTGAGGTGTATCTCGTAATTGTCTTAACTTTGGCCAATGGATAAACATCCTCCCAATCTGTGGAAACGAGCACCCTATCCAACATTGCTAATATCAGGGAAGACTGCATATTAGACCAAGTGAACCTCCTATCTGTCTGCTCCATCTCCATTAACTCTAGCTCCTCTATGATAAGATTAAAATTATCTTGATCAATGTGAGTTGGCCCTCTCCCTTTGTGTTCGTGCCGGAACCTGGTAATGTTGAAGTTCCCCCTATGACCCACAGTCCAGTCCAGTAATTCTTGATCTCTCTTAGCTCATCCCAGAATTGCCTTCTCTTTCTTGAATTGTACAGATGGTATACCGTAGTAACGACTTGGTTCCAATCATCGTTTCTCCTTCTAATTCTAACAGAAACCGAGAATTCTCCTATCCTGTGATCTAAAACATCGAACAACGTCATGTCCACCCCTAATGCTATACCCCCCGAGTAACCCACTACCGCCTTGAATCTCCACTCGAAATCTTTAGCCCATACGGCTTCTTAAATTCGTCCGTCGTTGGGTTCTTAATCCTAGTTTCTTGTAGGCCGCATATACATGGTTTTGATCTGCTGATAGACTCACTAATCAGTCGCTTTTTACCCTTTTGACGCATACCCCTAACATTCCAGAAGATGTACGACATTAATAACTATAATCACCCCGATCTACATCTCTCTCTGAAAAGGATCTAGCCCTTAGGTCTTGACCCACTTGATGTCCTGTCTAATTCTATTAGCATTTTGATCGTGCTCTACCATGGTGTTGCCATGTCCAAACGATATAAACTAGCAAAGTATATAAGCGAATCGTTGCTAAGCAAATTTAAAGCTGAAAAAATCTTAACAGGGTTACCTCCATAATCAGATGCTGGCTCTTTCCCTTTTGCCGCGGTCAAGCTTTCTCAAATCTGAAGGGATACCTCCGCTTAACATAGTCACCTCCGCACTCCAATAGTAGCGGCAAATGATCCGAGGTGTATCTCATAATCGTCTTAACTTTGGCCAATGGATAAACATCCTCCCAATCTGTGGAAACGAGCACCCTATCCAACATTGCTAATATCAGGGAAGACTGCATATTAGACCAAGTGAACCTCCTATCTGTCTGCTCCGTCTCCATTAACTCTAGCACCTCCATGATAAGATTAAAATTATCTTGATCAATGTGAGTTGGCCCTCTCCCTTTGTGTTCGTGCCGGAACCTGGTAATGTTGAAGTCCCCCCTATAACCCACAGTCCAGTCCAGTAATTCTTGATCTCTCTTAGCTCATCCCAGAATTGCCTTCTCTTTCTTGAATCGTACAGACCGTATACCGTGGTAACGACTTGCTCCCAATCATCGCCTCTCCTTCTGATTCTAACAAAAACCGAGAATTCTCCTATCCTGTGATCTAAAATATCGAACAACGTCATGTCCACCCCTAATGTTATACCCCCCGAGTAACCCACTACCGCCTTAAATCTCCACTCGAAATCTTTAGCCCATACGGGCTTCTTAAATCCGTCCGCCGTTGGGTTCTTAATCCTAGTTTCTTGTAGGCCGCATATACATGGTTTTGATCTGCTGATAGACTCACTAATCAGTCTTTTTTTACCCTTTTGACGCATACCCCTAACATTCCAGAAGATGTACGACATTAATAACTATAATCACCTTGATCTACATCTCTCTCTGGAAAGGATCTAGCCCTTAGGTCTTGACCCACTTGATGTCCTGTCTAATTCTATTGGCATTTTGATCGTGCTCTACCCTGGTGTTGCCCATGTCCAAACCATATAAACTATCAAAGTATATAAGCGAATCGTCACTAAGCAAATTTAAAGCTGAAAAAATCTTAACAGGATTACCTCCATAATCAGATGCTGGCTCTTTCCCTTTTGCCGTGGACCTAATAAGATCTTCCTCGCTTGGCCCCTCCTTCCCCTACATGTCTAATTGTCTCTTGCTTTTTCTTGGAAGCTCTATATCTTTCTTTCCCGTACGTCCCAATTCCGGAAGTGCACTCTCTTTGTCTCCTGCTTCAACCTCAGTTACTGATATGAAATTGTCTTCTCTAATCCCTTCTAAATCCCCTGTCATTTCGTCCTCTGAATGGAAGGGTACCATGGATGAGCTCATTTTCGGATCGACAATGGCAACGAACGAATTTTCCCCTTCCCCATACCCCGAATCAAGTTCGGGACCCAACTCAGAGTCGATCAGAATTAAATTAGTACCCTTACCCTCCCTATTATCAAGCCCATCCTCCTTTGCTTTTGGGTCTCCTGCTAAAAGCTTCAGCCTACTGGGCTTCAGTCCACTGGGCCCATCAGAAGCCTTCGAAGCCATCAAAGCCCGTAGAGCAAGTCGTATAGAGCACTCAACCTTTTCCGTTGAGAATTTGACCAGCTGATTGATGTCGTCATCATCACTCTGCCCAACGCGCAGTTGTAACGTCGCTTCCCTTTTCAAAATCCTCGGAATTAAGGATACGTCGCATCCAAATGCCTCTTCACCTCTTTCTTTCGCTGCTGTCATCTGCACCAAATTCTTTGGATCCGCTGAGGAGTCTCGAATATGGTTTGCATACAACGGACGTCCCTGATTCAATCTGATTTGATCGACCGGCTGGCGCTCGCTCCCAATCGTCATCGCCTTTGGATGGCTAGGATTTAATCTCTCGTAATCCAACGACGCGTGGTCGTCTTCAACCTCTGGTTCGCCCTCTCCTTCCTCTCTCCTCGATTCTCCACAGAATGAGACTGACTTTTTCACTTCGGTGATGACCTTGACTTCAAATCTTTCCTCTTCGAAGTCGACACTGATCATTGAGGGGATGTCTTGCTTGATAACAACTCCAATGCGGATTCGAGCGAACTCAATGTTCGAGTGAGTGAGTGTTCCTCTGTCGATATCGATTACCCTTCTGAAGCTCCTAACTACATCTTGGAACCCCGAGCGCACCCAACATTGATAGGGAAGATTGTATAATCGCAGCCAAACGGAGAACAGGGATTCGGCCTTCAATGCCCCTGTAACTCGTGCCCATTGCTTGAATGTCACGTAGAATTCCATGCCTTCTCTATCTCTGCCCTCAATCCATTTCATTAGAACTAGTTCAGCAACTCGTTCTTTGTTGTGACAATGAACAAGGAAATTGTTCTCCGCCCTCGACCTTGCCTCCCACTTCCAATCCGGCTTTGGTTCAGTTGTTGCTTGAAGCAGCTCTTCAATGTCGATGGTCTTCGGATTCCCCATATGAGCCCTAACCACCACCGAATTCTTATAGCGACTTTCGAATTCGGCCATGATTGGGGTCGGAGAAATTTTAGCCAGAGCTACATTCCTCCTCCCAACTTCGCTCTCCTCTGTTTTACTGCTATCAGATCTGTCTACCCTCACCGGAATCGATGGCTCTCTGCGAGGACGTGGGCTAAAGCTTATGGAGTTGGGACATGCCGTGGAGATGTGTCCCGAACGTTTGCATCTGAAACAGAACCATTCATTCTATCTCTACTCTGTGATTTTATTTTAGAAGTGTGTCGGCTTACTCTTTAAAGGGTTTGTTGAGATATGCTGGATGTTGACTGCTTATCTTATTTGACTCGATAACGTGAAGTACCAATTTAATAATTTAAGTTAATACTAACAGAGAAAATTCAATTGCAAGTGTCAGTATGATCCACTATGAAGCGTCGTTGTTGGCGACCACGTCGAACCAGTATTGTCATTAAGAACTTGATCCATGTTATCTTCCTTTTCCTATCCTATCTAGCTCACTCCTTCTCCACCGTCATCACTCCATATCCAGCCTCTCATCCAGCTCACTCCCTCTCGACCCTCTCATCAAACCAATATTGTCATCACTTCCATCTCCACCCTCTCATTAAACCAGTGTTGTCGTCACTTCTAATATCTAATTTAATCACCTTAAATATAAAATAAAATTTAGATTGAATGGTACATGATGTACTGCAATGAAACTGACATTCTGTTATTTCTTATTTTGCCAAATTGTCAAATTTGACAAAAAAAACGAGGGTGAATGCTCTAACGGAAGATGCTACACTCAGATTTTAGTGGTCTACCTACCTTATTGATTACAGTAGTCTTCTAGAGTATCGGCCATCATCGATATTGTCCTTTAGGATTTGAACTAGTCAGAATCTTAGTAGAGGAATCCATGAGCTAACTTATTTATATAGCTGAAATGCATGGTGTAGTGCATACAAATTATGGAAGCTAGAGAAATAGTAATGTGGTGCTTTCTGGCTGCAATTCCACTGCTTGCAAAGGCAGTGTGGCACCTGCATGATGCTATTTTCTCAGCATATTTGCAACTGAGATGCCGAACGAGAAAAAAAAAACAAGGCAACCTTACGAGCATGAAGCTATCACCAGGTCATATGGGCTTGCCTCTATATACTCGGAGAGACTTTCTATGGTACTTCAAGTTCCTTTGCCGCCCTGACGATTTCATCAACTTCTGTTGTAACATTTCTCCGACATTATTAACTCACCAGGTTAGGGATATTTGATGAGTTTTGCAGCACAAACTCCTAGGGTGGGAACAAAATAAGCATTTTCCCCTAAATGATCCACTTTTTGAAAGTATTTACCAAACTGACCCCACTTCCGAAACTATTTACGAAATTGATCTACTCGTTATATAGTTCATCTGAGATAGCGAATCTAGTTCAACTGGCTTCGCTATCTCGGACAGCAAGCATAAGTCTATACAATTCGGATAGAAATTGCATGTTCAAATTTTCTCTAAAAAATGAGTACAGTTACACTCGCTATCTCAAAGGTCAGTTGGAGTAGACTCGTTATTTGAGATGGCGAGTGTAGTTATATACATTTCAAGTAAAAATTGCATGTTCAAAATTTTCTCTAAAAAAATGAGTACAACTACACTCGTTATCTGTAGCGAGTTCAATTGATTTAGACACGCTATCTCAGATAGGGAGTGTAGTTGTATACATTTTCTGTTTAAAATTTCTCTGGAAAAAAAAAGAGTACAACTACACTTGCTATCTGAGATAGTGAGTCTAGTTCAAATGACTCGCTATCTCAGATAGTAAGTGTAGTTGTATACATTTCAGGTAGAAATTGCATGTTCAAAATTTCTCTGGAAAAATGAGCAAACGAACTCGCTGTATACATTTCAGATAGCGAGTGTAGTTGTACTCATTTTTTTCATAGAGTTGATTTTAGAAGAAAAAAACTACAAACCAAACTCACTGCTGTTTCCATCAGCGAGTCTGATTCAACAAAGCTCAATATTGGAAACAACGAATTCGTCTTTAGACTTTTGCATCTTCTCGAGATTTTTCCAAGTGTTGGAGAAAACCATATAACTACACTCGTTGTTTGAAACAGCGAGCTTATTTTTAAATAACTCGCTGTTGCGAGTATGTCAATTTGATAAATAGTTCGGAAAGTGGGTAAGTTTGGTAAATACTCTCAAAAAGTGTGTCATTGTGAAAAAATCCAAAATAAGCTAGGGTTTCATGGGTTCACAAGTTATCTCACGTAACTTTATAAAATTCTTAACTCTGACATGTTTACAACCCTGTTTAGAATTGACTAAAGTTGGTAACTGACCTACTTTTGAAAAACATTTAGCCAAACGATCCACTTTCTAAAAAATTTAGCCAAATAACCCACTTTTATAAAATATTTAACTAACTAACCCTTTTCAATATAATAACCTAAAAATAAAATTTTATATATAACCCTACTTTAGAAATTATAAACTATATTACACCTTATCCTTATAAAAGCTGGATAATTCACAGAAAATAAAGAAACCTAAATTAAAAAATCTTTCAAAATTCAAGATTAGATATGTTGATAAAAGATTAATAGAAATAAAGCATATTGCTAGTAAACAAATATCAGAATACCTGTTACTAACAAGAAAAGTAACTAATTAACTAGCTAAAGAGATACAAAAAGAAATAACATACAAAATATTAGATTATAGAAACGAAGAAGTAAGTTGGTATTACCAACATCTACTAGCATACAAAATAATAGGTTAAGTATGACCAACAAAACAGTTGTATTAATTCCTAACATGAACCTGAAAATTTATATGATAAACATACAAGAGTTGGAAGAAGATTACAATGGTCCTGAAATGTTAAGAGATATAAGAAAAGATTTAAGAATCATAAATAAAAATATAAAAAATTAGGTAGATATATAACTGACAACCCAGAAGAAGAATCAGGCATAACAGAAGAAGGTATGAAAGAGTTAGAAGTCATAACAAAACTTAATATAAATATCTTGGAAATAGAAGATTTAATGGCAACTCCTAATTCAGAAGAAGTAGAAGAAGCTTTGAAAAATCTAGATATAACAAATGAGGAAATAAAAATGGACCAAGATAAGTTTATTGCAAAACCTCAAGAAATTCCAACTAACATGTATGAAATCTTAAGACCACCACCAAACAAAAGATCTTACCAATTACCATGGAAATGGCAAAACACAAAAAGAAGAATGCAACTAGGAAAAGATAAAGAAAAGGAAACCCCAAAATATGAACCTAAAGAACACTACGAAAAAGGAATAGCAGAAAATGGAGAATGGTTAGACCTACATTGCGTAAAAGATGTAGATAGGACAATTGAAGAATGGGTAAAAGCATCACTAATAGTAGGATTTAGGAAAAACCTTAACGGAAATGCATTTGAGAAATTTATAGAAGCCACCTTTATGGGAGTAGTAGCAAAATGGTGGAATGGGCTAAAGGAAGAAGAGAGGAATACTATAAGAAAATCAAGACCAATTGATGATAGAGGAACTGAAGAAAGCTCAGCACAACGGACCTTAGGTTTAAAAGAAATAATTACAAATTACGAAAAAGCAATAAGAACTTAATTCAGTGTATATGATAAAGGAGAAAAACACATTATATATAAAAAGAATCAAGCAAGATGGAGACTAAGTAACTTAGAAATATGCGACATGTGCCATTTTGACAACTATGCTTGTGAATCCCGAGAATATTTTCAAGATAGTTATTATACAAAAGAAGAACGGAGTCCAATTTTAGACTCATTCTTTCTAAAACTACCTGATCCATGAAGTATAAACATATATAGTGCATACATAAGTGAGAAAGTAAAACCAAGTAGACACTTTAGGGTATAGAACACAATTCGTAAAAGATTATAGGGACAAAGTATGCCAAGATGCTAGAGCAACAATGAAATATTATAGAATATATAAACAAAGAATTTGTTGTGGGGATGCAAGACCGAATCATTGGGGATGCAATAATAACTATAAATACACAAAGAGGAATAATCACAAATTCCAAAAATATAAACCAAAATATAGGAAAACTTTTAAGAGATATAGAAAACCTTATAAAAATTACTTTAGAAAAATGAAGAAGAATAAAAATAGGCAGTATACGAAAAATCCTAAAAATTATAATTGTTACATATGTGGAGAGGTAGGACATGTATCACCAAATTGTCCTAAAAGAATGAAAAAGGAAAATGTAAAATACGTAGAAGATATTGAAGAAATGAATAACATAAATTATGAACCCATAGAATATAATGAAGAATGGTCAGAAATAAGTGAAGATGAAAAAATAATGGTAATGGAAGAAGATAGTGGAAGTAATGAAGGTGAAACAGAAGAATGTGAAATAAACATGATAGCAGATTTAACAGAAATAGGAGAACCTTTAGAAAGAGAAGAAAACAATGAAGAACTAAGAGAAATAATGTGCTTTGACATATAAAAATACGATAAAATAAGAGCGACCAAATTAGATATAAATCTTTTTAAACTACCGATATTTGAAAGAAAGAAAAGTACAATCATAATAGCTAGGAATAATGAACAACCTATAGACATTGAACAAGCACAAGGCAAAACCATAATCCCATTAATGACTGAAAGAATAATTAGACAAGAGATGGAAAAAATATGTGAAAAGACCAGAAAAATATTAAGACACATACATTTAGGAGCTGTACAAATAATAATAAAAGCCTATTTAAAGAAAGGAATAAATACACCCCTTGAAATATACCTAATGGATGATAGGATAATATCAAGTACACAAGATGCCTTAATAGGAATAGTACAAGGAAACCTAATATACCAAAAGATAAAGTTTACAATAAAACCTAATTTTTATATAAGCATGGTAGAAGAAAATAAAGATAAAAGTCTAGTCATGTATCATAGGTTATTAGGTAAAGAAATGATTAAAAAAAAAACAAAGTTATGAGTATACAAATAAGAAACATTTACGCTTTCACTAGCAAGCACGAAGTAAACAATAAAAATACAGATAATTTTAAAATAGAGCCTCTGTTCAGCGAAATCATAAGATACAAACCAGCTAGAGAAAACCCTGAAATGACTATACCAAATTATATAGAATTCGACTTTAATAAAGCAAAAGAAACTGCAAAAGGAAAAGCACCACAAATAATGTTCGGAAAGAGATCACTATCAATAAGAAATAAACAACAAGCATTGGAATTAATACCAATAATAAATACATTAGAACACCAAAACAATAACCAATTTAAAATAGAAATAGAATATTATGACAATGGAAAATAGAATAAACAAATAGCCTTAGTAAATACAGGAGCTACTAATTCACATATTAAACAAACAAATGTAAAAACTAATGAATTAATAACATTAGAAAACCCATATTACTACCTAGACTATTACAATAATAGACATCCAATTGTACATAAAATCATATTACTACTAAGGATAAATAGTAAAAAGAAAATGTTATTACACTTACACGTAGACCCAGAACACCATGTTAATGAAATGTTATTAGGAACTGACTTCCTTACATCTGTACAACCTTACTCAATTTAAGAAGAAAAAATCACAATAACTGTAAACAATGAAAGCATGATAATAAATAGGATATTGGACAAATGAATCCATTAAGAGCAACAAACAACACATTATACATTCTAACAGAATTTGTTTACGAAGGATACAAATCAAGAAACTATTACAGTCTAATAGACACCGGAGCAGGTACTAGTCTATGCCGTGAGAATATACTACCAAAATGGAAACAAGATGGTTTTAATAAAAAAGCCATAACTGGATTAACTAGACAAACAATCATACTTGACAAATATCAACAAAATGTTAATGTACAAATAGGAAGTTACATACTAAAAATACTTATAATATACCAGTTTGATGATATGAATAATGATGTACTCTTAGGGAATGACTTTTTTCAACAATACTATCCCATAAATATATCACATAAATCTTTCATATTTACAACACCTTGCAGACACCAAGCAATAGCAATTAGAATAACCCAACCTTATTCCAGAACTGACCTACCACACATCAGAGTTTCTTCAACCCAGCGTGGTGAATATCAATATTTACCAAACATAACTAGAATACAACAAGTTCAAGAAACAACTACAAAAGAAATTTTACAAAAACAATTAGAAGATCTGTGCGGAGAAGATCCCTTGGCAAAATGGAACTTAAGTGAACCTACGACACATATATAGTTAATAGATAAGAACAAAATAATAAAAATTAAACATATAAGACATACTCCAACAGACCTAGAAGAGTTCAAAATACACATAAAAGAATTAATGGAAAATAATTACATAAGAAAATCACAAAGTCCACATTCATCACCAGCATTCATAGTGAGAAAGCATTCAGAAGAAAAAAGAGGTAAATCTCGAATGGTAATAAATTATAAGGAACTAAATAAAAATACTAAGAGGTTTGGATACTCACTAGCAGACATGCAAATACTACCTAACACAGTAAGAACAAGAAAAATATATTCGAAATTTGATTGTAAATCAAGATTTTATCATGTAAAACTAACAGAAGATTCAAAAACTTTAACAACATTTAGCACACCTCAGTGATTTTATGAATGGAATGTATTACCATTCGGTTATAAAAACAGCCCAGGAATATTTCAAGAGTATATGGATAAAATTTTTGAAAAACACGACAATTTTATATTAGTATATGTAGATGATATTTTAATAGGATCCGAAAATGAAGAACAATATAAAGAACATCTACTAAAATTCATAGAAATAGAGAAAAATGCAGGTATTATACTATCAAAAAATAAAATAGAATTATTCAAAATTGAGATAGAATTCTTAGGAATAAAATTATTATATGAAGGAATAGAATTACAACCATATATAGCAGAAAAAATATAGACTTTTTCTAATGTCCTAAAAGGAAAAAGAGAAGTACAAGCTATAATAGGATTACTAAATCAAACAAGATGTTACATACCAAATTTATCAGCAAAAACAAATTGATTACAACAAAAACAAAAAAAATTTAAGAAATGGGAATGGACCCTGGAGGTTGAAGAGAAACTTAAAATATTAAAACAACAAACTTCAGAATTACATAAACTAAGATTACCTGTTAAAGAATGTTCTTGGATAATAGAAATAGATGCATGTGAAAATAATTGGGGAACAGTATTAAAATTCATTGAAATAGGAGAAAAAGAGAAAAAAATAGCTAGATATACTAGTGGATCTTTCATGTAAACCAAACAAAATTACCACATAAACGAAAAAGAACTAATAGCAATCTTAAAAGCAATAAAAAAGTTTGAACTATTTATAATACATACAAAATTTACAGTAAGGACAGATAATACTCAAGCAAAGAGTTGGATTAACAAAATAATAGACCCAACCATAACAAACAAAAGATTGGTAAGGTGGCAGATGGAGTTAGCACATTACGATTTCTTAATAGAAAACATAAAAGGAAAAGATAATATTTTAGTTGATTTTCTATCAAGAAATTAACTATTTCACTTGTTGCAGAATGGAAACCAGAGTTCAGCAAATAGAACAAGATATTATTTACATCAAGGGAACAATGGAGCAATTAAAAGGAGCATTTAATCAGTTACAACTACAAATATGCGGACTCTAAAATCTATTCTATCAGCATGTAAGTCAGCATGTAACCACAGAAAATATGGTGGACAATAATAGCGAGAAAATGAGTGAGATAGGTGAGCCTTCTCAGTCAGTAAAAGAAGAAGCAATTATATCCACAAATAAAACCACATACAAGTAGACACTTCTTACTGAGCAAGCTCCTACTAAAGTATCGAAGAAAATATTATTTTTACAATATATTCAAAAACTATGCCAAGTAACAGAGGTAAACCAGTTCATCAAGACCATATCTCAACAGCACATGAACAAGGCCATCATCCTACCAGGAGCTAATCCAAGAACAACTAGGGCATTATTCGAAAGAGGATTTATTCATTGCATCTATCCATCCAGAGAATGTGAAGAACTAATCCACCTACCAAGAGAAATTTACAAGGTAGACAAAAGTTATTTTGGGCTCACGAAGGCCTCAAAAATATATGTCAGAATGTATTCAGCCATCCCCGAATATCTTAATGATAAGGAAGAATTTCCAGCAGAACATGTTATAAAAATAGGGATGACCACCTAAATGATCTATGGAGCATCAAATATTGTACCATTTAAAACTAAAGAATTTGAAAAATTAATCCCAGAAAGAAGGGCAATGGGCTTCAGGAACATGTACTGTGAATTAAAAGACATAAAACAAAGAGACAGCAATATATGGATCTATGACATCCCAGATCCAGATAAAATAATAATGTATAGTATAGCAAAGATCAAACAGCCACAAGATAAGCATGAGCTAATTGACAGCTGGTACCAGATACTATCTACTGGAGCAATGACAATGACAGCAGAGACAGCTGTACATTACTGTACCTTGATGAAGATGGAGCACCAACATAAATGTGCAACATGTGAAGATGTCGGCCAAGAGGAATCTCTTTTCCTAGAATAGGCCAAAATATAATCAGGACAATTATTGTAAGCTGATATAAGCACTTACATATTTATCACAATTATTAAACATATGATGTAAGCAGTGACGCATGAGAACTTGTTGTAAATTGATCCCTTGGATAACTAAAAGGGAAAGCTAAGGAAGAGAGGGCAGACCATCCTGAAAAGAAAAAATCCTAAAAATCTTGAAGAGTCTGTTTGTAACAAGTTTGAAGGAAATAAAAAATATCTTTTATGAGTTCATGCATCTACCAAATCTTCTAGAAAATAAGGTATGGATAACTAAATCTCTTTCCCTTAGGGAGAGTTTTGTAAGGCTCTGCCTGACTTATCTTGCAAAAAGACCGATTCGCAACATTCTATAGTTAGACTGTACACCTAGCAGTAGGAAATGAGCTAGGTTGTGGTTGTCTGAACCGAAGTGCTACTAGTTGTTCCCGACGTATCTCTCGGATGAAGCTCTCTTGAGGGCATAGTAATCCTGAGATGGTAAGAACGTAAAAAGAGCACAGAAATCAGGGTGCATACCAGAGGTATTTTATCCACTGGTAGTAACTGGTACAGAGCAACTCAAATAGGTTTAACTAGGTCGGAAGCATGATGGGCCATTTTGTTTTGATTTTTTAGGTATCCTTAGAAATCTCTCTCTACTCTTGATTTATAATTTATTATTGTTCAATAGGACTAATGGATAATAATAGTTTAAGTATTGTCTCAGAAATTTTTGAATTAATGATTAATTATCAAGGAAGTGATAGAATGCTAGTTTTCAATGTTTATTATCCTCAGAGTAACAAGCATGAATGACTATTATGAATTCAAATTATTTTTCTTCAGTATTCAACGAGTAATAATTATAACAATAAATCAAATAAATCCTGGAGAAACTAGTAATATAACTGTCGAAATAATTGATGATTTAACTTTTTATGAAAGATCTTTGTTATTTTATGAAAATGGTATATTTAGTAGTTATGTTTGGAGTCCTACGGCTGCATACAGACAATTTCTAGAAGAAAATGAACAGAATAGAGGAGAAAATAGACATACGGAAGAATTTGAAGAACCCCCATAGGATAGTAATAGTGAAGGATATGAGATAGAATCAGATTATATGAGAGAACTTGATGATGATATTCCCGACATTCCTGATTACTTTTTCAGAATAGACAATATCCATTATTTCGACGAATATTATTTTACACCAAACTTTTATCTTTAGAATTTTTAAGTTTTTGATACTCTTTTTATTTTGATTTTCAGGTCTTCAGGAGATTACGCGCTTCGCAACCCAAGTTGGTATCAGAGCCAGTACAGAGTAAGTAATTTTTACTTAATTTCTATAATTTTTCGTAAATTTATTACTAATTTATAAGCTAGAAAACAGAAAAACTAAAATCTAATAATAAAAATAGAAATTATCCTAAAACCCAAAAACTTTTAGAATCTAAAGAAAGGTCACACATCCTATAAAAATTATTATAGGAAGGATACCATAGAAATTTAATTAAGAACTAGGTCATTTCACTAAATAAAAACAAAAAGGGGGTCAAAAAGCTAAATAGCTCTTTAGAATTGAGATAGTTGTAGTTAGGCTAAAATTGAAAAAACTCCCTTAAACTGTAGAACCCCGTATTTTTTAAATATTATTTTTAAAGGTTATAAATGAAATAAAATGGTTTTTGAGAATTTATAAATATTTTCTGAAAAAATATCTTTTTACACGTGCAAAACACGTGCAAATAATTTCTTGAGAAATTCAAAAGTCAAATTTTCTTCATGAAAAATTACTATTTAATATTTGGGATTTATTTATAATTTTTTCAGATTTTTCTGAAATTAATCGGATCTATTTGCAAATTTTGAGAAAAGAAGGATCTTTTTGCAAATTTGTCATTTTGAGGGGTGAAAGTACAAAATTTATTTTCTGGACTTTTTGAACAGTACCGGTTGAGATTAATGAGTACATTTTACTTTTAAATCCTAATTTAAATGATTTTTATTGAGTTTCCAAGAATAGAGATCTATATATGTAAAGTTGTATTTCAAGGGGGGTATCTTGCAAAACTTATCCCGGGTATTTAAAAGAAAATGCAGCCGTCATTCGCTGCCCAACATAAAATTCTTGTGATTTTTGGGAGGATCAAGAGGAGGATTTTGGATCTCGCAAAAAAACAGAGAGGCTTTCTTGTTGGATCTCTTCGTTTCTAAGGTGAGTGATGTAAATTTGTTAGTTGTTTTGTTTTATGTATGTGAGTGACATGTTGTTTTGCTTTGTGTATGTTTTAGGTGAGTAATGTAATTGTTTTGTTTGTCCTTTGAGTTTCATATGTGAATGATGTAATTGATTGGTTGATTTGTTTATGTATGTGAGTAGTATAATTTGGTTGTTGATCTATGATTGTTTTGATTAATCTTGGATGTCAAATTTATTTGCTAGAAAGCATGTTTAGGATTTGAATATGATTATGACATTAAGGGATTGGATGGATGAACAATTGGATCTTGTGATTACAAATTGGATTTTTGGTTATGAGTTGTGGAAGAAATTCAGTGTTGAGAAATTTTAACGGAAGAATTATGAATTAAGAACATGAAAATTGATGTTTTGAGAAATTGGTTGACTTGAGGAAATGTATCTGAACTGGAGATTCTTCGAGATTGACGTTTTATCTGAATATAAATTATTTCAGTGAGCAATGAATTTTTTAAGAAACTCTAATTTTGATTATCGTGTACAACCAAAACTATGCAGTCTGTAGGCCGACAGTCGACTGGCATGACATTTCAGTCGACTGGTATGACCCAGCTGCTATGATCTTTAGTTTTCTTAAAAATCCGTTCTGGACAGTCGACTGAGCCCATTTTCAGTCGACTGGCACACTTAGAATTTATTTTTCAAAGTTATCGTAAATTTTTCTCTGATAAGTCGACTTATGACTTCTATAAGTCAACTTAAAACACTCTGGTAAGTCGACTTATGGCTTCTATAAGTCAACTTAAAATACTCTGGTAAGTCGATTTATGACTTCTATAAGTCAACTTAAAACACTCTGGTAAGTCGACTTATGGCTTTTATAAGTCAACTTATAACACTTAGCTTATTTTCTTAAAATCATGGAACTTTCTTTCTGGACAGTCGACTTATGCTTTCTATAGTCGACTGGTACTGATGTATTTTTATATTTATGAAGTCTCTTTCAAATGGTTTATTTTCTAGATATTTGATCTATAATTACTTATACCTTATCTTCTATTGAACTTATGTTTTCAAGATATTAAGTTGAGCAGTTTATGAAGTAAGATTGGTTGAGATATTTGAGTTTGAGTCTCTAGAGGGTGTGTGTGACCCTAGTATACCGACAGTTGACTTCATTATGTTTGGGCCTGTCGAGGCATTTTAGTTGTTCAGTTGTTGAGTTAAGTTCGGTAGGGTACACCAACTCTAGGTGATTCGTTAAGTAATTAAATAACCCAAAAATAATAAGGACAGGCACTAGTGGTGATATGATGAACGGGAACATGGGTTATGGACCTCAGTATGGCTTTTGGTGTGGGATTAATCCCCGAAATTATCCAGGTGTGAGTGAATAGTCTCCGGAATTACCTGTGGTGTGGGATTGATCTCCGGAATTATCGGGATCGAGGCGACGCACATGTGGTATTTATGTGATGAGGTCATTGCTTACGGTGTGAGATAATCTCCGGAATTATCCAGGTGTGAGTGAAATAGTCTCCGGAATTACCTGTGGTGTGGGATTTATCTTCGGAATTATCGGGGCATGGCTAATACTCACAGTTTATCTTTATCTCGTAGTAGTCATCGTGTTAGGATTAGTTACATAGCGGAGATTGAACCCTATAATGTGGAGACGTTAAGGGCTTGCACCGAACCTATGTAGAGTGGGATGCATAGACTTCGACAAGTACGCATTAGAGAGTCCGCATATAGAATTTGTGTATTCTTGACTTGGTTTTATGCATGTGGTTTCCTGTTTTCTACACTTGACACTTAGTTTAGTTTCACTTGTTGTTTACATGTTTCCTTGCTATGTCATATTTTATGTATTCTTGTTTATTACATGTTGTTTAAGAATCCGTGCTTAATGTTCATTTATGTTGTTTGTTTTTATGTCACTCACACCTTTATGGCTAACCCCTTTAGTTTTGGGTGTTAGCGTTATCTCTAGCCTCATATTTACAGGTTGTTACTTAGAGCTCGGATTTGGATGCTTGAGATAGTTTTGAGATAAATTGATTTAATAGAGTTTTGTATAAACTTGTACAAGCAGTGTTGTAAAAAGGCAGTGTTGTGAATAAAAGAAAATTATGATTTGAGATGTAGTGAATTCCGCTGTGCTATGTAAAAGATTATTGTAATAAAAGTTGAAAATTTTATTGGTGTTGGTTGTGTTTAATGTTACATTGAAGTCGATACTGGGATTGTGCCACGTATTTTCAAAGATATTATATTAGAAATTCGGGGCGCTACATAAACTATCCCATATATGCAGAAAACCGCACTCACCTTTTTTTAATGCAGAAAACCACACGCAACTATGGGTGCGAAAAACCACACAATGACTCCTTTAGAGTTCTGTTATATGGGTGGTTTTTCGCACCCATAGTTGAGAGCGGTTTTCTGCATTAAAAAAAGTGAATGAGATTTTTTGCATATATGAGATAGTTTAAGTGTTTTTTTTTCAATTTTAGCCTAAGAATGGGTTTTGAATAAAGAGGGTAATTTCATCATTTTGTAAGTCACGTGCATTGCACGTGACCTAATAATAACAGAATCCTAACAGATTCATGGTGTGGTTTTTCGCACTCATAGTTGAGTGTGGTTTTCTGCATAAAAAAAAAGGTGAGTGAGGTTTTCTGCATATATTGAATAGTTTAAGGGGGTTTTTTCAATTTTAGCCTTGTAGTTATCTCACATCAAAAGTTGAGATCGGTTCAGGCATCTAAACTCCAACCTCATTTAATTTATCTAAACTATACGCAGCGCTGCTCTTTGGTTGGACTGCCAAACACCCAGTTAAAAGACAACATTCAGTTGGTGGCAGATTTATGATTAACAAAGTTAACACATATCTACATCGACTAAAATATAACTCTGATAATCCTAACTTTGTTCCTAAACAAGCCCTCAATAGTTGGAACTACAAAGCGTAATTACATTTGCACTCAAATTGTTTACAACTCCAACTACACTAGTTGGGTTTCAACTACAAATATTATATCAGCATCTTCAATTCTTTCAGTTTACCTACAAGGTTACAACTATTATAACTATATATGGATGTTGCAACAATCACACCACGAACTCCCTAATCATGGCAATAAACATTAAGATCAGTTTATCATTCAGGGGTCTACAGAAGCGACTTGTTTGGATCCCCCACCATCATCACATGCTCTCCAGCTAGCAACAAATTTGTGCTGCAATCGGCTAAAGATTTCAACATCCGTTGGCCATCACCAGACCTGGTCGGCCAAACCACCTTAGTCAACTTGGAAGGGAAGCAACACATAAGGGATGAGAAGCTTCATAGTCAAAGCCATCAACCAACCTAGGGCCATGCAAAAGATTGCTCTCACGTGTTGGGAAAACACAACTTTTCGTTTTACCAGATTAGCGAGAATGCAAAATATAAGCAAAAATAGCACACACAAAAATTGATAAGGAGTTCAGCACAATTTGTTACCCGCGTCTCTGGAGCTGCTGCAGATCTTTACTTTAGGAGAAAAAATTGTACAAAGTGTTTTTCACTTAAAAAAAACTCACAACCCAAAACCCCAAGAATTTTCCTCACAAAAAAATATCTCTCTACAAAGTGTTTACACACTCAAAAAATATCAACCCAAATTTTTTTTCTCAACTCTATCTGATTGGTACTCGTGAGGAGAGTGGGATGATCAGAATGAGAGGCAAAGGGGGGTTTAAATAGGATGGATGATGGTGGGGATTTGGCATCGCCTAACCCATTTTTCTTCGTTTTTTATAATTTTGTCTAAAGGTGTGGGTGCCGCCTTTTGGCTGGCAGCCCACCCATTGCTTTTGTCAAACCTCCATTCAATTCACATATGTTTGTCAAATAATGTGTCCCTCCCCCCCCCCCCCCCCCCCCCCCCCCCCCCCGCCACACTATTTCACCAACATTATCCCACTTGGAGACTTGATTAATTATTGTCTCCACACCTCAATCAATGCAGTAGCTCTTCCGGTCTCATCATTCGTGCAGGCTAACTGAAGCTGAGCATAACTTCAGTTTGTCAATAGTCACAGTCTTTGTTAGCATGTCTGGTGGATTTTGACTTTCACTGATCTTTTCTAATTTCAAAATCTCATCTTTCAGAAGAGACCAGATGAAATGATATCGCACTTGTATTTGTTTTGTTCTGGAATGAAAAGACGGATTCTTTGCCAGATGGATAGCACTCTGACTGTCGCAATACAAGACATTGTCTTCTTGTTTCTGGCCCAGTTCTTTCAAGAAACTTTGTAGCCAAACCATTTTCTTGTTGGCCTCTGTAACAGCGACATATTCTGCTTCAGTTGTAAAGAGTGCAACTATCTTCTACAGCTAAGAGACCCAACTCACTGTTGTACCTCCTAGAGTATAGACATACCCTGTAGTGCTCTTTTTAATATCGATATTTCCAGCTAAATCAGTATCCACATAGCCTGTTAGTGTCGTATCTCTACCTTTGAAACAAAATGCTTTATCTGTGGTACCTCGCAGATATCTGAGGATCCATTTAACTGCTTTTCAGTGTATTTTGCCTAGATTATTCATGTACCTGCTAATAGCTCCCACTTCTTAAGCAATATCTGGTCTGGTACAAACCATGGCATACATCAGACTTCCAATTGCTGAGGCATATGGAACCTTCTCCATGTGTGCACGCTCTTCTTCCATCTTCGGTGACTGTTCTTTGGAAAGTCTGAAATGAACACCCAAAGGTGTGCTCACTAGCTTAGCATTCTGCATGTTGAACCTGGAGATTACTTTGTTAATGTACTCAGCCTGTGATAACAACATAGTCCTTGACTTCGTGTCTCTCTTGATCCTCATTCCAAGATTCTGCTTCGTAGCGCCTAGATCTTTCATTGCAAACTGCTTTGACAATTTCTGCTTCAGATTGATAATCCCTTGCATGTCAGGACCTGCAACGAGCATATCATCTACGTTCAACAATAGAATAATGAAGCTATTATCGAACTTCTTGATGTAGCAACAATGATCTGCATGGCATCTTGTGAAACCACTGTTGCTCATGAAGCTATCAAACTTCATGTACCACAGTCTGGGAGCATATTTTAAGCCATACAAGCTCTTCTTCAGTCTGTATACGAGGTTTTTCTTGCCTGCCTGTATGAAGCCTTCTGGCTGCTTCATGTAAATCTCCTCCTCCAAATCACCATGAAGGAAAGCGGTTTTTACATCTAACTACTCAAGATGTAAATTTTCTGTAGCTACAATTTTCAATATAATTGTAATTGTAGTCAGTTTCACGACTGGAAAGAAAACTTCATTGTAATCAACACCTTCTTTTTGCTGAAAGCCTTTGACTACCAATCTTGCTTTGTAGCGCTTGCTTCCATCATGCTCTTCTTTGTCCTGAAAATCCACTTGTTATGGAGAGCTTTCTTGCCTGGTGGTAGTTCAGCTAATTCCCACGTTTATTTAACATGAGCGAGTCCATCTCATCTTTCATGGCAGACTCCCACTTGATTGAATCCTCCGCTTACCTTGCTTCATCATAATACTCTGGTTCTCCACTGTCAGTCAGTAACAAGTAGTGCAAAGAAGGTGAATAGCACTGGATTGCTTAGGAAGTCTAAAGGAGTGTCTCACTTCTGGCGGGCTTGGTTCTTCATGAACTGCTTCAGAACTAATCTGGACATCATATCCAAATATCTCCTCGAACTCTACAAATTCCGTCGTTTCAGCATGTGTACTGGAGCTACTTGATTTTGTAGTTAATCTGTCTTTGTACATCACACTCTCATTGAATATGACATCTCGGCTTCTGATGATCTTCCGATTTTCATAATCCCAAAATCAGTAGCCGAACTCGTCACCACCATATCCAATAAAAACACATTTATTAGATTTCGCATCTAATTTACTTCTTTAGCATAATCAATATGCACATAAGAATTAAGAAATACAACCAAACACTTTCAAGTGTGAAAGGTTTACTTCTTTTCTGATCCAAACTTCCTCTAGTATTCCACCATCCAAAGGTACTGATATCCCACGGTTGATCAAGTAGGCAGCAGTGTTGACGGCTTCAGCCCAGAACATCTTGGGTAAGCCGGCGTGCATCCTCATGCTTTTGGCACGTTCATTCAGAGTTCTATTCATGCGCTCTGCTATACCATTTTTCTGCGGTGTCATAGGAATCGTTTTCTCCATCTTGTAACTGTTGTTCGTGCAAAATTCTCTGAATCTACGATCTGTGGAGAACGATCTGTGTACTCTCCACCATTGTCAGACCTCAGACGCTCGACTTTCAAACCAGTTTCATTTTTCACCATGGCTTTCCATTTTCTGAAGGTATCAAAGACTTCTGATTTCTTCTTTATAAAATATACTCACACTTTCCTTGTAGAATCATCAATGAAGGTGACATAATACAATGAGCTTGCTAGATATTGAATCGGAGATCGTCCCCATACATTGGTAATGAACCAACTCTAACTTTTCTGCATTGGGTGCCTTGTCAATCTTTGCAAAGTTGACATTTTTCTGTTTGCCAAAGATACAATCCTCGCATAGGCCAACATCTACGCTCTTCAGATCTGGCAGCTTCTCCTTTGACATTAGTGTCTTCATCTCTTTCTCGCTTATATGAACAAGCTTTTGGTGCCATAGGTTTGATTTTCCATCAGCATCTGCACTTGCAATGATACTTTCCAAGTTTGAGGTTACATAGAGAGTACCAGTCTTCTTACCACGAGCAATGGCAAGTGCTCCTTTGGTAATCTTCCATTCACAGCCTGAAAAGGTTGTACAATAACCTTCTCCATCCAGCTGTCCCACTGAGATTAAATTCCTGTTGAGGTCAGGAATATGTCTCACTCCTTGCAGCTTTCATGTAGTCCGATTCGGCAACTTTATTCGAATGTCTCCCTTTCCCACGATCTTCAAGGTCTCATCATCGGCTAGATGAACCTTTCTGAAATCACCACTGACGTAGTTCTCCGTGATTTCTATGCATGGGGTGGAGTGAAAAGATGCCCCTGAATCCAAGATCCATGATTCAATCGGACTGTTGACGCTTAGAATCATTGCATCGCCTGCTTCTTCGGTCACATTGGCAGATTCCTGTGCGCCGGTAGCTTTCTTTGGTGCTCGGAAATCTAGTTGAAAGTGACCCCTCTTGCCATAATTGTAGAAGTTGAAAGCTTTCTCTCCCGATCTAGATTTACCTCGTCTAGATTGCGATCTGCTGTGATTAGAGTTTCTTTCTGAAGTCCTTCCTCTTGACTCCGTGTGCAAAGCTGAGGTAGAGGTTGATGCTTCACCTGATTCTCTCTGCCGAATTTCTTCACTCAAATAATAGATCCGGATCATCGTCGAACTTCAATTTACTGTTTTCCGATAAACTATTGACTGCTGTAACAGTAGCATTCCAACTTTCTGGTAGAGAGGATAAGAGAATCAATGCTCGAACTTCATCATTGAACTCGATTTCTACTGAACTCAACTGGGTTGTGATTGCGTTGAGTTCGTTCAGATGTTGAGCCACTGATGTACCTTCCGTCATCCGCAAGTTGAATAACCGTCTCATCAAGTGAACTTTGTTTGAGGCCGATGACTTCTCATACATGCTGGAGAGAGCCACCATAAGACCTGTCATGGTCTTTTCATTCGCTATGTTAAAAGCAACATTGCCGGAGAGCGTCAATCAGGGTCGAGAAGAACTCAGTCTTCCTCCTCCATGTCTTTTAATTTTTTTCCTGAGAGAGCTTGATACAGTTTTTTCTGATACAGAAAATCTTCAATATGCATCTTCCAAAAGCCAAAGTCCGCACCATCAAACTTTTCAATTTTCACTTTCCCTTCATCTGTGGCCATCGCTCCCACTTGAATCTGGCTTCGCCTGGATCGTTTCTGACTAATCTTCTACAGAAATCACAACCAGAGTTCTGATACTAGTTGTTGGGAAAAAAACTTTTCCCTTTCACCAGATTAGCGAGAATGCGGAATGTAAGCAAAAATAGCACACACAAAAATTGATAAGGAGTTCGGCACAATTTGATGCCTACGTCTCCGGAGCTGTTGCAGATCTTCACTTTAAGGGAGAAAATTGTACAAAGTGTTTTTTCCTCACAAAACACTTTAAAAAAAACTCACAACCCAAAATCCCAAGAATTTTTCTCACAAAAAGTTCTCTCTCTACAAAGTGTTTACACACTCAAAAATCCTAACCCAATTTTTTTTCTCAACTCTCTCTCTAATTGGTACTCGTGAGGAGAGTGGGATGATCAGAATGAAAGGCAAAGGGGGGTTTAAATAGGATGGATGATTGTGGGGATTAGGCAGGGATTAGGTACCGCCTAACCCGTTTTTCTTCGTTTTTGATAATTTTGTCTAAAGGTTGCGCCGCCTTTTGGCTGACAGCCCACCCATTGCTTTTGTCAAACCTTCATTCAATTCACATATGTTTGTCAAATAATGTGGGCCCCCCTCAGTATTTCACCAACATTCTGATGATGGTGGTGAAATAGTGTGCGGCGGCCCACCCATTGCTTTTGTCAAACCTCCATTCAATTGACATATGTTTGTCAAATAATGTGGGCCCCCCACACTTTTCACCAACAATTGGCGCGTCAGATAGGGGGATTATGGGGGTTTGGTGGCAGCCAAGGTTTACTTTGGTGGAAGGTAGGTGAGAGAGAGTTTGGTGGGGAATCTGGTGACATACAAAAATTGACCCCCACCCATTTCCTTGACAATGGTTTGACAGAAGCAATGGGTGGGCACCGCCTTTTGGCTGGCAGCCCACCCATTGCTTTTGTCAAACCTCCATTCAATTCACATATGTTTGTCAAATAATGTGGCCCCCCCACACTATTTCACCAACATCACGGTGCAGCAATATATTGTTTCTGCGTTTCAGTCATGGGAAAATAAAGGGACCATGTGTCACCCCTTAAAACTATGCAACTTAAATTGGGAACGCAACAGCGACAACATGAGTACTATCTCATACCCATGCTAAGCCTTTTTAGTAATACACAACAAAATATAATATTTAATGATTAAAACCTCGTTCCAAACTTAGTATATGATACTAATGATATCTGTCACACCGAATAATACAACATTTGTCAAATGTCTTCAAATTCAAATACATCTAGTAATAGCAAGCTCCTTTAGTATGAAACTCCAGAAAAATACTCCATTGCTCTAAATTGTACTTGAAAAATGGTGAAAACAACAAAGTGAGATACACGGCCAATGAGTATGACAATCCTTATTAGTGGAACAGACAAGCTGCATAAAATAATTCATAATCTTGGCAGTTTAGAATGTACAATAGCTATAACCATGAAATTGATGTAATTATATCAGTAACAATATTATTACAAAGCTGTTATGCTATTATAGAAATATGTAATATAACAAAATTTCAAAACAATAATTGATTTAAGTAATAACAGTACCTTAGAATGTATTTATAATAATGAATTAATAATGCAAATTCAAACTTTACTGATTTATGGTGCGAGTTCATACAACAGCAGAACAGAAACAATTCAGAATACCATTATAGTTCGGTTCCAAAATACCCCTCGACTAGTCTTGTTTATGGCTACAAATTATAGCCCAGTAGCATAGACACGGTAAGAATAAAGGTATCCCGGGGATGAATGCACTGACCTTGCCATATGTTTGCCCGAAGGCCAGTAAATACTTGCAAGTCGATAATTACCCGGAGGCGGTTATCAATATATGTATGTCAATAAATTCCCAAGGGCCAGTAACCGTGCACTCACAAAAATCATTTGGCAGGCAAACATAACAGTAACATAGTCAGACTCATGAGGGTTTATTTTTCATTTTATAAATATTTATTTATTGTTCCAGTAATTTCAGTAAATCATATTCATTCTCATTTACATAACAATAAGATAGGGAAATCAAATAATATTTTCTCTATGTTACATGAATTTATGCTAAATCATTATTCAAATAATCTTTGTAAAAGTTCATTACACAAAAATCAATCCTTTAAGGTAATTAAAAGACCTTATATTTTCATAAACAAACCTCTCAACTTTTAAGATTAATCTAATTTGCATAATCGTATTTCAAAAGTATAGTCATACAAAAATCTCAACATGTCTGATTCGATTTTATGTATCTTAAATTTCATACTTTATAGTTGTCACAAGTAGACAGTACAATAAGCAATTTAAATAATATAGTATCAAAAATACTAATAAGGAGAAGTCATTCTACTCACCGGGATAAACCTTTTATTCCAATTAGCCTTCAACAACTCCTATAATAATAACAATACTATATTAAAGCCGAAACAAACTAGAATCATTTAGGACTTTATTTTATGTCTCTAAAAGAGTTAAGATTATCAATAAGTTTCTAATATTATTAGGGGTTTTACAATAATTTATCTATAATTTATAGGGTCTTTACACAAGAAATTGACTAAATAAAAATAAGTGCCCACTATCAGGTCCAATTGAAATTATCCAGTTCTTTTGTTGTGTATTCAGATTCTTTAGAATAAATTTGGGTTTCGAGTTTGGGTTTTTCCCTAATCGGGTATGACCCAAAATTAAACCCAAACCCAGTATAACCCTACCTCATCTCCTTCCCCTTTCTCCTTCTGTAAGGCCTATTTTTAGATTTTATTGTATTTTTTTTTTCTTTTGATTATTGTATTTGGATTCCTTTATTATATTATATTTTGTCTTTTCTTGAATTCTTTTGTTCTCTCTTGATCGATCTGTGTTCTTTTGATTGGATTCTGTTCTCTTTGCAACTTTTGATCTTTCTATTTTGAATTTGATTTGTTCTCCTTTATGTTCGTCTCATCTCATTGCATTTAATTTTTCTCTTTTTGGAGCCAAAACCGATACCCAAAATCCACAAAATCTCAACCCAAAACCCAAATTCTTGATTCCTATATATGTCCTATTATTAAACCCTAAATATTTCACCTTCTCTCTCTCCGCCTTTTTCTCTCTCCCCGATCCCAACTCTCTCTTTACCTTTTTCTCTCTTTCACTGCACCCAAACCCAACCGAAACCCTACACCCTATCCCGTTGCCATCTCCGATCGCCTTCCACCACCGTCACCACCATCATCATCCTCGTCTCCATCCCCTTGCCTTCATCGTCCCCGTCGTCATCCCCGTCACCGCTCGAACCCAATCCATCGGGTTCCCGTTGCCTTAACCCATCGCGGTCGCCCTACCCATCTCCGTGCACCCCACCAGTGTCACTACAGTCCCTTGCCGCTCCACCGAAGACCCTAGCGTTGCCGTTCAGGTCCCCGATTCGCCACTGTCGTCGCCCCTCTATTTCCAACAGAAAACAGAGCTCCGTTTGTCAAGGTTGCCATCGCCGCCATCGCTTCCCGACCATGGTGCCATCGACTTCGTCGTGGTACCGACATCGCTCCGCCCATGTCGCGGTCGCCACTGAGTATCGTCGTGCTCTCTCTCTCTCTCCTTTCCGAGATTGAAGGAGCTCCCCCATTGATTGGTTTTGCTGTCCCGTGTGTTGGTGCATCGGATCCCCTATTGTTGTCCCGTGTTCTGTCCCGATCCAGTGTGTGGATTTCGTGTGTTGTTGCAGTTGCTTTGTTTGCTTGGGTTTCTTCGCACATATTTCGCACGTGTCTTTTGGGAGTTTCGTCCGGGATTCTGATCCCGTTATTCTTATTATTTGAATCTGCAAATTAACCGGTAAGTCTCTTCTTGAACTAGCATTTTATTCTGTTCATTTTATTTGATCTCCTGCAAGTAGATCCAGTCCTTTTTGTATCATACTGCTTTTGACAATTCCTTTAAGTTTATCAAGGATTTACACGAGCTAACCCGACATACTCTTAACATCGTGCCGTCTCTTTGATCTAAAACTTAGTTCCCATTGTTTCGTGCATATGCACAATTAAATAACTAGATTCATGCATAGGACTACTTGATAAGTTGAACATGTTAAACTGTATGTGCTAGAATGAAGTTGATCGATGAATTGATACCAAGCCTGTGATAATTGTATCTTAGAGTTAGAAATTTGCATGTTGACACCTAGGATCATTTTGATTACCAATTTGCATGCTATATGTGATCGTATAATTTATTTGTTGCCTTTTTATGTTAAGTTAATTTCTGGACTGTTGGATGTTCCACTTTGAATCAGACTTTTAACCATGCTAATGACATAAGAACATCCACGGTCGTTCAATGGAAAAAATGGCAAAATGCATATTTTAGTATTCCATTTCGAAGAAATGCTGCAGTCGTTGGATGGTAAAAAATGCATAAATTCGTTAAAAAAGGAACAGACAAAACATGTTGTTTCGTCTGTTAATAAAAAATAGTTTATACTTAGAAATTAATAATAAAAAATACGGGACTTTCGTCCCAAAGAAGAAAAAAAATTCAAAATAATCGGACGTAATTGTCCGGGTTTTAAGGAACCTTTTTTTGCAAAAAAAAATTGCAAAAACAATTTTAAAAAATAGTTTGTAAAATATATTTGCAAAAACAATTTAAAAATTTGCAAAAACAATTTAACAATTGCAAAAACAATTTAAAACTTTAAAAAATTAATTTTTAAAATTATTTATTTTTATAAAAAATGGATTGGGACGAAACATGATGTTTCATCCCACATGGGAATAAACATCATGTTTATTCCCACCATTAAATTCATTTAACCATTTAATTTATTTGGTTTTTAATTTTTACATCATGTTTCGTCCGATCAATTAAAAATATAATTAAATAATTTAGACGAAACATCATGTTTCGTCTGATCAATTAAAAATATAATTAAATAATCCAGACGAAACATGATGTTTCACCAGCTATAATATGCATTTTGCTATTTCGAATGCTATTTATCCCATTCTACTGTAGATGAATTGCCAAAAAATGGAGCAAATGACTGTGTGCGCAACAGTATACAAAAAATGGCAAAAATGGCAAAAAAGCAAACGACTGTGGATACTCTAATTTGAAATAATTTGCTAAACATAAATTGTAGCCCTGGATGTCTAGATCACTTTTCCCTGGTGCGGATTTGAATTCCGATGTGGAATCTGCTAGATATCATCTTTTTAGTACAGCTGTGTTAGAAATTCCAGATTCACAAATGCATGCGTATCCTGCTGTTCCTTAATTTAATTGACCATGCTAATAGTAAAAGAAAAATTTGAAATAAATCTAGTTGAACCTAGGTACATGTAGGAATCACCCAGAATTTTTATAGATTTTATTAATAAGTTCTTTGATCTGAAATAATTAATTGAACACAACTTACTGCATGCTGCCTGAACATAAAACCTGAATAGAATAGAGTTTTCACCCTAGTTCCTGTATCTTTTATATGCCTTAATTATATTCACTAGAATCGTGTGGAAGTCTACTTTCTAGGCCTTCCGACGGATTCAGTTTTACTATTTTGTAGTCACCGAAATCTTTATTTTAGTACAGCAAGGTTATGTTGTCCTGATTGTGTGAATTGTATTTATATGATGTGTTTGATTCATGCTTTGTCTGTAATGTATAGAATTAGACACACTTAATATCATACAATATTGACACCCTTCTGCATGCTCACATAGGATGAAAATAAACTATTAACAAGCTGGGGTATTATGGGTAGACTTGGTAGTGAACGATCGAAAAATGTACTCGGTAAGGCCTTCTCACTTGCATGAACACTTGACATAGAAGGAGGAGTATTGATTGCAATGATTGATTGCTGATTCTTGCACGTAAATTATTGTTATCAATGCCGAGTACACGATCCGTGAATTCACCATCAGTCTAAAACGATCACTGTGCTTACGCCGAACCTGTGGAATGGGACACAGTAGTACGTGCACTAGATAGATTAATAAAATACTTAACAACCTGCATTTCATGCTTGATCTTGACTTGACATCACTCATTACATGCGTGATTAATTGTTGACCTTTGATATTATTGCCTGCTCTTTACTTTGTTCTTTGTCTTTGATCATGTTCTTTTTTTCTTTGATATACATGTTTCCTTTATCCTTTGTTTTCTCTACTTGCTGCCCACGACTTGCTCAAAGGGCAATCTTTTCTCTCTTTTTAGATCAAGATTTTACAGGTACTGAAGGATCTATCCCCGAAGGAATTGGTGAGCAACGTTTCTAAAGATGGAACCAGTCTGCGCTGCTTAGATTTATTTGCTGCTAGTTTTATTTCCTGAATATTGTTATGAATTGTACTTTGTTTTGGGCTTTATGATCCGGAGTTTTTTTTTATCCCAGATGTTGGATATTTATATTCTTGGATTGTTTCATTTATTATTGGGATTTATCTTTGATTCATGTAGTTATATTTCTTGCGTGGTTGTACTTTGTTGTTTTTATTGCTGAGTTAGTCTAGTACAGCTTATGTATGGTATTTACATCATTCGTTGGGCCTACGTTACGTACTCGTGTTCCGTTTTTGTGAAGCGAGTCGTGACAGAGTTTTTAGTGGTATCAGAGCCCAGGGTTGAGTAATATATCAATCAAACATGACTATCTTTACGAGGTTTGGCTTTGATTGGTATATTAGTCGAGTTTGGCTCCAGTCGGGTTAACTTAGTGATTTTCACACCACGATATTCACATGAATGCATGTATAATAACCAACATATAATCTGAGTACTGACCATCTTTGACCGAGTTTCAGGCTATGGCTCATGGGAATTCTTCTTCTCGCTTGGGGGATGGACAGCCGGATAACGCTGCTATTCTCCAGACAATTCAGCAGATGATGGCTCTTCAGCAGGAGCACAATGAGCTGATGAGAGCCACTTTGGCAGCCAATGGGAATGTCACTAGACATGCACCTGGGCCACTGCCACCTAGGCCTGGTACAGTAGCGAATTTCATGAGGCTGCACCTGGATAATTTTTCGGGTTCTAAGTCGTCGTTGGAGGCCGAGCAATAGCTTATCCGGACGGAGTAACTGCTGGTCACCGCTCGTGTTGCCGAGGCAGATCGTGTGGATGTGGTTCATATCTAGTTGGTGGATCTCGCTCATATCTGGTGGCGGGTTGAATCTGAGAGGATGCCGCGATCCATTGAGTAGGCCACTTTCTCTGAGAGCTTCATGGCGAAGTTCTTTCCCAGTGTCACCAAGGCAGAGATGGAGCGACAATTTATTTTCCTAACTCAGGTCAGCTAGATAGTGTTGAGTTTACTCGGCTCAGTCGCTTCATCCCTACCCTCGTTGCCACTGATGAGGCTCGGGCTAGCCGATTTCAGTCGGGCTTGAGTTTTCCCCTCCAGGACCGTTTGGCTGCTCTTCAGCTTCGTGCTTATTCCGATGTTCTGGATGCGGCTTGGATCCAAGAGCAGACTCTCAGCAGGTCTAGTGTTCCTCAGCGGACTGTTTCACACCCTATTGCAGCTCGGCCTTCCAGAGGACTTATTCGGAGGCCAGTTCCGCCCCCTCCCGTGAGAATACAACCGTACACACCTGTTAATCCGAGTAATGCTGAGATTTGTGGCTACTGCCATAAGACTGGACATTCACAGCGAGACTGCAGGATGGCCAACCAATTGTGTTTAGTGCGTGGGAGCAGTGAGCATATGGTTCGTGACTGTCCGAGGAACAGAGCTCCTGCATCGGTTGCTGGTGCTGCTCAGCTAGGAGCGCCGACTCGGGGTCAAGGTAGGCCACCTCTTCCTCCGCAGAGGCAAGTCTTTGATCAGAGGCGTGTGGCTCAGAGGAGGTCTGGTTGGTGGTCATGGTCAGGCTTATAACCTGACAGCCGAGAAGCGGAAGTTGCTGTTGGAGTGGTTGCAGATATATCCCAGTAGTTGTACTTTCTTTCTTTCTTTCAGTTTTCTGCATGTTATTATTTTCCCCTCCTTTGTACAATTATTCATGTATATATCCTGCTAGCACCTTATTCTTTTGTTTGATCTTCTTCTAGGTGTGATTTTAGTCTTTTCTCTTCCATAATTTGTTTTCCATGCGGGTGAGACACCATCAGGGCGTGTCAAGAACTCGATGGACCCCAAGGCTGTTTCTCTTGTGTCGCTGGGTTCTGATGGGGTTGCTGCACCCTTAGTTGTGTAGGACTTCCTTGATGAATTTCCCGAGGAATTGCCTGGTCTGCCGCCAGTCCGAGATGTGGAGTTCAGCATTGATGTTCAGCCTGGTATGGCCCCTATTTCCAAGAGTCTGTATCGTATGGCACCGGTTGAATTAGCAGAACTGAAGGTGCAAGAGGAGCTGCTTGATAAGAGTTTTGTCAAACCTAGTGTTTCACCTTGGGGAGCCCTAGTTCTGTTTGTCAGCAAGAAGGATGGAAGTCGCAGGCTTTGCATGAACTACAGGGAGTTGAACAATGTTACTGCCAAGAATTGGTATCCATTGCCGAGGATTGACGATTTATTTGCTTCCATATTCTCGAAGTTGGATCTTTGTTTCGGGTATCATCAAGTCAAAGTGAAGTTAGAGGATGTTCCAAAAATGGCTTTCCGAACGAGGTACGGGCATTACGAGTTCTTGGTGATGCCTTTCGGAGTGACTAATGCACAGGTTGTGTTCATGAGTCTGATGAATAGGGTGTTTTCGCCGTTCTTGGATCAGTTTGTCATGGTCTTCATCGACGACATATTGGTGTACTCGCGGAACAAAGAGGATCATGTTAGCATCTGAAGGTGGTTCTGCAGACTTTGAGGAAGAACCAGCTATGTGGGAAGCTCGATACATGTGAGTTCTGGCTAGATAAGGTTGCTTTTCTTGGCCACATTATTTCTGGTGCTAGTATTTCTATGGATCCGTCGAAGGCTTCTGCAGTCAAGGATTGGCCTATTCCGAAGTCTGTTCCTGAGGTGCGGAGTTTCCTTGGTTTGGCTGGTTACTATCGGAAGTTCGTTCAGGATTTCTCCAAGATCGCTGGACCCTTGACTAGTTTGACCAGGAAGGAGCAGAAGTTTGTCTGGGATGAAGCTTGTGATGAAGCTTTCGCCTAGTTGAAGCGTTGGTTGATGTCAGCGCCTGTGCTGACTGTACCCGACAGTTCGGGTAGTTTTGTGATCTTTTATGATGCTTCGGAGAGAGGTCTGGGAGCAATACTGATGCATCGAGGCAGGGTTGTCGCTTATGCATCGAGGCAGTTGAGACCTCATAAGAAGAACTATCCTACACATGATCTGGAACTTGCAGCTGTGATCTTTGCCTTGAAGTTATGGAGGCACTATTTGCTTGGGGATAGAGTAGAGATTTTTACAGATCACAAGAGCCTCAAGTATGTGTTCACGCAGAAGGAGTTGAACATGAGGCAGAGGAGATGGCTGGAATTGATGGCAGACTTTGACATCAATTTGCAGTATCACCCGGGCAGAGTAAATTCGGTGTCGGATGCTTTAAGTCGGAAGCCTGCCGCTATGTTCCTCACTCAGCAGAAGGAGCTAGTAGAGGACATAAGGAGGCTGGAGTTGGATGTGTTGCTTTCCGGATCAGATCGACAGCTTTTGTTGTTGCAGTTGCAGTCTTCCTTGGTAGAACAGATCAAGACAACCCAAGGGAGTGATCAGCAAATGCAGGAGTTTCAGAGTGAGGTAGAAGCTGGTTTGAGATCTGATTTGGTCGTCCATGCTGATGGGTCACTTCGGTTTGGCTCTGGGTTGTGTGTACCTAAAGGAGAAGTCAGGCGGAACTACTCGAGGAAGCTCATCGGTCTCCGTATTCTATTCATCCTGGTGGTACCAAGATGTACAGGGACTTGAAATAGCATTTCTGTTGGCATGGTATGAAGCGGGATGTGTCTCGATTCGTCGCCTAGTGCCTAATCTGTCAGCAGGTGAAGGCGGAGCATCAGAGGACCGCAGGACTTTTGCAACCCCTTTCTATCCCTGAATGGAAGTGGGAGAATATCACGATGGACTTTGTGACAGCTTTACCGAGGAGTCCTAAAGGTCATAATGCCATTTGGGTGATAGTGGGTCGGCTGATGAAGTGTGCTCACTTCATTTCTTTTCGTGTGGGTCAGTCCACAAAGAGTTTGGCCGAGCAGTACGTTCAGGAGGTTGTTCATCTGCATGGAGTTCCTGTCAACATCGTATCGGATAGAGATACGAGATTCAGGTCTCAGTTCTGGAAGAGTTTGCAAAAGAGCTTGGGTACTAAGTTGAGCTATAGTACAGCATTCCATTCTCAGACGGATGGGCAGTCAGAAAGGACAATTCAGACCCTAGAAGATATGTTGAGATCCTGCGTTCTTCAGTTTGGAGGTTCGTGGGAGAATCATCTTCACTTGGCCGAGTTCTCTTATAATAATAGTTACCAGGCATGTCTCAATGCTGCTCCATTCAAAGCTTTGTATAGGCGCAAGTGTAGATCGCCAGTCTGTTGGGATGATATCGGTGAGCAGAAGCTTTTAGGTCCTGAGTTGATCACGAAGATAGTTGATGTCGTGGCTCAGATCCGCAAGCATTTGCAAGCCGCTCAGGATTAGCAGAAGAGGTGGGCTGATTATCGTCGGAGACCTCTAGAGTTTGAGGCAGGCGAGCATGTGTTCCTCAAGGTATCGCCTTGGAAAGGTGTTATCCGTTTTGGAGGTGGAGGCAAGTTGAGTCCTCGATTCATCGGCCCATTCGATATTGTGGAACGTGTGGGAAAGGTAGCTTACAGGCTCGCACTACCGCCAGCTTTAGTGGGTGTCCATGATGTATTCCATGTTTCTCAGCACAGGAAATACATCAGAGATGATAGTCATGTGGTTAACTACTCAGACTTGTCTGTGAGGCCGGATTTGTCCTGTGAAATTCAACCCGTCTCTATCTTAGACCTTCGAGAGAAGATGCTAAAGAATAGAGTCATCAAGTTGGTCCGAGTTTCTTGGGATCCTCGCTCGCCAGGGGAGTCCACTTGGGAGTTAGAGGATGAGATTCGGGAGAGGTTTCCTCATTTGTTTGAGTAGTGCTTGTTTTGCTTTGTTTTGTTTTGTTTGTTTCGGGGTTTGCCCTATGTACCTATTGTATGAATTTCGATGACGGAATTCTTCTTGTAAGGTGGGTAGGATTTGAAATCCCTATTTTCAGATTTTATTGTATTTTGTTTTCTTTTGATTATTGTATTTGGATTCCCTTATTATATTACATTTTGTCTTTTCTTGGGTTATTTTGTTCTCTCTTGATCGATCTGTGTTCATTTGGTTAGATTCTGTTCTCTTTGTAAATTTTTCTTTCTATTTTGAGTTTGATTTGTTCTCCTTTATGTTCGTCTCATCTCATTGCATTTATTTTCTCTTTTTGGAGTCAAAACCGATACCCAAAACCCACAAAATCTCAACCCAAAACCCAAATTCTTGATTCCTATATATACCCTATTATTAAACCCTAAATATTCCACTCTCTCTCTCTCCACCGTTTTCTTTCTCCCCGATCCTAACTCTCTCTTTTCCCTTTTCTCTGTTTCACTGCACCCAAACCCAACCGAAACCCTACACCCTATCCCGTTGCCATCTCCGATCGCCTTCCACCACCGTCACCACCATCATCATCGTCGTCTCCATCCCCTCGCCTTCATCATCCCCGTCGCCATCCCCGTCACCGCTCGAACCCAATCCACCGGGTTCCCGTCGCCTTAACCCATCGCCATCGCCCTATCCATCTTCGTGCACCCCGCCAGTGTTACCGACGTCCCTTGCTGCTCCACCGAAGACCCTAGCATTGCCGTTCAGGTCCCCGATTCGCCGCTGTCGTCACCCCTCTGTTTCCAACCGAAAACAGAGCTCCGTTCGTCGAGGCTGTCGTCGCCGCCGTCGACTTCGCCGTGGTGCCGACGTCGCTCCGCCCCCGTCGCAGTCGCCACCGAGTCTCGCCGTGCTCTCTCTCTCTCCTTGCTGAGGTTTAAGGAGATCCCCCATTGGTTGGTTTCGTTGTCCCGTGTGTTGGCATCGGATCCCCTATTGCTGTCCCGTGTCTGTCCCGATCCAGTGTGTGGATTTCGTGTGTTATGGCTGTTGCTTTGTTTGCTTGGGTTTCTTCGCACGTATTTCGCACGTGTCTTTTGGGAGTTTCGCCCGAGATTCTGATCCCGTTATTCTTATTATTTGAATCTGCAAATTAACAGGCAAGTCTCTTCTTGAACTAGCATTTTACTCTGTTCAAGTTTATTTGATCTCCTGTAAGTAGATCCAGTCCTTTTTGTATCATACTGCTTTTGAGAATTCCGTTAAGTTTATCGAGGGTTTACACGAGCTAACCTGACATACTCTTAACATCGTGCCGTCTCTTTGATCTAAAACCTAGTTCCCATTGTTTCATGCATATGTACAATTAAATAACTAGATTCACGCATAGGACTACTTGATAAGTTGGACATGTTAAATTGTATGTGCTAGATTGAAGTTGATCGATGAATTGATACCATGCCTGTGATAATTGTATCTTAAACTTAGACATTTGCATGTTGACACCTAGGATCACTTTGATTACCAATTTGCATGCTATATGTGATCGTATGATTTATTTGTTTCCTTTTTATGCTAAGTTAATTTTTGGACTGCTAGATGTTCCACTTTGAATCAGACTTTTAACCATGCTAATGACATAATATGAAATAACTTGCTGAACATAAATTGTAGCCCTGGATGTCTAGATCACTTTTCCCTGGTGCGGATTTGAATTCCAATGTGGAATCTGCTAGATATCATCTTTTTAGTACAGCTGTGTTAGAAATTCTAGATTCACAAATGCATGCGTATCCTGTTGTTCCTTAATTTAATTGACCAACCTAACAGTAAAAGAAAAATCTGAAATAAATCTAGTTGAACCTAGATACATGTAGGAATCACCCAGAATTTTTATAGATTTTATTAATAAGTTCTCTGATCTGAAATAATTAATTGAACACAACTTACTGCATGCTGCCTGAACTTAAAACCTAAATAGAATAGAGTTTTCACCCTAGTTCTTGTATCTTTTATATGCCTTAATTATATTCGCTGGAACCGTGTGGAAGTCTACATTCTAGGCCTTCCGACGGATTCAGGTTTACTATTTTGTAGTAGCCGTAATATATGTTTTAGTATAGTAAGGTCATGCTGTCCTGATCATGTGAATTGTATTTATATGATGTGTTTGCTTCATGCTTTGTCTGTAGCGCATAGAATTAGACACACTTAATATCATACAATATTGACACCCTCCTGCATGCTCACATAGGATGAAAATAAACTATTAACAAGCCGGGGTATTATGGGTAGACTTGGTAGTGAACGATCGGAAAATGTACTCGGTAAGGCCTTCTCGCTCGCATGAACACTTGACATAGAAGGAGGAGTATTGATTGCAATGATTGATTGATGATTCTTGCACATAAATTATTGTTATCAGTGCCGAGTTCACGATCCTTGAATTCACCATCAGTCTAAAAAGATCACTGTGCTTGCGCCGAACCTGTGGAATGGGACGCAGTAGTACGTGCACTAGATAGATTAATAAAATACTTAACAACCTGCATCTCATGCTTGACCTTGACTTGACATCACTCATTACATGCGTGATTAATTGTAGACTTTTGATATTATTTCCTGCTCTTTGTTTTGTTCTTTGTCTTTGATCCTGTTCCTTTTTCCTTTGATATACATGTTTCTTTTATCCTTTGTTTTCTCTACTTGCTGCCCACGACTTACTTTACGGGCACTCTTTTCTCTCTTTTTAGATCAAGATTTTACAGGTGTTGAAGGATCTATCCCCGAAGGAATTGGTAAGCAACGTTTCTAAAGATGGAACCAATCTGCGCTACTTAGATTTATTTGCTGCTAATTTTATTTCTTGAATATTGTTATGAATTATACTTTGTTTTGGGCTTTATGACCCGGAGTTTGTTTTGATCCCAGATGTTGGATATTTATATTGTTGGATTATTTCATTTATTATTGGAATTTATTTTTGATTCATATGGTTATATTTTTTGTGTGGTTGTACTTTGTTGTCCTTATTGCTGAGTTAGTCTGGTACAGTTTATGTATGGTGTTTACATCATTCGCTGGGCCTATGTTACGTACTCGTGTTCCTTTATGGGAAGCAGGGCGTGACACCTTCATTTTTCTTTCTTCTTCTTTCTGAACAGAAAAAAAACAAAACAAAACAAAACAAAACAAAAACCCAAACAAGCAATATTCGGTCATAATTTAACCCTCAATTCGGCCATGGAATCAACCCTCAATCTCTAAGGTTAACTATGGATTTAAGGTAAGCTCTAATCATGTTTGTACTTGAAAATTTACTGGGTTTACGAAATTACCTCAACATGTTTCTCTTGAATCTTCTAATCCCTCAATTTGATCAATTTGAGTTATGAAGAAAACTTCACGATAAGTTTATATGGATCCAAAACCCAAACCAAATCCACATGTGTTTCACGTTTACATTTAGTCAAATTTCTCGCTTTCAATCTTGATGGCCGTCAAAAATGGTGGCTTAAAAAATGGTGGCTTATTTCTAACCTAGGGTCCTATAATTCACATGGTTTAATTCATATATGGTATTACACCATCAATGTGTCCATAGTGATCAAGGAGGCATTATTTCACTACCCTATCATATTCGAGATATATTATTTCACAAAATGAGGCTGCATGATATTAGCTGACATAGGAAAAACTTTTTTTACCATTCAAACTAATCCAAATTTTACTAAATATAAGGTAACGAAAAATAATAAGATTTAAATGAATACATACATCATATGTTTCGACGTAAAAAAACGCTTTTTCCCTTTCTACTGTAGCTCAATTGCCCAAAAAATGGCAAAATAGCTCACGACTGTGTGTGCTACAGTAAAAAAAATTGGCAAAGGGATCAGCTTCAATGGGAGAGAGAGAGGAGAGAGAGCAGAGAGAAGCTGTGCGTGCATGGCTTCCTTGGAACAAGAGCAAATCTTTTGCTCAAGTCCTCATGTCATCCCGCCCTGCTCCTCATCATTTCCCCCCTCATACAACCCCTCGAATCCCACGCCATCATCGAGATCCCCAGTACACCTATACTCCCCCACCCTCCAAACTTCCCTCTATCCTCAAAAAACCCTCTTACCCACCAAAACCCATCTTCCCTCCCAACCCCTACTCTCGCCGCCGCCTCCCTATCCCTAAAAAATATCGACATCAGAATATGGAAAGAAGATGCATGAAGTGCGGTGATTCTGACCACCTGGCTGCTGAGTGCCGAAGGAGTGGATTTCACAGCTTTAACTGCAGGAAGTTCGGCCATCGAGCCCGAGAATGCCCTCTTCACAACTGCAGAGACTCCTTGACTATAGAAGTGCCCCACAACTCCGATATCGCGTCGGCTCTTCCAGGGCTCCATGCGAGTGCCTTCCTTCATTTCATCAACCCTAGAAGCTGGCTAGATGCTGCGACCATAGAGAGATCCCTCAACTTCGCTTGGCGAAGACAAGGAGGATGGTGGGTCGTGAAAAGGGTTAGTGAAGCAGTCTTCCACGTCCAGTTTCCTTCTGAGGAGGAAGCCAAGAAGGCTATTTCAGACGGTGTTTTTCAATTCTCAGGGTTCAACGCTACCTTCTCTCCATGGTCGATGGACTATGGGGCAAAGCTCAAGCCTCAACCATGCTTCGTTTGGATCAACATGCCGCTACTGTCGTTCCATCTTTGGAACCAAGCATCCCTTGAGCAACTGATCCTTCCGTTCGGTACTTTCATTACTATGAGCTCGGCTATGAAGAACGCCACGACCAGAGACCAAGCTCTTGTTCTCATTGAGGTTCAGGATGTGAGTCTCATACCAAAGAACATTCTCGTCAAGTACAAAGTACCATGGAATCAAGAAATTCAAATGCATGACGTCCCAATCCTCATTCTGGGCAGCCCCATTTCCATCCGAAGATGTGGCTCAGGGAAAGGTACAGCTCTTCACCGCCAATTCCAGCTCCACAGCATCATTCTGGCGACGAAGGAATTCGCAGGCAGAGCATCAAGCGCACAATGCCCCACCGCAAATCCCAGAATCTGGTAGAGACACAATTGGCAAGGAGAAAATCTCGGAATCAAACCCCTCTGGCAATATTTCAGTTTCGAAAATCCTGCCCCCCCCCCCCCCCAATGTTGGAAACCCCAATGCGAAATTCCTCAACATTTCTGGTATGGCCGATTCATCAGCGGAAGGTTCCAAAATTATCCCCTAACAGATTGCCTTTGATCCAGTGGAGACCAATGCTTTTGAAAATCCTGATCCTATTGTCCCGCCTGCTATTGAGGTTCCCTCTGATCCCCCCAAGGGCAACTTGGGAATTGCTTCTGGTGCAGCCCATATTGACCCCGATAGCTCCTCTAACTCACATGACATCCCTCAAAAAGAAGAAACTCGCCAGATGATCTGGAAAGGTAAGTTAGTGACCTTCCCCCTGTCTCTGTATAATGAGATCAAGCCTACTGTGGAGAATGCTCTTGAGAGTTGTGTTGCTAAGCGAGCAGGTAAAGCCGAAGCATCCACCAATATGCTATTTAGTGCTGGTACAAAGGGCAAGGCCGTCTCCAGTTTCCGCACAAAGTATCTTATCCCCAGGTACCACCGTCTTCTAGCTTCTTCTGCCTCTGGCTCTGCTCCTCCAGGATTTGATGATACTTGCAGCAAAAGGCGCAAGCGGAGTCGATCTTCTTCTAAGATCCCCTCCACCAGACCTTTCATGCACCACTTCCGTGCTTCTGCTAAATCTGCCTCTCACCACTCCAACGAAGGTACATCCTCTTCGTCTAATTCTGTCAATAATGCATGTAATAATCCATTTACTCTACTTTCGTGTGAAGACATCATTGAGGTTGCGGATACCATTGGAGTGGAGGCCTTAGGGCCACACTCGGTAGACAGGATTAAGCAGGTTGCAGCAGTTAATGTTGATCCACCTGATCAACAACAGCAGCCCATTTGAATGCTTCCTCTTTATCTTGTTCCTTGCTCTGCTATTTTCTCTTTGCTGTGTGATTTTTGTATTACAATGAAGATCGGTAGCTAGAACGTTAGGGGGTTAGGTAACCCCAACAGATGTGCTCTTATTAAAGATGGTATTCTTAGCGCCAAGATTTCGATCATATGCCTCCAAGAATCTAAATTGTCTAAGCCCTCCGACCGTAAACTTGCTTCAATTGGAGGTTCTTTCCTCTTTAAATGGAAGTCTCTTGACGCCATTGATAGCTATGGCGGCGTTTTCATTGGATGGAACGACAACATTCTAGAGTGTTTCTATTGTGCATTTGATATTTTCTCCCTCTCCCTCTCATTCCGCACTCGAGCTACGGGAACTGAGTGGTTCCATACCTCCGTCTACGCCCCTTTTGAATTAGATGACAGAGTGCTCTGCTTCCAAGAAATTACTCAGCGTAGAAGCTTCTTGTGTGATGTCAGGGTAATCTGTGGAGATTTCAATGTCACCATATCAAACTCTGAAAGGAACAGAGGTTCTAGTTCGACCAGAGATATGAAAGATTTCAGGAGCTGGATCCAACATCTTCAAATGATTGATCTCCCCCTTGCTGATAGAAAGTTCACTTGGTCCAATCTAAGAGCCAAGCCAGCACTTGCTCGACTGCATCGCTTTCTTATTTCCAGCCATTTCGACCAATTGTTCCCTAACTGTCTGCAGCTTTCCCTCCCCCGCATTGCCTCAAACCATTGCTCCCTCATACTTGATTCTCAAGCAATTGCCCCCAGAATTCACTACTTCAAATTCGAGAAGGCATGGACTACACATCCAAATTTCTTGTCGAATATCATATCTCGGTGGTCTTCATTCACTTGTCCTGGCTCTTCAGTTGACATCTTCGCTTCCAAGCTTACTCTGCTTAATAGGAGGATCAAACGTTGGCGCAATGAAGTATTTGGCCACATCCCTATTCGCAAGAAGAATCTTCTAGATCGTATCCACAGTTTGGACATCTTAGCTGATACTCAACCCCTCGATGATTTACAAGCTGCTGAACTCTCTACAGCACACAGGGAGTATCATTCTCTGATTAAGGCTGAGGCAACCTATTGGAGGCAACGCGCTAGAGTGTCCTGGATCAAAGAAGGGGATGCTAACACTAAGTTTTTTCATGCTATTGCAAATGGCAGAAGACGGAGAAACTATATTTACTCTATTGTCCACAATGGGGATATTATCACTGACCAATCCTCCATTCATTCATGTTCTGAGAAACATTTCAGTGAAATATGTGGCTCTGCCTCCCGCCCTGATTTCAAAGTGGACTGGACTGCCTTATACCCATCCCCTGTCCCTAGTCTCTCCGAGCTTGATGCGCCCTTCACTAAGGAGGAGATTTGCAAAGCCGTCTTCTGTATGAATGGAGACAAGGCCCCTGGTCCTGATGGTTTTTCAATGCACTTCTATCAGCAACATTGGGAGGTTATCCAAGACGACTTATGCCGCATGCTCCTTGATATACAGGAAGGGCGTGCGGACATCAACAATATTAACTATTCTAATATAGTTCTCATTTCTAAGTGTGAAGGCGCTGGTACTATCTCCAAATTCCGCCCCATAAGCTTGCTTAACTGCTCAGTTAAAATCTTCACCAAAATCCTAGCAAATCGACTCAGCCCTATCGTTCACACTCTTGTATCTTCGTCTCAAAGCGCTTTTCTCAAAGGGAAGTCTACGGTAGACTGCTTCCTCACAGCACATGAAGCTATCAACCTTTGTTGCTCAAAAAATCCGATACTATCATGCTTAAGATTGACTTCCGAAAGGCTTTCGATACCCTGAGTTGGAATTTTATTGAAGAAATGCTTGTTGCTAGAGGCTTTGGTCCCAGATGGTGTTGCTGGATTAAAGGCATCCTCTATTATACCAAGTCATCCGTTCTCCTTAACGGTGTGGCGGGAAAGACTATTCGTTCCAAGAGGGGTTTGAAGCAAGGGGACCCCCTCTCCCACATGCTCTTTATTTTGGGAGTTGATGTTCTCGCTCAAATGTTGAGACTGGGTAGAGAATATGACACTTTTTCCAATCTCAATCTCAGGGGTTCACTAGCGGAGTTATCTATCATCCAATTTGCTGACGACACACTTCTATTTTGCAAAGGAGATGAACAGGAGGTCCTCCATCTTAAACTATTTCTCCGTATCTTTGCTAACGTCTCTGGCCTTCACATCAATCTCTCTAAATCATCTTTAGTCTACTTCGGTCACTCCAAAGAGAAACTGCAAGCTTTCGCTCAGATTCTTGGATGCAGGCAAGATACCCTCCCTACTAAGTATCTAGGCATGCCACTGTCCAAAGGTAAACTTAAGAGACGTGATTGGCAACCCCTGATCCTCAAGATAGAGAGACGACTATCAACATGGAAGGGACGACTCCTATCCAGGGGAGGGAGACTTATCCTCATTACCTCGGTTCTTAATGCGCTTCCTACATACTTTGCCTCCTTCTTCAAACTCCCTCAATGGGTCATTGCTAGGATCGATCAGATTAGGAGCAAATTTTTTTGGGTTGGAGGGGACTCAAAGTCTTCCAGCGCTTATTGTGCTAATTGGAAGCGCATGTGTCAGCCCAAAAGATAGGGCAGATTAGGGATTCTTAACCTGAATCGGTTTAACAATGCCCTCCTCATGAAGTGGTGGTGGAAATTTTATTCTTAGCAATCACTTAGCACTCAAGTCATCAAATCTCTCTACTTTAGGCCAGCAACTAATTCTTTCACCTGTACAGCCGAAGCCTCTGATTTTTGGAAGAGTATCTTCAAGCTCAAGGAGCAGTTCGATCTTAGCATCTCTTGGAAACTTGGTAATGGCCAGCTTATCAAGTTTTGGACCTCAAAATGGATAGAAGGCAACAATATAGCCACCTTATTCCCTGCCCTGTTTGATGCAGCTTGGAATACGAATGGAAACCTGATTAACCAAGGCTTCATGCAGCAAGGACGATGGATTTGGAAACCGGGATTCCCCTGTTCCACCTCTACTAATATCATCCAAGAAAAAAGATGCCTCCTTCAGCTTCTCCAAGTCACTCAGCCTAGTTCTGGTACTGACACCATCTACTGGCGACACTCAGCAACTGGAGCCTTCTCTGTCCAGTCTGCTTATCAGTTTTTCAGCATCTCAGGGCTGATTACTCCCTTCTACAAAGCGTGTTGGGAAAACATGACGCCACTAAAGTGCAAAATCTTTATTTGGCTATTGAGTTCGGAGGCACTCAACTCCAAAGCTCGTCTTATTTCCAACGGTTGGACTGGTGATCCGACATGCACATCTTGCGCATGTCCGATTCAAACCACCTACCACATTTTCTTTGAATGCCCTATGGCTACCCAAACATGGCACTACTTCATGCAACGTTTTGACATCCTACTCCTTCCCACTTCTATCACTGATTGCTTCTCACAATGATGCTTTGATCACCATAAGCACAAGTTAACCTTTTCATGGCATTTGATTACTATTGCTTCCTGTTGGAGTATTTGGAAGGCTCGCAATGAATCTGTTTTTCATAACACATCTATTACAGTAGAGAAGCTCATTGCTAACACTAAATTTTGGCTATTTCATTGGCTAGATGCAAGTGGGGATTCAAAGAAGAAGACCAAGATCATGCAGGAACTACAAGCCATAGGAGACAGTGATCTGATGAGGCCGGCAGCAGCTTACTCCCAGCCTAGTGACGGTGATTCCCGAGCATGACTCTTCGCTCTGTTTATTGTAAATTATGATGGATGTTTTTTGAGGCTATGTTTGCCTTTGTTTTGATCCGATACTCTGATTCTGTTATTGTTGATCTGGTTATTTTGGTTCTGATTGTTGTGATGTACAACTAGGAGACAGGATCATAGAATTGGGCTAGTTGAGGTGCAAGACAGACGTCCGCTGTCCTCTCTACGTCCCAGTCCTATGCCATCCTGATTCTAGTTGTACACAAAACATTCCTTTGTTGCCATTCGACCAAGTTCCTTTTGTAAACTCTTGATTCTATTATCAATCTAATATACTGTTTTGTGAGGTAGGTTATTCCTAACTTTTGCCAGTCAAAAAAAAATCATATGTTTCAACGATAAATAGTTTCTTTAAATGGGAGGACACAGATTTAGATGTATACATACATCATATATTTCATAAATAGTTTCGTTAGATAAATGTTTCAAAACTTTTGGGCATGTGGCGTCCCATGTATACATATATCAAATGTTGAAGACATTTAAATGTTTACATACATCATATGAGGTGGGGTTTTGGGGGAAATTCCCGTTATTCAAAGGGTGTGATATAGGACTGAATTAATGGATTGGACTGAACGTGGTGCATAGATGTTCAAGATTGTTTCTCAAACAATGGAATGATTCATGCAAGGCACTACTTAAATGTTTACATACATCATATGAGGTGGGGTTTTGGGGGAAATTCCCGTTATTCAAAGGGTGTGATATAGGACTGAATTAATGGATTGGACTGAACGTGGTGCATAGGTGTTCAAGATTGTTTCTCAAACAATGGAATGATTCATGCAAGGCACTACTACTAACAGTTTTTCATTATAATGTGTTAGATCATCTCCAACTTCAATTGCACCAATCAATCATATCCAATTATTAACAAAATTATAAAAAATTGAACTGTGACCTCCCATTATTGACGAATTGTATATTTTAGGTCTTCGCTCATGTTTCCTATTTAAATATTGAAGCTTTGTGCAGCTTTGTTCTTTCGTTTCAGTTGTCTTTTCGCTAATTCATAATTTTCGAATATGCATGCACATGGCAGTGTAGGAAACGGTTGGATGCAACTTTTAGAGAAGAGTTGGAGAAAAGAAAGAGAAGAGGGAATACAGTGGATGAAGGCAAAGGTGATCTTAGGGATGGCAAGCAGATCGGGTCGGCCTGCGACCCACACGCTCTGACTCGGCCCACTTCGATCCGGTTCGGATCAAACCCGCTAACCTAATCGGGTCAACCCGGGTCGCAATAATCGAATCCAACCCGTCGAATCCGGCCCGTCGATCCCGTTGACTAGTCCCCGTTAAACGCTCACCAACCCGCGGGTTGGGAACCGTTCAACCCGCGCGGGTTGAACGGCTGACCCGCGGGTCGAACGATTCCATTTTTTGTAGTCGACCGTTCAACGATCTGTTGGGGGAATTTTTTTTTTCCCTTTTTCTTTTTTTTTTTTTGAAAGAGAGAGGGGGGGGGGGGGGGGGGGGGGGGGGGGGGGTATTTGGATTTTTTGCCTATAAAACCTCCTTAACTTCAGTCAAATTTTTTTCCCCTTACTCTCTTACTCTCTCTACTACTGCTACTCAATACAATCAATTTTATTCAACAAAGAAGTGAACAATTTCGATTGTATCGAATTCGTGTTGATTCAACACTCAAGTACATTTACTACAAAATCTCTCAACAAAGAAGCTCCCTCTCTATCTTTCTATGACAACGTGACTACGCATACTACACTTCTCCATCGAATACCAGAATACATCTACATCTACTATTATTTTCTTTCATTTCCATATACGATTATTCATGAAGTACGGTGTCAAAATTTTACAACCCTCTCAACTCCTTACTTTTTTTTGTAGTTCTTGTTTTGTTTTATCATATTTGTTTGTTGATTTTTTGATTCTCTCTATCTCTCAACCTTCCTATTGTTTTTTAGATTTTTTTTAACATATCCACTTTTAATATTGTTTTTTTATTTTTTTTCACATACACTATTAAAACACTAGAAATCGTTATTTTCACATACACTACTACTACAAAGAATTTATCATGTCTAGATTACAAGGTAGCGGCCGTAGCCAAGTGTACAAGATTCCACTAGTTCTTCTCGTCGGCCTCCAACAATCCAACAATTAGAACCCGAATAAAACAACATGCTAAACAAAGGTTCTCGCGATGTTCCTACACACGAGATCAAACAAGAAATGCAAGATATTGAGACACAAACACAACAAACCGAATCCACACAATCCACTAGTAGTGGAAAAACTAAAGGTGAAACTAGTGATTGGCACAAATGTTATGATTTTATCCCCAACGAGGATAATACTAGTATAGGACATAAGATTTGTAAAAATTGTAGCAAGAATCACAAATGAAAGAAGGGTGAGGGAACGGGTACAATTAAACGACACATTTTGAATGTACTCCCCGCACTAGTACAAGACCAACAAGCCGAAGAAAAAATCAACCCTAGGACCGGACAAATAAATAGCCATCCCCATGATTCCGAAAATGTTCATCGGAAAATGGTCAGACTAGTTATTAAGGATGAGCTACATTTTTTCCTATTCCGAGATTAAGAATGTAAAGTCTTTTAACCAAAATGCACTAAATCCAGAAGAATTCCTAGAAACACACTCAAGTCTGATTGTTTTAAACTTTACAACGAAATGAGATACTTAATTGCACTCTTATATTCTTTAACTTGTAGAGTATCGTTAATGTCTGATTGTTGGAAATGTAGTAACGATATTCCGATGATGGACATAACTTGTCATTGGATAGATAGTAATTAGATGATTCAAAAGAGAATCATATCACTTGCCGTTTTGCCGTATCCTCATAGTTGTTTGGTTATTGCAACACGTATTTTAGAAGTTTGTGATTTATATCATATTCGTGATAAAAATTTTACTATTAGTTTTGATAATGCATCTAACAACAATACTTCGATTAGTACATTAAGAACACAATTAGGTCATCCATGTAATAAATTTTTTTATGTTAGATGTGTGTGTCATATTTTAAATTTATGTGTACAAGATGAATTGAAAATAATTGATTCATATATAATTGCAATTAAAAATTGTATACATTTTATTGCTTTGAGTGATACTATGCTTCAAGAATTTAAAAAATTGTGTAAACTTAGGAACATACATTTTAGAAAATTTCCTAGAGATGTTAAATACCGATGGAACTCTACTTTCGATTTACTAAATGTTGTTACTCAATATAAGGATATTATAAAACGATTTTTGTCATGCAAAAAATTTGAAAAATTTTCAAATGACTCCCAATCATGGTATTTTGCGAAATCTTTGTTACGATTTTTTAAACCTTTTAAAACCACAACTGTGAACTTTTCTTCATCTTATGATTCTACTTCTAGTAGTATTTTTATTTCAATAATTACTCTGATGCAAACTTTTCAAGACATGATTTTGGATGAATACATTAGTCATATTGTTGTTCTAGCTTATACTAATTTTTTAAAGTTTTTTACTCCTTCTTTTATGTTGTATTGTATTGCTACTATTATGGATCATCGTATCAAATTAGTGGGTACGAAAAGTTTGATTGAAATATTCGTATCAAATTAGTCGGTATGAAAAGTTTGATTGAAATATTTTTTACTTAGAGAAGATTCTTAATATGATTATAATGAATTTTTAGCTAGCTTCAAATTGACATTGAATAAATTGTAAGATTATTATGATAGAACTTTTGCATCTAGTAGTACAACTAGTATAGTTACTTCTTCTTTTACTTCTAGAGATAAGGGTAAGAGTACATTAGAAGATGTCACTGCTAATTTACTTGCTCGTATTCAATCAAAAAAACCTAGAACTAATGCACCTAATGAATTAAATTGGTATAATCAACAAGATAGTGAGAGTTATAGTACTAAGATTGAAGTGCTATAATGGTTTTTTAAAAAAACAATCTTTTTCCTAATTTTTCAGATATGGTTAGAGATCTCCTAACTCCTCATGTCTCTACAGTTGATTCAGATTGTACTTCTACAAGTGGTAGAATCGCTTAAAGTCGGATTCATTGGAGATGCTTGTATGCACCGAAGATTGGATGAAGGCTGAAAATAGGACTCAAGAAAAAGCGGCATCTACATCAACAAGTGGAAGCAACTCGTTTGAAGTCCAGCAACAAGATTAGAAAATTTAGGCGATGAGATCCTAGGTTTAGGTTGAGTAGAGATGCACAACAGTAGTCCAATGCTCTCTTTCAATCTAACTCTAGGCTATCTCGAACTCTAGATTCTGATTATCCCCTCAAACATGTAAATGTAATTCAAGAAATATTGTATGTTCTTTATGGGTTTCTATTAATTTTATTAGTATGTAAAAAACTTAAAAACTTGTAAAAAATTCATAGAAGTTGAAATGAATAATATATGCATTTTTCCCCTTTTATACAGTTATACTTATTATAATTTATTTATTTTTGTAAGTTATAAAAAAATAATAAATATATAAATAAATATATTAACCAGGCCAACCTGCGACCAGAAACGGGTTCGACCCAAATGGGTTTGCGGGTTGAAAATTTGGATTTAGAACCCGGGCCCGCCCGAATATCGAACCCCCCCGAGCGGGTTCGACCCAACCCAACCCGGCCCAAATGACTCGATTGCCACCCCTAGGTGATCTTATGGATGGGATTATGGGGATCAAAGATAATGGGGAACAACTTAGCAAACAATGGGGTAGTTGACAATATCGTGAGTTTGGTCATTGCAAGCATTAAGTCTACATCCCTTTCTTTGATGTGGGCTCTGTATCACCTCTCCAAACCACCAAAAGCTCTTCAGAAACTTTGGGAATCTCATGTAGTAAAATAGAATCAAGCCCCAAAAAACCAAAAAAAAGTAGTAGATTATTTTACTTCCCGTTTCCTAAAATTTCTTTTTTTAGATAAAGTTTTCTTAACATTTTAAACTGCTAAATATTACCTTAATTAACTAATTATATCTAAATTAATTTATTTTCACAAGGAGAACGAGGAGATAAAAAGGGGAAGTAAAGAAATTTCATAACAGTAGAAGATATTTCAAAATTGAAAGTATACTGCAAAGGTATCTGAATACTTTTTTCTAAATAAGTATGAGAAAATTTTATTTTTGAGATTTGCAATTTGTAAAATTTAAATAAAAAAAAAGGATAATTTTGTTCCAGCTCGGCCTCCGATGGCGACTGAAATCGCAGCGGGCCATCTTTTCGCCATTGAATCTCCAAACCCTAGGTTTGGATCAAGAAGAGAGAAGGAAGACGAAGATGAACAGGGGACTCAAAATTCATAATTTCTATTCATAATCGGAATAGGTTATAGGGCAGAGTATTTATAGAGAAGAGGAGAGGGGAGCACGTGCATCGAACGTATTTGGACAGTCGGTTACAAGGTTGTTGGACTTAAACAAAAGAATTACATGCACTTTTACAAATAAGTCCACACAAGAAAGATAATTTTCGAGGACTGATATGCAAACTATTTATTTCCCTCATCTAAGCTTCAGCTGCACCTTCCATTGCTTCTTCCTGTCGACTACATGAACTCCGGTCAGATCCAAGTGCTGGATCAATACTCCCCCCAAGAGAAGGAGATTCCAAGATGCTGTGAAAATTTGGGAATCTCCAGTATAAGTTCCAAAAATTCTCCCAAGTGGCTTCATCACTTCTACTGCCCTGCCACTGCATCCAAGCATCCATTCCCAAGTGGCTTCAGCGCTGCTACTGCTCCCCCACTTTGTCACTTCTTTAGAATTAAGTTTAAGCTCCTTTTCCTCATCCCAAAGGTTTAGTCTCTTTCTTCCCTCAGATGAAGCATCCAGACTTGGAGTTAATGCAAGATCTACAGATACTACATCAACTTTTTGTATAATTTGATCAGTTTGTCCTTGACAATGGAGATCAAACTGTCAATAGATCTAATAATCAATGACCTTGTTAATTGCAGAGAAGGAATTCATGTTCTTTATGTCGACCTTTGTCTCAAATTCTGACTGCCCAATTGGCCTGGTGGAAACATTCACATCACAACGGAGAGATCCTTCCTGCATGTTCCCATTACTTATCCTCATATATCTCACAAGCCTATGTATCTTAGCTGCATACTTTGCAGCCTCAAGGCCACTATGAAACTATCTCAAGTAAAGGCACACCTGCTCTATTAAGACCAACCTGCGAGTCACTACCAGAATCTGAATGAAGTAATTTCTCATAGAATTGCAAGTATACTGCCATCCTTACATCTTGTTTCATCCACCCATGAAGGCATTTTAAAGGAATTCCAGGACGAAGTTTACTAAATGCCCCTTAGTCAAATTTGACATGCTTGCAACTGGAGAGAAAGACAATGATCTTTGAACGAAGATGTGCTTTGAAAAAGCACCAGCAGCATACATAAGTACCTGAGCTCTTTGAACTGATGTAATTTGTACACCCCACCATCAAAATTCCTTCATGCTGCCTAAGCTTCATTAAGACCTTACATAATCCATGATGAATATGCATATTATATGCACTATGATTTGGAACCAATACCATGGCTGCCTTGAAATCTTCTATAGCCACACGCACACCAACCTTCCCCTTACACTTGTCGGCACTAGTAAACTTGACATGCTTCGTCAGACGGTGAAATTTTCTTCCCGGTAGCACCTTGTACATCTACACCCTCATTTGCTGCAGTTGACTGCAAAGAGCTTACCTTTGGTAACATCCACCCTCCTTTGAACATCAATTTCCCCAATTCAGTGAAAACCTCTCCTACCTTCCTCTCTAGTGGTTTGCTTTTCCCAGTCAAAAGCTCAATGATAACTGTCGCTTCACATACTCGCAGTGTATTACGAGAAAGAGGTGGAGGCTACCCATGGAGTAATGGCAGTTCACATTTTTGATTACTCAATGCAGCTGACTTATCCACTTCCTCTACAAAGAATACTATATAGAAGCATTGTGCTAAATAAACCATACTAAAATCCAAAAGGTGAAGTCGAAGTATCACATGCAGAGCCTCAAGTGCTTTTGAATACAAACCATTCTCTTTTGCTGTTTTAAATGCATTCTCATCCTCATTAAGAAGTTTTTGAATAGCACTATCACTACCCTTGATAGCTTCGCTTAATTTTCCCTCCCTGGTGTCAAAATCAAATGGGGTTTTAACTAAGCTACCCTTGTTTGCTTGATTCAGATTGAAAATTGGACCTAGGCTGTTATTTGGGGAAGCAACTTTTTGTTGCATATGGGGAAGAAGATACCCCGTAACTTGCTCCAAACACTTATAGGAAAACTCCTCATTCTTAGCAGATTTGACATCTGCAATTTCTGCAATACCGAACTCTTCCTCACAATCATCAAAGGAAACAACAATTTTCACATCTTCGTCATCATTCTCCTCTTCCCCCGCAACTACATATTCATGGAGAAGAGAAGCATTGGACTTTGACTGCCAGAAAACCACTTGTGAATTTTGACAAACATGTGATGCTTGAACAGAATTTGAAGGAGAATACCTCATATCGTCAGCTTCAATACTGCAATCCTTTCTGTCATTTGGTTCCATCCGAGGAAAAATTAGTTGAAGCCTCAACAATAACCCGATTTTCCTGTTTTGGATCATTCCAAGATGATTGTCCAATTTTTCCTGTAGAATGATGACCACATTTATTGTTGCTAGCCTTCGTATCACACTCCTTCATATCACTATCTTCTCTCTTCTGAGAATTGTTGGATCCTGTAGGCTAAGCAACAAACACTAGAGGGGAGGTGAATAGTGTTTATCAAAAATAAATTGCGGAATAAATAATTTCTCTCGGCACAGTCGACTTAGTGGTGAACCAGTCGACTGAAATAGCCAAAATAAAAGAAATTTAAACTCTCGATGCAGTCGACTTATAGCTAAGACAGGCGACTGATGAAACAAAGAGAATACTAAATACAAGACTGATCAGTCGACTGATACGAAGCTGAGTCGACTGGCCAGACAAGTTTTGCAGAACTTAAATAAGTAAAAGTAAATGCAAGCACAAGACAATCAATCACAGAGTACACCAGATATATCCTGGTTCGGTCCTCCCGACCTACATCCAGTCCCCAAGCAACCCACTTGAGATTTCCACTATTCTTGAAAAATTACAAGAATACCCTACGGCGTTACGACAACAACCTTGTCTAACCCGTAGTCCTTTCTCTCAACCAGAGAAAGCAGACCCACTCTACAACCAAGAGTGAAAAGACACCGACTCTACAACCAAGAGTCAAAAACACTCTCCAACCGAGAGCAAGAGTACAAGAATACTTTACAGTCAACCTATAGCCTTGTTGTTGTATGTGTTGATGCACGTGGCTAAAAGAATAGGTCGACTTCTATACTCAGTCCAGAGCGAATTCAATGCTATACTGGACTGAATGTAGAGAACCAAAGTGTATGAACTTTGAAAGCTTTGTTTCTCACAGAAAATCTCTTGAAAAATTTCTCACAAGAATGCTCGGGTGTATTAAAATCAAGTTGAGTTACCTATACTTTTCAGAGAGATATGAAACTCTATATAAGGAGTTTTGATCTTCTGAACGTTGGAAAACGGTTACATAACTGTCAACCAACGGATCAGAACTTTTGAATTTGAAAAACTTCGATTTTGAAAATCAGAAAACGGTCAAAAGCTCTCGAACAGTCGACTGGGTTGCCATATGAGTCGACTGATCAGAGTTTGAATAATTTTAAACAGTTTTGTACTTATCAGTCGACTGGCAGAAGCTTAGGTCGACTGGTACTTAAAAGTTAAAATTCTTCAAACTGTTTTGACTTATTTTTGGGGGTTTTAAGAAACACACATTATGAAATTTTTGAGTATGTGTGTGTGTGTGTGTTGACAAGGCTTTACATCATACTAAGACTCAACAAAAAAATAAAATACAATGTTTATAAAACATTTGAGCTTGAAGTCTTGAGTCTTGAGTCTTGAGTTAAAACTTGATCCTTGTCTTCTTCATCTGTATCTGTTTGAGCTTGTTTGTTTGTTCAGCTAGAATTGTCTTTAGTCTCTGCACTGCAATGTCAGCTGTATAATATAGACACATTTTGCACTGTGTTGTGATCATCAAAATCAAGAACCAACAAGAATGACTCGGTGCATCCCTATGATTTGTGTGATTGAGGCATGTAGGAACTGAATTCAAAAAAGCTTTTTGTCGCAAGTAAGGAGGTCGATTCCACCCTAGTGATCTCGTAGGTGATGGAGATGTCTCATAGAAAGTCGACGAAGCATGGACTCACAGATGGGGAGGAAGATACCCACCCTGCGATCTCTCGATTGGTGCTGGTTTCTCACAAAAAGTTCGTCGAACACTTGGTGATTGCCGAGAACAATCACCCTCTTCAGAATCTTCTTCACTGTCATCAACCAGTCGCCGCCTACCATTTATTGGTTCTTGATCTTGACCGAATATTGATTCTTGACCTCGACCATATCTCAGTTATTGTTCACGACCGAATCTCGATTTTTGATTTCGACCGAATCTTGGTTCTTGTTCTCGATTGAATCTCGATTCTTGATTTCAACCGAATCTTGATTCTTGATTCTTGATTTTTTCGCCCATATCTACACTGATCATAATCATCACGTTCTTCATCCCTACAGAAATCTTGTTGGTTCTGAAATCGAACACCCGGTGATCTATGAAATCCACCTGATTCTTCACCATAACCATCCAATCTTGAGGCTATTTCCATATTCCTTATTTGGAAGTGCGGTTGTGAATCTTGAAGCCAACACTCCAATCGGTCAAATCTCTCTTCAAACCAATCAAATCTTCCTTCGAGTTCTTCATCAACTTCTTGATCAAAGATTCCGTCAGAAAATTGTTACCGTGGTCGTCAATAATATCGAGGTGAAGAACAATCCCCATCACCATCAACGAACCCATTTTGACGAATTTCCGACCTCCTACGCCGGTGACGAGACTCGACGATCGATCGCCGTTCAAGATCGGACAACTTATGGAATTCGACACCGTAATCAATGAAACTCCTCACTGTCTGGTCCTTTGAACTGACCTTGGATCGAAATCCATGGTCAAAGTATCTTGGACTCTCGATCTCACCGTCGAACTTGGTCGTTGCCGTCGCAGAATCTTGAAGCTTTGATACCATTGCTCCAGCTCGGCCTCCGGCGGCAACTGGAATCGCAGCGGGTTGTCTTCTCGCCATTGAATCTACAAACCCTAGTTTTGGATCAAGAAGAGTGAAGGAGGACGAAGATGAACAGGGGACTCAAAAGTCATAATTTCTATTCATAATTTGAACGGGTTACAGGGCAGAATATTTATAGAGAAGAGAAGATAGGGGAGCACATGCATCGCACGTATTTAGACAGTTGGTTACAGGTTATCGGACTTAAACGAAAGAATTACAGGCACTTTTACAAATAAGTCCTCACAAGAAAGATAATTGCCTAGGACTGATATGTACACTTTAGGACTGATACGCAAACTATTTATTTCCCTCATCTAAGCTTCAGCTGCACCTTCCCTTGCTTCTTCCTGTCGACTACGTGAACTCCGGTCAGATCCAAGGGCTGGATCAAATTTCTTTTATTCGAGGAAAAAAAACGAAAATCGAACATGAGAAGGTTTTAAAGTTCATGGCATCTGCACTAGATTAATCTTAGGATAAAGAATCTTAGTGTGATAACACTTAACAGTCATGTTTTAGAATTTATTATATTTGCTCCTGATGAAAAAGGTCATATTAGGAAAGAAGGAAACTAAACATAGTGAACTATATATCCTTTAAGGTTGTTGAAGATGGCAAATATTGCTCTCAGCGGTTTCCGCATTGCTAACAAAGACGTTCAATACGGAGGTACGAAAGAAAAGAAGAGAAAGATGAGAAAATAAAAGAAAACATCTGTATTGTAGATTTTCTTTCTTTTTGCTAATTTTGTAGAAATCCTTTTAATGGATCTAGTTATAGTACTGTCATAAATTTGCAGGATAGATAAAATCAAAGGGGTGGCAAGTTGTTGTATGGCTTCGATCCCTTCACACCGATCCAAGCAACTTTGATGATCAACTCAGCTTCAAGCCTGAAAGATGGGATGCAAGTACTTTCGTTTCCTTAACTTAGAGAGAAATTACTGAAGGTAGTTAATTTGCTCCATATTTTCAAGAAACATTATGAGTTTTTCCATGAGTTATCTGTAGTTCTTAAGTTTTCTAATTGAGTCCATCTGCTACTCAGGCGAGTGGATAGTGTAACAGAAGAACTCCTCACCTATCAATCATAATTATTTCCATATTCCCCCCTCTGACTTCCATTGTTTATTGATTTGTATTGATTAGTATCAAAAGATTTTTATCTATTTGAACTCTAATTATGCATCTTCTTTGAAAATTCCGAGTGGTCACAGAATTCAGCAAAGCCTGGAACTTTCAAGTGTTTGGTGCGGGTCATAGAATCTGTGCTGGCAATATGCTCGTGAGAATACAATTATCTCTGGGCTACAAGTAAAATACTTGCATACTGTGCTCTCTAATTCACAGTAGATTTTAGCAGATGCATATTGATTAACTTATAATGTGTGACAATCTTTAGGTGGGAATTGCTTAAGCCTAATGCAAAGGTGACATACCTTCCTCATCCGAGGCCAGTAGATGGAGCTGAAATGTGATGTCATTCAGTAAACTTGATAAAGAAATTTAGACATGTAAGGCATGGCAATAGCTCCAATTCAAAGAAGGAAAACTCTGCTTTATATCTCAAGATAAATAATTTCCTAGCATGTTTAGATAGTACCTTATATTTTGTACCACTGTCAGAGAGCCCCTGCTTTTCTGTATGTGGAACTATTTAATCCTGATGCAAAGATGAAATATCTTCCTCTTCCAAGGGCAGTGGATGCAGCTGCAATGTAATTGAGTAAAAATGATAAAGAAATTCAGACAGCACACATATGACTAGCTCCAATTGAACAAGGAAAAGACTGCTACATATTTTAAGACAATTTTTTTTCTAGCATGCATAGGTAGTACCATTTATTTTGTACACACTGTTGCAAAGCCCCTGGCCTGAACCATCAGTTAAATTTTCTGTATATTGGAAGCTTAAGGCTTGCCTTGTAGTGGTTTGAATGAATTACATGTAATATTTGCTTACTATTATAACTAGTGAGTTAAATTAACTTGTGGTTGTGTCCAGTGTGGACATTTTCTCATCTCACATGTATACAAGGTGCTTTGCATATGTTTAATGGCTTAAAAATGCATATGCAGAGTACATAATCACGTAGTATATTTAAAGTCATGTGAAAATTGAAGCCAATACCTCTGTTCAAAAGCATTGGCTGACAGAAAACATGTTGATGGAATTTCATGTTTTAATTGGTTCTACTAGTATAAAACTATTAAATAGAAGAGCACCTCTTGCATGGCACGAAGAATAACTACAGCAGCAAGAAAAGCTGGGTGTAGTGTTGTTTTTGGGATCGAAGTGACATCAACTGTTGTCTGTTAAACAGGGTGGCACCAAGGATTCTATATCCCTATCCTAAAATGATTTTGCCAATAAATTGTTCAATTGGATCTTTAAAACATTGCAGAATCAAAAGTGAGTTTGTCGTTCATGGTTTGACCTGATACCGGTGGCCAGGTTCTTTGCTGACATCTGTTGTTAGCTAATTCAACCAACTCTACTAGAGTTGGAAGAATACAAACTACCGAGGAAACTCTACCTAGATGGATGGTTTGTGTTTCTATATAGGAGTGAAACTGAGGCTCTGTTCAACAGAAAAGAGTTACTAGCTGATGCGTTTGTTTTTGGGAGGCGTGTGGATACACCAGGTGTGAGTTCTTACTCGATATGTATTGGTGGAGGAAGCTCCTGTGCGGCCGACCCTCAGCCGGGCGAACGGTACGGAGGTAGGCTGGAGTGAGGTGGAGGCTGGATGCTCGGCTCGGATCGGGGGGCTCGGATCCGAGGTCTCGTGTACCTGCAGACGGTCTAGGAACACCGGAGTTGGTCCCGGTAGCAGACCCTCCGACGATCTAGTCAGCTACTGAGAGAGAGTAATAGTAACCAGGGTTTGAGTGGGAAAAGATCGATTACCTGGATAAGGGGTAGGGGTCTGATATTTATAGGAGAAGCCAATTGGGTCTGGACCCGTTTGGGGCCGGGTCTGGACCTGGTTGCCCGTTGGGCTGAAGCGGTGGAAACCCGGGCGGTATAGGGCTGACGTGGCAAAGGCCCGGGCAGTTTCCAGGCTGACATGGCAGAGGTCCAGGTGGTTTTCTGACGCTGATGTGACGGATCCGGATGATCCGGAGGTGCACGTTTCCTGAGGGGATCCTGTGGCCCAGGAGGGGCCACGTCATCCGACCCATATCACAAGCCCCACACTCCTGGAGGGCTGGGTGAACCAACCGTGTAGGAGTGGTCTTTCGCCTTTATAGGAAGAGCAGGGTGGAGGGTGCGGTGAGAAAGTAGGATCTGCTACTTCCAGAAGAGGCCAGGGGGGAGGAGGAAGGGATCCCTTATTGGAGTTTGCGCAGGATGCTAAGCGTAGAAGAGTCGGAGCGATGTTTGGCGAGCCTTAGGGTCGGCAGATGATCCTCTCGCTAGTTGGAAGAGCAAGGGGACGTCGAGGTCTGTCCGATTGAAGCTCGGTTTGCCGAGTGTCTGGGGTCAGTAGAGGAGGTCCAAGGGTCGGCAGATGATCCTCTCGCAAGTTGGAAGAGCAAGGGGACGTCGAGGTTTGTCCGATTGAAGCTCGGTTTGCTGAGCATCTGGGGTCGGTAGAGGACCTCCGAGGGTCGGCAGACGATCCTCTCGCCAGTTGGAAGAGCGAGGGGACGTCGAGGTCTGTCCGATTGAAGCTCGGTTTGCCAAGCGTCTGGGGTCGGTAGAGGAGCTCCGAGGGTCGGCAGACGATCCTCTCGCTAGTTGGAAGAGTGAGGGGACGTCGAGGTCTGTCCGATTGAAGCTCGGTTTGCCGAGCGTCTGGGGTCGGTAGAGGAGCTCCGAGGGTCGGCAGATGATCCCCTCGCTAGTTGGAAGAGTGAGGGGACGTCGAGGTCTGTCCGATTGAAGCTCGGTTTGCCGAGCGTTTGGGGTCGGCAGACGAGCCCCCTGCTTGGCGGACAGAGGAGGGTTTTTGGGGCTCGCGATGCCATCTGAGCTCCGAGCCCCTTGTGAATCGAGGAGGGTGCTTGGGGCTCGCAGTGTCATCCGAGCTCCGAGCTCCCTGTTGAATAGAGGAGGGTGCTTGGGGCTCGCGGTGTCATCCGAGCTCCGAGCCCCCTGTTTGAATACGGGAGGGTGCTTGGGGCTCGCGGTGTCATCCGAGCTCCGAGCCCCCTGTTGAATAGATGAGGGTGCTTGGGGCTCGCGGTGTCATCCGAGCTCCGAGCCTCCTGTTGAATAGAGGAGGGTGCTTGGGGCTCGCGGTGTCATCCGAGCTCCGAGCCCCCTGTTGTAATAGACGAGGCGCTTTCGGGCTCGTGGTGTCATCCGAGCTTCGAGCTCCCTGTGGATAGGGGATGGCTCTGGGGCTCGCGCTTTCATCCGAGGTCCGAGCCCCTGCACCATGGTAGCAGCGATTGAATGATTTCATTTCATTTAATGCTTTTTAGGAGTAGAAGTCTTGATGGCTGGCGTTGGTAACCGGTCTCCGAGCCTACCGTGAGATATGGGATGATGTTTGTGGCTCGCGATGCCATCCGAGCGTCGACCCTTCTGTGAATATAGAAGAGGAATTTGCGGCTCGCGATGCCATCCGAGCTCCGAGCTTCCTGAATAATAAAGAAGGGAGTCGTGGCTCGCGATGCCATCTGAGCGTCGACCCTTCTGTGAAATAGAAGAGGAATTTGTGGCTTGCGATGCCATCTGAGCTCCAGGCTTCCTGAATAATAGAGAAGGGAGTTGTGGCTCGCGATGCCATTCGAGTGTCGACCCTTCTGTGAAATAGAAGAGGAATTTGTGGCTTGCGATGCCATCCGAGTGTCGACCCTTCTATGAATATAGAAGAGGAATTTGCAGCTCGCGATGCCATCCGAGCTCCGAGCTTCCTGAATAATAGATAAGGGAGTCGTGGCTCCCGATGCCATCCGAGCGTCGACCCTTCTGTGAAATAGAAGAGGAATTTGTGGCTCGCGATGCCATCCGAGATCCGAGCTTCCTGAATAATAGAGAAGGGAGTCATGGCTCGCGATGCCATCCGAGCGTCGACCCTTCTGTGAAATAGAAGAGGAATTTTTGGCTCACGATGCCATCCGAGCTCTGGGCTTCCTGAATACTAGAGAAGGGAGTTGTTGCTCGTGATGCCATTCGAGCGTCGACCCTTCTGTGAAATAGAAGAGGAATTTGTGGCTCGTGTTGCCGTCCGAGCTCCGAGCTTCCTGAATAATAGAGAAGAGAGTGGTGGCTCGCGATGCCATCCGAGCATCGACCCTTCTGTGAAAATAGAAGGGGAATTATGGCTCGCGATGCCATCCAAGCTCCGAGCTTCCTGAATAATAGAGAAGGGAGTGGTGGCTCGCGATGCCATCCGAGCGTCGACCCTTCTGTGAAAATAGAAGGGGAATTGTGGCTCGCGATGCCATCCGTGCTCCGAGCTTCCTGGATAATAGAGAAGGGAGTGGTGGCTCGCGTTGCCATCCGAGCGTCGACCCTTCTGTGAAAATAGAAGGGGAATTGTGGCTCGCATGGCCATCCTAGCTCCGAGTCTCCTAGATAATAGAGAAAGGAGTGGTGGCTCGCGATGCCATCCGAGCATCGACCCTTCTGTGAAAATAGAAGGAGAATTGTGGCTCGCATGGCCATCTGAGCTCCGAGTCTTCCTGACTTGTCAAAAAAGTCTGCTGTATGGGGAAAAAGCCTGAGGGTAGTTTGGGTAATTCCATGCCCATTGCTGACTTTAGGAGCACAAGGATCGAAGCGTCTCCAGATCATAGCGGCTGTTAGATTTTGATGATTAAGATCCAACGGTTAGATCTTAATTGCGGAAATCGAGGAGTCGCTTTCTCCTTATAAATCTCCCTCCCCTTCCACACTTTTTCTTCATTTCTTTACTCACTTTCCAATTTTTCAAGAACAGGATCTTACTTGCCGTCGGCGACTTCTTCTGGTGATCGTACGGATAACGCTCCAGGTTAGTATTTCTGCTCAGTAATGTCGCGAACTCAGTCCGGATCCGAGGCTAGCTCATCGGGCCGCACCGCGATGGAATTCGAGTCGGGGACGTCTTCGTTGCTCAGCAAATATAAGGTCAAGGAGGAGGTCCTGACAGACCCTGGGTCGGACGGTGGTGACGATGTAGTCCTCATAGTATCGCCGCTGAGATCCCGAAGGCCGGGAAAGGAGCCGGTGGTCGAGGGCGAAGAGGAGGATGAGGAGGAGGAGGAAGAGGTGGATGACGATGGTGAGGAGGATCAGGACGCCGAAGGTAAGGAGGAGGACGAGAAGGATCAGTTTTCCGAGGGTGAGGACGAGGATGAGGGGACCAAGATTCCGAGGTTGAAGATGGGGACGAGGTGGATCAGGATCTCGAGGGTGAGGACGATGACGAGGGGGACCAGGATCCCGTGGGTCATGGCGCTCAAGGAGGTGCTGGGAAAGGCACAGCAGGAGGATCGGTCGGGGTCGGAGATGACCTTCCACCTCTTCCACCTTTGTCGATGCCGTCTCCTGAGAGGAAGGCTCATCCCCGTCGGAAGAAGAGGAAGCTAAGTATTCCAGACAGTCCCCCTCCACCGGATGAATATGCACCTAGACCGGGGCTCGAGTTTCCCCGAGTCTCCTTCAAAAATCTGGGGTCGATCCAGATGTTCCCTGATGATATCAAAGACATCGACCTTGTCCCTCCTGTGCCGGGTGAAGAGAGCCGTGTGAAGATTCGGATGGATAGCATCCCGTGTATCTTAAGGGCGGATTATCTCCACATTCTGAGGGCCTCCTACTTCATTTCGCGGGAGTTTGAGGTCTTCATTCCGAACCCTGGCGTTCGACCCACCACGGCTCTTGCGTCGGGCTACTGTATGTTTCCCGAGGACGCCTTTGTTTCGGGACTAAGGCTGCCGTTGCACCCCTTTGTCAAGAGGGTTTTGAACTGGGCGAAGCTATGCCCCATGCAGTACGGCCCAAACTCTTGGAAGCATTTGATTTGTTTCATACTGAAGTGCCAAGAGAAGGGGGTGAAGCTGAAGTGCCATCCGGATTCTATCAAGGGGTGGAAAGAGAAGTATTTTGTGGTTCGGAGTGAGAGGTCTTGGGGGATACCGACCAGATGGAGTTTCTTCAAACCGAACCATAAACCTCCGAAGCGAAGCGACTTGACAGCAAAGGAGTGGAAGAGGGTGGAGAAGATAGTAGGGGGCACAGTATCGCCTGGCCTCGAGTGACCGAGCTACACCTTGCCCGGGCCGGACTGAGCCCAGCCGATCCTAGTATGTTTCGTTCTGAATTTTTGCATCTTTCTGCCTTCGTGTTGACATTAGCCTTCTTTCTTTCATTTTTGCAGAGATGACTTCCCAACAGGTGGACGACAGGTGAGCCTTGCTAGCCGTCGCCGCGAAGGCGAGAGCGGAGCAGAAGAAGAAGGCAGAGCAGGAGAAGCTGGCCGCCAAAGCTGGGGGGTCGAGCAAGGGACCAGCCATGGTAGTCGAGGAGCCTTCTCCCGCGAAGAGGGCTAAGAAGCATCACCCCCCTACGCCAAGGGCAGCTCGGGACGCTGGGGGTAGTTCGGGCAAAACTGTCGATGCCCCAGAGAAGAGGCTTCCCCCACCACGGCCCACAGCCGAACAGATGGTGGGCCAACAGGGGCTGCGGCCCTTTGCTCCCGATTGGTCGATCGTGCAGGGAACACTCTGCTCGAAGGACCCATGGCAATTGAGTTCGTCACAAAAGCCGCCACCGAGCGTGATCGAATGTCTCTGGCGGCACAGACGGCGAACCAGGCCTTCATGCGGTGGTCCCAGGCGCACGTCTCGGTGAGTTAGTTTGGCACTTTTTTCTGTTTTTGAACTTGGTGGAATTTTTTCTGATCTTTTCCCCCTCGGACAGGCTATGCTCCATGGTCAGCACTTCCAAAAGTGCTTGGAGAAGAAGATCTATGTGGAGAGGAGGAACACGGAGAAGTACCTCCGCTAGCTGAACAAGGCCACCGACGATTTGAAGGAGGCTCAGAGTATGGCGGCCGTCCACGAGGTCCAGATGGCCTCGCTCTGTGACATCCATAAGAAGGACGTGGAGCGCCTCAAGGAGAAGATCAAAGAGGAGGCACTGAAGGGGCAGAAGGCGTTAAAGAGGATGGAGACTGCCTCGGTTGGCACCCTGATCATGGCGCAGGACGAGGCGTATGATCAGGCCAAGGACCACTTTCGGATGATATACCCGGAGCAAAAGGTCGATCATCTCCACTACGGAGGGCAGCCGAACCTTCCGCTGACCCCTGGCGGCGACGAGGCAGGGGGCGTCCGGCTGAAGAAGAGGTGCCACACCCCCTCAAGATTAGACTAGTTTTTCTTTCCTTTTTTGATGTAAATGCCATGAGCGGACTAGCCACCGTGGTTTTTGTATCGCCAATTTTTGAAAGAAATGAAAAAGTAACTGAGGCTTCGTGACTTGTGCATTTTCTCACTCTCCTTTTGATTGTTTGTTTTCCCTTGTCTTTTGATAGAAGCACGAGGTCTTGGAGGCCGACCTTGTTTCTGCCGAGGTGTCCCTGGTCCGAGCAGGGAAGGAGGCCATAGAGGTAGCTTTGGCTCGTCAGCGAAAATAGGCTCGGGACCGAGCGGCCGCCGTAAACTATTTCACAGACAAGTCTAGGGAGCTTGGGCTGGAGGTGGCTCGTCTGAAGAAAGCCATGGCCGACCGGGACTGGTGGGTAATTGAGACGGACTGGTCCATCTCGGATGCCTCCAGTGGGCATTCGGCCTCGGAGTCCTTGCTTCGTGAGGCCGTTGTTGAGAAGGAGTTGGAGATCCGCAGGCTGAAATTGGTGTTGGGCGCGGGTTTGATCGAGGAGGCGAGCAATTCGACCCCCGCTCGGTCTCCGACATTTTTATTGGAGGGCGCCCAGCCAGAAGATGCGGGAAACTCGGTGGCAGGGGTCTCTTCCCTGGTTGGTCCGACCGAGCATGAGGGTAGCCCTGAAGGGAGCGCCGAATTTGAATTTTAAATCGGATGTGAGTGATTTGTTAGCTTTGCACTGTCTTTTGTACCGACGTTCATTGAGTTATAAGCAATGAGAAATAATAAAAGCATTCGCTTTCCTGAACCTTGAGTCTTGTTGGGCGAGAGCGATTGCTGAGCTCGGCACACAGGAGGTCGCCGCCGAGGTGACTCGCTGCAAAGAGCGCATACGCAGCGGCATTTCGTCTTTTGCTAAGTCATTAATGGTGACGTTTCGCCTTCCCATGAATATTTTTGGCGACGTTTTGCCTTCTGTCGTTTGGCATTCCCAGACACAATAACTGTGTGCTTCAGGGTTCAATATAACCCCCGTTCCCCCCTTGTTGGTTGCCAAGAAGTGAGAGTGGCTCATCCGCCGCTCGACTGGGGTGCTTGCCGTAGGCGGGCACCCCGAAGTTAATACTTTTTCGAGGGCTCCAGATTGGAGGCACACTAATCACCCTCGAACAATTCGAGGTTTAGGCCTTGAGGGCCGTAAGACCCCGGGTTGTTTGTTGGTGAGTGGTGGGCCGACCAATTGGTTCGGAGGCTCGGAGAGAACCGAGGGTCGGTGTCTCCCCTGTGGTCCTCGAACAGTTCGGGGTTTCGGTTTGTAAAAGCGGTAAACCCCGAGTTGTTCGCGGGCGAGAGGAGGGTCTACCAATCGACTCAAAGTTCAGGGCGTCCGCCGAAGGCGGACACCCTAAACCTTAATGAAAAATTTTGTTGAAGCACTCGTAGGGGTAGGTCGTCGCCGAACGTATGGATCGAGGTGCTTTGAAGAAAGCCCTGGCCTTGCTTGGGGTCGACGCCGGGCTCCCGCACTTGTTCTCAGGAAAGATGGTACGGGTGTAGCCGGCAGTTGTCACCTCGTGCATAGGTTGATGGGCTTGAAGAAGCCCAAACCATGCTAGGGACAGGTGCCGAGCCCCCACACCGGTGAGAAAGCCAGTAGCAGGTGTAGCCGAGGGTCGGCACCGAGCGTTAAGGTCGGGGTGCTTTGAAGAAAGCCCTGGCCTTGCTCGGGATCGACGCCGAGCTCTCGCACTTGTTCTCAGGAAAGACGGTACAGGTGTAGCCGGCAGTTGTCGCCTAGTGCATAGGTTGATGGGCTTGAAGAAGCCCAAACCATGCTAGGGACAGGTGCCGAGCCCCCACCCCGGTGAGAAAGCCAGTAGCAGGCGTAACCGAGGGTCAGCGCCGAGCGTTAAGGTCGAGGTGCTTTGAAGAAAGCCCCGGCCTGGCTCGGGGTCGACACCGAGCTCCCGCACTTGTTCTCAGGAAGATGTGTAAGTGAAGCTTGTCTGGTTCGAGATGCCATCTGAGCGCCGAGCCTTAAGCCTGTAAGGGAAGCTTTTCTGGCTCGAGATGCCATCCGAGCACCGTGCCTCAAGATTGTAAGGGAAGCTTTTCTGGCTCGAGATGTCATCCGAGTGCCGAGCCTCAAGATTGTAAGGGAAGCTTTTCTGGCTCGAGATGCCATCCGAGCGCCGAGCCTCAAGCTTGTAAGAGAAGTTTTTCTGGCTTGAGATGCTATCCGAGCGTCGAGCCGTGTTTTCTCAATGGTAGTCAAAAAGAAACCAAAAACTTGTTTTAAGAAAGCTGGCATATTTACAACAACTTGAAATTTTTACAAAAGACAAGGCACGACGTGCTGATTACATTCTTCATAATTCTTACATGGAGCAGAGGCTAATCCCCTCCCCCTAAGAATTTGATGAGGTGCTCCGCATTGCAGGGCCTCTTGATGGCCTTGCCCTCTGAGTTGGTAAGGCGGTAAGTCCTTGGGCGCACGACCTCCAACACTCTGTAGGGGCCCTCAATTTGGGGCCAATTTCCTTTTCTGCCCGGGGTTGGATACCGCCAGCTTTCGGAGGACGACGTCTCTGAGTTTGATGTCGGTGGGGCGCATCTTCTTATTGTAGAACCTTTCAATTCTTTGTTGGTAGATGCTCCTTCTAATGGCGGACTTCTCCCTGACCTCGTCTATGAGGTCCAGGTCGGTTCGCAGCTGTTCAGAGTTACTTTCCTCATCGAAAGCCATGATCCGGGGTGAAGGGATCCCGATCTCCAAAGGAATGATGGCCTTCGCGCCGTATGCAAGATTGAAAGGTGATTCTCCCGTAGGGATTCTCTTTGTTGTTCGGTGGGCCCAGAGAACGCTTGGCAGCTCGTCGATCCATAACCCCTTAGAAGAGTTATCGAGTCGTTTCTTGAGGCCGTCGAGAATTTGGCGGTTCACGTTCTCGGCCTGACCGTTTGACTGGGGATGGCATACCGAGGAGAAGCGCTGCTGGATCCCGAGATCTTCGTAGAACTTTCGGAAGTGCTTACCTGCAAACTGAGTCCCATTGTCCGTGATGTGCACCTGTGGGATCCCGAACCGACAGACGATGTGTTTCCAGAAGAACTATTGGGTCTGTTGCTCGGTGATCGTTGCTAATGGCTCTGCCTCGATCCACTTCGTGAAGTAGTCGATCGCTACTATGAGAAACTTTCTTTGGCCCATCGCCTTCAGGAATGGGCCTACTAGATCCATCCCCCACATGGCAAAGGGGGTCGGACTGGCCATGGAACGGAGATTTGCTTGCGGTGCCCTCTTCACGGGGGAGAACCATTGACAAGGACCGCACTTCTTCACTAGGGCGAGGGCGTCTTGCTGCATAGTGGGCCAGTAGTACCCGTGATTTAGTGCCTTCCGCGCTAGCGAATGGCTTCCCATGTGGCATCCGCCGATCCCCTCGTGTAGCTCCTTGAGGGCATACTTTGCTTCATCAGGGGTCAGGCAGCAGAGGTAGGGTCTGCCATCCGTTGTTGTGTAGGACCTTTTGAAGAGGGTTGCGTCGATTATGGCGAACCTTTCTGAGTGGACCCTCACCCGCCTTGCTTTGGCCCGGTCTTCGGGGAGCTCTCCCTTGATTAAATTTTTTTTGATAAGAGTGGTCCAGTCGTCGGGAGGGGCTCCGTCTTCAACGCACAGAGCCTCAGGGAAGTCTATGCTTGGTTTCAACAGGACTTCAACCAGGACGGTCTGGTCAAGGCCTTCAAAGGATGAGGAAGCCAACTTTGACAGGACATCAGCCTGGGCGTTCTGCTCCCTGGGGATCCTTAAGACGGCCGATACGTCGAAGGACGTTAATAGCTGTTGGACCGCTGCCAGGTATCTGATCATCCAATCGTCACGGGCCTCGTACTCCCCAGTGATCTGGTTGACCACAAGCTGGGAGTCACTAAAGGCCCTGATCTGTCTGGCACCGACCTGATGAGCCAGGGTGAGCCCGGCGATCATGGCCTCGTACTCAGCCTCGTTGTTAGAGGCCGGGAAGTTGAAGTGAAGGCAGTATTGAAGGAGAAAACCATCTGGCCCCCGCAGAATGATGCCCGCACCACTCCTGCTTCGCAAAAGGAACCGTCGACGTAAACTTCCCACGTCTGGTCGGCTTCCTTGCCTGTCGGCTGCTCGGAGATGGTGCATTCTGTGATGAACTCGGCGAGGGCCTGCCCTTTGATGGTCGTCCTTGGCTGGTAGCCGATGTCGTACTGACTGAGCTCGATCGACCACTTGACTAGTCGCCCCGAGCTCTCGGGCTTATAGAGCACCGCCTCCAAGGGTTGATCCGTGACCGAATGTGCCTGAAAATATGGACGGAGCTTTCGCGCGGCTATGACCAAGGCGTATGCTACTTTCTCCATCCTGGAATATCTGGTCTCGGTGTCGAGCAGGACCTTGCTAACATAGTACAGGGGCTTTTGGACCCCTTCCTTTTCTCGAACGAGGACGGCGCTAAGCACGTTCTCCGAAGCCGAGAGGTAGAGCCAGAGTGGCTCGCCTGGTTCGGGCTTGCTGAGAAGAGGAGGGTTGGTGAGGTACTCTTTTAATTGGGCGAAGGCCTCCAGTTGTTGAGTACCCCATTCAAACCCTCCGATTCCACGCAGTGCTTTAAAGAACGGAAGGGACTTCTCTCCAGACTTGGAGAGGAAACGACCGATGTCCGCCAGTCTTCCCGTTAGCCTCTGGACTTCTTTGATGTTCCTGGAAGGGGCCATGTCTATTATGGCCTGGATTTTTTCGGGGTTCGCCTCGATACCGCGCTGGCTGATGATGAAATCAAGGAACTTTCCTGAGGAGACGCCGAATACACACTTCGCCGGATTGAGCCTTATGTTGTGGGTTCGAAGTACCCCAAAGGCCTCTTCCAGGTCGGCGACGTGATTCTGACCCTGTTGGCTTTTGATGAGCATGTCGTCGACGTACACCTCCATGTTATACCCGATTTGATCTTTGAAGACTCGGTTAACGAGTCTTTGGTAAGTAGCACCGGCATTCTTCAGCCCGAAGGGCATAACCCGGTAGCAGAAAAGTCCTCTGTCTATGACGAAGGACGTCTTGGCAATGTCGGGAGGAAACATCTAGATCTGGTTGTAGCCTGAGAAGGCATCCATGAAGGATAAGAGCTCGTGACCCGAGGTGGCGTCGATAAGGGCATCGATGATGGGGAGGGGGTACGGATCCTTGGGGCATGCCTTGTTGAGGTCGGTGAAGTCTATGCAGATCCTCCAGCTCCCGCTCGCCTTCTTGACCATGACAACATTCGCCAGCCACTCAGGGTAACTGACCGCTTGCACGAAATGCGCAGATAAGAGCTTGTCTACTTTCGCATCTACCGCCTGCTGTCGCTCTGGAGCGAACTTACGCCGCTTTTGGACAACCGGCTTCGACCCGGGGATCACGCTGAGTTTGTGCATGATGAGATCCTCAGAGATACCGGTCATGTCAGAGGGCTTCCAGGCAAAGAAGTCGACATTGCGGCAAATGCAGGCGATCAGGGAGGATTTGAGGTCAGGCGCGAGGGAGCAACTCACTCGGAAGTGCTTCGACGCGTCCCCTGTCTCGAATGAGACATCCTCTAGCTCGTCTACCGGCTCTAGTTCTAGCTGGGTCCTCTCGGGCTCTAGTTCAAGGCCATCGAGGGGAAATACACCGCTCTCGATGGCCGTCATGTAGCACGAGCGTGCTGCTTCTTGATTTCCTCGGACAACACCGACACCAGTGTTGGTAGGGAACTTCATCTTCTGGTGGTAGGCCGAGGAAACCGCCTGGAGCGAGCAGAGCCCGGGGCGACCGAGTATGGCGTTGTAGGCTGCCTTGACGTTCACAACCATGAAGTCCATGGACTCGGTTCTTCTGTTCGGGGCCGTACCCACCGTGACGTCTAGGGTGACGATCCCCTCTATTGTCACTGGGATGCCAGAAAATCCGTGCAAGGTATATCCGGCTGGCTTTAGCTTATCACGGGAGAGCTTCAAGTTCTCGAATGCTTCCAGGAACAAGATGTTGACTGAGCTCCCGTTGTCTATAAGGATTCGCTGGGCCTCGAAGTTCGCCATGCAGAGGCTGATGATGAGTGCATCACAATGAGGGAGCCGGACTCCCTCCAGATCCTCCCCTGAGAAGGAGACAGGAAGTTGCTGGACCTGGGGGGAGAGAGGGCCCTGGATGGTGTTCACATCCCGGACGAGTGCCTTGCGGGAAGTGTTGGATTCCCCTCCCATGGGCCCTCTATGGACGCAATGCAAGATTGCCTGACCCTCGGGCTCCGGATCCCGCTCGGGGCGCTGTCGGGGTGCTCGAGGAAGAGGGGAATCCCTCCTGTTTTTGGTATCCCCCTGTTCCTGGGTGCCTTCTCTTTTGAATTCCCGGAGGTACCCTCATTGGATGAGGGCCTCAATTTCGTCCTTCAGGGAACGGCAACGATCTGTGTCGTGCCCGTTGTCCTGGTGGAAGCGGCAGTAGAACCGTTGATCCCTCTTTTTGCTGGTGTTGTTGGACGGTCAAGGGGGGAACTGCACGAGGTCGTTGTCTTCAATCACTAAGAGGATTGTCGACACGTTCTACGTTAGCGGAGTGTACCTCTCGAAGTGGGGGACCGGCGGACACTTCTTCGTGGCGCCCCCGTCTCTCGGAGCTTTCTTCGCTGGCTCGACCTCATCGGCCTTGCGCTTCCCCTTCCCGGAAACTTCTTTCAAGTCCTCTGGATTCAGGGCCTCTTCGGCCCGGATGTACTTTTCGACCCTATTAAGGAGGTCGGGGAAATCTATCGGGGGCCTCTTCGCGAGGGAGGCCTTCAACTGTCCGTGATGGACGTTGTGCCGGAATGCTGCCGAGGCAACCCCTGGGTCGAAGGAGGAGACCGATCTCGCCTCAGCAGTGAATCTTCGGATGAACACCCGGAGCGACTCTCCTTCCTTCTGTCGGAGGCCAAGTAGGGATGCACTTGTCCTTTCGGCCTTTCGGCTTGTCACAAAGTGGGTGAGGAAGTTGCCCTCCACTTGGTTGAAGGAATGGATGGAGCCGGGGGTGTGCTTCGAGAACCACTCCCGAGCTGGACCCCGGAGGGTGGCAGGGAAGGCGTGGCAGAGAAGGGGATCCGATGCGCTGTGAATCATCATGAAGGTTTTGAAGCCCTCCATGTGATCAGCAGGATCGCCCTCCCCGTCGTAAGTCTCGAATTGAGGTGGACGGAAGTTCCGGGGTATTTCCGCCCGCAAGATGGAGGTGGAAAAAGGAGGTCGGATGGGCCTGTATCCCTGAGCCGACCTCGGTACGCCATCCCCGAAGTGGTCGAGGCGGTCCTCCATTTCCTGGAGGTGCTTCAAGATGTCGTCGTCATACTCCGGCTGGACGGTTGGGACGGGGGACATGCTGGCCTCGGCATCCGAGCCGGAGCGAGAGCGGCAGACGCTGCCATCGACGGGGGTCCCCGGATGGCCCCCATGATCTCTTTCCGAAAGTCTTGAAACTCCTGGTGGGTGACTGGGGCTCGCTCGGCTCGGTTTTGCTGAGCCGGTGGGTGCCGACCGACTCGGCTGAGTGCAGGCCCTCGCCCTTGGGATGGAGGTTTAGGATGGTTCGGAGCCGAGTTGGAAGCGACCCCTCCCCTAGACCGGCTGGCCTGTTGGTTCTGGATCACCCCCCGCAGGTCGGGCTGGACTGGTCGGGAGGCACTCGGTTGGAGTCTGTGACTGGCCCCCGGGTTGTTGGATGCCTGAGCGTCGGCGCCGACGCTCTGTGAAGGCACGTCCTGTCGACGCGCTGAGGTAACAGCTCTCGTGGCTTTGGGCGCCATGTCAGCTCGGGTTGACGGGGTATCGTTAACGGCTGAGCTCGGGCTGGCATCTGCAATAGAGGTTTCCCACAGACGGCGCCAACTTGATGCGGTTTATTTTTGGGAGGCATGTGGATGCACCAGGTGTGAGTTCTTACTCGATTTGTATTGGTGGAGGAAGCTCCTGTGCGGCCGACCCTTAGCCGGGCGAACGGTACGGAGGTAGGATGGAGTGAGGTGGAGGCTGGATGCTCGGATCGGATCGGGGGGCTCGGATCTGAAGTCTCGTGTACCTGCAGACGGTCTAGGAACACCGAGGCTGGTCCCGGTGGCAGACCCTCCGACGATCTAGTCAGCTACAGAGAGAGAGTAACAGTAACCAGGGTTTGAGTGGGAAAAGATCGATTACCTGGATAAGGGGTAGGGGTCTGGTATTTATAGGAGAAGCCAACCGGGTCTGGACCCGTTTGGGGCCGGGTCTGGACCCGATTGCCCGTGGGGCTGAAGCGGTGGAAACCCGGACGGTATAGGGCTGACGTGGCAGAGGCCCGGGCGGTTTCCAGGCTGACGTGGCAAAGGACCGGGCGGTTTTCTGACACTGACGTGGCGGATCCGGATGATCCGGAGGTGCACGTTTCCTGAGGGGATCCTGTGGCCCAGGAGGGGCCACGTCATCCGACCCATATCACTAGCCGCAAGTAAAAAATACTACTGGTTAACAAGATACCTGGAGACATAAGTAAAGGAGCACATACTCTAAGGTGGGCTTTTAGTACGCAGATTGGAGAATTCCCAGGAATTAATGGATTCCCATAGATATGAGGGTGGGAATGAAGATTCCTGAAAATGTTGCAATACTGTGTTTGGTATACGACATTACATACCTGGGAATACTTTATTACCGTGTTTGGTATAGAACAATTCATTTCCATCAATCCATCTCTATAGTAGACATTATCGAAAATGCCCTTTTGGCTTTATTTAAAAATAAATAAATATAAAGGTTATCTAATTTAGTAATTGATGTATATGCATACATGTGCAAAAGCAATATTGATATATATCTTATAAAACTTTAGTAAATTAACAAATAGATTACTAAAAAAAATTACACTATGATTCAAATATATTTCAACCAATTAGTTGAAGAACATAACAAAAAGGAAAAATAAAATGTATTTATTAACACAAGATATATGTACTTAAATATATACAAATGAAACAATAAAGTTCATAGACACAAATTTCAACTCCACATATTTCAACAAGTTTTAAATAAAAAATAACATAAAAGAATTGAACTCAGAATATGCTAGGCAGCTGGACATTTGCACCCCCATGCCAAATAAATAAATAATATATATTCATAAAGGTACCCAACACCTAAGATCCAGAAACAGCACGTGCAATATACGTGCAAAAGAGCACAATTTAACACAGCACACAAAGAGACAGTAGGGACAGCAGCTAAATAAAGAGGCAGCAGCAATAGCAGCCAGGGGGACGGCGATGCTGGCGTCTATGATGGTGGCGCGACGGCAGGGTCGACGACGAGCTGGGCGACGGCGGCATCGCGGTGGAGGCACGGCAGGACCGGGAGGAGGGAGAATTGGGATTTGGGGTTTTGACTGGCGTTTGTCGAGGACAGGGAAGAGGTCGGGGGGAGTTCTGGGTGGCACCGGCGTCGACAGGGGGTGTTGACGAAGGGGGGTGACGACGGGAGATCGACGAACAGGGACGTCGCCGAAAACGACCGGAGGAAGGTGGGGAAGACAGATAAACAGTGGGTCTTAGGATATGGGCAGGATTTAGTAACGGGGAGAAATCTGATAAGAGCGGGTTATATGATAAGCCAGAAATCTTGAGGGTGTTTTGGGTATGCAATAATCTCACTCATTTTTTATGTGGAGGAATCCACAAATCCCACCCTTTTCAAGGAGAATGTTTATCTTTCCGAACTAATTATTTTGATAACCCTGGGAATTTAAGATTATTTACAAAACTATACATATGTCTTACCAAACCAGATAATCAAGAGGGTAATCCTAGATTCTCTTTTACATTACCGCGGACCAAACGCCCCCTAAGAGAATGACAGGACGAGAACAAGAGATTGACAAACTGAGCATCAGAATGCAGATTACTACAACTTTAGCAAGAAGGGATGACTTTGCAGGTTATTAGCAGTGGAAGAGACGATCAAGCCACCTTAGAGCCTAAATATACAGTAGACAGTCACCAGAGTCCAAAGTGAATTTATGTTCTGTAGAAAAGGGGGTTGGTGACATGACATTGACATCGGTGGTGTTTAGGAGAGAAGTCTAACAACTACATCATCGTAATTAGGTCGTTGACTTTGTTTTAAGTAGATGCCGGTTTCATTGGAGGAATTCATCAATGTCCAAGTACAAATGAACGGGATCATGAGAAGTAGTCATTTCCAAAACACATCAAATACAGTAATCGTTACACTTAATACAAATCGAGCGAAAGAGGAATTCCTATCACATCCCAGTATGAAGAAAATGCCTGAAAAAGGTCAAATTAAAGGTAATTTGGAAGCACCGAAATGAGCTAGTTTTCAGCCCTCACCTGAAAGATCACAGCCAGATGCTTACTGCCTCTTCAACTCCTTTATGCATCAGCAAAAAGCCATGGCACAAAATTATTGGTGGACATCCCATTTCAGATAGGCTCTTCACCTGGTCGAATATGCAAGCGGCGCCCATTTTGGCCAAGTTGGATAGGATTCTGGTTTCCACGGACTGGGAGACCAAATTCCCATCGACATCAGCCAAATCTCTCCCTAAACCAACATCAAACCACGTGCTTATCTTTTTATCCTCCGAGAAAGACCAACCCAGAAACCCGTCAAAGTTTCGGTTCGAGAAAGCTTGGTTAGATATCCAAGGCTTCCACCATATGGTTAACGAGAGTTGGTCTCACCCAACCAAGGGTCGGGAGGCGTCTGCTATATGGTGTGAGAAACTTAGCAGACTCAGGGACAAACTCAGGAAATACAACTGGACCCGATTTGCGCTGATTTGGAGAGCAAAGGAGTCCCTTCTGGAAGGAATTGACGATCTTGAAAAAATTGAAGAAATTAGGGATCTGGTGTAGGAGGAGCGGAATCGACTACTCCAATTCCGATAGGAAATTGACCAACTCTACAGGATGGAGGAAATCAAATGGCAACAACGGTCCAGAATTTCGTGGCTCAAAGAGGGAGATACGAACACGGCTTTCTTCCACTGAGTTGCCAGTGCCAGACGTAGAGCTAACCTCATTCACTCGATCCATTCGTACTCTAACATGGTACAAGGCGACAGTGCTATTAAGATGGCCTTCCAATCCCATTTTAAATGCCTTTTTGGGCATAAAACGGACTTCAGGTTCCCTCTCCAACACGACTTCTGGCAAGACCAGGCGGGCAACTCCGATCCGAGCCTGTAGTCCCTCGAAGCACCCTTCACTGAGGAGGAGGTCTGGAAGGCTATACAACAACTTGGAAAAGATAAAGCCCCAGGCCCAGATGGTTTCCCGATACTGTTCTATCAGATTTTCTGGGAGGAAATCAAAGGTGACCTGCTGAAGGTGTTCGCAGACTTCCACGAACATAAACTCAAACTAGGGAGATTCAACTACGCGGAGGTTGTGCTGATTCCTAAGAAGGAAGACTCTCGACGAGTTGGAGACTTCCGCCCCATAAGCCTCCTAAACTGCTCTATAAAGATCATTACAAAGACTATCGCTATCAGACTGGGAAAGGTTATGGATGATATCATTAGTCAAGATCAGACAGAATTCATCAAAGGAAGATGAATTCAGGACAGTATCGCAACGGCTGAAGAGACTATCCATCATTGCCACACCTCGAACTCTAAGAGTTACCTCCTTAAGCTAGATTTCGAGAAAGCCTATGACTCTGTTGATTGGGACTGTCTGTTGGAAGCGCTTGCTGGGAGAGGGTTCGGGGATAGATGGATCAGATGGATCCACACCTGCCTTACCACTAGCAGGACGGCGATTATGGTAAATGGGGTATCAGGCCACCCATTCTCTTGCAAACGGGGTCTCAGACAAGGTGATCAGCTCTCACCCCTCCTCTTTACCATAGTGGCAGACGTGCTGAGATCCATGATGGCCAAGTGCAATAGAGCAGGTTGGATTGCACCAGTGGCTAAGGGAGCCAGTCGTCAAGGTTGCTCTATACTCCAGTATGTAGACGATACTCTTCTTTTTGGCAATGGCAACATAGGGGAAACTACCGTTTTCAAAGGTATTCTGTATTGCTTTGAAGCTTGGTCTGGCATCAGGATTAACTTCCATAAAAGTGCTCTCACCCCCATTGCCCTGACCCCAACAGAGGCTCTTGAACATGCCACAATCCTCAATTTCTCCACAGAAAGTTTCCCCATTCAGTACCTTGGATTGCCACTAAGACTCGGGAAGCTAAAAAAGGCGGACTAGATGCCCATTATTGACTGGGTTGAGAAACGGCTAGCAGGCTGGAAAGGCAAAGCCTTATCCTTGGGTGGGAGAGTCACGCTTATTAATGCAGTCCTCTCAAACCTCCCCACATATTTTCTATCCTTCTTTGAAATGCCGCGATGGGTAATCCAAAAAATTGACCGGACTCGGAAACATTTCTTATGGAAAGGGGCTGACCCGGATTGAGGGGGTTATCACCTCATTAGGTGGGAGAAGGCGTGCATGAAAAAGATACATGGTGGCCTAGGTATAATTGACCTGCGAGATATGAATCTGGCGCTTCTGGGCAAATGGTGGTGGAAAGTGTTCCACCCTAATGGAGAAGGGTGACAGAAATTTGTTCAGGGTTATATGCATGGGAACGAAACGAGAAATCTGGGCTTCAGGATAGGCCCATGGGTTTCTTTGTTCTGGAAAGGCATCACTAAGGCATACGAACCCTTCACTAGCTGTGTCAAGTCAGCTATCAGTAACGGCAGACTCACCGGGTTTTGGTGAGATAAGTGGTGTGCTGAGCACACGCTAAGAACCCTATTCTCCGACTTATATGAGCAGGTGATACAACCACACTGCACGGTGGCTACAGCCTGGAAAAGAGGCGCTTGGAATCCATCATTCAAACAACTGCTTGACATAGGCTCTAAGCTCAGACTTACGGAATTTCAGGCCTACATCTCCAACACTGGAGTTGGCTGCTCCCAGAGTCCCGATAAAAAAACCTAGGGAGCAGAGAAGAACGGCAAGTTCACGGTTCGTTCCATATACAAGCACATCCATTTTAGGGGTTGTACCCCTAAGTGGGCTGCCATCATCTAGAAAACGAAAGCTCCGCTAAAAATCAAAGCTTTCTTATGGTTGACACTGAATGATGCGAACCTGACCAGAGAAAACCTCGCTAAGCGCCAACCGAATGTGGACTCCCATTGCATATTCTGCAGCGCCGCCCTCGAGAATAGAGACCATCTTTTTCTTCAGTGTCCTAGGAGTAAAGCGGTACTCGTAGAAGTACTCAGCACCCTAGGGACAACCCAATATCCTAGTAGTTATGAGAACCTGTGGGTTGGCCCAATGTTCGCAACGGAGAGGGGTGCTATGAGAGAAGTGTGGTATTTAGCTATCGCCGCAATGACCTGGGTTCTATGGCTAGATAGAAATAATCTCTATTTTCGTAGATTTTGCAATAATATTTCTGGCAATTTGACTCACATTATGCATTTCATTTCTTTTTAGGCTAATGTGGCAGCGGCAGGTCCCAGAGGAAGGATTGCAAGTATTTTCCAGGTAGAGGAATTTGATGATGAGGAGATCGAGATCGGGCCGACGATCGATTGACAGCCAGCACAGCACGATTTCTAGGCACCTTGATACCCACCGCCCCATGGTTTGTTGGGGGAATATGATGTATCTCTTTGTGGCTACTCGATGTTTGTCTTGTCCCACCCCCCATGTTTGGGGTGGAGTTTATGTGTATTTTGTCCCACCCCCCATCTTCGGGGTGGAGTTAATGTTATTTTGTTCTGGTTGTAGGATGTTGTAGGCTCAGTTCTCTGAGTATGTTTTATTAATCACTTATTAATGAAACAGGGTGGCCAGATTCCACCTTTTCTTCAAAAAAAAAAAAAACTCCTTTATGCAAGCATGGGCAATAAGCAAGGCCCTGATTTTTTAGCAAGTCGGCATATAACAGAGGGTGATCTAAGAAGAATCATTTCCTGGTTTAGCATGTTCTCCAGTTTAGATACTTATATTTTTTGACCTTGTTCTCTTGTTCTCTTTGTATATATGTAGCTGCTGTGCATAAACTTTTACCTCCTGGTTTTGTACAGCTATGTAATTTTGTACTTTTGAGTTTATGCCATGATCTAAAATAGTAATACAAAATATTACTAAAAACCTTTATATGATTGATTAAACGCATTTACCTTATATGCCCTATCGTGAAAAACTTTAGCTTTAAATACCTTAACGATTTTCATACTTTAACTTTTGCTACTTCACGTCAGCATTCTGTCAAAAACCTCATATTCATTTTTACAACTGATGCATAATTATCAAGCATTTACAAAGTAACATGACCTAAACACAAGGTTGCAAACAACGACCATAAACAAGAATCACCAGTACACACAAATAAAGAAGAATCAATTTCAAGTCTGCGTCTGTGAAATGATGATAGTTATATGTGATTGCTACAAAGTTCAAATCCGCAGTCAACAAAAGTCAAATCACGAACACGTGAAAAACCCTAAACTAGAGAGAGAGAGAAAGACAGAGATCAAGACCTGAAGATACAGAGGGAGTTCCGACAAGAACTTGGCTCTCCTTTTGAACCTCTATGAGAACTCTCAAGGTTCGCCGTAATCCGAGTTCATCCTCTCTCTGCCCCTTCTCACGCCTCCGTTCTTGGTGTGATCTTCGCCTAATGATGGTAGTATTCCAAGAAAAGAAGCTATTAGTGCACATGATTAGAAAGAACAGAGGTAATAAACTACAAAACACTCCAAATACAGCATAGAAGTTAAAAACTCTTCCTGAATCTTTTTGGTAAATCAACGAACAATGTGATTCAATCCACTTGACATTTCTCATCCTCACCATTTTGTAGAAACTTTTAATAGCCTACATTTATAATGGTCTGAGGCAAGCAAAAAGTGTAAACAACAAAATTTACGAACATCTATAGAGCATTTCATAACAGAACATTATATTAAAAGTAAGAAGTCAAATGGAACAGTACTACCATAGAAATGAAACCACCGACCAGCAAATAGCCTACATTCTATACTTCATTCTTCTACCCTGCTCTGTGAAACCTAACTGTTCATTTGGCATTCATATGGGGTAGTATCTATTGCATATATAGGTATATTCTCAATATAATAGAATATTATTGTGTATAATGTTCTATGGGGTAACATGTATTTTGCACGTGTTATCTGTTTAATTGTTGGACCGGGTTGAGTGGACATAAAACCCAGTACCCTAAACCCAGTTAATCTCATATAAAAGCTGGTCTAGAGGTAGTGCTCTGTGATATTCCAATACTGATAAGCAGGGTATAATATCTTAAGCGGCTATAAGATATAAACTCTAACCCTAATTACTCATCTTGATCTAACAAACTTAAGATATTACTAATTAATTTAATTTTGAGAATAAGAGAGATCGTGAGTTGACCGTTCGTCGGACTGCATTACCAACGCCGATACCTGCCGCCGTCGACACTGTCACCGGCGTCTTCACTGGCCACCGGTCCACCCCACCGCAGCCGCTGCACGTCGCCGCATGTGGGCCCGGCCGATGCTGTCGCCGCACGTGGTCTCGGCCGATGCTGTCGCCGCTGCCTTTCATCTCTTTCAGATCTGAGAAGAGAACAAGATAAGGTGTTCCTGCGGGGCAGAGGATCTATCGTGATCCAGCAGGTCTTTTTTTAAAGATCTGAGAAGAGAATAGGATATGGTGTTCCGCGAGGCAGCGGATCTATCGCGATCCAGCAGGTCTTTTTCAGATTTGAGAAGAGAATAGATCTCCTGTGGTTTCAATTTCAATTAATTCTGAATTATAGAAAAATAAGCGATTTTCTTCCTGCTCCCTCTCACTGCCTTGTTCCCTCAGATCCATCCTCATCTCCCTCCCTTAGCCCTTAACTCCTTCGTTAACCCGATAGATCGCCTCTTGATCTCCTCTCCCATATTCTTTTTGTCCCCCCCCTGCCTCATCTTCTCTTTTTCCCTTCCTGTGTCCCTCTTCTCCGCTGTGCGAGCTCTTGGGTTGGGGCTCTTTGGATTTGCCCGTTCGCAGCGGCTCCTGGTCTCCCCTGGAGGTTTACTGGTCAAGAGTTTGAAGCGTGGCTCGATCCAGGTGTTTTTTCTAGATAGTTCCACTTTTCTCCCTTGGCGTCGCTGAGTAGTGCCCCAGAGAGTGGTTTCTTTTCAGCCAGAGCCCCCAGCTAGGTTCATCGTCTCGCTCCTTTTCTGGTTCATCTTCGCATCGCTCTAAGTTCTTCTTCCCCTCCTGCTCTTCCTATTAGCTCTCGATTTAGGGTTTGTATTTTCTTCTTTCGTAGTGGTCTTTTCTCTGTGGTCTTGCTGTTTGTTTTATTGTTTTTTATGCTGTTCTGGCTGTTTTGCTTTTTTGCTTGGAGTGGGTGCTGGTCTCGGAGTATCTCCTCCTTGCTCAGTGTCAATCCTGTGTGTTTTTTTTTTGGTGTTCCCAGCATCGGGGCTTCTGCCTCCTGGCACGTTTGTGGAGTTTGTGTCGCTGCGTTCTTCTTGCTAGGGATTTTCGCTTCCGTTCTACTTGGATTTTTTTTAGTTGTCTCTCCTGTTCTTCTATTTGTTCTTCCCCTTTCGGAAATTGTGATTTTCCTCCCTCAATTTGATTTCTACAGTTACTGTCCCTCTCTCCTCTTGTTCTCTTTTCTGGGATTATTCCTAGGCCCATCGGTTTTAACATTGTTGGGCCTCACTATGGGCTGTACTTGGGTGGACGTGGTTAAAAAAAGTACTTTAAAAAAACAAAAAAAAGTTTTGATGGTTAGCTCCACTTTTTCGGCCTTGGGCCGCCCTCTGGATAGACCCGTTCCTGAGAACTTTCGAGGGCGTTCTTATTCCCATCCCCGTACTCCTCTTCTCCATGCCTTTTCACCTTCTTCTCTCTCTCCCTCTTCCACCTTCTCTGATCTGCAGTGCTTTAGGTGTCACCAGCCAGGCCATCTCAAAGCATTTTGCACCAACATCATGCGGTGCTTGTTTTGCCTTAAGCTCGGCCAATCTCATAACCGGTGCTTTACCCTTCAACATCTTTTGGGTCTCTCGATAGGTGTCCCCATCTTCGACCAAGTGATCACGGGTCTGGACCTTCCCTCTCTTCAAGCTAGAATCGGAGAAGTTCATAAATCAAAAAAACCCAAACTCTCCATAGCCTCTCCTCTTCTTCCCACCCCCCCTGAGTCTCTACGACTTTCATCCACTGCTCTCCCTCCCTCGTCAGCTCCTGTTTCACTCCCTAACCCCTTATCCCTTCAAACCGCTCCACCTCCTACTGCCCAGTCATCGACTACGCCGCTACCTGTTCAGTCCCAAGTTTCTTCAGTCCATGTTCCTTCTCCAGATATATCTGCCAAGATCAGCAAATTTGAATGTTATGGTGCTGTGTCATTCACCGGAGGGTCTATCTCGAACTTTTCTTTGGACTCTTTCCTGTGTAACACTTGTAATGTCCAGGATTGGACTTGGGCTGTGAACTCGTGCTCCAACAGAGACATTGTTATTATCCGCCCCTCTTCTAAAATTCTGGATGATTTGGTGGCTATCAGTTCGTTCTCTATTCGTGCTGTCAGTTTGTCTATTAGGAAATGGATCCTTCAGAGATCATCTCCATCAGCCCTTGTCTCTACTCCCACCAAGGTCACTCTTCTTGGTTTACCTCCGTTATGTGACTCCCCCCGACTTGTTGCCGATATGGCCAAGTGCGTTGGCGATTTAACTCGCACCTCTTCTACCTCCCTGCTCGCCTCTGGCTGTATTTTGGTTGAAGCCGAATCCTCTGCCTTTCAGTGCTTGAGCGAGTATCTGCTTACAACCTCTGTATCGGGCAGTCCATTTTCCCTATTACTATCAATTATAATGATTCTCTTTCGGGGTATGTGGTTTTTCCTCCGGTGTAGTCTGTAGCACCTGCGGCGCCTTCGTCTAGTGATGCTCCGTCTCTTACCTATGCTCCGGGGGTCTCCTCCAGCCTGATCACCTCTGTGGTCAAGGCCAAGGGTGGACTTAAGTCAGCTCCAAAGAAGAATTTTTCTTTCCACCGTAAGAGCACCGCGTTCTCCCCCCTGCCAAAGCTCATAACTTGGTATGGATTAATCTCGACCTCTCCTCCTCTTCTACATCGAAGCATATTGTTCCTACAGGGGAGAGTTCATCTGGTCAGCCGACCATTTTTCCCCCTACTCAAGCCACTAAAGCCCTTCTCTCTAGTGCCCACTCCGGGGTTGTCGGCGGTACCGTTATTCTCTCCGACGAGCCTAAGGCTCCTTCCGAGTCGAAATGGCCAGAGTGGGAGATTAACCCTTACTTCTCTTCGGACTAGGACAAGTTTACTAAAGGTGTGTATGCGGCCTCTTCTGCGACCCCCAGTTCTAAGCCCATTGATCTCAAATCAACCTCCCGCTCTTCCCCCAAATCTGAGGGTTGGATCGATAATGATGATTTGATATCCGATGAGTTGGCAGAGCTTGCCAAGTCCTCTCCCCTTCAAAAGGTAATTGTTGTTAATGCTCCGTTTGTTTCTTATGTTTTTTCTCTTCCTGGTCTGCCTGCATTTTGCCTAAGTGTTTGTAGTGTCTGACACTTTTTTGATTTTCCCGTTTATTTTTCACTTAACTTCAGTCTTATTACGTTTTTGTCTCATAACTTTAAGTGCTGCTCTCCCCTCTCCCTCCCCTCTGTTCATTACTCTCCACCATCTTTAGAAGAAGACCAATCCTCAACTTCAGCCTCTCTTTCTAATTCCGGTTCTAGCTTTTATCCTTCTCTTCAAGCTTCCTCTCCTCTCTATCAGGCTGTGCCTATTAGGGAGGACCTATCCCTTGCCCCGATTGGTCCTAAGGTGCTCTCTCTTAAGCCGCAATTCCATATTTCCTGTACCTCGGGTGTTGTTCCTTCTTTCTCTTCTAGACTAGCTAATATTAAGGCTCAAACCCAGGCCGCTTGTCTTCCTTTTTCTAAGGAGCCCAACTTTCTTTCGCAGTATTCGAATATTAAATAAACCCCCCGTATCATTCGTTCTAGCGCCCGCCTTAAGGCTAAAAGTAATAATCTCGTTTACTCAGGGTCAGATGCTTCTCTAGCTGCTCAGATCCGTAACCAAGAGATCCCCCCCCCCCCCCTATTTCTTCCCTTTCAAACCCTTCTTCCCTTGGTTCCATCTATCAAGTGCACTTCGACTAGCTCTCTACTCCGGACATGATTGACCTTGCGTCAAATATGGGATTTGTGGTTGACTTTTCTCACTTAATTGAATTGGAGTCAATTCGCAAACGTGAAATTTCTAGAGCATCAGAGTTCAATCATACTCATGATTAGTATCTCTTGGAACATTCGGGGCCTTCACTGCCCATCGAAGCAACAAACTATCCGTCATATTATTTCTTCTTCCCATTGCGATATGATTTCCATTCAGGAATCTAAGCTAGACCTTGTTTCCTCTCATATCATCAGAGCGATTGGTGGTAATCTTATCTCTAATTGGATCCCTCTTGATGTGGTAGAGACACGCAGGGGGGGGGGGGTATCCTTTTTGGCTTTAAGGATTCTCGTTTTTCCTTAATTTTGGTTCATCGTCTCACCTTCTTCCTGATCGTCGGTCTTCATTGGCATGAATTCAACTGTGGTCTTATAGTTGTGTCCGTCTATGGACCCTCTTCTGCTGAGCGGCATTCTCTTTTCTGGAACAAATTCAATTCCTTCCATTCTCGCATTCACGGTTTTTGGATCTTCTGTAGAGACTTTAACGTTACCAGATTCTCTCACAGCGTGGATTCCTCCCATTTTAATGAATGCATTAGCTCTCTTAATTTATCCGATCTACCTCTTAATGGTAGAACCTTCACTTGGTCTAATATACGTCTTCCCCCGATGTTAGCCAAACTTGACCGATTTCTGGTTTCTAACGAGTGGATCTCCTTTTTCCACAACTCCTTCTCTTGTGCTTTGCCTAACCCGTCTTCAGATCACGTTCCCATCGCTCTTCACTCCAACTTTAATTTCTCTAAGCCTTTTAAATTTTGCTTTGAAAAATTCTGGCTCCAAGATCAGGTTTTCGTCAATCTTATTTCCGAATGCCTAGCCGTTGTTACGGGTTCTCACGGTTTAGGTCGTGTGCTTCTTAAGCTTCATGCGATCAAATTTGGTTGCAAGATCTGGCATAAAGAAAGATTTTTCGGTGCCAATGACCTTAAACTTTTTTTCTTATCCACTATCGAGTCCATTGATAAGCTTGAAGAGCTTGGACCGATCTCTGACTCTCTTCGTAACGAAAGAAGTTCTTGTAAAAGGGAATTCGTGTCTATCCTTCACTACGATCACATCAAATGGGCACAGCGAGCCAAAGTTTGATGGCTCAAAAAGGGTGATGGTAACACTGCCTTCTTCCATAACTTTGCATCGCACTGCCAACGATGTAATCGTATCTCTTCTATCATTAACGACAGAGTTGAATTACACTCTGACTCTGATTTTCATACGATTTTCCTCCATTTTTATAAAAACCTTATGGGCTCCTCTTCTTCTGGGTCCATTCATCTTGATTGGATGCAGCTTTATGGTCAAGAATCGCATGACCTATCTAGCCTGGAGAGTCCCTTTACCATGGAGGAGATTAAATCGACTGTCATTTTTCTAAAAAGCGACTCTGCTCCTGGCCCTGATGGGTTCCCTTCATTCTTTTTCCAAAGATTCTGGGATCACCTTAAAGATGACCTTTTTGATATGTTTGTGGATCTTCACCATGGATCCTTCTCTTTTGATCGAATTAACTACACTCACATTGTTTTTATTCCCAAAATCATCGGCGCTAATTCGGTGTCTAATTTTAGACCGATCAGTCTTCTTAATTCCACGTTCAAGATCATTATGAAAGTTTTATCTTCTCGTCTGAGCCAAGTCATTTCCCCTCTTATTGACCCCGCCCAGTCGGGTTTTATTAAAGATTGCTTTATTCTAGATAGCGTGGCTTTGGCCCAAGAAATTATCTCTGATTGCCACAAATCCAACTTCGAGGGCATCATGCTTAAATTAGATTTTGAAAAGGCTTACAATAAAGTGAGTTGGGATTTTCTTTTCGAAATTCTTCTGCATAGAGGGTTGGTCCTAAGTGGATAGCTTGGATTAAGTCCAGCCTCTTTGCCGGAACCTCGTCCATTATTATTAATGGGTCGGAAGGACATAAGTTCAAGTGTAAGCGTGGTCTCCATCAGGGTGACCCTATCTCCTCTCTCCTTTTCACTCTCGTGGCGGATGTTTTCAGTAAGCTGCTTAAGAATGCCTGGGACGCTAATGTCATTGAGGGACTTGGCGGTTCCTACAGTTCCGTGGTATCCTTAACCTGCAGTATGCGGATGATACCATTATCTTTGCTAAACCTAACGGGTGTACTTTGCGTAACCTGAAATTACTTTTGTATATCTTTGAAAATGCTTCCGGCCTATCGATTAATTTCTCCAAATTTTCAGTTCTTTGGCTAGGCGGATCTTCCAATCGGCAGTTGGAGATTGCACAATTTTTCAATTGTAATGCTGCATTTTCCCCAGTTAAATATCTTGGGATTCCGTTGAGATGGGGAAAGCTGCACAAATCGGACAGGCTACCGATGATTGATACGTCTGAACTGGCAAAAACCTGTCTCGAGGTGGCAGACTGATTCTAGTTAATGCGGTACTTTTCTCTATACCCTTGTACATGATGTCCTTTTACTACGTTCCCTCCTAGGTTATCAACAGAATTGATCAAATCAGAAGGAACTTCTTCTGGTCCGGCTTTGATCTTTATAGGGCTGGCACCCATCTCTGCAATTGGAAGATGGTTTGTATGTCCAAGGGAGCTGGTGGTTTGGGTGTTCTGAACCTGAGAAACCAAAATTTAGCCCTTTTGGCTAAATGGATTTGGAGACTGCTCAAAGAAGATCATCTTCCGTGGGCTCGACTGGTTTCCATTAATTGTTATCGTCGTCAGAGGGTGTGAAATTTTCGGCCCTCACTGTCTTCCAGAGCGTCCTCATTTTGGAAGGGGGTGTGGAAAGTTGTTGATCCTTTTCATTGTAGTATTTATCATGTTCGTGCTGTGGGCTCCACGACTAAGTTCTGGATTGATGGATTGGCAATCTGACTCTGGCTTCGGCCTTCCCTGCTCTCTTTCGTCTGGCCCTTAACCTTGCTGCCAAAGTATCAGATTATCTGGCTATCCACAATAATATCAGAGGGTGGACCATTCCTTTCTCTTGCGTTCTTCCTCCTTCTCTTCAGCCGAATTTCTTTCAACTCCTTTCTCTTCTTAATAGCTACAGTTGGTCTCCCAAAGATGATTTTGTTTGGCAGTTGACCAATTCCGGTTCCTTTACTATCAAATCTTTTTATAATTTTCTCAATCACGGAAGGGTTAACTCGCCTTTTGCTAATAGTATTTAGAGTTGTTGTGCTCCTCTTAAGGCTAAAATTTTGTCTTGGCTCGCTATTAATAACTAACTTCTTACAGTTGATGTCCTCAATAGAGGAACCTTGCTTCTGGTCAGTTATGTTCCTTATGTTCTACTAGTCATGAAGATATAGATCATCTATTTTTACATTGCGATTTTGTTAAACCATTATGGCAAACCTGCCTTATTGCTTGGCAGGTTCCCTCCCTTCCCCCCTCTCTTCCTGCGATCTGGGACTTTCAGGTTGTGAATTGTAATTTCCAAAAGCCGTGGATTCTTTGTTCTATGGCAATTTTTTGGGTTATTTGGATTGAAAGGAACAACTGCATTTTTAATAATTCGGTAAGGCCTATTTTTTCTATTATTGATGAATTTATCTTTTTCACAAAGCACTGGTCTTCTATTTTACCCCCTCACAAGCATCGAAGGCTGAGCCTTCATAGACTTGATGAAGCCTATTCCTCTTTACTTTCTGATTTTTCGTCTGCTGCTCAGTTCACTTTTGATCCGCCCTAACCTCTTTAGCATCGGCTTCTTTTGCAGGGATGACTCTTGCTTCTTTTGGACGCGCTGTGCAGGCTGGGGTGTTGTTTGTTTAGGCTTCTTTTGGGTGGGAGCAGGTTGGTCCTCTGTGTGTTCAGGCGGCCCGACTCGTAGCTTATGTCTATATGTTTTGTTTTGAGTTGTTTTGTGAGGGCTATTTTGATGTCTCTAGCTCTGTTGTTTAATATGCTACTTAGTATCTTATGTCTATATGTTCTGTTTTGAGTTGTTGGCCATCTCTCTGATCGTTGTTGGCTGCTTGGCCACTGCTCATTTTTGTTCTAACTATTGCGATAGCTGATGCTGGCTTACATCTCTTATTTCTTTTTAGCTCTGTTATTCTCTGTTGCTTTCCTTTTTGCGTTTTGAGTGGTGGACGCCCTGTCTGTTCATGGCTTCTTTGGCCCACTTCTGCCTTTTGTGATCAGGTGTGGCTAGGGAGCCTTTTTGGGTGTGAGAGTAGGACTGCTCTTTCGTTTCGTTGGCTCGCTACTCTTCTGCTTTGTGTGCGTTGCAGGTTTCCTTCAGTGCTGGGCCTGAGTGGCCATTGCATTTGTGTTCTCTCTGACCCTTAGTTGGGTGGGTGTGGTTTTGAGGCCCCTTCCTGGCCTTTGGTGCAGTGGTTGCGGCCTTCGAGCTGTGTTTTGCTCCATCGCTCTGTGAGTTTTGTTTGCGTTGTTGTCTTGGGGTGCCTGGTTTTTTCTGTTCGGCCGGAATGTCTGTTCGCGGGGTCGTGTGTTTATGTGTTGGGCCTTCTTGCGAAGTTGTGTGTCTGCTTCGCGCGGTGCTGGAAGACCCTTCCCTGAACTTTGTCTGTCTGTTTTTACGGGTTGTGTCTGTATCCTCTTCGTCTCCTTTTGCTTCTGATTTATTTTGTCTGTATAGTGGCTCTTTGTTTGTTCTTTCGTTTTACTTCTCGTAAAACTCTGTCTGTATTATTACGCTTATTCGTTTAATCTATTTGGCTGGAGTCGTAAGGCTCTATCCGTTTCATCAAAAAAAAAGAAGAGAATAGGATATGGTGTTCCCGCGGGGCAGCGGATCTATTGTGATCCAGCAAAATTTTTTAAAGAAGATCCAGATCCAAATCAACCTTTCATTTCTTATTAGATGGGTTTTTGGTGTTCTGTGTTTAGGCACAGGAGGAGATCATGGATGCTACACTTTCAACTCAGATCCAATTTTTGATTGGATGTTTTTGGTGTTTGGTATTTGGACTGTTGGATTAGATCCAGATTCAGCCAAAAGGAATCAAACCTGGATCTAACCAATGGAGACAATCCATTAGGTATTGTTTTGTATTCCGTATTTGGGGAGAAAGCTTGATCTACTGCAGTATACTTCCAATTCAGATCTAAATTAAAGATAAGTTCTTCACCAAATTTAAATTGTTATTTAATTATTTGTCAGAATTTTATTGCTAAGTGCTAAAGTTTAAAATCGTATTATGCATTGTTTAATTAAATACAAATCTGAATAACTGCTTTGGCTACGTGCTATAGATCAAATATTTATTTTGATAAATTATAGGCTTTGACTATAAAATTGAATCTCCAATTAAATTGTTGTGAATTAGATAGTGCTAATAATTTGTTTAATTGGCTAATCTTTAACAATTTGATGAATGTAGGAACTCCAAAGTTACTTACAAATTGTGTATGTTGGAGATGATGGATATGCATCACGGTTGAATAAGTTTGCATTGTGCAGACTTCTCCATTGAAATTGAAAAACACTTCTAACTTGAAGTGTCGGTATGATCTACTCTAATTTTATTATACTTTCATGTGATGAATGTGTTAACGTTTTGTGCGTTTGATCACATGATTGGGAGTTTTAAATCATAGTTATTCTTGCTTTGAAAACTAGCATGTGTAGGATTGTTAAGTGCTTTATCATACTATGTGTATAGATTTTTTAACAAATCTATTATTTGCAGTTTGTGTGAGATTATATAGTTGCTTCTCTAATAAATAATTTTAAAAAAATAAAAATAAAAATTTGATTGATGTATAAGATCTATAACAAATGTCCGTAACTTAGACATGAGCATTCTGTAATGCAGAATATGACTCCATTATTTACGTTTTGTTCTTTATCGTTCATTGTACTGTGTGTGCAAAATTTAATTATAAAATATGAGTCTTTATCTCGTTTAGTGTTTTGAAGATGATGAAGAACGAATAAAGAAAAATATAGCTCATTTTGTTTGAGCAAGTGGACATTGTTAGAATCACTAGAGAAAGCAAACAATTTTATAAAATATAATAGAGTAATTTTGTATTAACTCTTATAATGTGCATATATTGTCAATCGCATGTATAAACTGAGTTTAACAAATGGGACAATTAATAATAATAGTTCTAATTGTGTTCTTGAACATAGCATATTTGGCTAGGATTTGAGGACTATATATTCAATTGCTTGTGAGGAAATATGATCTAATTATCAAAACTGTGGGAGAAATGGAGTTAAAAACTATTGAGTCAAAAGCTTTAACATCTAAGTTGTTTTGAAATTTAGAATCACTATGAACTATATATTAAATTATTTGTCCTTGTTAAAACTTATAACTCTACTAAATGACACTTCATTAAATATGACAAATATAAAGTTTGAATTCAGATTTTGATCACTAGGAAATCATTTTGTATGGTCTCTACGAGTTCACAAACTTTTGAATCAATACATTCTGATAATTGTAATCTCAGTAGCTTTGTGACTATGTGAGATAATTGTTGGTCAGAAGTATTTAATCGTTTTTGTAGATGATTAATATAAATCTGTCATATATATGAAGAATGATGCACTTGTTATTATTAATGAATTAAAAAAAAATTATAGTTAAATGCTAAAAATCAAGGGTTCAGATTTGATAGAGGTGGTGAATATATTTTAACAATTTTAAGAGAAGTTTGCATTTGGCATAATCTCTAGTGCACCCTACAACAGTCAAAACGGTATTGATAAAAGTTAGAATCAAACACTTAGTGAAATGTTGAATTCTATATTATTGACTATTGTTTGAGTTTGTGTAACTGTGGATGATATTGTATTGTTAATCATATTTCCAATATGTTACCACACTAAATTATTTACACTTTGTAAACTATGGGATAGAAACACAAATAATTTTGTCAAAGTGAAAATTTGTGTTGTGATACATTTGTTAGAATACATGACCCTAGAAGGCCTAAAGTAGGACCTACAACAAATATTTGTGTATACTTAGAAAGTGCATAATGTGGTTCTATAGAAAGTTTTGGATCTATCTAATTTGGGTTAGTAGAATCTGGACTTGCAAAATTCTTTGAAGATGTGTTCATCAAAGACAAATCTATGAAATTATCAGTCCTACTGTCACGGTCAATGATTCACAGTTGGAATCAAGAACTAGTCCTACTGACACTTATACTTCAATGGCAAATGAGCCAAGAAAAGTCTTTAGTAGACAATGAGATAAATTTGTGCTGTACAATTAGTTGATTTGCCGAAATGGGCTAAAACTAGAGTAAGTGGGGTTTTGTAGAAGAAACTTAATTTTGATTGATCAGTAGCAATTTTAATGCACTTCTAGTAGCTTAAGAATTGACTGAGGTAAATGGGGTAGACTGATCTGTTGTCTACTCACATATTTGTCATATTGCTACAATAAGGATTCTTCTTGCCCTTACATCTTTTAAAAATTTTGTTATTCATAAAAGATTTTAAACAGTTTTGTACTGAAAAGTTCTGTACTGAACATTTTATATTGAAAAGTTTTGTACTGATTAGTTTTGTACTAGTATTTTGTACTAATATGTTTAGTGAAAAGATTTACAACTTTGTGAAATCATCGTATATTTTAAAACATGTAATATAGATAACGTATAAATAATTTGACAAATTTCTAAAAGAGCCTAGTATATGAATCAAATAATTCAGATCAGTGCCTTTAATATTGTGGTGTATCAAATATAATGGCTATTATTTACTTGATTTTATTGTCATGCTTGTTGATTGGAAGTGGCATCTCTATTATAAATGGAGTTAAATTGTGCAATCCAAATAAATTTAGCATGAAACACTTAAGTGTTGTGGACACCATATTATGTATAAGGGTGAGTTTTGGTTGGCAAGGGATAACCCTTAGTCAAACACGATAAATCAATAATGTGTTTCAAAAGTGGGGATATAGTGATTGAAAGTGTGTTTTGAAACACCTTATGATTATGATAAAAGGTTGACATCTTATGATGGTGCAACTATGAGACAGGTAGATCATTCTAAAAGAATTAAAAGTCTCGTGTATACAAAGATCTGCACTAAAATAGACATAGCCTTTGAGGTAGGTATGATCTACAGATTCACTAATAATCCCATACACATTTGAGTGCCCTTTAGAGGCTAATGAGATACCTGAGTGGCACTCAAGAGTTTGCTTTGTGCTACTCAAAGTTTAGTGAAAGTCGACAACTAGTGAATATGTGTTCACACTAGGAGGAGCAGAAAAAAAATTATGGAGATTAAAAGGCAAACAAGCATTATGTTCTCATCCAAAAAATCAGACCTCTATGTGCTATCCTCTGCAGGGGAAGAGGCTGAGTGGATTGAATGACTTATTGCTAATCATCAATTGAGAATTTTAAAGTAAATTATCTAATTATGTTATGCGACTATCAAGCTATAATGCACTGTAGCTCATAACTCACTCTATAATAGTAAGAGGAGTATATTAAGGTCGAAAGAAGTCTAGTTGAACTTTCTCATAGATAAAGTGCAATTGCGACAAGTATGGCTAATGTTCTTGTTAAGAGACTTGAAAGTGATCTAATTATCAAAAATGTGGGGGAAATGGAGTTAAAAGCTATTGAGTCAAAAGCTTTAACATCCAAGTTGTTTTGAGATTTAGAATCCAATTGGAGCCATAGAGAAGTTCAAACTGAAACATAAATTTTAGGCAGTTGACATGCTTTAGATAATTTGAAAAGTTCTATGTAAATTCTGTTAATATATAACTTCATTCCAATTTTGATGAAGCTATATATTTTCATAATTTACTTAGAATCATCTCATTATTCCAAAAGAAAGTATAAAAACTTGTCGATGTATTTCCGATGTTTAGATTGGTTGTTATATCATTCCAATTTTGATGATATAACTCATTTATGGATTCATGTTTCATTCCAATTTTGATGATTCAGAATTAACCATAATTGATTTGACTGTTCTATTATTCCAATATGAAACATAGTATAGTTCTTGTGTAGAAACTATAATAGTTCTTGTTCTTTATTTTGTTAAAGAGACTTGATTGTGATACTTGCGTTGCATTTTGCTAAGCTACCGTTGAATTGTACTAAGTTCTTTAGTGGAACTAGATACTTTATGAAATTTACTAGAATTCTTAGAAATGTGTCTCTTGATATTCTTGTTTTCTATAAGCTAGTAAAGATGGAGGAGTTGAATCTGTCAACATAGATTTCAGAATAATGATTTTCTGAAAATGGAGTAAACATAAAGTAGTTTGCAAGGATATAGTTTTGGTTTATTTCTCTAAAGAATAAATTTGTCACTTGCTTGATAAAACTTCTGTTGAGTTTAAGACTGTTGTGCTCATGAGCTTAAAACTCATATTTTGTTCTTGAAGTTTATTTGCTTTGGTTGATTTTGAAACTATGACAGCTTGCTCTAGTTGGTTAGTCATTGTGAACTATTCTGTTTTGATATGGTCTTTGAACTATTTGATTATTTTGGTTTAGTCTCATTTGAACTATTCGAGTTATAATTGTTTTAGTTTGTGAACTATATTATTTTTGTGAGCCAATAATTTAACGGGGCATTGCCTACTATATTGAGAATATAGGAGGAGATTGTTGGATATATAGATATATTCTCAATATAATGGAATATTATTGTGTATAATGTTCTATGGGGCAACATGTGTTTGCACGTGTTATCTGTTTAATTGTTGGACCGGGTTGAGTGGGCATAAAGCCCAGTACCCTAAACCCAGTTCATCTCATATAAAAGCTGGTCTAGAGGTAGTGCTCTGTGATATTCCAATACTGATAAGCATGATATAATATCTTAAGCGACTATGAGATATAAACCCTAACCCTAATTACTCATCTTGATCTAACAGTATCTTTCTCTCGTATGTAATTCAATCTGTTCATTTAGCATACACAAAGGGGTAGTATCTTTGTCTCGTATGTGATTCAATTCCAAAAGTAGTGTAATACCCTAATTTTTCTAATTTATAAAAAATTATTTATTTTTGCACGTAGTATGCACGTGTAATATTTTGACTATTATTTTCAACATGATGAGCAAGAATATTGTTTTCTATAAAGAATTTCCTAAAGCCCAAATGTTAGTTTACTTATTTTTCTTTTAAAATGATTATCTTGGCCCAATTAATTTAAGCCCATGGATTTAATCCCTTTTCTTATTTCCTACAACTTGTAATGTGTAACATTTCTTTTTAAAGACTTGTTATTTGGTGTACAAGTTCTTGTAGGGTGGTTTGTGCATGCACGTGCATGTTGCATACACGTGCAAGAGCACCTTTTTCTTGGCCGGTTGGGTAGAGAGTGGTTTTGGAGTGTGGGTAGTTATTTGGAGTGTGGGTGGTTATCACAACTCCCTAGTCCATCCTAGCCTTTGATCCTATAACTATCTACTAAATCCTAGCCCTCCATCTCACCCAAATTGGTGTATAAATATCCCCTCTCATCCATTGTTCTTTTACACTAAGATCATTTTGTAAGAGAGCTATATTGTGAGAGAGTTGTGTGTGTTTTCTGTGGAGGCCGAGCATCACTTCTGAAGGTTTCGGTGTGGAGCAAGGAGCAAGGAGCAAGGAGTCGTCCATTGCATTAAGGATTTTTCTGGATTTCGGTTATTTCGTCAATAAGGTGGGTGTTTTTCAGGACTTCTAGTGTAGAAAATATGTCATGATTATGCTGATTGTTACCATGCTTGTGAAAAAGTAAATTCAAACGTATTAGAATTGCCTGAGTATGTTTATGATGATAATTGTGAAGGACTAATAGTGTAGTAATGACACTGTAAATAAGAACGAATTGGGTCTATACAGTCGACTGCCGTTTGGATAAGTCGACTGGTACGAGGCATATGTTCCCATGTTTTGTTAGAAAGTTTCATGATGTATATGTGTACAAACTAAAATGAAATAGGAATGCTAATTTCGTATCTTCCATGTTGCATATGACTGAGAAGACATGAACATGTGGAAAGAAACTAGTGATAATTAGTAAAACTGAGAATAACCTGTACAGTCGACTGATGATGTGAACAGCCGACCGATGCTTTGATTAAACTATAAATAGTCCAGAAATTCCATGAAATGAGATATTTCCATTGTGTTGTCCTAGTGTAATAAATTGAGATTAACATCTCATCTCTGCAAGAAAGTTATGAACAAGTGTAAACGCATGTTTAACACTTCCTTGAAGGAAAGAAAATATTAGTTATTTGAAATTCCATGAATTGTAATGTTACTGAACAGTTAAGAAATTACGTGTTTATGAAGCATGAATATATGTATATTGTAATTTGACACCATGATGCATGTGCATGTAAGAATTGATGGAAAGATAAACCCTTAATTTGAAATGTGATCCTGTTCAGTCGACTTAATGTGAGTAGCAAGTCGACTGAGCTGAGCATGAATGTGTACTGTTAAAACCCGGGACAGTCGACTGATCTATTGACAGTCGACTGTCACGTGAATGATATTTTGAATATAGAAAGTTGCGGGGCAGCCGACTGGCCACGTGCACCAGTCGACTCTCCCGAGTGATTATGAAGAACTTGAATTGACTGGACAAGTCGACTGGAATTTCCCAAGTCGACTGTCCAGAGTGTTTTTTTTTATATGTCAGAGAATCTTATTTCAGTTTATGTGAAGATTGTGAACCTTATGAATGATGTTGGTCGCTGCATGAATTTTTACATGAAATGAATCATAGTTTTGAATTGAGATTTACATGAAATGAATCATAGATTTGAATTGAGAATTACATGAATATGAAAGTTAAGAACATGATATGCTGAGGCAATGAATTTAAATCCATGAGTTGGAAATGCTCAAATTGGAAGTTGTGAATTGGAAATTGAACAAAAGAGTAGCTAAGTCTCCCCGGCAATGGAAATTGAATGAAATTGAAGACCAAGGTTGGTCATGTGAGAATGAAATGAATAAGTCCGGTTTAGTGAAGAGGCTAACTCTAGAGCTTTGATTTTTATTCATGATTCTAATAATTAGTACATAGTGGAGATGTGATGAAGGTGAAAGAAAACATAAGTATGAGAACTAGAGTTTACGGTGCGGGTGTGTGAGCCACAGAATGCATGCTTGATGAGTCAAGACATGGCATGGGCACAACTCAGTAATGATCGGACTTTAGCCACGCTTGTGGGATGTTTGGTGACTGCAAGAGGATCGTGTTCAGGGAGGAGGCTGAATTGCCACAGAATGCATGCTTGATGAGTCAAGACATGGCGTGGAGTTTCCCTCCAGGGTCCAGTGCACGTGCTTGTACTCATAGATCATCTAGGGTACTCACCGTAATTACAGTAGTAGATTAAGTCATGACGAGGGATTGAACCCTACAAAAATGAAGAACGATTAAGAGGCTTGCCCTCGGACCTATGTAGTATGGGATGCATAGAATCCGAACAAGTGCGCATTAGTGTCATGTAAATTAAATCATTGCATTAAAGATTAAGTGCACAATCACGACACGACATCATTAAGATCTTTCCCCTTTTCTTTTATTTTGATATGTGGAACAAGTTTATGATTTGTTAAGAAATGAGAATCGTTATACTGTTTCTGGCATAGAGAGGGTGGCCATGTATAATTATCGTCGGTTGAATAAACTGACATACCCACAGTTTTGTATGCAGGATAAATGACATGTTAAAGGTTAAAGAGGAATGGATGCATAAAGATTTTACCATGTTGTTGTACTTTTATTTAAATGTTGTAAAATTTTACTTCCGCTGTACAAATGTAAATGTAATATATGATGTAAACTCTGATGTAAAGTGAAAAGTTTGAATTTCCTTGTAAAATTGTACTGAAGAAAGTAAAAAGATCCTGTAGAACATCTCGAATTCAGTGTATTTGGGATTCGGGGCGTTACAAGTAGATCTGACTTTGACGGAAAGTAAATCTGTGAAAACAAATATAGTTAAAAGCGGAATTAATTGCCGATAGATAGATAGATAATCGGTCTAGGTCTGGTTAGTTCCTAAGTAGATTAATCGGTAATTAATTGAAAAAATCGCATATAAATCGGTAATCGGACCTAGAACGATTAGTTTCGAAAATCGATTTTAACTGCATAGCTTGCTGATATTGTTGTTTTGATGTAACTAAGAAATAAGGAGAATTCGGGTCTTTCAATGTTTGGTGAGTAGGAAAATTACTTTTTGGAATTATGGGGGCAGTATTGTTTTTTTGGAGGAAATTATGGGGCAGTATTGTTTCCTCCACTTTCAATGTTTGTTCTAAAGTGGTTAAGAAAATGGGATACAATGTACCAACTGCAAAAATAGTAAAGATACCACTCTCTTTTACTCCCAAGTCTAGATCCAAAAGGTCCATCACAACTGCCAACCTCAAAGCTCCCAACGAGCAAACAACACCAACAATTAAAAAATGGGTAAGAGTATCTCCAATGGGGGTCTCTATTTCTCATCTCTATAATGAAATATTCCTGGAAATATTCCATTATAGAGATGAGGAAATAGAGACCCACTCCAACCAAGCATCTCTATAATTTTTAGGAATTTTTAATTAGTTTTGTTATAAATAATTTTACATTAAATTGTTTATATTAATAATTTATTTCGGAAAATAAAAATTATGCTGTTGGAAATATCTCGCCGAATGCTTTAAAACGAGCCTAATATTAGTACTTTTTGGAACTAATTTTAAATTATGAAATTTTTACTTGTATTAACAATGTAAAATAATCAAGTGTAAAATTAATTTGGAATTAATTTAATAATATCATATATAACATTAATCAAATAAATTTTCTAATTTAGTATATTTTAATATTAAATTTTGACAGAAATAGAAAATTTCGGATTATAATAATTAAAAATGAAAGTACAACATGAAGATGAAAAAAATACAGATAAGCTAATACAATAACAACAAACTACAATAACTGGAAAAACAAATTACATAATAGCAAATTACGATAACATTAAATTACGATAATATCTATAAATATTGTATCAATTATTTTTTTCAAACAATAAAAAAATATTCAAAATTGGTCTCATTTTAAAGCTATCGTCGAGACATTTCCAACTGTACCAAAATAATAAAATTTTGTTTAATATTTTATAAGATACATTCACTAAATATACAATACACATTTTAATTAAAGGATATGGAAGGAATTTTTAGAAAGATATTAAAGTAAAAAAGGGTAAAATGGGAAATAAAAAAAATGAATAGTGATTTGGAGATGGGATGAAAGGTCTCCAAATTTGGAGACGTTTTTCACCCATCTCCATATTTGGAGATGGAGATAGAGCCCGATTGGAGCTTCAACTTATTTGGAGATGGAGATGGAGATAGAGCCCAGTAGGAGATGCTCTAAGGTAGTGCTATCAAAATATTATACATATAGCAGGGGTAAACCACCACTCTTTTACATTAAAAAATATTAATAGGAACCTTCCAAGTTGTAATAGAAAAATATGGAATGAGTGACCAAACAAATGGATCCAAGTTACCAAAAAAGCAGTATAACATGGAAATTCAAGTGCAATGTAGAAGCTGTTATTAGAAAGTCAGAGGTGGTCCAAATAAGGCAATCTATTTCATGGATGCTCAAACTACGCTAAACTGTTTCGTTCAGAGCTGGTCAGACGGAAATATGAACAAAAGAAATTTATGAAAGTAACTTGGTAAAGAAAGATGTAATATTGCAATTGTTATCAAACTCATTGCAAATACGGAAGCAATGCACAGAGTTGTAGAAACTGTGTAGTTACCACAAGCTTATTATTTATGCCATCAAGAAATAATGAAGCAAATATATGAAAAGAGTTTTAAAATTAGTATATGAAGAAGATATGGAACGGGAATCAGAACATCAATCCAAACAACTGATACTTCAAAGTTACATTACTATTAAACTATCTCAATTACAGAAAGAAAGAAAAAATTATTAACATAATTTACCGCAAATTACAATGAAACAGTGGCAAAATGAGTATAAAAATTAAAAGGATGTAGTATCAATTATAACCATTAAAAAGAATGCTTAGAGGGGAAAAAACAATTTGAATGAAGGAGGAAGATATGATAAATTGAATAAATGGTAAAAACTAAATGAAGTTAAGCTCAAGGAAAATTGCAAAGAAATAGTGCGAAAATCAGAATAAAAATTAAAAGAAGGAAACAGTCCCAAATACAAGCATAATAAAATTCCTAAGAGGGAAAAAAACAAAAGGAAAGAATAACAAAGATATGAAAAGACTGAATAAATTATAAAAACTGTTGCCGTTGAATCTGGTGTGGGGGCCATAGACAGAATTTGTAGGTTTGTAGAAACTCGAATAAGCTGAATCTGACTTCTTCCCTTGTTGACAAGTTGACTCCCTGGTGCTCCCGTGGACTTGCACAAACATTTGAAATACCGGGATGGATCCCGGCGACGAACCCTTCGACGCTTTTGTCAATACCAGAAAAAAGTAAAGGAAAGAGCTTGAGTAGACAAAGAGTGATCACCTGTGACAGTAGGAGGTAGGGGGGTATTTATAGTCTCCGTGGGGATCCGTTTCAGGATAAAAATGATTCCCTACTTCCCGGTGCGGCTGGATAGAGGTGGTTAGAACCACCTCCTCAGGATAAGGACGAGCCTGGATTTTCTCCTATCCTGTTGAACTGGTCCTTAACAGGTTCTGACTCGCTCTCAGTTGAATGGATCCGTTCACGGGTTATAGGGTCCAAGAGGAGGGACCTGGTTCCCATTTCAGACCCGTTTGTAGGTAAAATTACCATCTTGCCCCTGTAACTGTAAGATTCGTGCCACACTTGAACGGTTCCGATTTAACCCCATTTTTAGCCATATCATGAGCCCCCCATTCCCAAAGACTGTGTGTTACGGCCTTTGGGGAGTAGTTTTGTTGTTTTAATGGCATACAGGGCTTTGTCGAAGTTCTCAAAGGGTATTCGAATCTCGTTTGAGGGGTGATGGTGCTTTTCTGAATTGGTAGCATGCTCAAAGTTGCATCTTGGCTCTTTCAAATTTTTGGTGATTTTCCTTGATTTTTTAATTATTTTTCGGATCATTTATTTAATTTTGCGAAGCGATGATTTATTTTTCAAAAGCACTAATTAATCATTCCAACTAATAATTATTTACCCATGGGTTCAAAAATATTTTCCCGAATTTATAATTATTTTTTAGAATTTTTACTTAATTTTCCTGAATTTTTAGTCATTTTTCGCAATTTTAAATAATTAATTCGAATTAATAATTAAAAAATAATAATTTTAATCACCTATTTATGACGTGGCGCGATCTGGATCGTCCATCAGCCTTGGGCGCGAAGATCCGGACGATCGAACGATGGATCAGCATTTGACATCGTGGATCAATCTGAGACGTTGATCAGATTGAGGCGCGAGTTTAGAGTTAGAGATGAACTGACAGTTCGAGTGGCTCGACAGCATTTTCTCCGTATGAGCATCTCAATGCGCCAGTCGCTCAGATTGGGATTCCGAGCGACGTGGCGCAATGTGGAGCATCCATCTAGCATCGGCATGAATATCTTGACGATCCGACGGTGGATCTGTATTCGACTATGTGGCTGAATCAGGAACGATCATCAGGTTGTGGCACGAATCATGAGATGATCATACGGCTCTCATGGTTCAGTAGCATTTTCTCCGTATGAGCAGCTTGGTGCGCCAGTCGCTCGGATTGGGATTCCGAACGGCATGGCACAATCTGGGGCATCCATCTGGCATCAGCACGGATATCTTGATGATCCGACGGTGGATCTGTATTCGACTACGTGGCTGAATCAGGGATGCTCATCAGGTTATAGCACGAATCTTGAGATGATCAGACGGCTCTCATGGTTCGGCAGCATTTTCTCCGTATGAGCAGCTCGGTGCGACAGTCGCTCGGTTGGGATTCCGAGCGATGTGGTGCAATCTGGGCCATCTGATGAAGATCAGGCACGAATCTCGAGGCAAGAGGCCAGGATCCCTAGAAAACGTGATTTCTGTCGACGCGGCGAGATCTGAGCCGTTCTGATTGAAATCAGGCGCGAATCATGAGGAGAAAGTAGTTTTTCTCCAATACGCAACTCGGTGTCACAGTCGCTCGGATTTGGGTTTCGAGTGACGTGGCACAATCTGGGCCGTCTGATGAAGATTAGGCATGAATCTCAAGGCAAGAGGCGTGGATCTGGGAAAACGTAATTTCTGTCGATGCGGCGAGATCTGAGCCGCTTGATTGAGATCAGGCGCGAATCACAAGGAGAAAGTTATTTTTATTCCAATACGCAGCTCGGTATCATAGTCGCTCGGATTTGGGTTCCGAGCGACGTGGCACAATCTGGGCTGTCTAATGAAGATCAGGCACGAATCTCGAGGCAAGAGGCGTGGATCTCGAGAAAACGTGATTTCTATCGATGCAGTGAGATCTGATCCGTCTGATTGAGATCAGGCGGGAATCATGAGGAGAAAATTTTTTTCTCCAATACTCAGCTCAGTGTCACAGTTGCTCGGATTTGGGTTCCGAGCAACATGGCACAATCTGGGCCGTCTGATGAAGATTAGGCGCGAATCTCGAGGCAAGAGGCGTGGATCTCGAGAAAACGTGATTTCTGTCGACGTGGTGAGATCTGAGCCGTCTGATTGAGATCAGGCACGAATCATGAGGAGAAAGTTGTTTTTATCCAATACGCAGCTCGGTGTCACAGTCGCTCGGATTTGGGTTCCCAGCGACGTGGCGCAATCTGGGCCGTCTGATGAAGATCAGGTGCGAATCTCGAGGCAAGAGGCGTGGATCTCGAGAAAATGTGATTTCTGTTGGCGCGGCGAGATCTGAGTCGTCTGATTGAGATCATGCGTGAATCACGAGGAGAAAGTTGTTTTTCTCCAATATGCAGCTCGGTGTCACAGTCACTCAGATTTGGGTTCCGAGCGTCGTTGCACAATCTGGGCCGTCTGATGAAGATCAGGCGCAAATCTCGAGGCAAGAGGCATTTAGGCTTCTGGTGGGCTGCTGTGGGGGCCCAAAGCATTTGAAAGCCCACCCAAATCTGCCTTAGGGCTATAAGTTTTCACCGCCTCCCCCATCTCCTCATTTCTCACTTTTCACTTTCACTCTTTACTTTTACTCAAGTCATTTTTTGCTCTCGAGCGGCGCTGCAAGCATTTGTGGCCAGGCGTTAACTTTTCTGGTGAGCTATTCCGACCGTAGACGTCACTTCAAGGAAAATTATCTTAACCTTATCTTGAGATGTCTAGAGTATCGTCGGGGAGTGAGACCTCCACCTAGGACCGAGATACCGACCTACTCTTAGTGGTCCCCCCGGGAAAGGGGAAGGAAGTGGCTAAGTCGGCCATCGTCGTGACAATAGTGGCGAACGTGAGGGGGGCTGGTGCACTGGGTCGTCTACCATCGACACTATCGAACCTCAGAATGGTTAGGAGCTACTCCAGAGATATTTTGTCGAGGCGGTGCAAGGGAGGTCCACCGTCTACGAGGAGAACCGTCCAAGGGACCCTTCCGAGGTAAACGAGATCCCCTCGGTTCTGACCGAGGCGAATCTTCATCGCATTAGGAAGGGGTTCCGGATTCCAAATGAGTACGCCTTGCTCCTCCCCGTTCCAGGCTTTCGAGCATGCACGGGGATGTCATCAGACACATGCGTCTTCCTGTACGACGCACTCAACACCGGCCTTCGGCTATCCCTTCCATCGTTCGTAGTCGAGGTGTTACAGTGGTAAGGCTTGAGCCCAGTGCAGTTCATGCCGAATATGTGGCGGCACGTCATCACCTTCATCCTCCAAAGTCAGGCAGTTGGCGTCCAACCTCAGCTCGTCATACTTTGCAGCCTCTACCGGTTCTGCCGAATAAGCAAGATGGAGTATCGATACTACTTGTCTCCGAGGAGAGGGGTCAAGCTAATCGAGAACCCGGACTCCATCAAGCACTGGAAGGAGAAGTATTTCTTGATCCGCGGTCCTGAGCCGTGGAGCTTACCGACGGGGTGGAAGGAAGATGTTCCGAAGTGGGCGAAGGCTGAGCCGGTGCTGACCAAGGAAGAAGAGGGGATCGTGTCGAAGATCCTCTGTCTTCCAACCCTAGGTTGGAAAGACATCACCGAGGAGGTCCTTTTCAGTGGGGGTCTTAGTCCGATCGACCCTAGTACGCTCCGTCTATTTCTGCTTCTTTTTCCTTTGTTATATATTGTTTCTATCGCTAACTCTTTCTATGGTTTTATTCTTCATAAGCCCCCGACATGGACTTCAAGGCTCTGATGGCGAAGAGGGGTGCGGCAGCGGCAAAGGCATCGGACAACAAGAAGAGGAAGAGGACGACGACGGGGTCCCCTTCCGGCCGAGCAGCTCAGGCACCCTCGGCTCCTTCGGCTATCGTTGACTTGGTCAGCGATTCCCCCTCAGCTCCCCAGGTCACACTCCCCTCAGCCGCGACCCCCGAGTCTTCGAGCGGGGCATTCTCGGTCGGAGCTGTACTAGCACTCGAGGTGCCACCGCTTACGGCCGAAGCAAAAGCCATCCTTACCGAGGAGCATAAGAAGCTCTTCGTCTCGGACTGACGAGTGATGAAGCTCAATGGCTTCCTAGGTGACGCGGTGATGAGCATGCAGGCCGTGCGTCATCTGCCGACCCCGAAGGATCGTGCGGCGCTGAGGGCCGGTACGGTGGGCGACGACGCGTTGGAGATTGCTCGGGCCACGATGTCGGTAAGTGCTCTCTTTGCCCTTCTGAATTTCGGAGTACATGGTTATTGGTCATCACGTTCTTTGCCTCCGGTTTACAGATTACCTGCCGCTTCAGCCATATGCTCGAACAGTTCGCCGAGTAAGAGAAGGAGCAGAAGGCGATGAACGCCAGAGAGCGGGCAGAGTGCGCGAAGGCTGTGAAGCTGTTTGAGGCCCAGCAACAACTCTCAGCGTCTCGAGCTGCGGAGGTCGCAGTCCTAGAGGCAGCTCTGGCCAAGGCGCTCGAGCGCGCAGAGGCCGAAGCGGCGAAGGTCGGAGAGTTAGAGAAGGGGAAGGCTCGCGCCGAGGAGGAGCTGGCAAAGGCCCTAAAGGCGTCAGAGGAGGCGCTGAAGGAGAGAAAGGCTATGGTGGCCGAAGCGAAGAAGGCCATCCAAGACGAGGCGGAGGCCCACATGATGACCAACATGGAGGAGGCCTATGCTCTGGCCCTCAAGCATGTAGCGGCTCGTCTCCTCGGCTTCGACAGCTCGGGGTACCACCTCCATGACCCGATAGAAGGCGAGGAGTTCATTCCCTTAGCCGAGGTCGAGCCCGAAGGGGAGGGTGAAGAAGCCGAAGGAGGTGAAGAGGAGATGGCGAATCCCGAAGGGGTGCTCGTGACATTGCCGAGCGAGGGTGTCCCGGAGCAGCACTTCGAGTGGCTCCTTGACTTTGTTATTTTTGATTTCTTTCTATGTACTGCCTTGTCGCGGACTGGCCACCGCCTTTTTCCCTTAATGAAATGAAAAACTATTTTATCTTTTTTTTTCTTAAGTGTTGGAGAAGTTGGACATCTGTTTCTTGTTTTTCTGAGTTGTTGGGTACGAGTAAACTTAATAGCTCCATGCTCTGGCCTTTTTCAGATCGTCAAAGCACTACAACTCTCCGAAGGGCCTCGGGTGGCCGAATTGGCACGTCTTAAGGCTGGTCTAAGGGCAACGAGGTTGGGGCTTGCTAGGAGCCAAGAGCGGCTTCGCGAAGTGGAGTGGGAGCTTCGTAAAGCGGAGCGCGAGCGGAATCATCTGAGGTTGACCTTAGCTCGTCGAGACATAGAGAGGAGACGACTTGAAGAGAGGATTAACGAGACGACCCCCAAAGGCGACGAGGTGGGCTCGTCGGCAGTTGCCAACCTCAGCTTGAGAATCAGGCACCTTCGTCACTCTCTGACTAAAGTGACAGCGGAGAGAGACGACCTGAAGAAGGTAACCCTCGAAATGAGCATGGAGGTTGCTCATCTTCGGCGGAAAATCACCGATGCTACTCGTGGCGCAGGCTCGATGCGACTGCTGCGTTTGAAGGTAACTGTGAAGGACGACTCGCTTAAAGAGAATTTTTGAGCTTGAGGCAGAGATCGCTCGTCTTCGACCACGATCTGAGGGAAGCAATTTCAGAACTACCTCTTGCACTCGGGAGGAGTATAATAGAGGGATAACGTTCTGCGAGATCGCGCTTCGCTCTCCCCCTACACATCGGGACCTTGGAGATGCAAAAGTGGGGTGGCAGCTTCATCGAGCGGAGCATCTGTTAGGGCCATCGTTAGATCGGGGGCGGACGATACTTCTCGACTCGCTGGCCTAGGGAAATCCGTAGAAGTAGGGCGTCAATAGCACAACATTCGTCGTCCACGTGTGTCTCTTAACCGAAGTATCCCTGCCCCTAGGAGGGGCTGAAGTAGCTTTCTATAATCTTGTAATCTTAGCTTCACAAGTTTTGTATCTCGATGTAAAGTTGAGTCGATTGTCTGTAATTAGACTTGTCTCTCAAACTTTAATGAAATATTACTTGTTTTGTGACTTGCGTGCTTTTGCTAGCGTTTGCAATTGCAAACAGTTGTAGGAGTAATTCTGAATGGTGAACCACTTCGTACTCGCTTACAAGCAAATAGTTGAAGTAGAGTCGAACCAAGTGTTAGACTCCAAACTTGTCATTTATAGATTGTCAATGGCTGTAGGAGCAATTTTGAATGGTGAACTACTTCGCCCTCGCTTAGAAGCAAGCAGTTGAAGCAGAGTCGAACCAAGTGTTAGACTCCAAGCGCGTCGTTTGAAGAATTTCAATAGCTGTGGGAGCAATTCTGAATGGTGACCCGCTTCGTACTCGCCTAGAAGCAAGTAGTAGAAGCAGAGTCGAACCAAGTGTTGGACTCCGAGCGTGTCATTTAGAGATTATCAACAGCTGTAGGAGCAATTCCGAATGGTGATCTGCTTCGTACTACTTAGGAGCAAGTAGTTGAAGCGGAGTCAAACCAAGTGTTGGACTCCGAGCTTGTCATTTTAATGCGATTTTTTTTTAAGTCATGGACTACTCAAAAATAGAGAACTTGCGGGGATAGATTGATTTTATTGAGAACAATTAGGCGGCCACTTATAAGTTGCGAGCCGCTTTTACACTTTGATAATGAAAATACAAGTAAGAACTTTAGACATGTTTTATGAAGCGTTCTTGGGGAAGTTGCTTGGAGCGGTGTTTAGACACCCACTTGGTACTTCATTAAGTACTCCGCGTTCCATGTCCTTGGTATTTTCTTGCCCCCGGGTTCTTCGAGTTGATACGCTCCTGGGCGAATAACTCTGGAGACCCTATACGGTCCTTCCCAATTGGGTGCCAACTTGCCCTTTTTGCTTGGATTGGAGATCGAAAACTTTCGGAGCACTAGGTCTCCCTCTTTAAGGTTGGTTGGCCGTACCTTCTTGTTGTAAGACTGAGTGATCCTCTGGCGGTAGGTCTCCTGTCGGATTGCAGCTCTCTCGCGGACCTCGTCTATGAGGTCTAGGCAGTTATGAAGCTGGTTCGCATTCTATGCTTCACTGTAGGCTATTAGTCGGGGTGAAGGCAGACCCACTTCTAAGGGAATGAGAGGTTCGGAACCATATGTGAGGTTGAAGGGGGATTCTCCTGTCGGAGTTCTTTTGGTGGTGTGATAGTTCCAATGCACGTTGGGGAGCTGTTCGACCCACAGCCCCTTAATGGATTTGTCGAGCCTCTTCTTCAGGCCAGAAAGGATTTTTCGATTTGCATTCTCTGCTTGGCCATTGGACTGAGGGTGGGTTATCGAGGAGAACCGCTGCTGGATGCTGAGGTCGGTGCAAAAGTTGCGAAAGGTTGCTCCTGCAAATTAAGTCTCGTTGTCGGTTACGAGGATGCGGGGTACCCCGAACCGGCAAACGATGTTCTTCCAAAAGAAATTCTGGACCTTGTGCTCGGTAATCGTCGAAAGAGGTTTAGCCTCGATCCACTTTGAGAAGTAGTCTATCAACACTACCAGGAACTTCAGCTGGCCCGGCGCTAGAGGGAAGGGTCCGAGCAAATCCATCCCCCACATTGAGAAGGGGATTGGACTTGCCAAGGAGGTGAGTTGTGCTTTGGGTAGGCAACGGATCGGGGTGAATTTCTGGTAGGAGTCGCACTGGCGGACGTACTCCTCGGAGTCACTCAGTAGTGTGGGCCAGAAGTAGCCGTAGTTCAAGAGTTTACGGGCGAGGGATCTTGCTCCCAAGTGTTCGCCATACAGACCATCATTGGCTTCCTCTAGGGCATAGAGCGCTTCCTCCGGGGAGAGGCACCTCAAATAGGGTCGATCGTCGATCTGAGTGTAAGAGCGTTTGTACATGACTCCGTCAAGGAGTGTGTACCACTCGACCGTGTCCTGACCCTCCTCGCCTCTTTTGGGTCTTCGGGAAGGACTCCGTCCCTGAGGTACTCGAGGAGGGGCTTCATCCAGTTCTCCTCAAAGGTTAGGGGTAGGCTTCCATCGGCTCCGAGCTATCTTCATCAATACTCGGTCTGCGAAGGACCTCTATTAAGACGGTCTATTCTAGACCTTGGAGGGACGAGGAGGCGAGCTTAGAAAGAGCATCTGCCTGCGTGTTTCTCTCGAGGAACCCGCTGGAGTTGAACATCTTCGAATAAGGTTAGAAGCTCCCTAACCTTCGCCAAGTACTTGGCCATACGCTCGTCCATTGCTTTGTATTCCCCGGACACCTGGTTGACGACTAACTGCGAGTCGCTGAAGACCCTTACGTGCTTGGCTCCTGCCTTGCGAGCCATACAGAGCCCCGCTATGAGGTCCTCATACTTCGCTTCGTTGTTCGATGCTGGGAAGTTTAGGTGGTGGGAGTATTGGAGGACAAAAGCGTCTGGGCTGGTTAAGATGACGCCACCCCCACTTTCAACGGCGCAAGAGGATCCGTCTACATAAACGGTCCAGACCAAGGGATTGGCAGACGAATCGCAAGGGTCGGGGATGGTGTTTTCCACAATGAATTCGGCCAGAGCTTGGGTCTTTATTGCTGTTCTGGGCTGGTAACTGATGTCATGTTGACTTAGCTCGATGGACCACTTCATAAGGCGCCCGGAGGTCTCGGGCTTGTGGAGAACTTGTTTGAGCAGCTAGTCGGTAAGGACGACCACCAAATGAGATTGGAAGTAAGGGCGGAGCTTTCGGGCCGCCATGACCAGGACGAGAGCCATCTTCTCCAGCTTCGGGTAACGGAGCTCGGCGTCCTGGAGGACCTTACTCACATAATAGATGGGCTTCTGCGTCCTATCCTCTTCCCTTACAAGGACTGCATTGAGTGTCTGCTCTGAAGCTGCGAGATATAGGTAGAGGGCCTCCCCAGGTGCTGGCTTGCTCAAGAGTGGGGGGTTAGCTAAATATGCCTTCAACTTGTCGAAGGACTCCTGTTGCTGCTGCCCCTATTCGAAGCCTTTAGCCCCCATGAGGGCCTTGAAAAAGGGGAGACACTTCTTCCCGGACTTGGAGAGGAATCGCCCAATCGCCGCAAGACGCCCAGTGAGCCTATGTACCTCTTTAACATTGGGGGGGAGCCATTTTGAGAATGGCCTGGATCTTCTCGGGGTTGGCCTCTATGCCCCTTTGGCTAACCATGAACCCCAAGAACTTGCCGGATGAGACTCCGAACGCACACTTATTCGGATTCAGTCTCATATTGTGCCTCCTGAGCACCCCGAAGGCTTCTTGAAGGTCGAGAACATGCTCCTGCCCTCAGGTACTCTTGAACAACATGTCGTCTACGTAGACTTCCATGCTTCGGCCAATTTGGTCTTGGAAGACCCTGTTCACAAGGCGTTGATATGTAGCACCCGCATACTTCAAGCCAAACGGCATAACTCAGTAGCAGTACAGGCCCTGATCTGTCACGAACGAGGTCATTGAGATTTCGGGAGGGAACATCCAGATTTGGTTGTAGCCCGAGAAGGCGTCCATGAAACTGAGGAGCTCGTTCCCGGAGGTCGCATCGATCAGGGCGTCGATGCTGGGGAGTGGAAATGGGTCCTTCGGGCATGCCTTATTAAGATCAGTGAAGTCGATGCATATCCTCCAGCTCCTGTTGGCCTTTTTGACCATCACAACATTGGACAGCCACTCGGGGTAGTTTACCTCCTGGATAAATCGGGCGTTGAGGAGCTTTTCGACCTCCTCTTTGATCGCCTGTTGTCGCTCGGGAGCGAACTTTCGCCTCTTCTGTTGGACAGGCTTGACCCCAGGGGCGACGCTCAGGTGGTACATTAAGAGCTCCTCCGAGATCGCGGGCATGTCTGTCGCGGTCCAAGCGAAGAGGTCGCAGTTCTCCCGTATGCACCGAGAGATGTATTGCTTAATGGAAGGGGAGACAGCCTTGCTGATGCGGAATGTCTTAGTGGCGTCTTCTTCGAAGAAGGCCACTTCCTCCAGTTCGTCCTGTAACGCCCCGAATTCCAAATAAGACCGAATTCAAGATTCCATAGAATCTTTACACTTCACTTCGTACAGTTTTATAAGGAAATTTAAACTTTTCATCATACATCAGAGTTATTTACAATGTTTAGACAGCGGAAGAATAAAGATAAAATACAACAATGAAAATAATATACAACTTATACATCTTTAACAAGTAATAAATCAACAGCATCATAACATCTTTACTTCTTCATGAAAATGTCCATTACCTGCATAATAAGCTATGGGCACGTCAGTTACTTACAACTGACGAAAATATTATACTCGGCCATCCTTTTTATGCCCTACATATAACGATCTCAATACTTTAACAAATCACAAACTTGAATGAATAGAAAGTGGTAAATGTGACTACGCTAAACATGTATGTGTATGTGATGCCTTAATGCCTAATGCACACATTTTATACTAAGATGATACTAATGCATACTTGTTCGGATTCTATGCATCCCATACTACATAGGTCCGAGGGCAAACACCTACGTACTCCACAATAAAGGATTCGATCCCTCGCCATGACAAACTACCCAGTAATAAAACAAAGTTAAGACGTTCCACGAGTATAGATCCCAGTTCCGGAGAACCGCCGCAGCAAGACCCCCGCCCAACTATTATACAGACTCCTCGTCGTGCGAACCTCCCGCAAGTGCCCCTCTAGCCCAGGTATACGTATATACTTTGGAGTATGGAAAACTATCTGCCCGACTACGCATACTCCCGGATTTAAAATAAAAGCTCATCTCCCATGAGGCAACCACAGTCCCGGAGTACATCGCCCGACTGGGTCTATAGTCCTGGTGAACCGCTGCAGCAAGACCACCGCCCGACCATATAGAGAGCCCCACTTACGTTTGCCCAAGTTTTACGAAATCTTCACTTGTGTGCCTAATTCTTAAGTTCAAGACATGAATAAATTTCCATACCTAGAGTTAGTTTTACCCCCTACCGAACTTAATCACAAAATACGAGACAACTCCATGACCATATCTCAAAAATACATCTCAAATCTTTTAATTCAATAGTTTCGGTACCCGATGTCTTCCTAAATCTAAATCACAATTTTTCATGTACAAGAATCCATGAGTATTCATACCCTTCATGTATTAAACTCAATATGTTCATATCTTCAACTTATTCATAAATAGATCCATGTCTTATTTTAGAACTTATTCATGATTCACTTATTCATTTCCAATTCAAAATAGAACAACACTTCCTTTCATGAACAAAAGATTCATCACTATAAATTTTATTAGCAATTTAAGCAATTCATATCTCAATTCACATCAAGTATTTCTTATTCAACATAAGTATTTTTTTACACCAAGAGAATTTCATAACTTGTCACATATTTTTGTCTTCTTTTCAAAAATAAGGGTCATTTACTCAAATAATAATTTTGGAATCAAAAACTCATATACTATCTCAATTCCCCTTTTTACTTTCTCAAAAATATACATGAACAATTTTAAAACTATTTCTAATAATCTGGATATGATTTTATAAGAATAATAGAATTTTATTCTCAACTATATTCACATTAAAACCAAAAAAATCAAAAAGATGGCAACTCCGTATAAAATCAGGTTTTTATACCAAGGCCAATGCTTACTTCTGATTTATACTTTGAGTTTTAGAATTTGTAAACCATTTCGAAAAATACAATTGTACTCTCTGTAAGAGATCTTGGGTTTACAAACACTTATATAAAGCTATAGTATAAATCAAGTTTTAGCCATAGTACAATTTAAAAAGTATAAACGTTGTCAGAGCTGTTGAACAAATTACACTTACAAGGAATTATCGTATTTTTATACCATAGCTCAAAAGTATGGGGTTGTTATTCCGATGTGTATAGGTTGGTATCATACCAGTAATTGCCATGTTTTGCTTAACAACCCTGTTGATTAATTACCAACTATTATCTCATGGATCTCAAAAACTCTTTTATGCAAAAGTTTGTAATCTTGACATAACATGGCAATATGTATAAGTTAACACATTTCATGGCAATAATTAAATTTGTTTTTCTTTCTTTTTTCTTTCTAATCATCATGACACTAAGGCATATATTGAATATAACATTCTCCAACCAATTTTCATACAAATCATATATTCGACATGTACAAATTTACAAGCATACTAACATGATTCATAGTTGTACGAATCGTTTGGAGAAGCGTAGTGACGAGCAAGGGTCGATCCCACAGAGATTGTAGATTCTAACTTACTAATCAATAAAATAGAAAACAGAATCTTAAAGAGTTGTTCTAAAAGTCTAAAAGAAATGAAAAGATAAAAAAAATCTAAATTAAGAAGTGTTGAATCACAAATTGAGTCACAAATGTCTATTAAAGTAGTTGGGTTTTGATCTCCACCAATAGTCAGTAATGCTAAGTCATATACTACATCCATTACTCATGTTTGTTCTCCTTAAGGGCATGGTATCTACTCCTTAAAGTTAATGTTTCCCTAGGCCAAGAATTAGACATGGTATCTACTCTAATTCGTTTCTTCCCTTAAGTATTTAGCATGGTATCTACTAAGTTGCACTCAAAGAAAGCATAGGAACAATGGAAACGAACAAACACTTGAAGTTCTAGAAATTGGTATCATATCTAGATCCCTCAAGTTGATTAAACCAAGAACACCTAAAGATTCCCTTGTTACAAGATATGAACACGAGATACGGGTCGTCTCAATATGCTCATTTAACAGATTCAGATTTATACTACACAGACTTGATAAACTCAGGTTCTATAATGCAGTCGACCTACTGTCACATCAGTCGACTGCTCTTCAGAAACATCTGAACAAGTTTGAACATTATAAATCCATACCAATACTCTCAGGTTTAATCAATAAATAATAGAGTAGCATTTAGAAAAATATAAACATTACATGACTACGGTTTCAATCTACCCCAACTATGAAATTAGTTGCACATAATACAACCTTTATTGATTAATATAATACAGGTGATGACTACAATAGAAATAAAAATAGAAGAAAGAACAGAAGAACACTGATTTTTATGATGTTGACGTTGAGCCCAATCAGCAGTCGACTCGTTCTCCTTCTTTGATGCTTGCTGTCGATGGCCTTCCTGGCTGATCCAGAGATAGTCCGAGAGATAGATCCCCCTTTTAGCCGCTTCCTTCTTGGTTGGTATTTATAGAACAAGAGAAAAGAATTAGGGTTTGCACTCTTCTTTTTATAAAAAAGTCATTTTCTTTTATTTATTTCCTCCCTCGTTGCTCTGCGTGTTATTTCTTTCTCTTTTCTTCTATTCTTCCTTTTCTGTTTTGATTTGGATTAGATTTGGATGAATCTTCAAATATCTTATCTTTTAACTCTGCCGCCTACCAGTCGACTGGTATTGGAGTAAGTCGACTGTGTCGAGACTTCTGCGTAAACTTGATTTCTCTGTTCAGTCGCCTGTGTGGAAGAATCAGTCGACTGATGCTCTGTACTATTCTGAGTTCATCCTTAAAATCCTGAATCTGCTTCGTTTTGCTGTTTTAGGCTGTTTCCTATGGAAAAGAGAAAATAAGAGTTAAATACCACATATAAAGCTTTTAAATGTCTAATTGCCTTAAGATTATTGCTCCTAAAAATGAATAATATTTGGTTCATCAATAGTATTAATTCTTTTGTCAAAATTCTTCTTCCTAATTAACATGGTGGCAATTATTTACTTTAATCACAGAAAGATTACTTTCATTCATGGCATACTACATTAGCATGGATTTTGTCTACTTATTTCACATCAAATTCAATTTATACTACTCATTTATAATTTTTAGCATGCATTCTCTACATTTAGAAAGCAAGAAATCACCCACCTTTTATGGAGAGTAACAACTAAGAATGAAGAGACAACTTCTAGCTCCTAGCTCCAACTAACACCTCCTTATCCTTCTTCTCCTAGCAAAAGCTCTCCAATGCACATAGGTACTCTCTTTCTCTCTTTCTTTTTCCTCTCTCTATTTTTGTTTATTTTAAGTGTAAGAAGAAGATTGGGGGTGTATTTATAGTACAAAGTAAATGTTCAAATTGCAAATTTTTCCACCTAATAATTTCTCACTTAATTCTCCATCTCTTCACTACTCTAACTCCCATAACCCCCAAATCTTCACTACTCCACATCTTCAAAACCCTAACCCCCAACTCTTCACCTCCTAAACTCCCACCTCTTCATCTAACACGTGCACGTGTTCTGCACTAGTGCACACACATACACAAAATTTAATACAATTCCTATAGTTCTAAAATGTGTATTAAAAGTTGTTACATGTCATGTGTGAGTCTATGCACAACTTAAAATAGGAATTTATTAATGGGCTTGTCTTGTGGGCTATTTTTTTAATTAATTAAATTAGTTTTGTCTAGTGGGCTTGCCTTTTAATTAATTAATTAATCTAGTGGGCTAGAATCTATTCTAGGTCCATGGGTTTAATAAAAGGCTAAATAAAAAGACTCATGCATGCTAAAATATAAATGAGAGTAAGAAAAATAAAGATGGAACAATTTAACACGTGCAATGCACTTGCACACACTTCCTTCAATTAAATATTTTTATTTAAATTAAAATGCATGTATATAGTATATAAGATACATATTAGTTTAAATTAAAAATTATAATTTTTTATGTACAAATAAAATAAATACACACACTTCAAAATTTTATTTTGAAAATGAGTACACTCACATACACGCACCGAAACACGTGTGTCGCACATAAAATATCAAAAAATGTGAAATCAACTTTATCAATGGAAAATTATTAAAATATAATCGAAAACAACATAAGAAAATATATTTACTAATTTTATATATTTCACAACGAAATCACTAGGTAGATAGGAAACACGCGTATTACACGCACAAACTATTTTAATCAAAATAAAGGAAAATGAGTTTCCGTTTTATAAAAATAGATTTGAATACATAAAATAAATAATTTAAACACATAGAAAATATTACACGTAGCGGTGGGAACACATAATCGATACGTGCATAGAAAAAACGTAAAAAGCACGTAAAAATTCTAAGATTGAAACATTATATTTCAGTTGACTCAAATAGGATAAAATCAATACGGGAAATGCATGAAAATACTTTACAATTATTACCAGTAACGGTACAAAATACACATGGGTAACACACAAGGACAAAATTATCATTTTCAATTTTGCGGGGTGTCACACATCCACTGGCTCGGAGATAGTCTCACTACCCTCCTGGGAAAGTTCGAAGGCTTCCAGGGAGAGGACTGGACCTCCCATCGAGGTCATGTATCACTTTCGAGCCGCTTCTTGGCTTCCCCTCACTTCTCCCACTCCTATGGGCGTGGGGAACTTCATCTTCATGTGGTAGGCCGAAGGGATAGCTTGGAGTGCGGCCAAACCTGGCGACCCAGGATAACATTATAGGCGGCCTTGAAGTCTACCACCATGAAGTCCATTGGCTCCATGCGAGTTACCGAGGCCTTTCCAGCAGTTATGTCGAGGGTTATCACTCTCTCGATCGTCACCGGGATCCCAGTGAACCCGTGAAAAGTGTAGCCTGCGGGCTTGAGCCGATCCCTCGACAGCTAGAGGCCCTTAAAGGCCTCCAAGAAAAGGATGTTGAAGAAGCTATCGTTGTCCACCAAGACCCGACTCGAAGTTCGCCATTCGGAGATTGATGACGAGGGCGTCGCAATGGGGCGTGCGGATGCCCTCCAGGTCCCTATCGGAGAACGTGACTGGGACCCCGAGGCCCTTCGGAGGGGGATGGCTCTGGACAGCGTTCACTTCCCGAACGAAGGCTTTTCGGGAGGAGTTGGAGTCTCCCCCTATTGGGCCTCCGTGTATCAGGTGTAGGACGGCCACCGCTTCTTCCTTCTGGGTCTCCACCTGTTGCTCTGCTCGTTTGTTAGCCCCCCTGGAAGGTGGGGGCTGATCAGCCCTGTCCCTCCGGACGAAGCGAGTGAGCTGCCTTCTCTGGATAAGGGCTTCAATCTCTTCTTTTAGGGCCCGACATTCGTCTGTGTCGTGCCCATGGTCCCGGTGGAAATGACACCACTAACTCCGGCCTCTCTTCTTTCCGGGAGTGTTCATCTTAGGGGGAGGCGGTAGGAGACCCTCGTTCCCAATCTCCATTAAAATAGCGGATACACTCGCATTGAGCGGAGTGAATTTCTCGAAACGGGGAATAGGGCAATGCTGACCCCCATTATCTTTTTGGAGCTTCTTAGCTCCTTCATCTTCTGCAGCCTTCCGCTTATTCCCAGAAGATGATGCCTCAAAGGTGGGGCGGTGGAGAGCTTCTTCTGCTTAGATGTATTTCTCACTCCGGAGTAGGAGCTCTGAGAAGTCCCGAGGGGGCTTCTTGGTGAGGGACGCCCTGAGATCCACATTGAGGACGTTGGACTGGAAGGCGACCGTGGGCACCGAGAGTTCTAGGGAGGCGATGCATATGGCCTCAGCAGTGAAACGCTTGACGTAGTCCCTCAATCGTTCGCCCTACTTTTGACTGAGGAATAGTAGGGAGATGCTCGTCTTTTCGGAGCAGCGGCTGCTCACAAAATGCGTGAGGAAGAGACCCTCGAACTGGGCGAAGGAGAAGATAAATACCGGTGCAAGTTGAGAATACCACTCCCGTGCCGGCCCCTTGAGTGTGGCCGGAAAGGTCTTGCAGAGGAGGGCATCGGATGCATGATGGATCATCATAAGAGTTTTGAAACTCTCAATGTGATCTATGGGGTCTGTCTCCCCGGTGTAAGTCTCGAAGTATGGAGGCTTGAAGTTGTCTGGGACTGGGGCCTCCATGATGGTGTGGGAGAATGGGGGCCTGCTTGGGTGGAGGTCCCTCGCCTGTCGTTCTTCATCTTGGTCGAGCTTGCCAAGGCACCTCTCCATCTCGTGGAGATGGCGATAGACCGAGTCCTCCCTCCGGTCCTACCTCACTGAACCCCGGGACTCGTCTGCGTGTCGAAGAGGACTGGTGTAACGCCCCGAATCCCAAATACACTGAATTCGAGATGTTCTACAGGATCTTTTCACTTTCTTTAGTACAATTTTACAGGGAAATTAAAACTTTTCATCATACATCAGAGATTACATCAGTATTACACTTTTCTTTTGCACAGCGGAAGTAAAATTTACAACAATTGAATAAATGCACAACAACATGGTACAATCTTTAAGCATCCATTCCTCTTTAACAAGTCATTTACCTGCATATAAGACTGTGGGTACGTCAGTTTATTCAACCGACGAACATTATACACGGCCATCCTCTCTATGCCGGAAATAGTATAACTTAACTTTCCATATTTAACAAACACAAACTTGTCACAATTCAAACTAAAGGGACTACCCTATAGATGTCGTGTTGTGATTGTGCACTTAATCCTTAATGCATTTATTTATGTTACATGACACTAATGCGCACTTGTACGGATTCTATGCATCCAATACTACATAGGTCCGAGGGCAAGCCCTTAATTGTTCTTCATCTTTGTAGGGTTCAATCCCTCGCCATGACTTAATCTACTACTGTAACTACGGTAGTGTCTTAGATGATCTATGAGTGCAAGCACGTGTACAGAAACTGGAGGGAAATCCCACATCATGTCACGACGCATCGTGAAGAACCTATGGACAATTCAGCCTCCTTCATGGCACACGATTCTCATGCAGTCACCAAACATCCCACAAGTGTCACCACAGGGACGGTGCCCTGGAGTCGTATCCACGTCATGTCACGACGCATCGTGAAGAACCTGTGAAATACTCTCCGCCGCCACGGTACCCTGGAGCCGTATCCACGTCATGTCACGACTCATCGTGAAGAACCTGTGAAATACTCTCCGCCGCAAATCCGATGGCCCTCACTCGTGTTTTTCTTCTACTTTCATCACGTCTCCACTATGTACTAGTCCTTAGTTTTATTAAAAATCATGAACAAAATTAATCTCTAGAGTTAGCCTCTCCATCAACCGGACTTATTCATTCATTTCATCATGACCAACCTTGGTCTAATTTCATTTCATTTCATTTCCTTTCTCAATGCCGGGGAGACTTAGCTACTCTATTTCAAATTTCATTTCACAATCTTCAACTTATAAAATTTTCATATTGAGTTCTCATACTCATATGTATATTATCTTTTCAATCCATGAATTCTCATTTTGTTCACAAGTCCATCATTGCACATAAGTTTGCATATACTTATCAATTATCACATCAATAATTCCACATCACTAAACAATATGCACACTTCATATTGTTCCACAAGTGAGAAAATAATTGCATCATATCATATAACTACATTTCTTTTTGCCAAATCAACTCTTAATGTTCCAATTCACTTATTCTTTCAAGTTATAGTTTCATACCAATAATCCATTTAGAACCATATGTCTATATATGCTTTTTGACTCCAAACCATAGTTAAAATTTATTCAAATAATACCCAAATCATTCTTATAAAATTCCTTACATTTTTATGAGAATTACCATATTTTTTTCACATTTTTTGGACATCTAAAACTCCCAAAAAAAATATTTTTATATAAATGCCGAGGGTGAGAATCAAACCCAGGCACAACGGAAACAAAGCCAAGAGCACCCGCCATCCGGCCGAACTGTGCTAGCGATATAAGGGGGGTCAAAATGGTACTTATTGTTTTCCGGCCGAGAGTTATGTGTGTACAAAATTTTGTGAAAAAATGTTGCGGCTACAAGGATTCGAACCGTTCAACCCAGAGAAGCCAACCTCACACAGTGACCGCCTGAGCTACTAGCTCAGGTTGTCTCAGTACTAGTTTAAAGCCCATATGAATTATTTTGATACTGTGGTTAAAACAACTCAATGTTCAATTAAACTTAGTTTCATATTGCTTTTGTGAAAGTTACTGAAAAATTCCAGATTTGCTTTCCCTTACATGATCTTCATATCAGTAAGATTAAAATAATTTTTGCACTAATAAAAATATATTTTTTCCACACAAATCCATGAATTGTTCATCAAAACCACTATATTCTTCATTTTCGACATTGGTTACACTTAGTCTTCAAATCTCTTCTATCCAAAATTTCTTATACAAATTTTGCTGATATTAATCTTTCATCTAACACACAAATCTACTTTCTTTGAATTTGTCCAACCCCACAATAATTAAGGAGGTCTCTTCACAAATTAGCACTAACAAGGTATTAATAATTTTGTACATACAATTAGTGATGGCAAAAATGTGTTTTCTTTAAATCAACATATACTTCTAGTTCAATCATGTGCATCACAAAAATATATAGTCATTTATCAATTATTAGGTTCACACACCAAACATACAAGAAAGTTGCTCCTTCAAAAAGCGTGCTCTTTCTTAATCAATTTGCATGCTTCAATTTTTCAATTAAACTAACATCCTCAATAGTATTCTCAAGCATCAATACTAGCATCCTTCATTTATTCTAATGAGCATGGATAATTTTATCTACAACTTAATTAACAATAATAATCACATGCAAATTGTTCATTAACATACTAATCAATTTGTAAACTAACTTTCCATTGAAATGTATTTTACTAACATTTTCCATAAATAATTTCTAATTAGAAATAAAGATAATCAACTCACTTTGTAATCACATTCTTATGGCATACAATCACACATAATTCGCATATCACTAATTCAATCAACTAGAGATCATTTATTCAATTAAAGGCGCATTCTTATTAATCATTTTTCATGCAATTTGCTAATGAGATCTAGCATAGTTCTCTATATTAGAAATATGAAATGTTTACCCACCTTGAATGGAGAGAAATAAACACACAAAGCAACAAGGTCCTTGCGAATGAAAGCACCACCTCCTAGACGACGCGTGCACAAGCTCCACACACACCAAGCAAACCGAAAGCTCCCTCTTGCAATGGCCGGCCTCCCTCCTTGGAACAAGCAAGCAATCCCACACAATCTCTCTATCTTTATAACTCACACTATTACTACAATAAGACTATAATTTGGAAATATGTAGTTGCATATGAAAATAGCAATGAGAGGGGGGGTATTTATACTAGAAAACAAGTGAAATGGAGGGCCAAGATTGATTAGGTGGATGAAAGATGGAAGGCCAAGATTAGAGTTGGAGTTATAAAAACTATCCACAACTATACAACCACCTCCATGAACACCATGACCATTTTTGAAAATCCCTCCAAAAGGTGCAAACCGGCCCCATTCAAGAGTGTGCATTGCACGTGTACGTGTAGTGCACGTGCATGCAACTAGGCCAAATTTGTACATTTTAATTTGTAATAAAATAATGATAAATTAGTCTTCTACATGACAAGTTTAATTAAAAATAGATTCATTCATGGGCTTTATTTTTGGGCCAAAAATAAATAAAATAAAATACATTTTGGGCTTTAAGAAAAAGTGTAACGCCCCGAATCCCAAATACACTGAATTCGAGATGTTCTACAGGATCTTTTCACTTTCTTTAGTACAATTTTACTGGGAAATTAAAACTTTTCATCATACATCAGAGATTACATCATAATTACATATTTCTTTTGCACAGCGGAAGTAAAATACAACAAGTACAACAGCATGATATAATCTTTAAGCATCCATTCCTCTTTAATCTTTAACATGACATTTACCTGCATATAAGACTGTGGGTACGTCAGTTTATTCAACCGACGAACATTATACACGGTCATCCTCTCTATGCCGGAAATAGTATAACTCAACTTTTCATATTTAACAAACACAAACTTGTCACATTCAAACTAAAGGGACTACCCTATTGATGTCGTGTTGTGACTGTGCACTTAATCCTTAATGCATTTATTTATGTTACATGACACTAATGCGCACTTGTTCGGATTCTATGCATCCCATACTACATAGGTCCGAGGGCAAGCCCTTATTCGTTCTTCATCTTTATAGGGTTCAATCCCCCGTTATGATTTAATCTACTACTGTAATTACGGTAAGTATCCTAGATGTTATCTGACCTACGAACTCATGTTTAGGCACTCTGGAGTAGTATCCTCACCCAGACGCATCATGGAAATTCCTAGGATACGCTCTCACCATAAACATGACACCACCCGTAGTCTTCAAACATCCCACGAGCGTCGCCACTGGGACGGTACTCTGGAACAGTATCCTCACCCAGACTCGTCATGGGAATTCCTGGGATACGCTCTCGCCGCTACCCATGGCCCTCATACTCAGTGTTTTTCTCTTACTTTCATCACATCTTCACTATGCACTAGTCCTTAGTTTTATTAAAATCATGAACAAAATTAATCTCTAGAGTTAGCCTCTCCATCAACCGGACTTATTCATTCATTTCATCTTGACCAACCTTGGTCTAATTTCATTTTATTTCATTTCTCGATGCCGGGGAGACTTAGCTACTCTATATCAAATTTCATTTCACAATCTTCAACTTATAAAATTTCCATGTTGAGTTCTCATACTCACATGTACATTCTCTTTTCAATTCGTGATTTCTAACTTTGTTCACAAGTCCATCATTGCACAAAAATTGCATATACTTATTAATTGTCGCATCACGATAATTTCACATTACTAAATAATGTACACACTTCATATTGTTCCACAAGTGAGGAAATAATTGCATCATAACCACATTTCTTTTTACCAAATCCATACTTAATGTTCCAATTCACTTATTCTTTCAAATTATAATCTCATATCAATAATCTATATAAACTCATGTGTCTATTTGTGCATTTAACTACAATCCTTAGTTAAATTCATTCCAATAATACCCAAATCATTCCTATAAAATTCCTTACATTTTTCTGAGAATTACCATATTTTTTTCATAATTTTTTGATACATGAAACTCCAAAAAAAATATTTTTTTCATCTTGCCGATAGCAAGATTCAAACCCAAGCACAACACCGACACCACCCAAGGCACAGGCCGCTAGCGATATAGAAGGGATTTAAAGAGTATTTATTACTCTCGGCTCGGTAGGTTATAGCCTTACAAAAAATTGTGAAAATATTTTACAGCCACAGGGATTCGATCCGTTCAGCCCAGAGAAGCCAACGCACACAGTGACCGCCTGAGCTACTAGCTCAGGTTGTTACAGTCCATACTAAAATCTTTTTGAATCAATTTGCCACTGTTATCAAACATACTCGATGTTCATTTAAACCTTGTTTCTTATTGCTTTTATAAAAATTACTGAAAATCTCCAGATTAATCCCCATTCATTTAAAGTCCATACCAGTAAGGAAAAATAATTTTTGTACTAATAAAATATATTTTTCACACACAAATCAATGAATCATTTATTAAAACTACTATATATTGCATTTTCGACATTGCTAAATAATTGATCTACTAATCTTTTTATTTAAAGATTTTCTTGTGACAATTTACTGTTATTAACTCTTTATTCAACCAATACATATGTTTGTAATAGTCCATATCCATATCAACATAAAGGTCTATTCATCACAACTCAACTACTAACTTTATGAGTAGTACTTTCATTAATCAATCTATGTCACAATGAAATATACTCACTTATCAATTGCATAAATCACATCTCAACCATACAAGAAATTCATTTTTTTTTTCAAAATAAAGCGTACTCTTTCTTAATAAATTCCATGTTTTAACTTTACAATTAACAAGCGTTCTTATCCATGCATCATGTCTCAAATCATACTAACAACATTCTTAAATAAATTTAATCACCATCATAACTTCATACTAATAATCATGGAGCATTCTACACACAATTTAGTTTTAATACTAGAGCCATATACAAATTAATCACCACATTTCAATCAATTCATACACTAACTTATCAATTAGAGTGGGCTCTTATTAGTATTTTTCATGCATCTTTTGATAGTTGAAACTAGCATGGATCTATATTAGAAATATGAAATGTTTACCCACCTTGAATGGAGAGAACTAAACAAATTTAGCAACACAAGCCTTGCGAATGAAAGCACCACCTCCTAGACAAAATGCGAGCACCTCCAAGCCTCCAAGCAAAAACCGAATGCTTCCCTTGTGATAGCCGGCCACTCCTCCTTGGAACAAGCAAGCAAATCCCACACAATCTCTTTATCTTTTATAACTCACACTATTACTACAATAAGACTATAGCTTGGAAATATAAAATAGCATATGAAAATAGCATGAGAGGGGGGGTATTTATACTAGAGAATAGGTGAAATGGAGGGCCAAGATTGATTAGGTGGTTGAAAGATGAAGGGCCTAGATTAAAGTAGGGGTTATAAAAACTACCCACATCCACAAAACTACCTCCATGAACACCATGATCAATTTCAAAAATTCCCTCCAAAAGAGTGTGCAAACTGGCCACATAAATAGTGTGCATTGCACGTGTACGTGTAGTGCACGTGCATGCAACTAGGCCAAAATTTGTACATTTTAATTTTGTATAAAAATAAATTAGTTAAAAAAAAGTCTTCTACATGACAAGTTTAATTAAAAGAGATTAATCCATGGGCTTTCTTTTTGGGCCAATAATAGTTTATTAAAATAATTAAACTAAAATACATTTGGGCTTTTAAGAAAAAGGGCCTTTTCATTAAATTAAAATAAGGCTTTCTATTTGTTTAAAAAAAGGCTTTTTGTACAAAATAATGTGAGAAAATATTTAAATATTTATACACATCAATAAAATAATCCAAACAAAATATTGCACGTGCACACTACGTGCAAAATAAATAATTTTTCATTAATTGAAAAATCAGGGTATTACAGCACTCCCTCCTTAGAATAGTTCCGTCCCCGGAACTACAATCAAGAGCGAGAAACAAAATACAATACACACAACAAGCAAGAACAAAAAGGGACAAAAAAATACAATCAAGCAAAAAGCTCAGGATAGTCCTTCAACATCCTCTCCTCAGATTCCCAAGTAGCCTCTTCAACCAGGTGGTTTCTCCAGACTACCTTGACCATCGGTATCGTCTTATTCCTCAAGACTTTCTCTTGATGATCAACAATCTCAACAGGAGACTCGATGTAATTCAGGTCTAACTGCAAACCTTCCGGCACTTCAGGCAAATGATGACTCGGGTCTGGAATATAACCTCTCAGCATAGACACATGAAAGACATTGTGCACCTGAGACAACTCTTCCGGTAATTCAAGCCGGTAAGCAGTTTTCCCGATCCTTTTCAATATCTTATACGGGCCTATAAACCTCGGGGCTAACTTCCCGCCTTTGCCAAATCGAACCACACCTTTACTGGGCGATACCTTCAAAAAGACGAAGTCACCAACCTCAAACTCAAGGTCCCTTCTCCGGTTGTCTGCATAGCTTTTCTGCCTGCTCTGAGCTTCCACCAACCTCTTCCTGATCAGATCAATCTTCTCAGAAGTTAGCAGTACAAGCTCAGGACCAAACAACTGACGCTCCCCAACTTCAAACCAACAAACAGGTGTCCTGCACTTCCTGCCATACAGAGCTTCGTACGGCGCCATCCCGATGCTAGCCTGTAAACTGTTATTGTAGGCAAATTCCACCAAAGGTAAATGCCTTTCCCAACTGCCTCCGAAGTCTAGTATACAACACCGAAGCATATCCTCAAGAATACGGTTGACTCTCTCGGTCTGCCCATCGGTTTGCGGATGAAAAGCAGTGCTGAAATCTGTCTTGGTTCCCAAAGCTGTCTGAAGACTCCTCCAGAAATGCGAAGTAAACCGCGCATCTCGATCAGACACAATAGTTGACAGAACGCCATGAAGTCTGACAATCTCACCAACATACATCTCAGCCAACTTGTCCATCGAAGCAGTGAGTTTCACCGCCAAAAAGTGAGCGGACTTGGTAAGTCGATCGACTATAACCCAAATTGCATCATTGCCTTTGGAACTCTTAGGCAATCCCGTAATGAAATCCATACTGATGTTATCCCACTTCCATTCCGGAATAGGTAACGGCTGTAATAGACGTCCGGGTCTCTGATTTTTGGCTTTGACTTGCTGACAAACCTCACACTTCGCGACAAATTCAGCCACATCCCGCTTCAAACCTGACCACCAGAAATGCTGTTTGATGTCTTTTTACATCTTAGTACTCCCAGGATGTACCGACAAAAGAGTAGCATGCGCCTCCTGAAGAATACTCTCCTTCAGGTCCGCCTGATTTGGAACGCACAGTCTATCTCCGAACTACAGCACTCCGTCCCTGATTTGAAATCCGGGCAACCTGCCAGCACCAACCTGCTCCTTTATCTCCAAGTTATCAGCATCAACTTCCTGACTTGCAATGATCCTTGCATTCAGAGTAGGCTGAAGCCTCAACTGAGCCAAAGATGCTCCCAATCCTTGCAAGACAACCTCAATACCTGCTCGATCCAACTCCTCAATCAGATGCCTCTGAGTTGTAATCAAACTGGCCAAACTGCTCTTGCGACTAAGTGCATCAGCAACAACATTAGCCTTACCAGGATGATACTTGATCTCAGGTCGCATATCCTCGAGCACTTCCAACCATCTCCGCTGTCTCAGATTGAGATCCCTCTGCTGATATATGTACTTCAAGCTCTTGTGGTCCGTGTACATGTTTAACTTCTCACCGTACACGTAGTGCCTCCATTGCTTCAGAGCAAAGATAATCGCAGCCAACTCCAGATCATGAGTGGGGTAATTCTTCTCATGCGGTCATAGTTGCCTAGACCCATAAGCGATTACTCTTCCCTCTTGCATTAAGACACAACCAAGCCCCCGATGTGAAGCATCGCTATAAACATCATACTCAACACCAGCTCTAGGCAAAGCCAAAATAGGTGCAGTAGTCAGTCTATCTTTCAACTCCTGAAAACTCGCCTTACATTGCTCAGTCCACTTGAAGCTCACATTCTTCTTGGTCAGTCTAGTAAGCGGTACAGCTATCTGAGCATAACCTTGAATGAATCTCCTGTAGTATCCAATCATCCCAAGGAAACTTCTGACTTCCTTCACTGTAGTAGGCCTTGCCCAATCTCTCACTGCCTCTATCTTCTGAGGGTCATTTGCCACTCCCTCCTTAGAAAGGATGTGACCTAGGAATGCCACTTCAGATTTCCAGAAATCACACTTGGATAACTTGGCATACAACTTCTGCTCTTCCAACTTCTGCAAAACTGCTGCCAGATGCTCAGTGTGCTCCTCCTCAGACTTGGAGTACACAAGGATATCGTCGATAAACACCACGACGAAAGAATCAATAAACGGTCTCAGAACTCTGTTCATCAAGTCCATGAAGATTGCGGGTGCATTCGTCACTCCGAATGGCATAACTAAGAATTCGTAATGCCCATGTCGAGTTCTAAACGCAGTTTTGTGCACATCTTCAGCTTTCACTCGAACTTGGTGGTAACCTGATCGAAGATCTATTTTGGAGAATACAGCTGCTCCTTGTAGACGATCGAACAAATCATCAATTCGAGGAATCGGATACTTATTCTGAACAGTGACCTTATTCAGCTCCCGGTAATCGATACACATTCTCATCGATCCATCCTTCTTCTTTACCAAAAGCACTGGTGCTCCCCAAGGTGACGCACTAGGTTGATAAAGCCTTTTCCCAACAGTTTCTCAATCTGCCGTTTCACCTCATCCTGTTCCACTGGAGCCATCCTATACGGTGCTTTAGAAATGGGTGCACTTTCCGGCTGAACAGTGATGCTGAACTCTACATCACGATGCGGAGGTAACCCAGGAAAATCTTCCAAGAACACAGTCGGATAGTCCCGAACCACAGGAATCCCTTGCACTTCCACAGGAGTCTCTTCCTTGCGGATAGTTGCCACCAGCTTAGAACACTTCTTCTTCCCTTGGAACATGACTTCAGGTCCACCTGGAGCCTTCACTGTCACCGTCTTGGTCTTACACTCGATGCTTGCACTGTACACCGACATCCAATCAATGCCAATGATAACATCGACTCCCAAGATAGTCAGCTCGATCAGATCAATGCCAAAGACTCGATCTCCAATCACTATCTCGCAATCAGCATAATACCGATCAGTGGTTAAAGTTTCCCCTGATGGAGTAGCTACTGCTAAGATCTTGCCTGGAAAAATCTTCGGTTCAACTCCCAACACTTTAGCAAATCTAGGAGACACAAATATATGAGAGGATCCAGTATCGAACAATACGACAGCTTTCATTCCAAATTCCGATGTAGAAGGTCCATCAAATTCGAAGTATGAAACATGAACTTTCAAGTCAATATCTCCATTTCATTGAGTTCCAAACTTTATACATTCGAATTTAAAAAACATTTTTGACATCAGAACGGAAAGAAATAGAAGCTACAACAATCTAATTCCTATGGGTCCTCTTCGCTGCTCGAAGTTCTTCCCGCAGTTCTTCAACTTCATCCTTCAACACGTCAGTCAGGTTCTTCCTCTTCTCGAGTTCCCAAACCCGATGACTGAGAACAGAATAGTCGTCCTTCCGCTTCGCCAGTTGAGCCTCCAAAACTCCAACTCTCTCCTTCAGGGTCTCCACTTGCCTCTGAAGAGAAGTCACAAGACCACTTGGAACTGGTTCTTCTTCTTCGTCAGAAGAAGAGTCATCAGATGAATCCGGAGGTGGGGTGATCTCTCGGGATTCAGGCCATTCTTAACCGTCAGAATCAGCTTGCCCTGGATAGTACTCGTCCTCGGAATCAGCATGTCCAGGATGGTACTCTTCCGCAATGATATGCCAGTCGTCGCCTCCAGCAGGGTCGAAGTGATCAGCCATCTTAGAAATAGAGAGGAAGAAGCATAAATCTTAGAGCAACACAAATGTAAGTCACTTACATTTAAATCTCCAGACTCAAACACACACTCTAATGTCCACTTCTAGGGTGTCGTTCCCTATAAATTTGTACAAGTGTCAAAGCATAGAAAACCTGGCTCTGATACCACTCTGTAACGCCCTGAATCCCAAATACACTGAATTCGAGATATTCTACAGGATCTTTTCACTTTCTTTAGTACAATTTTACAGGAAAATTAAAACTTTTCATCATACATCAGAGATTACATCATAATTACATCTTTCTTTTGCACAGCGGAAGTAAAATACAACAAGTACAACAGCATGATATAATCTTTAAGCATCCATTCCTCTTTAATCTTTAACATGACATTTACCTACATATAAGACTGTGGGTACGTCAGTTTATTCAACCGACGAACATTATACACGGCTATCCTCTCTATGCCGGAAATAGTATAACTCAACTTTTCATATTTAACAAACACAAACTTGTTACATTCAAACTAAAGGGACTACCCTATTGATGTCATGTTGTGACTGTGCACTTAATCCTTAATGCATTTATTTATGTTACATGACACTAATGCGCACTTGTTCGGATTCTATGCATCCCATACTACATAGGTCCGAGGGCAAGCCCTTATTCGTTCTTCATCTTTATAGGGTTCAATCCCCGTTATGATTTAATCTACTACTGTAATTACGGTAAGTATCCTAGATGTTATCTGACCTACGAACTCATGTTTAGGCACTCTGGAGTAGTATCCTCACCCAGACGCATCATGGGAATTCCTGGGATACGCTCTCACCATAAACATGACACCACCCGTAGTCTTCAAACATCCCACGAGCGTCGCCACTGGGACGGTACTCTGGAACAATATCCTCACCCAGACTCGTCATGGGAATTCCTGGGATACGCTCTCGCCGCTACCCATGGCCCTCATACTCAGTGTTTTTCTCTTACTTTCATCACATCTTGACTATGCACTAGTCCTTAGTTTTATTAAAATCATGAACAAAATTAATCTCTAGAGTTAGCTTCTCCATCAACCGGACTTATTCATTCATTTCATCTTGACCAACCTTGGTCTAATTTCATTTTATTTCATTTCTCGATGCCAGGGAGACTTAGCTACTCTATATCAAATTTCATTTCACAATCTTCAACTTATAAAATTTTCATGTTGAGTTCTCATACTCACATGTACATTCTCTTTTCAATTCGTGATTTCTAACCTTGTTCACAAGTCCATCATTACACAAAAATTGCATATACTTATTAATTGTCGCATCACGATAATTTTACATTACTAAATAATGTACACACTTCATATTGTTCCACAAGTGAGGAAATAATTGCATCATAACCACATTTCTTTTTACCAAATCCATACTTAATGTTCCAATTCACTTATTCTTTCAAATTATAATCTCATATCAATAATCTATATAAACTCATGTGTCTATTTGTGCATTTAACTACAATCCTTAGTTAAATTCATTCCAATAATACCCAAATCATTCCTATAAAATTTCTTACATTTTTCTGAGAATTACCATATTTTTTTCATAATTTTTTGATACATGAAACTCCAAAAAAAATATTTTTTTCATCTTGCCGATAGCAAGATTCGAACCCAAGCACAACACCGACACCACCCAAGGCACAGGCCGCTAGCGATATAGAAGGGATTTAAAGAGTATTTATTACTCTCGGCTCGGTAGGTTATAGCCTTACAAAAAATTGTGAAAATATTTTACAGCCACAGGGATTCGATCCGTTCAGCCCAGAGAAGCCAACGCACACAGTGACCGCCTGAGCTACTAGCTCAGGTTGTTACAGTCCACACTAAAATCTTTTTGAATCAATTTGCCATTGTTATCAAACATACTCGATGTTCATTTAAACCTTGTTTCTTATTGCTTTTATAAAAATTACTGAAAATCTCCAGATTAATCCCCATTCATTTAAAGTCCATACCAGTAAGGAAAAATAATTTTTGTACTAATAAAATATATTTTTCACACACAAATCAATGAGTCATTTATTAAAACTACTATATATTGCATTTTCGACATTGCTAAATAATTGATCTACTAATCTTTTTATTCAAAGATTTTCTTGTGACAATTTACTGTTATTAACTCTTTATTCAACCAATACATATGTTTGTAATAGTCCATATCCATATCAACATAAAGGTCTATTCATCACAACTCAACTACTAACTTTATGAGTAGTACTTTCATTAATCAATCTATGTCACAATGAAATATACTCACTTATCAATTGCATAAATCACATCTCAACCATACAAGAAATTCATTTTTTTTTTTCAAAATAAAGCGTACTCTTTCTTAATAAATTCCATGTTTCAACTTTACAATTAACAAGCGTTCTTATCCAGGCATCATGTCTCAAATCATACTAACAACATTCTTAAATAAATTTAATCACCATCATAACTTCATACTAATAATCATGGAGCATTCTACACACAATTTAGTTTTAATACTAGAGCCATATACAAATTAATCACCACATTTCAATCAATTCATACACTAACTTATCAATTAGAGTGGGCTCTTATTAGTATTTTTCATGCATCTTTTGATAGTTGAAACTAGCATGGATCTATATTAGAAATATGAAATGTTTACCCACCTTGAATGGAGAGAACTAAACAAATTTAGCAACACAAGCCTTGCGAATGAAAGCACCACCTCCTAGACAAAATGCGAGCACCTCCAAGCCTCCAAGCAAAAACCGAATGCTTCCCTTGTGATAGCCGGCCACTCCTCCTTGGAACAAGCAAGCAAATCCCACACAATCTCTCTATCTTTTATAACTCACACTATTACTACAATAAGACTATAGCTTGGAAATATAAAATAGCATATGAAAATAGCCATGAGAGGGGGGGTATTTATACTAGAGAATAGGTGAAATGGAGGGCCAAGATTGATTAGGTGGTTGAAAGATGAAGGGCCTAGATTAAAGTAGGAGTTATAAAAACTACCCACATCCACAAAACTACCTCCATGAACACCATGATCAATTTCAAAAATTCCCTCCAAAAGAGTGTGCAAACCGGCCACATAAATAGTGTGCATTGCACGTATACGTGTAGTGCACGTGCATGCAACTAGGCCAAAATTTGTACATTTTAATTTTGTATAAAAATAAATTAGTTAAAAAAAAGTCTTCTACATGACAAGTTTAATTAAAAGAGATTAATCCATGGGCTTTCTTTTTGGGCCAAAAATAGTTTATTAAAATAATTAAACTAAAATACATTTGGGCTTTTAAGAAAAAGGGCCTTTTCATTAAATTAAAATAAGGCTTTCTATTTGTTTAAAAAAAGGCTTTTTGTACAAAATTATGTGAGAAAATATTTAAATATTTATACACATCAATAAAATAATCCAAACAAAATACTGCACGTGCACACTACGTGCAAAATAAATAATTTTTCATTAATTGAAAAATCAGGGTATTACAAAAAGGGCTTTTCATTAAATTAAAATAAGGCTTTCTATTTGTTTAAAGAAAGGCTTTTTGTACAAAACTAATTTGAGAAAATATTTAATCATAATAAAATAATCCAAACAGAATATTGCACGTGCACACTACGTGCAAAATAAATAATTTTTCATTAATTGAAAAATCAGGATATTACAACTGTGGCTACGACGGTAGCTTTGAGTTGGTCGTGGACTGATAGAGCGACGGGGGTGACTCGGAGCGGGCCACAGACTTCGAGAGTGGCGGCGATGTTCAGGAGATGGGCAGCGATGGCTCGGAGCTGGCCTAGGACTTGGGGAACGCCGGAGATGGCTCGAAGCCTGCTGCGGACTGGGGGAGCGACGATGAGGACGAGGAGCATGCTGAGGGCTAGGAGCCCTATGAACGTTGTTGGGTGCGGCATTGAGCACCCGAAGGACGGCCTCCTGAAATTGCTGAAATTCCGCCCTTGTCACGGGGGCCTCCTGCTCCCGATGGGCTCGAGCTGCAGGACAGCCTACCGGGAAGCGACTCCATCTTGGGCGATGCTGGGGCGACTCTCTCCGCCTCCGGGGAGAGTTGGACCCCCTATGGTCTGATCGGCATGGTGACCGATCTCTCGGGTGCTCCCGACGAGGGTTCGCCTCGCGGGTCCACCTCTCGTCTAGATGGATCCGAAGGTCAGGCCCGGCCTCGTTCTGTCGGTTGTTGAGCACATCCCGTAGATCCTTCGGCATAGGAGGACTATGGGAGGCCATGGAATCTGTAGAGGCCTTGTGGATGGAAACCCAAACCTGATGCATAAGTTGCTTGTGGCGGCTTCGCCGAGAGGGCTCCCCCACTGTTGCTTGGGGCCCCATAGGCTGCAGAATAGACTGAGGAGCCTGCTGTTCAAGCTGCAAGGCAGGTTGGATGGGTGGAGGGGGATCCTCCAGAGGAGGAGGAGGAGGAGGAGAGGAGGTTGTTTAACGGTTGGAGTGTGCGGAATTTCTCTTGGGAGGCATGGCTGGGAGTAGCTTTGGCTGAAGAAGGAAGGTCAGATAGCTACTTGAGTTTTCCACAGACGGTGCCAATCTGTTGCCGCTGAATCTGGTATGGGGGAAATAGACAGACTTTGTAGGTTCGTAGGAACTCGAATAGGCTGAATCTGACTTCTTCGACATTGTTGACAAGTTGACTCCTTGGTTCTCCTGTGGACCTGCACAAACGTTCGAAACACCAGGATGGATCCCGGCGATGAACCCTCCGACGCTCTTGTCAATACCAGAAAAAAGTAAAGGAAAGAGCTTGAGTAGACAAAGAGTGTTCACCTGTGACAATAGGAGGTAGGGGGTATTTATAGTCGCCGTGGGGATCCGTTTCATGATAAGAATGAATCCTTACTTCCCGGTGCCACTAGATAGAGGTTGTTAGAACCACTTCCTTAGGATAAGGACGAGCCAGGATTTCCTCTTATCCTGTTGAACTGGTCCTTAACGGGTTCTGAACCGCTCTCAGTTGAACTGATCCGTTCACGGGTTATCGGGTCTAAGAGGAGGGATCCGGTTCCCATTTCGGACCCGTCTGTAAGTGAAATTACCATCTTGCCCATGTAACTTTAAGATTCGTGCCCCACTTGAACGGTTTTGATTTAATCCTATTTTTAGCCATATTAAAAACTAAATGAAGTTTTACCCCCCACGCAACAAATGACTAAAATTTTAAGTATTAACTTAAAAATTGTAATAGAATTCTACATCATCACTCATCATGCAGATAAAAAATTACTCAACTCGTATTTTACCACATGGACCCAATGTAACTCAGCATCATTTCCCAACTATAAACTCTCACTAATTTATAGAAACTCATGAAAGATTACCATATAAAGGCACAAGATCAGCACCAACTTTAGTATGGAGCATAAAGCCATATCAACATTCATCAGAAATTGAAAATAGCCTGTCTTCCGATATGGGATCAAAGATCCCAAGATGTCAAATCAGCTCTTTTGAAAAATGCATCCTTTCTTCACATTTGTAATCATGTATTTGCAATACAAGTATATACAACAGATATAATAGAAAACATTACTAACTTAGCAAGTGTCTCAGTTTACTAGATCAACTCCAGCTATATCCCCCTATACTAGATGAGCAACGCAGAGGTGGGTTCTCACCGGAGAGGGAGATTGTGAAGATGAAGGAGGACGAGAAGGTGGAATGGGTGTTGTATAAGCCCAAACGGGTTAACAAGGCTGAGAGGAAGGTAGAGATTAGGAACTCCTCATCATTGTCGGGACCGATTAGGACTCCTAAGCTCGTAATGTGCCACAAATGTGCGGAGAGGAGTCACACTATCCACGTGTGTACTAATGACTGGTTCTGCTATGCGTGTAAGAAGTTTGGACACATTTCGAAGAATTGCTCAGAGAGTAAGCTAACTGGAAGCACACACTCTGTTTCACCACTCGTAGTCGGACAGAGTATTGGAGAGGGTAGCAAGGTTAATCTGGCGAAGTCGGAGGAAAGCAACGATTGTCGGAGGAAGGTCATCAAGGACGTTATAAATCCTACTCCGATCAAGACTGAGGTTTTGCATCATGCTCAATGTCCACACTGGGAACCTTACGATTGAGACCATCAAGGAGTTTCTGTCAGATTCCATCAGACCATGCTCGAGGCTGATATGGGAGGTTCAAAAACTGAAGGAAGACTCCCTTTTGGTTTATTGCAAAATAGACGAGATTACGAGGGAACTGTTGGCTAGCGGGAGTCTTGAAGGAGATGAGTTCTACATCACAATGAGTAGGTGGTCTAGAAACTGTGGGGCGATGAAAATCGACTCCTTATCATCTGTGTGGGTTCGACTTTTCAATGTGCCGTTACAATGTTGGGTAAGGTAGGGATTTCAAGACCTTATCCAGAGCTTTGGCTACCTAATCACCATTGATAAGAATACCAATATTCAAGCTAGAAGAGAGTATGCGAGGATTCAGGTTGGGGTCGATGATCTTAGTCTAATCCTCTCGGTGTTTATAGTGTAATTCACCAGATTTTTAAATAATGTTTTTATGATTAATAAATAAATTAAAATGATTTTTGGAGATTTAATAAATATTTTTCTGAAAATTTATCTTTTTACACGTGCAAAACACGTGTAAATATTTTCTTGAGAAGTTCTAAGTAAAAAATTATTATGTAGAAAATCATTATTTATTATTAGATATTATTTGTGAATTTTCTAGATTTTTCTGATAATTATTGGACCTATTTGCAAATATTACAAAAAGAAGGACTTTTGTGCAAAATTATCACTTGGAGTAAAAACTCCAGATTTTCCGATTTTTGGGCAGGGTATGATGCCTAGTCAACTCAGAGGTAAAGATTTTACTTTTTGTTTTAACACATTTGGTTTATTTTGCAAGTTTTGATGAAAAAGGATCTTTTCACAAATTTTCCATTTAGAGGGTAAAAGTGTAAATTCATTTTCTGAGTTTTTCAAACAGTGCCGGCTGGTTATAAAGTGTTTGTTTTGTTTTTAAAACTCAATTAAGTTGGTTTTATTTGGTTTTCCAAGTATAAAGATTTATATATAGAAATATATATTTAAAAGAGGTATTTTGCAAATCTATTTACAAAACCCTAAAATCGAATATTCCGGCCTATTTAAGAGTGGGTGCAGCCGTCTCTTGTTTTGATACACAGAGAATTTCTTATTATTATTTTCTTGAAGTTTTCAAGCATAGATTTTTGGTTTTCTTGCGAGGGAGGATCTCTCTTATTCTTTATTTCTTTCCGGTTGATCTTCAAAGAGGTGAGTGACTCAGGTTTATTTCCTTATTGTTCTAATCATGTTGTATGTGTTGATCTATCTATTAGTAAGCATATTAGATGATAATGTGAAGATATAATGAATTTTGATAAATAGATGAATTAAAAGTTGAATCTTTTCTTGAAACTATACTATTGATAACCAAAACCCTAATTTGATGACTTGTGATTGTTAGAGAACCTAATATAAATTATGAGTAGGTTGCTTTCATTTATATGCTATTGATTTGTTTAGTGATAACAAGTATATATGTGTATGATGCACAATTTGAACAAAGGGTGGAGTCTGTTACTATTGATGGGTAATCTGTACACACTGTTGATGCATAAAATTCGACTGAAATGTCATTATAATTGTTTATAATCATGGATAACATGTTGTAGATGATTTGGGTATGCATATGACAAGTTATTGAACCAAAAGAAATAAGCTTTGAAGTGAAAGATGAAATATTGCATTTCAGATATGTGTGTGCGCATGTTTTTGTTAATTTTGGGCAATTTGAGGACTGAGATGATAAAACCACTTGGGTTTGAATTTGACATATCACACCTAATAAACTTTGAGAGGAAATCAGATTTTAAAGAAAAATCCTTCATGTGCAGGTTGAGTTGAGTTGTTTTCTTTCCTTACTGATACTAAGTAGGGGTTTTTACAAAAATGGATTTTGATTAAAGCATTGAACTAGCTGAACTGGGTATGATTTGTCTATTGCATTCTTGATCTAATATATATATATATATATATAACTAGCTGAACTGAGTATGATTTGTCTATTGCATTCTTGATCTAATATATATATATATATATATATATATATATATATATATATATACATCTAGAATTGTCATATTAGAGAAAGCAATGATGCTAAATCACACTATGCATATGCATATATACTACTTACTGATTTTTTTGAACAACTTTTGTGGAAACCTCTATTTTGAGATCCTGATGGGTTTTGATGTATTTTAAATAACCCCTACTTGTTATACTAGAGGTGATTGATCAGTTCAGGGAATTAGATTTAGAGTTTACAAAACCTAAGTGAGTATAACTTGCAGACATGCACAAAACCCAACCTGGGTATATAGCAGGTTGCTGATTCATACCTGTATGAGTACATATATATATATATATATATATATAGAAGTAGTCACATTAGAGTAGGTATACTGATGCATCGAAAGACCTAATTCACTTATCAACCATCAAGAAACTAGCTTGCATCCTTAATTAATTAGTAAGTTGTTTAACTATTGAGTATCAATTCTTTACTGTAGGCTGCTGCTACTTCCTGTGTATGTGCACACATGAACATGAATTTATCTCTATATACACATCCGGTATATGTCTTTAAGTAGTAGTTGAGTGTTGTGTTTGGCAATCTCTGTGTGTGCATTGAAAGCATTCTACTTCATGCATACTGCATATCAGCAAAGGGGGGGATTTTCTATACTATAGATATATATACACATACTCATATCAGTGTAATGAAATTCTATACCTTATATACAACCTGCATATGCCTTTCAATTCAATATAATTCATCTCCTTTCCTATTACCTGCATATAGTTCATCCCCCATAACCTTTATATGTTTTACTTCAATAAAAAAGGGGGATTTCCTATATGTCATATATATACACATATGTACTCAGTAAAGAGAGATTCTCTATATCATATACATATATATATATACACCGACATTTCATTTCAACAAAAGAGCTTCTCTTTTCCTATAACCTGCATTTACTTTATTTCAACAATAGAGCAATTCATTCTATAAGCTGCATATGTTTTCATCTCCTATACTTTGCATATGCTCCATTTCTAATAAGAGGGCTTCTTTTATATCTGCACATATACTTCATAATCAGTATAAGGGAGTTTCTATATATCAGTTATATATATACATACATATGTTTCAATTCAATAAAGTTCAACTTCATTTATCTGCATATATACTCTATATCAGTAAAAAGGGGTTTTTCTATGATATCTGCAGATACTTCATTCAATTAAAGATCATCTTTCTATATACCATATATATATGCATATTTGCTCCATTTCAAAAGGGGTTTTTCTTCTACTGTGTATGCTTAGTTTCAATGAAAGGGATTCCTACACCTTGTATACACCTATGTACACCTCATTTCAGTAAGGGGATTATATATGCACATATGCACACTCTTATTCAGTAAAGGGACCTCCTACACACACACACACACACACACACACACACCCCAATGTGCAAACAATATGAATGAATGAATTTCTCACTGTGAGTAAATTAACAAAGAAATGGAGTGATTAAGATGAAAGATTTATTTTGTGTTGATGGTTGAGTTGTGAGTCTCTAGGAGTTGAATGGGAGTCCTGTGAACCGGCAGATGAGATTTTGTGGATTTTGACCAGTTGAGGTCATTGCGGTTGTTTTGTGGAATTAAGTTCGGCAGGATACACTAACTCTAGAGAGAAGAAATTTTTGTGTTCTTTTAATAATAACCAACTTAAGGACAGACGCTAGTAGAGATGTGATGGAACTTGAGAAACGTAAGTATATGCTCTTGGTTTTGTTAGTCCAACGGATGTGTTCCAGGACTATTTGTTGTTCTGTCTCGAGATGACATTTGTATGTTCGCGTGTCGAGGGTCTGCAGGCCTATTCACGGAGCATGCAGGTGCATTCACGTGTCAAGGGTCGGCGGGCTTATTCACTAGATGTACTCGGTGTATCTGCACGTCGATGGCCTCGCAAGCCTATTCGTGGGGTACACGGTTGGAAGGTGATTCTCCAGTTTTAGAGCTATTCTTACATGATGCTTGCGCGTCGAGGGCTGTGGTGCCTATTCGCGGAGTATTCTGGGTCTTGTTTCCATCACCGTAGTAGGATTAGTTGCATAACGAGGAATTTAACCCTATAAAGTGGAGAACGATAAGGGCTTGCACCGGACCTATGTAGTATGGAATGCATAAATCTGATAAGTATACATTAGAGAGTCAGCATATAACATTGATGTTTCTTGACGTGGTTTTATGCATGTTGTTTTTTGTTTTTCCTACACTTGATACTTAGTCTAGTTTCACTTGTTGTTTTCATGCTCTGCTATTTACTATCTTATATTTCTTGATGTTTCCATGCTTTACTTATTGTTATTTCTCATTTCATTTATTCTTGCTGTTAATACATATTGTTGATGACTCTATGCCTTATGTTTTATTTATGTTTTTTTTTCTTTTGATGTCACTCATATCGTTATGGCTGATCCTTATAGTTTTGGAGGTTAGGGTTATCTCTAGCCTCATGTTTTACAGGTAGGTGCCTATAGCTTTGGAATTTGGATGCTTGTGCTAAATTGATGTTATGGCTTATGTAAATTATAAAAGAAAGTGTTGTAAAAAAAATTGTAATTCAAGGTGTTTTGTATTCCGCTGTGTTTTGTAAACAGTTAATGTAATAAAGTTGAAATAAAAATTATCTGTGTTTTTGGCTATGTTTACTATTGCAATTGAAGTTGATGCTTGGAATTGTGCCACATATTTCTGAAATATCATATTGGAAGTTCGGGGCACTAAATATAGCCCCATTCGAGGAGGAGAGATACGAGATGAAGGTAATTCTAGAGAGGAAGAAGGTGTCGTTCAGAATCTCGCCAGAGTACTCAGGCTTGAACTCGGAGACAGATTTCATCCCCAAGCTGGAGGTAGACGATGAACGAAAGCCGTCGGATCGGGCGAGATCTAATCTGAACCGCTCTTTGATGGGAGAGCAGATTAAACAAACGGAGAACATAGACCGTCAGATCAGAGCAAGTGTAATCCAGGCCATGCAGCACAGCAAACACATGATCTGGGGTCCCTACGGGATGAGGGGGGATGCAGCAAAAAGTTGACAGGGGAGGGTTTAGTCAGAGAAGGGGTCAGAGGCGATGTGACAGCGGGATGGAGATGTCACGTCGAAGAGGATAAGACAACAGTTGAGCTGTCTTCTGTACGAGGTACCGTTCATGGCTCAGAAGCGGCGGTTCAGTCTCCCAAGACTTCGAATTCGGCTGGGGGGCCCACGAAGAGACAAGCAGAAGTGTTGACCATGTCTGCTGCAGATTTTTAGGAGGTAGCAGAGTGTGCTGTTAATCTATTTCAAAAATCCTCGGTTATGGGGGCCCAGGCCCAACGCACGAAAGTGTGAGGCCCATAGAAGGGATTGCTGATACTATAGAAGGGGGGCAGTGCTCAAATTATAATAGGAACATTACGATGGAGAGATCGGATTTCTTCGCTCAGGAGGGGCAGGGAGGCAACGAAGAAGTGGGCACGGAAGATGAGGTGGACATGGATGGAAGGAAATCTGATCACAGAGAGGGAAAAGACGTATTTAACGAGGGAGAAATAGAAATGGGGTCCAAAGGGAAATCTGCTACAGAAGACGTGAGAATCGGTGCTTTAGATGGAGTGGGGTTCGAGAATATTGACTCGGAAGGAGAGTTCGAGAGTAGGGTGAAGGTGTTAACACCTTTCATTCAAGAGAGTTTTGATGTCGTACTCTTTGAACCTACTAACAAAATTGCGGGGAAAGGTAATGGTTATGCTAAGAGAAAGAGCAAGAGACAAATTGATAGATGAGGATCTAAGGGGCCTAGTGAGGAGGATCTTATCCGATCGGCAGCTAAATCTAAGGAGCCAACATCAGCTTGTGGAGGTACGTTCTTTATTCTGAATTTTATTTCATATGATAAACTTCTCTATTATGCTTGTATTTTAGGGCTAGATATGGGATCCTCCAGTTCTCACCAATTAGAGAGGGTTAAAATCATTAGAGAGGAAGCCTATAGACTTTCTTTATAGAGCCTTCCCTCGTAGGCGGAAAGTAGATTGGGTAGACGCTTTTAACTGAGCTAGTATCCATGTATTATATCTTTTGTAATGTTAGAGGGATGCGATCGAAGGTTAAGACTAGACTAGTGAATGATACTATAGCTAGGATTAATCCTTCTATTTGCGCTTTACAAGAAACCAAGATTGTTGATCCACATAACAAAGACTTCGAGGGGCTTAAATTGCTTAGAGATTTTATCTTGCGTTTCAAGACGTCGACGGGGATGTCAGGTGGGATAGCGGTAGGGGTTGACTCCAAAGAGTTTATAGTTATCGACGACTTCGTCGGTAACTTTTCGGTAACTATTATTATCGAGCATTAAAGAGATGGTTGGGAACACATGGTTACGTCTATCTATGGGCTATGCAACGCTAGCCGTAGAGAAGGATTCTGGGAGGAACTTCGTGCAATCCGAGCTAGATGGACTGGCCCGTGGGTTGTTTGGGGGGGGGGGGGCTTTAACATAACCAGATTTACTAATGAGCCCCGAGGTAGGGGACCCAATGATAGAGATAGGAGATAGACATCGGTTCAATCAAACCATCAACGAACTAAACCTCACTGAAATTCAGGGGAACGATAGAAGTTTTACTTGGACTAACATGCAACTGAATCCTACCTTAGCAAAGCTAGATAGCATTTTCGTTACTTCGGGGTGGGAAGACTTATTCCTTCTAGCGTCAGTTAGATCTATCCCTAGGTCTACTTCTGACCATATCCCACTCATTTTGGAATGGGAAAGTGGCAGAAGAGTCCCGACACATCAATTTAGATTTGAGAAAGCATGAACCTACAATCCAAACAATAGGAAGGTCATTGAGAACTCTTGGAAGGTGACGACAACCACAAACGACGTGATATCGAACTGGAATCTCAAACTAAGACGATTGCGGAAATGCCTGAAGAAGTGGGCTAAGGAGGAAAAGGGTGAGATCAGGAGAAGAAAAGAATTGTTGGGGTTAAGGGTTCAGGAATTGGAAACATTGGAAGAAGATAGATGTCTACAGGCAATGGAACTTGAAGAACTGACAAACAGCAAAGCGGAACTACATTATATTGGTGAAAGGGAAGAATGCTACTGGAGACAGAGATCCAGGATCCAATGGCTCAAGGAAGGAGACTCTAACACGGCTTTCTTCCATAAGGTGACAAACGGGAGAAGACAACACAATCGAATAGGGGGATTATTTGTGGGGGAAGACTGGACAAAGGATGAAACAGCGATTAGAAATCATATAGATATGTCCTTTAGAGATCTGTTGGCTAAGAAGAGAACGCTAAGATGTAAATTGAACTCAGATATGCGGAGTGATTCGATTATAGAGGGGAGTGAAAGCGTGGAGGAGCCAGGAGGTTCTTAAGGCAATCAAGGGTTTGGGGTCAAGATAAGGCACCGGGTCCGAATGGGTTCCCGATTCTTTTCAATTCACGTTTCTGGTCTATTATTAGGAAGGACTTTTTAGACATTTTCCAAGGACTGTTCGAGGTAGTGGCACAGATTGAGAGACTGAACTATGCGAATGTGGTTCTGATCTCAAAGAAGACAGAGGTTCTTAGGGTAAAGGACCTTAGACCGATTAGTCTGCTTAATGGTTCTTTCAAAATCATCACCAAAGTGTTGGCTAATAGGCTTTCACCACATTTAAACGATATTGTCGATGAGTCACAAAGCGGCTTTATCAAAGGGAGAGATATTTTGGATAGCATTGCTTCAGCTTACGAAATGATTTTCAGAGGAAACAAAGATAAAATTGATGGCTTTCTTCTTAAACAAGACATCGAAAAAGCCTATGATACAGTGGAATGGGACTGTGTGGAGGAGGCGCTACATCTAAAAGGGTTCGGGGCGAAATGGATGATGTGGATGAAGATGCGTGTGAGAAATGGCAAATCCTTTGTCCAGGTTAATGGAACGGGAGGAAAAGAAATCTGATGCAAGAGAGGACTGAAACAGAGGGATCCACTATCGCCGCTTATTTTTACGATTGTGGCCGACGGGCTGGCAGAAATGAATAAGAAAGGTATGGAGGGAGGAATTATCAAGGGTGTCAAAGTTAAAGGTATCGCGGAGCCATTGTCAATTCTTCAATATGCAGATGATACTCTCATGTTTGGGGTGGCTCAGGTGGAGGAAATAATGTCTATTCGAATTCTACTTAGATGTTATGAGTACTGGTCGGGACTTGTGGTTAATCTTAACAAGAGTAGTGTTATGGCACTTAGTAACAACAATGCGGATTTGATTGAGGTTACTTCCTCATTGCTGGACTGTGAGAAAGGGGAATATCCACTCAAGTACTTAGGAACTGCTATCAGACCAGGAAAAATGACCAAGGATGATTGGGTGCCTCTCATTGAAAAGATTAAGAAGAAACTGGCTGGGTGGAAAGGAAAGTTTCTATCTCTCGGAGGTAAAACCATTCTCATCAACTCCATTCTTAGTAGTCTTCCAACATACCGCATGTCTATCTATGAGATCCCCAACTGGGCTATTGAAAGAATCGATAGATGCAGGCACCATTCCTTATGGAAAGGAAATCGGGAGAACGGAAAGGGTTTGCATTTGATGAAATGGAAGAGGGTATGTAAGAAGAGAGAGTTTGGCGGGCTTGGTTTTGTCAACCTACGAGATATGAACAAGGCACTTCTCTCCAAATGGTGATGGAAAATGCACAAACAAAGAAAGGCTTGGTGGAGTAATTCGTTCATGAGATATCGAAGACGGAAAACTGTTAGATATGGAGGAAGATGTAAGCAAGGGAAGGTGTCATTCTTATGGAAAGGAATTGCCAAAGTGGATGATATTTACCACTCGAACATAATTTGCAAAATAGGTAACTGGAGTAATAATAGATTCTGGAAGGACAAGTGGTGTGGGGCAAACACCCTGCAATCGCTTTTCCCTCAGCTAGCAAGCGAAGCTACTAGGGAGGATGATCTCGTCAAGGACGTGTGGAAGAATAGGAGACTGAGAATAGATTTCAGAGGTACCCTATATAGTATAGGAGAAACGCAACTGGAGACTCTGATAGAAATGCTGGAGGGTGGGGGGTGCCCGGAGAAGGGTGTAGATGATGAAAGAGAGTGGATACAAAGCTCATCACTGATGTTCTCTGTTGTATCAATGTATGGATTCTTGAACGATGGGGGAATTAGAAATAAGCAGGCTTTTACTATTTGGAAGTCGAAAGTACCAAACAAGGTGAAAACATTTATATGGTTGGTACATAATAACGTTATTCTATCCAAAACGAACCTTAGGAAACACAATATCCCGATCGATGTAACGTCCCAACAGTGTAACTTGGGAGAGGAGGACACTAACCACATTTTCATTCAATGTCCTAGAGCGAGACATACTTGGGAAGTCATGGGGTTGGGTTTTCACACTGTAGAGACACCAAATTGTATTGACGACATATGGGGTAGCTGGAGATCCGGAAACATTATGAAAGATCATAGGATAATCTGTGACATTACGACTGGGGCGATCTGGTGGTCCCTTTGGCTCGATAGAAATGATTTATGCTTTCGTAATATTAGATGTAGATTTCTTATGAACTGCACAAAATACTGGTTCTACTAGATGCTTGGGCAGGTCAAACAGGTTCGAGGAAGAGAATTCGCTTCGAGGAGATAGAGTAATTGACCATGTCAAGACAGCAGTCATCTCCATTCTTTTATTTTGAAGGCGGAGTATGTAGGAGATTTCTGTTATTTTGGGTTTGTTGTATTGGATTACTGATTGTATGTGTCGTAGTGCACTGTAGTATTTTGTACTGGATTACTTTGTGCATGTGCCGTAGAGCACTGTAGTATTTTGGATTTGTATTGGGACTTTCTTATTGTTTCGTTAATCCTTCATTAATTAAATCGGTGACCTAGGTCACTTTTATCTCAAAAAAAACTCCAGTTATATCTGGCAGATTTTAAGTACAGCACAACCACATATGGGTACGGGGGGACCTCCATACATTTTTTGAACATGAATGGGATCAGAATTTGTTTTCAATTCAACATTTATTGGATTTCATCTTATGATTAAGAGTGTCATACAGATTAAAAATAACAATAAAAAAATTAACAATTATATAACTGTTGAACCCAAAAAACAAGAAGAAATGAATTGAACCATTGTAATGTTGACTCTTAGTTTGGTGAGCACAAAACGTGCTCATTAATACTAATAATTATAAAGTTAGTTGTTCAGATCTTCAGGATCAAATAATATCAGCAAGGGATCCAAGAGAAATTCAAGAATATTCAAACAAGGAAAGCAATAAAGAATGATTGCAAATACAAGCAAAAGAGGAAGATATTCAAAACGAGTTCATGATTAATTGGTCTACAAGCGAAAAAGGAAGATATCAAGCCCTGAATTTTTCTTCCTATTTTCGTGAGATTTTAATTGTATAAGATTGATTAGTTTATGGTAAGAAAACAGTGTGGATTCGGAATATACAACGCGATACCGGTCGACCGTACTTCATGACCAGTCGACCGCATCACAGTCGACAACAATCTTGAGTTGCTTGAGAAGCAGTTGACCTTTCACCTCTCTACTTTACGTCAGAGAGCTGAACGGTCGACTACACCAATATGACGGTCGACCGCACTTTGCGCTGTGTATTCTTGGAAAGTATCGTTTCTATTTTTGATCGATACACTTCCCCGTCTACTTATATTGGACGAATCCACTGTGTGTTCTTTACCCTATTACTTTCGATAAAATTCTTCTGAACTAATCTTTCGATAATCAATCCGAGTGTGAGCGATAATTTTTTTTTGTATTCTTCAGTCAGGATCATTAAACGATCTTGAGTTTTGGTTTTTCTTTCTTTTCCACTTCGGTGTGATTGATGGGACTTGTATTGGAAGTCCTGTGGGTGTAATAGGTCTCTCGGCCTGAATCCGAGAATCACTGTACAAAGGATTTTAAGTATAGTGGAACGCTTGTGGCGGAGAATTGCTACAAGTAGGTGGTTTGGACGTAGACCTGGGGGTCGAACCATGTTATATCTCTGCGTCATCTGTGTTTGCTGCTCTTAACTATTTTACTTACTTTGCACTTCATTTTATTAATTTTTAATTCCGCACAATCACCCTATTTACCCCCCCTTAAGGTGATTAACAGTGGTATCAGAGCAAGGTGCTTATCAAAAAGCTTAAAAGCTTAAGCAAAAGTTCCAATGGCCGAAATCCCTCCTCCCGATAACTTGTACTCATCGGAGCCATTTATCTCCAATGGGACAACCCTTACACGATCGCCATTTTTTGATGGAAAATGCTATGATGTCTGGAAAGTTCGTATGTCTCATTTTTTACAGATGCTTGGAGAAGAAGTATGGAATGTGTGTATCAATAAAACAGAAATTCCAGTTAGTGACGGGAAGAAATCCTTCACAAAAGCAGAGTTGGCCCTCAAGACAGCAAATTCCAAAGCCATGACGGTTCTCTATGCAGGGTTGAATAACGAAGAACTAATGCGATGCGGGCATAACTACAAAACAACATATGAGATCTGGAACAACATGCTGAAGCGGCATGAAGGAACCACTTCTTAGGTAAAAGCTAAAGTTAATTTATGTTTCTATAAGTTTGATGTGTTTCGCATGTTGCCAGGGGAAAATGTGGATCAAATGCTCGCCCGCTTTGATATCATTGCCCACGAACTTAAAAGCTTAGGTAAGGAGCTAGATGATGACCGAAAGGTTGGAAAGCTCATAAGCTGTCTCACGCCAAAATGGGATGTAAAGGCCGCTGCAATGAGGGAGACTCTTGAAGAGAAGGGATTCGACTATTACACATTCCAAGGAAAGCTGAAGACATACGAGATGGAAATGTTGGAGACCAAAAGATACAGACAAAACATCCGGATTGAACCAAAGCAAGAAGAGAAGACCATTGCACTAAAAGCAGAAAAATCCCGACCATCAAAAGCAGATTCAGATTGTGAGGAGTCAGACGAGGACATTACTCTATTGACAAAACAATTTCGTTAGTATCTCAAACATAAGAAATATGGTAGGTACCAAGGAGAAAGAGAGAAGAATAAAGATGATGTGTGCTATAAGTGCAAGAAGCCTAGACACATTCGTGCAAATTGTCCCGTCTCACACGATAGGAACAGGGACTACTACTGCTCAAACTCAAGTCTGAAAAGGAAGGCACTAAAGGCAACATGGTTAGATTCCGATTCAAGTGAGGGAGAGCAAGGCTACGACGACTTCGGCTTCATGGCTCTTGGGCATGATGAAGTGCAATCACCATCTCAAGAAGAGGTAATTGAAGAACCCACTTATGATGAACTAGTAGACATGTGTAATGGTTTGAAAGACTATGCTAAGAAATTAAGTCGTGAACTTAGGCAATATAAACAAATTTCAAATGATACTCATGACTCTTGTATTACAAAAAATCAAAAACTAAAAAATAAGAATGCCTTGACTCTACAAAAAAATAAAAACTGAAAAATTTGAGTCATTTAGAAAATATCATGATGTATTGCTATAGGAAAATGAAATCTTAAAACAACAAATTCGAGAATCTTTAGCAACGCATGACGATCACTTAAGAGAAATTCATGAGAAATCTATTTATATAGCCAAACTCATAGATGATTTAAAAGAATATAAAAAGAAATTTGATGAGGTAGTGGAAGGATGTAATGAAGCTCTTGAACAAAATAGGATTCTTGATGCTACACTAGACATTCTTCGTTGGAACACGAAAGACGATGAGATGACTAGGAAAAGATAATGTAAAAGAGTAACTGAGCTTGAAAAGATTGTTGAAAAATATGAAGGGCCCAGTTACCTTATTACAAAAAATTCAAGATCTTATCATGATAATCGAGGGCTTGGTTACGAAGAACCGATACACCATCAAAAATGTAAATCATCATGTCATACACACTTGCACAAACTCCAACAAAATCATAAATAGCCAACGGACCTCATTACTCCACATATACTGGGTCCCATTCCCAACCGTTACCTGAATACAACTTTACACAAAACCCTGAAAGTAAGATACCCATTCTCTTCTTCGCTTATTCTTCATCTTCACTTCGATCAACAGATACCCAATCATGTTCAGCATGTATCAACTCCTCCTCCCATTCTTTGAGACCTTGCCTTAAGGTCGAATGAGGGAAAATGTCGCACCAACTCCCAATACGGCTCCCAAGTAGCATATTCAGGTAAACGATATTTCCACTTGATCAAAACCTCCGAAATCAGCCATCTTCCTTTCATGACAGACCTCCTATCAAAAAAAAATTTCAGGTTCTAATAATACCTAGGATACATTGGTTGGAATATCTTGTTGAACTGCAGCAACTGCAACCAATAGCCTTTTTAACTGCGAAACATGAAAGACTGGATGGATTTTGGACCCCTCAAGCAAATCCAACTTATAAGCGACCTTGCCAACCCTTGCAGACACAAAATAAGGCCCATAATAAAGAGGATATAATTTTTGAACGACAAGGGAAGCAATGCTTGATTGCCTATACGGTTGCAGTTTAAGGTAAACCAAATCTCCCCAATTAAATTCAACATCCAATCTCCTTCTATCTGCAAGCTGTTTCATTCGATCTTGGGTTTTCTTTAGCTGATATTTGTGCAACTGTAAATGAACATTTGCCAGTAAATTCTCTTCAACCTGCAGACATTTAGCAGTATGCGGTATATAAGATATCTATGTAGGAGGTGCCCTTCCATGCAAAGCTTGATAAGGAGTAGTGATGAGTTGAATTTATACATAATTTTTAGTACTCTTTTATGCATTAAAATTGCAAGTTCTCGGTTATTTTGTTGAAATTTATCTTATTTCTACTCATTATTATGTATTTGATTGATTTTGTAGGAATGAGATTTATAAGTGCAAAAAGATATGAATTTTGGAAAAAATCAAAGAAGAAACAAGGATAAAGATTTTTAAATTCAAATTTATTTTTTTTGAAGATTTATAGAAAATTTGAGCACTCAAGTACATGTTTTTACAAATTGGCTCTTTGAAGAATTAATAATAATATTATGGTCAACTAGAGGGTGCAATAAAAATTTGGAATAAAAATAAAAATAAATAAAGCAACATCACCTAATCTATTAATCTTAATTAATTATTTAAAATATATAATCATCATATTAATTACTTAATTAATTAATTATCCTAATAAACTAACCTAAACCTAATTACATCTATCCTATTCTATTCCTATATATAAGTGCATATGTGAAAAGGGTGTGTTGGCTGGGTGGCAGCTACAGGAAGGAAAGGTGGGTGGCACAAAAATCAAGGAGAGGCTCTGTTTTAGGTGGGTGATGGCTGGAGATCTTAAAAAGAAAAAAAAAAGGAAAAAATAAAATAAAAACAGAAAGCAAAGAAGGCTCAAGGCGGCGCGAAAATCAAGGCAGAGGAGATAGAGAGACTGGGCTTGAGTTGCGGCGTGAATCTCAAGGTTCTTCGATTTGGGATTTTCTACAAAAACGAGTTCTTTCTTTTTCTTCTCTAATTTTTATTATGCAATCCATGAACAAGTTTGTTAGTTACAATTTTATTATGAACTAAATTTATTTTTCTAGGGGCTTTGATGTAGCCTAGTTTTGATAACACAATTTTAATTCCATATTATTTTTCTATTTTTTCATGGTTCTGTGTTTGATTTTTGTTCTTAATGCTTACAATTGTTTGGCCAACTTTTGTATGATTTATTGGATCATGGAGAAATCGAGAGATAATTTGTGATTTAGAACTATGGAATTAAACATCATTGATTGAGCGAAATTAGAGATGATTTACCGCGATTGATGTGACTATAAAGAAATCCATAAAACTTAATGAGTCTTCAATTAATTGAATTTGCATAGAGATATGACAAACTGTTAGTCGGAGATATTGTTGATGTCGTTCGAGAGAAAACATTGAATAATTAGGGGATTTTGGTCTACAACTTGGAAAAATAATATTTTATTTACACGGAATTATGAATTGTGTGCGATTAACTAGGTAAAATCAAACGCCCTAGAATTAATTTTGCAATTAATAATCAACAAAATTTCAGATTCCGCTCCCTTTTAATTAATTTATTTAGTTCTTTAGATTAATTTAATTTAGTTGTTTTCTTTATTGAATTTTGACTTTCCAAATAGTAGTTAATCTAGTAAATTTCGGTACTCAGTAAAATTTCGACACTCTTTTCACTTAACAATACTACTTGTTGAAATTTTGTACACTTGCAAATAATTCACATCAAGTTTTGCATGTAAATGAACCAATCAGTTAGGCAGTTACACGTGCGACCCCCTACACAAAAAATCTGAGCCTTACACTGATTTACATCCAACGGCCCTCATTACTCTACATATACTGGGTCCCATTCCCAACCGTTACCTGAATACAACTTTACAAAAGCCCCCTGAAAGTAAGATACCCATTCTCTTCTTCGCTTGTTCTTCATCTTCACTTTGATCAACAGATACCCAATCCTGTTCAGCGTGTATCAACTCCTCCTCCCATTCTTTATGACCTTACTTCAAGGTCAAATGAGGGAAAACGGCGCACTAACTCCCAATACGGCTCCCAAGTAGCATATTCAGGTAACTGATATTTCCACTTGATCAAAACCTCCAAAATCAGCCATCTTCCTTTGATGACAGACCTCCTATACAAAATTTCTTCAGGTTCTAATAATACCTTGGATACATTGGTTGGAATATCTTGTTGAACTGCAACAACTGCACCCAAATGACTTTTTAACTACGACACATGAAATACTGGATGGATTTTGGCCCCCTCAAGCTGTAACACCCCGAATTTCAAATAAGACTGAATTCGAAGTTCCACTGGATCTTTACACCTTACTTCGTACAATTTTACGAGGAATTAAAAATTTTTATACAATAATGTTTACATTTTACACGGTGGAAGCAAATTACAACATAATACATGAATTAAACATCAACTTCAACATTTCTTTAAGCAAGAAGCGATGAGATGAGCCAAAAGAGTTTCTCTCTCTAGAAAAGTCTAGAGAGAGAAACTAACCCCAAACAACCATAAAAAGCTAACCTAGATCTGGAAAGGTGGGGGGCGGCGGCTTGGGCTCATCGCCACCGCCCCATCGCATGGTAGCCGGCGTCCATCTGGCTATTCCATCTTCGTCGCAGGACCAGACCTACACCGACACCCAGATTCGGTCGAACGTGTTGGCCTACACCGATGCTTGATCGGGCCCAGATCTGGGTCCTCGCCGATCCGCTGCACGATCGCCCCCCTATCGACTCCTTCCTCTGCGCGTTCGACCTCCTACATCTGAGATCGAGCACCGGCGATCCCGCAGCGCGTTCGAGCTCCTCTTAAGAGCGAGCGACGGGTTTGAGAGGGCCCAGATCCGGGTCCCCTGCGCGACCTCCCTTTTTCCAAGCTCCTCCCTCTCCTACGATCGAGCTGGCTGAGATCGAGGTTCGATGAGTCGCCGGAATCCATCGCTGCTAGTGTGATGGGGACTGGCCATTGCGTCGGAGGATTGAGGAGTTCGCTCAACCCCCACTGTGTCTTATTGCTGTCCCCTTCTTCGGTGCTGGTTGCGGCGCCATTGCTACTGCCACCATGTCCGCACACTCAACGCCAACCGCGGTGATCTGCAGCTGCGATTTGGATGTTGAGTTGCTGGTTGTGTATGCAAAGAAGAAAGAGTACGTGTGATGGTAGTACCGGAGTTAGAGACGGCAGCAGGTTGATCTGGTTATTGTTTGTGTGGGGGGAGTGGAGGAGATGCCTGGGATCGGTGTTGCATGGTTACGGGGCTAGGGCCCGAAGACGGGGTCCCCCCATAGGTGCGCACCTTTACAGCACTAGGTGGGGCTTGGGCCCGCAAACGGAGTCCCCCCATGAGGTGTCCTGTATAAATTGTTGAGGTGGAGATGTATCTGTTTTTGTTCGGTAGTTGGGTAGTCGCATCCTAAATTCGACACCCGTTAATCAACGGCAACAGGTTTCAAAACAGCACCGCCACTATGCCCTCATCAATAAACCTGTAATCTACAACGTTCACCGCCCGTAGAGGCGAGAGGGAAAAGTAATGCTTCTGTTAGTTGTGATTATTTTGGGTTTTGCGTGAGAGAGAGAGAGAGTGAGAGAATGAGAGAGTAAAGATGTTTCTTCTCTCTATTCTATGCTGGTGTCTGTTAGTATTTGTGAGAAATCACTAGAGAGAGTAGATGCATGTGAGAGGCGAAGGTATCCTCTTCACGGCACTCTCCTTATCGGTGTTCGTGGTTAGGGTGACCGAGTATTTTGTTTGGTGAGAAATTGCTGATGAGAGCTATAGCGTGACAGAGGTGAGTACCCTCTCCACGGCTCTCCTTTTGGGTGCGACTCCGATTGGGCCATGTGTGAAGTTGCGTTGGTGAGGTAGAAGGATGGGAGCAGCAAATTTTCAAATCCCACATGATTCGCTTCAGGTGGGTGTGCGCGTGCTGTGAAGGTGGGTGCTCGAAGCTTGCTTGACGGACATACAATTAGTTGGTCCTCGTAGTTTAGAGTGAGAGCTGATTATATGTACTGGTCATGTCGCTTCATGTTTTTTTTTCTGTCTGTAGGTTGTAACTTGTCCCAGTATGCTGGGATTGTTTTGTTAATTTCTTATTAATGAAACAGGGTGGCCTTATTCCACCTTTTCCCTAAAAAAAACATTTCTTTAAGCAGCATTCAATCTTTAGTCTTGTCATTCACTTTATCCTGCAGAGAAACTATGGGCACGTCAGTTGCATAGAACTGACGCTAGGATATTATACATCAATTTCTCTTACTTAGAAAATACACACTTTTCACAAACAAATCTAAGGGGGACTATCCTATTGATGTCGTGTGTGATTGTGCACTTAGTCCTTAATGCAGTTACTTATATTACATGACACAAATGCGCACTTGTTCGGATTATATGCATCCCATACTATATAGGTCTGAAGGCGAGCCCTTAATCGTTCTTCATCTTGTAGGGTTGATTCCCTTGCCATGATTTAAACTACTACTGTAACTACGGTAAGTATCCTAGATGTTCTATGAGTTACGAGTCCATGTCCAGACAGCTTGGAGGAGAATCCCATGTCATGACATGACGCATCATGTAGACAACCTATGGACAATTCAGCCTCCGTCGTGAGACTATGGCACCACCTGTAGTCACCAAATATCCCACAAGCATCGCCATGGTTCTGATAATTCCGGAGATGTGTTCACGTCATGACATGACGCATCATGTAGACAATCTGTGAAACACTCTCACACTGTAGACCCGAGGTCCTCATACTTGTATTTTTCTCTTACTTTCATCACATCTGCACTATTGCAATGTCCTTAGTTATTTGAATCATAAATAAAGTCAACACCCTAGAGTTAGCACCTCCTCTATACTAGTCTTAACCATCAATCAACAATAACGACCCAAACTTGGTCTTTCATTTCAATATTTTATCTCAAAAGAATTTATTCAATGCCGGTATAAGGACTTAGCTACACTCCAGTCTTTAATCTCATTTCATGTTTATAAAAATTGAGTATTCACACTCACAAAATTTTCTCATAATTCATCATGATCTTCCATTTCATTTTCAAGTACAAGTTTCATGTATAATGCGACAAATTAATTTTTCAAACTTGCCACATTCATAATTTAACTTCACATAATTTCTTTTATTTTCATAATATCCTTCTTTCACTTATTAAGCCAAAATCACAATTATCTTTATTTAAATTTTCCATGACACGTTCTCATTTGAACTCTCTATTCAAAATTTCTTTTTAAAAGAAAAATATTTATTTTCTTTAATTAATCAATATTTCATTCTAATAATTTGTATCAAGTTCTTTTCCAAAATAGCCTTTAATGTTCATTATAATAGATCAAAAAATGATAGAATTAATTTTCATGAAGTCTAGGCATTTTTAGAATATCTCTAATATTTTTTTCTAAAATTTTTAAATCACTTTTAAAATAATGAAATATAGAAAAAATCTTTTTTTTTTCTTCTAAAATATGGCCAAGTCCGGATTCGAACCCACGCACAACAGAGACCCCATGCGTGCTACAGTTACCGCTCTAAGGTGCCACCAAAGACCAGAAAGGCCATTATGGCTAACTTTCTAATAGCTAACTTAATTTATAATTAGTTTTTGGGTTTCGGTATTGAGTCAAAAATTAATTTCAGAAAAATAAAGTCTCTGTAGAGATTCAAACCCAAGCACACAGTCTCTGCTGATGAACAGTAACGTTCTTAAGGCGCACCCGAGAACCAGTATGACCAATGTGATCAACTGATGTGAATTGAGCTGAGTTATTTATAACTCAACTCTCTGTTTGTTACTAGTTTTTCATAATTCCAAAATCTCTTAAAACTCTTTTCTCCTCTAATTTGTTTCATGAAAATTTCCAGATTACTAATCTTAGAGATTTGCAGCATAACAGTATTTTAAAATTATTATTTTGACATAAAAACATGAGTTTTCCTTTCTAAATTGTATTCTATGTCTACATTTTCGACATTTAAAAACAACCATGATTCCTACATAATTTGTTACCACAATTATCACACAAGTTTGTTTTCTTGCTTTCTTTTATTTCTACAACATTTCTAGAACACAGTTCTCTTTTATCACACTAGTGTCACATTAATTAATATAGCACATAACCAATATTTCAATTAACAAACTAGTCATTTACAAACATATATCCTACATCTAGCATGGTTCAAAATTCACATTTCATAGCAACATGATAATTCTAAGGTAATAATCACAATTTATAGCATCTATCAATCAATTCATCAAGCATTCACTTCATTTCTAACTAGTCTCTTTTTAAACAAACACATGGCCAAATTTACTAATTTTTCTTAGCACTTTCATCAATTAAATTCCTAGCATGATATTTACATTAGAAGTAGAGAAATCACCCACCTTAACTGAAGAAAAACAAAAGAGAACTCCTAGGAAAACTCCTTGAACACACGATCCTCTCCTAGTTGTAAGCCTTCTCATCCTTGCTTCTGCACACCAATGCTCTCCTCCTCCTTGTACAAGATGAACTCGAGCTCCTCCTTGTCCTCTTGAAGTAGGCCAACCTCCTCTAGGTGCAAGAACGCACAAATCTAACTCTCTCAATCTTTTTCCTCACACAATTTTCTTACACTCTATATTTTCTTCTCACTTTCTTTATAAATTCTAATGGTGTAAGAGAAATGAATGGCTAGGGAGGCTATTTATACACTTTTTAGGGTCAAATGAAGGGCTAAGATTAACTTGATGGAAGTAGATTAGGGGCTAGGATGTATTAGGGAGTTAAAACAACTACCCATGAATACAAAAGTACATCTCCACTACTCCATCTCTCCCACCTCTCCATGTAGCAATCCGGCCACCCCCATGTATACTCAAAACACGTGCTAGTGCAATGCACGTGTCACTCTAAGCACACCTAGTTACTAGTTGTTCATGCATTTGTTAATTAATTGTTACAGAACAAGTCTACCCTACAAGTTGTCTCATTTAGATGAGAATAAACTAGTGGGCTCAATTTAGTGGGCTAAAAAGTCCATGGGTTTATCAATTAAAATAATTAATTTAATTAGTGTGGGCTAGATTTAAATAATTAGGCATAGGATTTAAAATAGGCTTTTAAATAAAAAAGAGAAGAATTAAAATACTTTGTTCATGCTATAAAATAAATAATTTTTAAGGGTAAAATGTACATAAATTTGCACGTGCAAAACACGTAAAATCAAACAAATAAATATTTAATTATCATTGAAAATTCAGGATGTTACATAAGCAAATCCAACTTATAAGCGACCTTTCCAACCCTTGCAGACACAGAATAAGGCCCATAATAAAGAGGAGATAATTTTTAAACGACACGGGTAGCTTGATTGCCTATACAGTTGCAGTTTAAGGTAAACCAAATCTCCCCAATTAAATTCAACATCCAATCTCCTTCTGTCTGCAAGCTGCTTCATTCGATCTTGGGTTTTCTTCAGCTGATCTTTGAGCAACTGTAAATGAACATTTGCCAGTAAATTCTCTTCAACCTGCATACTTTTAGCAGTATGCGGTATATAAGATATCAATGTAGGAGGTACCCTTCCATGCAAAGCTTGATAAGGAGTAGTTTTCGTGGATACATGCAAAGTTGTATTATACCAATATTCTGCCCAAACCAACCATTTACTCCACTCCTTGGGATATGATGACAAAAACATCGCGAGTAAGTTTCCAAGCATCTACTCACCACCTTAGTCTGACCATCGAACTACGAGTGATATGCTGTAGAGAACTTCAATGTTGTTCCTTGCACCTTGAGGGACTCTTGCATCAAAGTACTAGTAAAGACTGATCCTATATCACAAACAATAGAGATAGGTATACCATATAACTTGAAAACACCATCTGTCAACAGCATGATGATATCCTTGGCAGTGGATGGGTGATGAATGGGGGAAAATGTGCATATTTACTCAATCTATCAACTATCACCAGAATGGCCGAGTATTTTGAACTAAGAGGTAATCCCTCAATGAAATCCATGCTCGCATGTTCACATGACTTGTCAGGAATGGGCAATGGTTGGAGATATCCCGCAGGTGGATGACAAATATATTTGTTAGTTTGGCAAATTGTGCATTCCCTTACATAAACCTGCACATCCTTTTTCATTCCCTTCCACCAAAATGAGCTCCGCAGTCTTTGCAGTGTTCTATCATACCCTGAATGACCCCCAGTAGCTGAGTCATCATGCTCTTGAATTAATAGCTGCCTAAAAGGAGAAGTTGGACTAATCACTATCACTACCTTCTCAGACTTATACCATACACCCTTTGAAAAGAAATACTTACTATTGAACTTATTCTCCTGTTTACTTGCTAAATCTTTAAAATAATCATCAGTCGCATTCATCTTCACAACTTATTCCCACCAGTCAGCAATTAAAATGGACAATTGCATCAAACAATAATCCATATCCCTTTGAGAGAGTCTATCCGCAAGAACGTTATCCCTTCCCCTCTTATACTCTACCACAAAGTTAAACCCATATAGTTTAACTAACCATGAGTGTTGAGCCTCCATCAATAACCTCTGATCCAAGAGGTGTTTGAGTGGTTGATGATCAGTTCGAATCACAAATTCTCTTCCAATCAAATAATGCTTCCATTTCTTAACTGAGAGTAGTATCGCAAGCATCTCATTTTCATATGCAGAGAAATGCAAACTCCTTCCCTATAATGCTTGACTAATAAATGCAATTGGATGATTTTTCTGCAAAAACACTGCACCCACTCCCTCTTTGCAAGCATCGCATTCAACTACGAAAGTCTCATCAAAATTTGGCATCTGGAGAACTGGTGCAGTCATCAGAGCTTGTATCTCTCAAATGCATCAAATGCCTTATCAGACCATGCGAATCCCTCTTTCTTTGTTAACTCAGTTAAGGGGGCAGCTATAGATACATAGTTGCGTATGAATTTCTTATAGTACACAGTGAGTCCCAAAAATCCTCGCAATGCCTTAACACTCTTAGGTATAGGCCAATCTCTGATAGCAGCTATCTTCCTAGGGTCTACAGTTATCCCATTTTCTGACACTACATGACCCAAATATTCAACCTGAGTTTGCCCAAACTCACATTTAGACCTTTTGAAAAACATGATATTCTCCTTTAAAACAACTTCAAAATGCCTGAAGTGATCTTCTCAGGAAGTACTGAAAACTAAAATGTCATAAAAAAATACCAATACAAACTTCCACAAGTAGGGTCTAAAGATATCACTCATCAAGCTTTGAATGTAGATGGTGCAGTACTCAAACCAAACAGCATTACTGAAAATTCATAATGGCCATTATGTGTTCTAAATGCAGTTTTAGTAATATCACTGTTGTTCATTCTAATTTGATGGTACCCAAATCGCAAGTCAAGCTTTGTAAAGAATTTAGACCCATGCAGCTCATCAAGCAAATCATCAGTCATGAGAATTAGGTATTTATCCTTCACCGTTTGTTGATTAAGAGCTCTACAATCAACACACATTCTCCACGACCCATCATGCTTCTTTACCAACACAACTGGTGACGAATATGAACTAGTACTTGGTCGAATAACCCCTTGCTTAAGCATATTAGCTATCAATTCTTCAATGGCATTTTTCTGCTTAAATGAGTGCATGTATGGTCTGATACAAACAGGTTTGGACCCTTGAACCAAGGGTATTCGATGATCAGCTGCCAATCCTGCCATGGTTGGTGGTAATGCCTTTCGTTCTTCAAATAAAGGGTTGAATTTCTCCAACAATCACTACAAAAGAAACCAGATTTACCAGCAAATATTCTCCGGCGTTTTACTAGTAGCGCCGGGGTAGGTAGCGATTAGGAATGGGGCCACCAGATGCGATGGTTATATACCGGCGGCCGAATTAAAACGCCGGTGAATCCGCTTATTCACCGGCGTTTTATTTAAAAACGCCGGTGTAGTTTTATTTAAAAATGCCGGTGTAGTTTATGATTCACCGGCGTGTCTAATTAAAACGCCGGTGAAAAGCTGCGATAAATCCCATCTACCCTAACCTTTCGCTCGCCATTTCCCTAAACCCCAAAAAAATAAAAAACAAAAGGCGCTTCGTTTTTCCTCCTTCCTCGCTCTCCTTCCCGCGCGTTTGCCTCCGCCGCTTCGTCCTCTTCGACGGCCTTCGAACATTCGTCATCGTCCCTTCTTCCCTTCGCCATTTTCGATTTCCCTCCTCCCTATCCCGATTTGGAGGTGAATCGGTGAACGGAAACGACCGTGTCGCCCCGCTCTCTCTATCTTCCCCCCCCCCCCCGCGCTCGTCGCCCCGCTCTCTCTCTCTCTTCGGTATCATCTGTTGATTCCCCTAATTTTTGAAACTTAGCATTTTTTTCTAATAGATGCATGTTGAATTTTTCATGTTCTTATACTGTTAATGAAGCTGATTTCATGCATCTGATTGTCTTCTTGGCATGTTTTTTTGATATAAAATGGGTTCACTGTGAACTGACGATGCACAACAATTGGGTTTTAGATTGGGTTGGGCACAACCATTAGTGGAGCAACATATATGCTCAGATAATGTAAATTTTCATTTCAAGAAACTGTTAAAGTTACCTGCAGATTGCCCTCTTTGGCATGATTTTTTAACCAAAAATGGGTTCACTTCCAAACTAAGTATGCTGCTAGAAATTTCATCTTCTTTTATTGTTAAAGAAGCTTATTCCATGCATCTGATAGTCATCTTGGCATGTTTTTTTAACCAAAATGGGTTCACTGTGAACTGAGGATGTTATAGCTACGTATGCCAAAATCCTCCGGATATGCTGAACAATTGGGTTTTAGATTTAGTTAGGCTAAAGAATTAGTAGAGCAACATATATGCTCAGATAATGAAAATGTTCATTTCAAGATACTGTTAAAGTAACCTGTTTGCCATCTTTGGCATGATTTTTTAACAAAAAATGGGTTCACTTCCTAACTAAGTATGCTGCTAGAATTTTCATCTTCTTTTACTGTTAATGAAGCTTATTTCATGCATCTGATTGCCTTCTTGGCATGTTTTTTTGGTATTAAATGGGTTCACTGTGAACTGAGGATGCTATAGCTGTATGCCAAAATCCTCCAGATATGCACAACAATTGGGTTTTAGATTTAGTTGGGCTCAAGAATTAGTAGAGCAACATATAAGATCGGATAATGGAAATTTTCATTTTAAGATACTGTTAAAGTAACCTGATTGCCCTCTTTGGCATGATTTTTTAACCAAATAATGGGTTCACTTCCAAACTAAGTATGCTGCTAGCATAGGCCTCATCTTCTTTCACTGTTAATGAAGCTGATTTCATGCATCTGATTGTCTTCTTGGCATGTGTGTATTTGAATCCTTGACAGGTACAACATGCCGAGGCGTGAAAAGAGGTTAAATATAAATGATGGCAACGAGAGCCATGGGGATGAGCAGCCACTACATAATAGTGGCAGTCAAACAGAAGAGGGTGAGGGTAGCACGCCGCCCACTGTCAAAAAACATCGTGGGCGGACTAAGATGACGAATGTTTGGAGGCTTCAGAATGATGAAAGGATCGAGGTGGAGGCGAACGGTGTTGGGCAACCGGTTGGCGATAACGCCAGCAAATTTTCTTCCTTCATTGGGGTTATAGCAAGGAACCCCCGCATACTTCCTTTGTCATACGAGAGTTGGCCGAAGGTGCCAAACACCACAAAGGCCATTGCTATTACGACAATCAAGGTATTTCTCATCTAAAATACATAATTGGTCGGCGAAAAATTATTATTGAAATATGTATTATTAGTGATGGGTAATGAATTTTGCAGCAATACTTCTCGTTCGCCGACTCCCTTACGCCTTGGGTTGAAAAGTCACTCTCCAAGAAGTGGAGGGACCACAAGAGTGAATTGAAGTCGAAGTTTTATAACAAAGACCTTTCAGAGGAGGAGAATGCAGTGAATGTGCCAGAAAATGTGGAGCCTTCGGATTGGCAATTTCTTGTGCACTACTGGAGTTCGGCGATCGGTCAGGTATTTACATTAAACACACAAAAATCTAATGAGTATGTGGTTGTATGGCGGCTATAATGAATTTTTCTGTTAACTTCATTGTGGCATGTACAGAAAAGGGCGGAGGTGGGAGCTGCCAGTCGGTCAAAGCAGCTAGTGCTGCACACCGCTGGTACACAGAGCTTCGCTCTGGTTCGGGAAGAATTGGTAGGCGCAATAGTATTGAACAATTTTTTACTTACAGTTATTTGTTTATAACCATTTCATCTTACTAATATATAGGCAGAAGATTTGGGGGGCCTACGGAGTTTGGGGACATTGACTTTTTTGATGCCACCCACAAATCAAAGGATGGGACGTATGCGAGCCCTGAGGCAGCACGGATTCTGGTAATTTGTGAACTAATATCTAACGAGGAGTCGAAATCTCATCTGCTTTTAACTCTGATTGTTATGTCCTTTTACAGACTAATGCTCGGAAAAGGTATGATGAAATCTCCTCTGCTTCAGATTCGGACCCTACGGCGCCACGCCCAGATTGGCGTACCCGGCAGAGAGTTGCCTTGACCGATGTTAGGGGAAAGGAGAGGCATGGACGTGTCCGTGGTATGGGCCTGGGACCAACCCCCTCGCGACTATTTGGACGGAGTCCATCTAGTTCAAGTGGAAATCACGATGAGGAGATGACTGCCTTAAAGGCACAAGTTGCACTCCTCCAAGAACAAATGGCCAATTTAATAGGGCAGCAGTCCCAAGTCCCACCCAGGGTAAGTATTTAAATTGGTTTTTTTAAAGAGATTATGGTCTTGAATGCATGAAAGACACATACTAGTGTTTGTGAGTGTGCATTGTGGCTGTCGTTTATAAGTATTTCGTCTATGTTTCTTAAGTGGGCTGTGATTAGAAAGAAAGGGCTGGAGTGGAGATCTGGAAACCCAAATAGAGACATCTCGTTTATTATAATCTATACTTTTTGTTGGACCAATCCCCACTTGTTGTTGTTGCTGATGTCTCTATGTGTCCGTGTGTTGAAGGGAAAGAAGGGATGAGGGGAGAGATGAGGAAAATGCCGCTATGTTAGCCTGGTGTATCCAAAGTCTCTACCATCCTTCTTTTTGGCTCCATATATGGCTTATATATTAAATGGGTTTCCTTCCACGATGACAGTCCGTAATACTACACTTGATATGAGCCATGTTCATAGCTGCACCCTATTGCATACTCACAAACAACTAATACGTGTCGTTCATGCATTGTATTACCAATCCCACTTTGGCACATAACATGCTTAGATGACATTGTATGACCTGCTGATAAGGTTTGTTCAGCCGCGTTGTTGTACTGATTTGGAGGATTTTGGTATGCTAGCAGCATACTTAGTTTCACAGTGAACCCATTTTTTGTTACAAAATCATGCCAAAGATGGCAATCTGCAGGTTACTTTAACAGTACCTGAGCTTATATGTTGCTCTACTAATTCTTGAGCCCAACTAAATCTAATTTTCTTAAGTGGGCTGTGATTAGAAAGAAAGGGCTGGAGTGGAGATCTGAAAACCCAAATAGAGACATCTCGTTTATTATAATCTATACTTTTTGTTGGACCAATCCCCTCTTGTTGTTGTTGCTGATGTCTCTATGTGTCCGTGTGTTGAAGGGAAAGAAGGGATGAGAGAGAGATGAGGAAAATGCCGCTATGTTAGCCTGGTGTATCCTCATTCTCTACCATCCCCTCTTGTTATATATTAAATGGGTTTCCTTCCACGATGACAGTCCGTAATATTATACTTGATATGAGCCCTGTTCATCGCTGCACTAAATCTAATACCCAATTGTTGTGCATATCCGGAGGATTTTGGCATACGTACCTATAGCATCCTCAGTTCACAGTGAACCCATTTTGTTATAAAAAACATGCCAAGATGACAATCAGATGCATGAGATAAGCTTCATTAACAGTAAAAGAAGATGAGGATGGCAATCATGCCAAAGATGGCAATCAGGTTACTTTAAAAGTATCTTAAAATGAAAATTTCCATTATCTGAGCATATATGTTTCTTAAAAAGTGACTGTGACCAATTGTTCTTAATTGGGCTGTGATTAGAAAGAGACGAGTTGGAGTGGAGATCTGGAAACCCATATAGAGACATCTCGTTCATAATAATTTATTATTATTGTTGTTCTTGTCATTCTTGCTGTTGTTGCTGATGTCTCTATGTGTCCGTGTGTTGAAGGGAAAGAAGGGATGAGAGAGGGATGAGGAAAATGCCGCTATGTTAGCCTGGTGTATCCTCATTCTCTACCATTCCTCTTTCTGGCTTCTATATTTGGTTTCCTTCCACGATGACAATTCCAGTTAAAACTACACTTGCTATGAGCCCTATTCGTCATTTTCGATTTCCCTCCTCTGCTCTCTCTCTCGCTCTCTTCGGTATCATCTCTTGATTTCCCTTATTTTCCAAACTTAGCATATTTTTCAGATAGATGCATCTTGATTTCCTTAACTTGAATGGTTTAGTTGGGATGAAGAATTAATAGAAAAATAAATGCTTAGATACTGGAAATTTTCATGGTCTTTTACTGTTAATGAAGCTCATTTCATGCATCTGCTTGTCTTCTTGGCATGTTTTTTTGATACTAAATGGGTTTAGTGTGAACTGAGGATGCTATAGCTACGTACGCCAAAATGGTCTGTGATTTGCACAACAAGTTGGTTTTAGATTTAGTTGGGCACAACAACTAGTGGAGCAACATATACTTAAGCTCAGTTAATGTAAATTTTCAATTTAAGGTACCGTTAAGGTATCCTGCAGATTGCCCTATTTTGCATGATTTTTTGATCAAATAATGGGTTCACCACCAAACTGCGTATGCTGCTAGCATCCCCATCCTCTTTCACTGTTAATGAAGCTCATTTCATGCATCTGCTTGTCTTCTTGCCATGTTTTTTTGATAATAAATGGGTTCACTGTGAACTGAGGATGCTCTACCTACGTACGCCAAAATGGTCTGTGATTTGGACAACAAGTTGGTTTTAGATTTAGTTGGGCACAACAATTAGTGGAGCAACATATAATTAAGCTCAGTTAATGGAAATTTTCATTTTAACTTACTGTTAAGGTATCCTGCCGATTGCCCTCTTTTGCATGATCTTTTGATCAAATAATGGGTTCACCACCAAACTGCGTATGCTGCTAGCATCCCCATCCTCTTTCACTGTTAATGAAGCTCATTTCATGCATCTGCTTGTCTTCTTGGCATGTTTTTTTGATAATAAATGGGTTTACTGTGAACTGAGGCATTAATGGAAATTTTCATTTCAAGATACTGTTAAAGTAACCTGTTTGCCATCTTTGGCATGATTTTTTAACCAAAAAAGGGTTCACTTCCAAACTGAGTTTGCTGCTAGCATCCCCATCTTCTTTTACTACTACTGAAGCTTATTTCATTAAGATCCAGGATGGCCAATTTTGATTGGGCTGTGATTGGATTGTTCAGTGGCTGTTGTCCATGTTCTTAGTTGGGCTGTGATTAGAACGAGAGGGCTGGAGTGGAGATCTGGAAACCCATATAGAGACATCTTCTTCATAATGATTTATTATTATTGTTGTTCTTGTTGCTCTTGTTGTTGTTGCTGATGCCCCTTTATGTTCGTTTGTTGAAGGGAAAGAAGGGATGAGAGAGAGATGAGGAAAATGCCGCTATGTTAGCCTGGTGTATCCTCATTCTCTACCATTCCTCTTTCTGGCTTCTATATTTGGTTTCCTTCCACGATGACAATTCCAGTTAAAACTACACTTGCTATGAGCCCTATTCGTATTTTTCTTCTATGAAGAATTGATCTATGACAACAATCTCCATTCAAAACCCAATTGTTCTATATTTGGTTCCCTCTTGCTGTTGTTGCTGTTGTTGAAGTGAACCCATTTTGTTTTATTGTTAGTGAAGCTTATTTTCATGCATCTGATTGTCATCTTGGCAATTGAATTTGACCAAATAATGGGTTCACTGTGAACTGAGGATGGTATGTAGGTACGTATGCCAAAAATGGTTTTTTTAACACAAAATGGGTTCATTTCCAAACTAAGTATGCTGCATAGCATCCCCAGTTTCTTTCCACGTTAGTGAAGCTTATTTCACAAACCTGATGGTCTTCTAAGGCTATTTTTTTGGTCCTATTTTCACTTAACTGTTAGTGAAGCTCATATCATGCACCTGATTGTCTTCTTGGCATGTTTGTTTTTATACCAAAAATGGGTTCACTTTGAACTGAGGATGGTATATAGGTACGTATGCCACAATCCTCCGGCCGGATATGCACAACACTTGGGTTTTGCGATATAGTTGGAGAGCAACATATAAGCTTAGATAGTGGAGAAATTTTCATTTTCAGATACTGTTAATGTAACCTGATTGCAATCTTAGCCAAAAATGGTTTTTTTAACACAAAATGGGTTCATTTCCAAACTAAGTATGCTGCATAGCATCCCCAGTTTCTTTCAACGTTAGTGAAGCTTATTTCACAAACCTGATGGTCTTCTAAGGCTATTTTTTTGGTCCTATTTTCACTTAACTGTTAGTGAAGCTCATATCATGCACCTGATTGTCTTCTTGGCATGTTTGTTTTTATACCAAAAATGGGTTCACTTTGAACTGAGGATGGTATATAGGTACGTATGCCACAATCCTCCGGCCGGATATGCATAACACTTGGGTTTTGCGATATAGTTGGAGAGCAATATATAAGCTCAGATAGTGGAGAAATTTTCATTTTCAGATACTGTTAATGTAACCTGATTGCAATCTTAGCCAAAAATGGTTTTTTTAACACAAAATGGGTTCATTTCCAAACTAAGTATGCTGCATAGCATCCCCAGTTTCTTTCAACGTTCGTGAAGCTTATTTCACAAACCTGATGGTCTTCTAAGGCTATTTTTTTGGTCCTATTTTCACTTAACTGTTAGTGAAGCTCATATCATGCACCTGATTGTCTTCTTGGCATGTTTGTTTTTATACCAAAAATGGGTTCACTTTGAACTGAGGATGGTATATAGGTACGTATGCCACAATCCTCCGGCCGGATATGCACAACACTTGGGTTTTGCGATATAGTTGGAGAGCAACATATAAGCTCAGATAGTGGAGAAATTTTCATTTTCAGATACTGTTAATGTAACCTGATTGCAATCTAGCCAAAAATGGTTTTTTTAACACAAAATGGGTTCATTTCCAAACTAAGTATGCTGCATAGCATCCCCAGTTTCTTTCAACGTTAGTGAAGCTTATTTCACAAACCTGATGGTCTTCTAAGGCTATTTTTTTGGTCCTATTTTCACTTAACTGTTAGTGAAGCTCATATCATGCACCTGATTGTCTTCTTGGCATGTTTGTTTTTATACCAAAAATGGGTTCACTTTGAACTGAGGATGGTATATAGGTACGTATGCCACAATCCTCCGGCCGGATATGCACAACACTTGGGTTTTGCGATATAGTTGGAGAGCAACATATAAGCTCAGATAGTGGAGAAATTTTCATTTTCAGATACTGTTAATGTAACCTGATTGCAATCTACGTCAAAAATGGTTTTTTTAACACAAAATGGGTTCATTTCCAAACTAAGTATGCTGCATAGCATCCCCAGTTTCTTTCACTGTTAGTGAAGCTTATTTCACAAACCTGATGGTCTTCTAAGGCTATTTTTTGGTCCTATTTTCACTTAACTGTTAGTGAAGCTCATATCATGCACCTGATTGTCTTCTTGGCATGTTTGTTTTTATACCAAAAATGGGTTCACTTTGAACTGAGGATGGTAATAGGTACGTATGCCACAATCCTCCGACCGGATATGCACAACACTTGGGTTTTGCGATATAGTTGGAGAGCAACATATAAGCTCAGATAGTGGAGAAATTTTCATTTTCATATACTGTTAATGTAACCTGATTGCAATCTTAGCCAAAAATGGTTTTTTTAACACAAAATGGGTTCATTTCCAAATTAAGTATGCTGCATAGCATCCCCAGTTTCTTTCACTGTTAGTGAAGCTTATTTCACAAACCTGATGGTCTTCTAAGGCTATTTTTTTGGTCCTATTTTCACTTAACTGTTAGTGAAGCTCATATCATGCACCTAATTGTCTTCTTGGCATGTTTGTTTTTATACCAAAAATGGGTTCACTTTGAACTGAGGATGGTATATAGGTACGTATGCCACAATCCTCCGGCCGGATATGCACAACACTTGGGTTTTGCGATATAGTTGGAGAGCAACATATAAGCTCAGATAGTGGAGAAATTTTCATTTTCAGATACTGTTAATGTAACCTGATTGCAATCTTCGGCATGGTTTTTTTAACTGGGCTATGATTGGATCTAGGATGGCAAATTTTGACTGGGCTATAATTGGATTGTTTAGTGGATGTTGTCTATGTTCTTAATTGGGCTGTGATTAGAAAGAGTGGGCTCGAGTGGAGATCTGGAAACCCATATAGAGACATCTTGTTCATAATAATTAATTATTATTGTCGTTCTTGTCGCTCTTGCTGTTGTTGCTGATGTCTCTTTGTGTTCATGTGCTGAAGGGAAACAAGGGATGAGAGAGAGATGAGGAAAATGCCGCTATGTTAGCCTGGTGTATCCAAAGTCTCTACCTTTCTCCTTTCTGTTTCCATTTCTGGCTTCTATATATATTTGGTTTCCTTCCACGATGACAGTTCCCTAAAAATACATTTGATATGAGCCCTATCTTATTTTTCTTATTTTTCTTATATTTGGTTTCCGTCCACGATGACAGTTTCATGGATTTTCTGAACAATCCATGAAAGAGATGCTTAGATACTGAATTTTTATTTGTTTTACTGTTTTAGGTAGTGGATATTCCCAATCAAGGGAGATAATATAGAGTTTTCAAGTTAGATACTGAATTTTCATTTGTTTTGTTATTTTAGATATATTTAAAAAACAAAATTAAGTACCGGATTTTTAGCATTGCAATGTAATTATTTTACCTCTCTATATATCATCAACAATTCTATTTGCAATTGGCACTTTGATCTTATAATTTAAGATACAGTTAGATTTTTTTGCAAGTTCAAAAAATATGTATATTCTGTATTGTGGTATACTGTTGAACTAAACTATTGTTTTTTTTTGTTCACAGAGCGGTCGCCCAGATGAAGAATATTCTGATGATCAGAACTGAAGCTCCTCGAGGGTATGAATCCGTGGTCCTCCTTGCTGTTCTTGTGTCCTTGCTGTATGATTGTTCTTATGTCCTCCTTGCTGTTATGTTAGACTGTTTTTTTTGGATGAGAGTTATGTCAGACGGTTTAGTTGGGATATTTGTCAGACTTGAGATATTTGGGATGTTGAGATATTTGGGATGTTCGTCGGTCTATTAATTTGGTTGTGATTATGACTGTTAATTATGCGGTGAATTTGGTTGTGATTATGACACTGTTAATTAGTTTGTTCAGATATTTGGATATGACACGTGTTAAACATTATTATATTTCTTGTGTTTGGTTGTCATTTGCGCATTAATATGAAATGAAATTGGTTGAATCAGTAGTTATGAATTAGTTTACAGGTTTTGTAAAAGAAATTGTGAATTGAAATCGAACGGAAAACGGAGAAAGGAATACAAACGGGCATAGCTAGACCGAATTTTTATAAAACGCCGGTCTATCTATTGAATTAGTTGCAGTGTGCGATAGACCGGCGGTCACACAAACGCCGGTGTATGCCGCTAGACGCCGGTGAATACCGTCAGATGTAACGGCAAAAAGGAACACCGACGTTTGATCAAACGCCGGTGTAGTTGGGTTTACCGGCGTTTTTGGTCACGCCGGTGCTTGTGAGTAGGAAAAAGCGGGCAGTCATAAACGCACGTACACCGGCGGTCACAGAACGCCGGTGAAAGTTCATTCTACACCGGCGTTTCTATAAACGCCGGTAAATTGATGAACACCGGCGGTTTATAGCCGCCGGTGAATGTATATTGGAAGTAAAAGAGGGCATTCAGAGGACCCAGTATACTGGCGTTTTTAGGCCGCCGGTGTAGGTTTCACATTTACCGGCGCCCAGGAAAACCGCCGGTGTAGACCCCTTCCTTTCAGCGACGCTCGATTCGGCGGCATTTGGACCGGCGCTATTGTAAACTGTAATACCCTGATTTTTCAATTAATGGAAAATTATTTATTTTTGCACGTAGTGTGCACGTGCAATATTTTGGGTTGAATTATTTTTATAATGAGGTGTATAAATATTTAATTAAGTATTCTCAAATTATTTTGTACAAAAAGCCTTTCTTTAAAGCCTTATTTTAATTTAATAAAAAGACCTTTTTCTTAAAAGCCCAAATGTATTTTATTTTATTTATTTTTATAAACTATTTTGGCCCAAAAAGAAAGCCCATGAATTAATCTATTTTATTTAAACTTGTCATGTAGAAGACTTTTCTTAAACTAATTTATTTTTATAAAAAATTAAAATGTACAAATTTTGGCCTAGTTGCATGCACGTGCACTACACGTACACGTGCTACGCACACCCTAGATGAGGCCGGGATTCATTCTTTTTGGAGGGATTTTCAAAATTGATCATGGTGATCATGGTGGTAGTTTTAGGAATGTGGGTAGTTTTTCTAACTCCTACTTTGATCTAAGCCCTTCATTCTACAACCAACCACTCAATCTTGGCCCTCCATTTCACCTATTCTCTAGTACAAATACCCCCCCTCTCATGGCTATTTTCATATGCAAATTATATTTCCAAACTATAGTCTTGTTATTATAATAGTGTGAGTTATAAAAGATAGAGAGTTGTGTGGGTTTTGCTTGCTTGGAGTGGCCGGCTATCACCAAAAGGAAGCATTCGGTTGTGCTAGGAAGCATTCGGGTTGTGCTAGGAGGCTTGGAGCTTGTGCGTGCTTTTGGCTAGGAGGTGGTGCTTTTATTTGCAAGGTCTTGTTGCTTTGTGTTTCTCTCCATTCAAGGTGGGTAAAACATTTCATATTTCTAATATAGGAATCTATGCTAGTTGTAATTATCAACACTATGCATGAAAAATACTAATAAGAACACACTTAAATTGAAAAGTTAGTGTATGAATTGATTGAAATGATGTGATTAACTTGTGTGTGAAATTCTAGCATGAAATTTAATTGTATGTAGAATTCTCCATGATTATTAATTTGAATGAATGATGGTGGAATATTGCTAGCATGATGCATGAAAATCTCCAATTAGATCGCTTGTAAATTGTATGGTTGAAGCATGAAATTGATTAAGAAAAGAGTACACTTTAATTTGAAAAGAATGATTTTTCTTGAATGATTGAGTTGTAATTATGATAATTAATGAGTAGTAGTATATGTTGTGACATAGATTGACTAATGAAATTATTTTGTTGTCATTAAAGAAGAACCACTCAAAAATTAGTAGTTTTGAGTTTTGCCTATTCATGTGCTAAATAGACATTCATGTTGATATGGGTATGGATAAATCCAAAATATTGTGTTGTTGAATGAGAATTTATAGCAGTGAATTATCACAAGAAATTTGTGAATAAAAAGGGATTAGAGGACTAATTGATTATTCAATGTCGAAAATAAAAGATATGGTAGTCTTAATGAACAATTTATTAAATTGTGTGGAAAAAAATTATGTTTTTAGTACAAAAAATTATTTTATACTTGTTGTTATGAAGATTAAATAAAGATGATTTAATCTGGAATTTTCCAGTAGTTTTTATAAATGCAATATGAACCTAGACTAATTTGAACATCGAGTTGTTCTCTTAAACAGTATGAGTATGAAACATATGGATTTTGTTTGGGTATTGTGACAGCCCGAGCCACTAGCTCAGGCGGTCACTGACTGCGGTTTGCTTCTCTGGGTCGATTGGTTCGAACCCTGTGTTCACCACTTTTTTCACCAATTGAGTATAAATATATATAACCTTCGACCGAAGCATATATACTAAATTCGCTCCTTACTTACCGCTAGCACAGTTCGGCCATGTGGCGGGTGCTCTTGGCTCTCTTCCCGTTGTGCCTGGGTTCGATTCGTCCCCTCGGCACTTATAAAAAAATATTTTTTTTAAGAGTTCTAGATGTCCAAAAAATGTGAAAAAAATATGGTAATTCTCAGAAAAATATAAGGAATTTTATAGGAATGATTTGAGTATTATTTGAATGAATTTAACTACAGTTTGGAGTCAAAATGCACATATAGACAATGGTTTCATATAGATGATTAATATGAAACTATAACTTGAAAGAATAAGTGAATTGGCACATTAAGAGTTGATTTGGTAAAAAGAGATGTAGTTGTGTGGCATGATGCAAGTATTTTCTCACTTGTGAAATAATATGAAGTGTGTATATTATTTGGTAAGGAGAAATTATCATGATGTGACAATTGATAAGTATATGCAAATTTTGTGTAAAGATGGACTAGTGAACAAATGAGAAATCATGAATTGAAAGAGAATGTACATGTGAGTTTGAGAACTCGACATGGAAATTGTATAAATTGAAGATTGTGAAATGAAATTTGAAATTGAGTAGCTAAGTCTCCCCGACATCGAGAAATGAAATAAAGTGAAAGTAGACCAAGGTTGGTCAAGATGAAATGAATGAATAAGTCCGGTTGATGGAGAGGCTAACTCTAGAGATTAATTTTGTTCATGATTTTTAATAAACTAAGGACTAGTGCATAGTGAAGATGTGATGAAAGTAAGAGAAAAACATTGAGTATGAGGGCCCTGGGTAGCGGCGAGAGCGTATCCCAGGAATTCCCATGACGAGTCTGGGTGAGGATACTGTTCCAGAGTACCGTCCCAGTGGCGACGCTCGTGGGATGTTTGAAGACTACGGGTGGTGTCATGTTTTTGGTGAGAGCGTATCCCAGGAATTCCCATGATGCGTCTGGGTGAGGATACTACTCCAGAGTGCCTAAACATGAGTTCGTAGGTCAGATAACATCTAGGATACTTACCGTAATTACAGTAGTAGATTAAATCATAACGGGGGATTGAACCCTATAAAGATGAAGAACGAATAAGGGCTTGCCCTCGGACCTATGTAGTATGGGATGCATAGAATCCGAACAAGTGCGCATTAGTGTCATGTAACATAAATAAATGCATTAAGGATTAAGTGCACAATCACAATACGATATCAATAGGGTAGTCCCTTTAGTTTGAATGTGACAAGTTTGTGGTTGCTAAATACGAAAAGTTAAGTTATACTATTTCCGGCATAGAGAGGATGGTCGTGTATAATGTTCGTCGGTTGAATAAACTGACGTACCCACAGTCTGATATGCAGGTAAATGTTATGCTAAAGATTAAAGAGGATTGGATGCTTAAAGATTATATCAAGATGTTGTACTTGTATTAAATTGTTGTATTTTACTTCCGCTGTGCAAAAGAAAGATGTAATTTGATGTAATCTCTGATGTATGATGAAAAGTTTTAATTTCCTGTAAAATTGTACTAAAGAAAGTGAAAAGATCCTGTAGAACATCTCGAATTCAGTGTATTTGGGATTCGGGGCGTTATAGAGTGGTTTCAGAGCCACGCTTTCTACACTTTCACACTTGTACAAATTTATAGGGAACGACACCCTAGAAGTGGACATTAGAGTGTGTGTTTGAGTCTAGAGATTTAAATGTAAGTGACTTACATTTGTGTTGCTCTAAGATTTATGCTTCTTCCTCTCTATTCTAAGATGGCTGATCACTTCGACCCTGCTGGAGGCGACGACTGGCATATCATTGAGGAAGAGTACCATCCCGGACAGGCAGATTCTGAGGACGAGTACTACCCTGGGCAAGCAGATTCTGACGGTGAAGAATGGCCTGAATCCCGAGAGATCACCCCACCTCCGGATTCATCTGATGACTCTTCTTCTGACGAAGAAGAAGAACCAGTTCCAAGTGGTCTTGTGACTTCTCTTCAGAGGCAAGTGGAAACCCTAAAGGAGAGAGTTGGATTGTTGGAGGCTCAGCTGGAGAAACGGAAGGCCGACTATTCTGTTCTCAGTCATCGGATTTGGGAACTTGAGAAGAAAAAGAACCTAACTGATGTGCTGAAGGATGAGGTTGAGGAACTGCGGGAAGAACTTCGAGCAGCGAAGAGGACCCGTAGGAGTTAGAGTGTTGTGGCTTCTGTTTCTTTCATTCTGATGTCAAAAATGTTTTTAAATTCGAATGTATAAACTTTGGAATTCAATGAAATGGAAGTTGGTTTAAATTCTTGTCATATACTTCGAATTTGACGGTTCTTTTGCATCAGAATATTTCGAGAAGAGGAGCTAGGAATGGGGAAGGTTTGGATCTGGAGACTGAACTTGCAAGGGTCTACCAGACGCTTAATGCAGTGGCTCAGAATCAAGGAAGGGGGCCGGCGAATCCAGTGCCCGAAGCGATTAAGCTGGTGGAATCGTTCAAGAGAATGAAACCACCTGTATTCGAGGGAAAGTCAGACCCAGATGCGGCTGACAACTGGATCCGTCAAGTGGAGACGATCTTTGAGGTGTTGGAGACCCCTGAGGGTAGCAAGGTCAAGTTGGCGACTTTGCAGCTGGAGAAGGATGCGGCGGTTTGGTGGCAATCCATGAAGAGGACCATGGGAGGTCTGTTGCTTGGCTGGGAGGAATTTCTGGAAGAATTCCGCAGTCATTATTTCCCCTCCGACGTCCAGGAGAAGAAGGCGATGGAGTTTCTGTCGCTTCAGCAAGGCATCATGTCGGTGAGAGCGTATGAGACCAAGTTCACTCAGCTCTCCAGGTATGCTCCAGAACTGGTGATGGATGAGGCCAAGAAAGCTCGCAAGTTCGAGCATGGTCTGAGGCCTAGCTTGAGATCTCGTATGATACCCCTTGGTATCAGGCGATTCGATAAGCTGGTCAAGAGGGCGGCAGCGACGGAGGCGGATATGGAGCAGTTCCATGTTGTTCAGAACAGGAAGAATAACTGGCAGTCTGGTAAGAGGCCTACACATTCTGGGAGTTTCGGGGGGCAACCATCTACACAGAGGTTCAAACCGACAGGGGCGAACGCTATTGGTGTAGCTGGAGGACCTGGAAACAATGTGGTGAGACCTTCTGCGGTGACTTGCTACAACTGTGGTGAAACGGGGCATTACAAATCTCGTTGTCCCAAACTACAGAGTGGAAACAGCAACGCACCAACGCAGCAGGCTGGGAAGAGGCCGTACCAATCAGGGCGAGTATTTGCCTTGACAGAAGCTGATGCTGAGGAGGCAGATCAGGTCAACTCTGGTACGAGGGCTGGTGTTTAGAGTTTTTGTCATTTCTTTTCCCGTGTTTAGTGAGACTGTTATGTAATGGTGTGTATTATGTAATAGGCGAACTATATCTTAATGGAATGAAAGCTGTCATATTGTTTGATACTGGATCCTCTCATACTTTTGTGTCTCCAAAGTTTGCTAAAGTGTTGGGAGTTGAGCCGAAGATTTTTCCAGGCAAGATCTTAGCAGTAGCTACTCCGTCAGGGGAAACTTTAACCACTGATCGGTATTATGCTGATTGCGAGATTGTGATTGGGGATAGAATCTTTGGCATCGATCTGATCGAGCTGACTATCTTAGGAGTCGATGTTATCATTGGCATTGATTGGATGTCGGTGTACAGTGCAAGCATCGAGTGTAAGACCAAGACGGTGACAGTGAAGGCTCCAGGTGGACCTGAAGTCATGTTCCAAGGGAAGCAGAAATGTTTAAAGCTGGTGGCAACTATCCGCAAGGAAGAGACTCCTGTGGAAGTGCAAGGGATTCCTGTGGTTCGGGACTATCCGATTGTGTTCTTGGAATATTTTCCTGGGTTACCCCCGCATCGTGATGTAGAGTTCAGCATCACTGTTCAACCGGGAAGTGCACCCATTTCTAAGGCACCGTATAGGATGGCTCCAGTGGAACAGGATGAGGTGAAACGGCAGATTGAGGAACTGTTGGGAAAAGGCTTTATTCAACCTAGTGCGTCACCTTGGGGAGCACCAGTGCTTTTGGTAAAGAAGAAGGATGGATCGATGAGAATGTGTATCGATTACCGGGAGCTGAATAAGGTCACTGTTCAGAATAAGTATCTTATTCCTCGAATTGATAACTTGTTCGATCGTCTACAAGGAGCAGCTGTATTCTCCAAAATAGATCTTCGATCAGGATATCACCAAGTTTGAGTGAAAGCTGAAGATGTGCACAAAACTGCATTTAGAACTCAGCATGGGCATTACGAATTCTTAGTTATGCCATTCGGAGTGACGAATGCACCCGCAATCTTCATGGACTTGATGAACAGAGTTCTGAGGCCGTTTATTGATTCTTTCGTCGTGGTGTTTATCGACGATATTCTCGTGTACTCCAAGTCGGAGGAGGAGCACACCGAGCATCTGGCAGCAGTATTGCAGAAGTTGGAAGAGCAGCAGTTGTATGCCAAGTTATCCAAGTGTGATTTCTGGAAATCTGAAGTGGCATTCCTAAGTCACATCCTTTCTAAGGAGGGAGTGGCAACTGACCCTCAGAAGATAGAGGTAGTGAGAGATTGGGATAGGCCTACTACAGTGAAGGAAGTCAGAAGTTTTCTTGGGATGACTGGATACTACAGGAGATTCATTCAAGGTTATGCTCAGATAGCTGTACCGCTTACTGGACTGACCAAGAAGAATGTGAGCTTCAAGTGGACCGAGCAATATGAGGCGAGTTTTCAGGAGTTGAAAGATAGGCTGACTACTGCACCTATTTTGGCTTTGCCTAGAGCTGGTGTTGAGTATGATGTTTATAGCGATACTTCACATCGGGGGCTTGGTTGTGTCTTAATGCAAGAGGGAAGAGTAATCGCTTATGGGTCTAGGCAACTACGACCGCATGAGAAAAATTACCCGACTCATGACCTAGAGTTGGCGGCGATTATCTTTGCCCTGAAGCAATGGAGGCACTACGTGTACGGTGGGAAGTTGAATATGTACACGGACCACAAGAGCTTGAAGTATATATATCAGCAGAGGAATCTCAATCTGAGGCAGCGGAGATGGTTGGAAGTGCTCGAGGATATGCGACCTGAGATCAAGTATCATCCTGGAAAGGCTAATGTTGTGGCTGATGCACTTAGTCGCAAGAGCAGTTTGGCCAGTTTGATTACAACTCAGAGGCATCTGATTGAGGAGTTGGACCGAGCAGGTATTGAGGTTGTCTTGCAAGGATTGGGAGCATCTTTGGCTCAGATGAGGCTTCAGCCTACTCTGAATACAAGGATCATTGCAAGTCAGGAGGTTGATGCTGATATTTTGGAGATGAAGGAGCAGGTTGGTGCTGGCAGGTTGCCCGGATTTCAAACCAGGGATGGAGTACTGTGGTTCGGAGATAGGCTGTGCGTTCCAAATCAGGCGGACCTGAAAGAGAGTATTCTTCAGGAGGCGCATGCTACTCTTTTGTCGGTACATCCTGGGAGTACTAAGATGTACAAGGACATCAAACAGCATTTCTGGTGGTCAGGTTTGAAGCGGAATGTGGCTGAATTTGTCGCGAAGTGTGAGGTTTGTCAGCAAGTCAAAGCCGAAAATCAGAGACCCGGAGGTCTATTACAGCCGTTACCTATTCCGGAATGGAAGTGGGATAACATCAGTATGGATTTCATCACGGGATTGCCTAAGAGTTCTAAAGGCAATGATGCTATTTGGGTTATAGTCGATCGACTTACCAAGTCCGCTCACTTTTTGGCGATGAAACTCACTGCTTCGATGGACAAGTTGGCTGAGATGTATGTTGGTGAGATTGTCCGACTTCATGGCGTTCCTTCGACCATTGTGTCTGATCGAGATGCGCGGTTTACTTCGCATTTCTGAAGGAGTCTTCAGACAGCCTTGGGTACCAAGACAGATTTCAGCACTGCTTTTCATCCGCAAACCGATGGGCAGACCGAGAGAGTCAATCGTATTCTTGAGGATATGCTTCGGTGTTGTATACTAGACTTTGGAGGCAGTTGGGAAAGGCATTTACCTTTGGTGGAGTTTGCCTATAACAACAGTTTTCAGGCTAGCATTGGGATGGCGCCGTACGAAGCTCTGTATGGCAGGAAGTGCAGGACTCCTGTTTGTTGGTATGAAGTTGGGGAGCGTCAGTTGTTTGGTCCTGAGCTTGTGCAGCTAACTTCTGAGAAGATTGATCTGATCAGGAAAAGGTTGGTGGAAGCTCAGAGCAGGCAGAAAAGCTATGCAGACAACCGGAGAAGGGACCTTGAGTTTGAGGTTGGTGACTTCGTCTTTCTGAAGGTATCGCCCAGTAAAGGTGTGGTTCGTTTTGGCAAAGGCGGGAAGTTAGCCCCAAGGTTTATAGGCCCGTACAAGATATTGAAAAGGATCGGGAAAACTGCTTACCGGCTTGAATTACCGGAGGAGTTGTCTCAGGTGCACAATGTCTTTCATGTGTCTATGCTGAGAGGTTATATTCCAGACCCGAGTCATCATTTGCCTGAAGTGCCGGAAGGTTTGCAGTTAGACCTGAATTACATCGAGTCTCCTATTGAGATTGTTGATCGTCGAGAGAAAGTCTTGAGGAATAAGACGATACCGATGGTCAAGGTAGTCTGGAGAAACCACCTAGTTGAAGAGGCTACTTGGGAATCTGAGGAGAGGATGTTGAAGGACTATCCTGAGCTTTTTGCTTGATTGTATTTTTTTTGTCCCTTTTTGTTCTTGCTTGTTGTGTGTATTGTATTTTGTTTCTCGCTCTTGATTGTAGTTCCGAGGACGGAACTATTCTAAGGAGGGAGTGCTGTAATACCCTGATTTTTCAATTAATGGAAAATTATTTATTTTTGCACGTAGTGTGCACGTGCAATATTTTGGGTTGAATTATTTTTATAATGAGGTGTATAAATATTTAATTAAGTATTCTCAAATTATTTTGTACAAAAAGCCTTTCTTTAAAGCCTTATTTTAATTTAATAAAAAGACCTTTTTCTTAAAAGCCCAAATGTATTTTATTTTATTTATTTTTATAAACTATTTTGGCCCAAAAAGAAAGCCCATGAATTAATCTATTTTATTTAAACTTGTCATGTAGAAGACTTTTCTTAAACTAATTTATTTTTATAAAAAATTAAAATGTACAAATTTTGGCCTAGTTGCATGCACGTGCACTACACGTACACGTGCTACGCACACCCTAGATGAGGCCGGGATTCATTCTTTTTGGAGGGATTTTCAAAATTGATCATGGTGATCATGGTGGTAGTTTTAGGAATGTGGGTAGTTTTTCTAACTCCTACTTTGATCTAAGCCCTTCATTCTACAACCAACCACTCAATCTTGGCCCTCCATTTCACCTATTCTCTAGTACAAATACCCCCCCTCTCATGGCTATTTTCATATGCAAATTATATTTCCAAACTATAGTCTTGTTATTATAATAGTGTGAGTTATAAAAGATAGAGAGTTGTGTGGGTTTTGCTTGCTTGGAGTGGCCGGCTATCACCAAAAGGAAGCATTCGGTTGTGCTAGGAAGCATTCGGGTTGTGCTAGGAGGCTTGGAGCTTGTGCGTGCTTTTGGCTAGGAGGTGGTGCTTTTATTTGCAAGGTCTTGTTGCTTTGTGTTTCTCTCCATTCAAGGTGGGTAAAACATTTCATATTTCTAATATAGGAATCTATGCTAGTTGTAATTATCAACACTATGCATGAAAAATACTAATAAGAACACACTTAAATTGAAAAGTTAGTGTATGAATTGATTGAAATGATGTGATTAACTTGTGTGTGAAATTCTAGCATGAAATTTAATTGTATGTAGAATTCTCCATGATTATTAATTTGAATGAATGATGGTGGAATATTGCTAGCATGATGCATGAAAATCTCCAATTAGATCGCTTGTAAATTGTATGGTTGAAGCATGAAATTGATTAAGAAAAGAGTACACTTTAATTTGAAAAGAATGATTTTTCTTGAATGATTGAGTTGTAATTATGATAATTAATGAGTAGTAGTATATGTTGTGACATAGATTGACTAATGAAATTATTTTGTTGTCATTAAAGAAGAACCACTCAAAAATTAGTAGTTTTGAGTTTTGCCTATTCATGTGCTAAATAGACATTCATGTTGATATGGGTATGGATAAATCCAAAATATTGTGTTGTTGAATGAGAATTTATAGCAGTGAATTATCACAAGAAATTTGTGAATAAAAAGGGATTAGAGGACTAATTGATTATTCAATGTCGAAAATAAAAGATATGGTAGTCTTAATGAACAATTTATTAAATTGTGTGGAAAAAAATTATGTTTTTAGTACAAAAAATTATTTTATACTTGTTGTTATGAAGATTAAATAAAGATGATTTAATCTGGAATTTTCCAGTAGTTTTTATAAATGCAATATGAACCTAGACTAATTTGAACATCGAGTTGTTCTCTTAAACAGTATGAGTATGAAACATATGGATTTTGTTTGGGTATTGTGACAGCCCGAGCCACTAGCTCAGGCGGTCACTGACTGCGGTTTGCTTCTCTGGGTCGATTGGTTCGAACCCTGTGTTCACCACTTTTTTCACCAATTGAGTATAAATATATATAACCTTCGACCGAAGCATATATACTAAATTCGCTCCTTACTTACCGCTAGCACAGTTCGGCCATGTGGCGGGTGCTCTTGGCTCTCTTCCCGTTGTGCCTGGGTTCGATTCGTCCCCTCGGCACTTATAAAAAAATATTTTTTTTGAGAGTTCTAGATGTCCAAAAAATGTGAAAAAAATATGGTAATTCTCAGAAAAATATAAGGAATTTTATAGGAATGATTTGAGTATTATTTGAATGAATTTAACTACAGTTTGGAGTCAAAATGCATATATAGACAATGGTTTCATATAGATGATTAATATGAAACTATAACTTGAAAGAATAAGTGAATTGGCACATTAAGAGTTGATTTGGTAAAAAGAGATGTAGTTGTGTGGCATGATGCAAGTATTTTCTCACTTGTGAAATAATATGAAGTGTGTATATTATTTGGTAAGGAGAAATTATCATGATGTGACAATTGATAAGTATATGCAAATTTTGTGTAAAGATGGACTAGTGAACAAATGAGAAATCATGAATTGAAAGAGAATGTACATGTGAGTTTGAGAACTCGACATGGAAATTGTATAAATTGAAGATTGTGAAATGAAATTTGAAATAGAGTAGCTAAGTCTCCCCGGCATCGAGAAATGAAATAAAGTGAAAGTAGACCAAGGTTGGTCAAGATGAAATGAATGAATAAGTCCGGTTGATGGAGAGGCTAACTCTAGAGATTAATTTTGTTCATGATTTTTAATAAACTAAGGACTAGTGCATAGTGAAGATGTGATGAAAGTAAGAGAAAAACATTGAGTATGAGGGCCCTGGGTAGCGGCGAGAGCGTATCCCAGGAATTCCCATGACGAGTCTGGGTGAGGATACTGTTCCAGAGTACCGTCCCAGTGGCGACGCTCGTGGGATGTTTGAAGACTACGGGTGGTGTCATGTTTTTGGTGAGAGCGTATCCCAGGAATTCCCATGATGCGTCTGGGTGAGGATACTACTCCAGAGTGCCTAAACATGAGTTCGTAGGTCAGATAACATCTAGGATACTTACCGTAATTACAGTAGTAGATTAAATCATAACGGGGGATTGAACCCTATAAAGATGAAGAACGAATAAGGGCTTGCCCTCGGACCTATGTAGTATGGGATGCATAGAATCCGAACAAGTGCGCATTAGTGTCATGTAACATAAATAAATGCATTAAGGATTAAGTGCACAATCACAACACGACATCAATAGGGTAGTCCCTTTAGTTTGAATGTGACAAGTTTGTGGTTGCTAAATATGAAAAGTTAAGTTATACTATTTCCGGCATAGAGAGGATGGCCGTGTATAATGTTCGTCGGTTGAATAAACTGACGCACCCACAGTCTGATATGCAGGTAAATGTTATGCTAAAGATTAAAGAGGATTGGATGCTTAAAGATTATATCAAGATGTTGTACTTGTATTAAATTGTTGTATTTTACTTCCGCTGTGCAAAAGAAAGATGTAATTTGATGTAATCTCTGATGTATGATGAAAAGTTTTAATTTCCTGTAAAATTGTACTAAGGAAAGTGAAAAGATCCTGTAGAACATCTCGAATTCAGTGTATTTGGGATTCGGGACGTTACATAAACGCCGGTGAAAGTTTCACCGGCATAAAAAAACGCCGGTAAAGACGTCAAAAAGCGCCGGGAAATCTACTTTTTTTTGTAGTGAATTCATGAATATCATATGGTAATTCTGCTTGGTGCTTCTGCTCAGTAGCAGAAATGATCAAATACAAAATAAACCCTCTATGAGTTTGTAATGCCATTTTATTCACTTATTTATCACCAATGAACTGAGTAGAGCTAGGTTTTAAACATAATAAATTCCAATCTCTACCCCTGTGGTTGAACTTCAATTGTTTATTAATCATATTCACAATTACTTCCTTCACCTGCTTCATCCACTTAGCTCCTAGTACCACATTATGACCCCCAATTAGAAAAACTAAGAAGTCATCCACAAATTTGTAACCCTGGCAATCAATTTCAACTCCCGAACACAACCCACTGCCTTCCACTTCACTGCCACCAGCTACCCTGACATTGAACTGTTGCTTGATAGATAATTACAACCATGATTTCTCAACAACATAAAGATCAATGTATTTGCGAGTTGCGCCATTATCCAACAAAATGTGCATCGATTGATTATTTAGCTCTCCTTTAATGATCAAACACTCTGTATTTGTGCTAATATTTAATGCAGCATAGCTCTCTTGATTGCAGGTTTCCTTGGCAGGACTATCAATAGCCAATAGTTGATTTAAATCTTCTTCTTCTTGGATACTAAACAAATACCAATTCCCCTCAAGCACATGTAAACCTTAGTCTTACATATATGGCCAAGTATAAATTTTTCATCACAATGAAAGCACAAATTTTTCTTTCTCCTTTCCCAAATTTCTTTAGGGAATAACTTCTTCAAAATAGGGCCAACTATCGAAGGGGACTTAGGTATAAGTTGTTCATTGGAAGGTTGATTAAAAGAATTCTTGAAATAAGGTTTAATTGCACCCCTGTTTACACCCCTCAAAACCTCATTCTTCTTCTCATACTTAAGAGCAACCTTAAAAGCATCACTCAAAGACTGAGGCTCCGACATTAAAACATCATGTTGAATTTTAGCTTTAAGTCCACTGATAAACTGCTGAACTAAGTAGGACTCACTTACTGTCATGCCCCGCTTCCCAAAAGAGAATACGGAATACGGATATGTGACTAAGCCCAGCAAATGATTTTCATCAACCATAAGCTGTTCAAGAATCTTTACAACATTTCACAAGAATAATCAGAATCGGAAGCAAAAGAATCAACCAAGCATGCACATATGAACCAAAATACCAACAAGAATACTTGAAACCAAAATATATTAATCTCAAATAACCCAGATCCGAATAAGTTAAAATCCTGGGTCACATTGCCCAAATACAAAAATAAATCCAAGTATCAAATACAATTGTTCAAGCAATAACAGGAAATAATAATTGATATGGCTAAAATTGGGGTTAAATCGGGACCGTCCAGATCGAGCACGAATTCTGAAGCACGGGGGTAAAAAGGTAATTTCACATACAGATGGATCCAAAACGGGTATTGGGCCTCCTTATCACAGAACCAACCACCCGCGAATAGATCCACTTCAATTGGGTACGGGTCCCGACCCGATACAAGCCCAATCCACCAAGAAGAGAATCAGGCCACTGATTTGGTCAAATCAATAAACCTGATTAGCTCTCACCAGGGAATCAAGGCCTAACTTCCCAAAACAGAATAGGAGGATTTTTCTCCTATTTGTTAGGCAGGAAATTAGGCCCCAAATCGTTCCAAAGGCGACTATAAATACAACCCCTCTACCACCGAGACCAGGTTAATCACTTCTCCACCATTTTAAGCTCTTTCCTAATCTTTAGCTGATTACTGACAAGAGCGTCGGAGGGTGCATCGCCGGAATCAACCCCGGTGTTTCGCACTTCTTTGCAGGTAGCGGCGGGAGCAAGTAGGCTGAGTAAGCTGTTCAGGTTTTCCTCGGATCCACAAATTCTATCTGTTTACCCCCACACCGAAATCAGCGGTAACAGATTGGCGCCGTCTGTGGGAAAACCACACGAACAGTCTCAGTCCATTCTCCGCCGTCCTCTGCAGCCATGCCACCGAAGAAGAATAGATCCAGAGGGTCGAACCGTGGGGGCAACCCCACCGACCCGGCGAATGAAGCTCCGGTCAACCCTCTCCTTCAGTCCAACCTCCCTCCGCTGACCCAGCAGGTCCCGCCTCCTCCTCCTCCTCAGCAGCAGCCCAACAACGGTCCGTCCGGTCCTAATGGTCGGAAGGAAAAGCAGCCTGCCAATCCGTGCCACGTCTCGGTCCACAACGGATCCTCGGACTCGATGGCTTCCCATCACCCCGACCTCCGTATCACACTCCAAAACCGCCATAAGGACGACGACCTCCGTACTCATCTTGACGAGAGGCGGGCCCGAGAGGGAGCCTCCCGCCAGCGTCAAGGTGAGCGGTCGCCGCGCCGTCGGGACGGCAGAAGGTCCCCGGAGCGCAGAGGCCGAGCGGCGTCCCCTGAGCGCCGAAGGAGAAGGTCCCGGTCCCCCAGGGATCGGCGTCATCCGAGGGACCGAGACATGCCCATCAGCCGAGCCGAGTTCCTTCAGTTTCAAGAGACCGTTCTGCAGGCCCTCGACCTCCGACAGAACGCCCAGAATGCTCGGCGGGTTCCGACGCCACCCAGGGGTCCCAGTCCACAGCGCCGAACCCGGAGTCCTTCACCGGCTCCCAGCCGACAGCAGCGGCAACAGAGCCCTCGACGATCCCAGGAGTACCGGCGTCGCAGTCCGCGCTCCCCTTCCTATGAAGAGGAGTCCGGGGGATCATACGACTACCAGCGGAGGGACGACGCGCTCATCCGCCGTATCCATGAGGTGGAGAGGTGCATCGGCCGTATGGACAGGGAAGAAGAGTCCCGAGCCGGAACCTTCCGTCCTAGCCGACCTCCCTTCTCAAGGTCGATCATGGAGGCCCACATTCCGAGGAGTTTCAAACCACCACAGTTTGAAACATACTCAGGGGAATCCGATCCGGTCGACCACGTCGAAAGCTTCAAGACACTGATGCTTATCCACCAAGCTTCCGACGCAGTGCTATGCAGGACCTTCCCCGCCACCCTCAGGGGGTCGGCTCGGGAATGGTATTCTAGACTCGACCCCTCATCCATCTTCTCGTTCGAACAGTTCGAGACGCTATTCATCACTCACTTCGTGAGTAGCCGGCGAGCCGAGAAGAAGAGTCTTTCCTTACTGAACCTGCGGCAGGAGAAAGAAGAAAAGCTGCGGGACTATGTGAAAAGGTTTACCGCAGAAGTCCGGTCCATAGCTTCCTTGGACCAGTCCGTGGCTACCGTGGCGTTCCAGTCGAACGTCCATAACGCCAACCTCCGATCATCCCTCGCCAAGAAGCCTCCGTATGACTTCGCCGACCTCCTCCTGAGGTGCGAGAAGTACATCCGAGCGGAAGAGGCCGAAGCCCTTCCCAGCTTTGGAGGGCCCTCCGCAGGATCGAAAAGGAAGGCGACGGGGGAGGAAGGGTCGAAAAAAGCTCAGAAGGACATGGGCGGCCAACGTCGCCCTCCCCCCAGGTTCGAGAAATTCACGCCCCTCACAACTAATGTCTCCACTATCCTCATGGAGGTAGAGAAGGAGGGGGTCCTCCCTCCAGCCCCAAGGATGCACAAACCGGCGAAGAGGAGGGACAAAGACAAGTGGTGTCGGTACCACCGAGACCACGGGCACGAGACGAATGACTGTCGGGCTTTGAGAGATGAGATCGAAGCCCTCATCCGAAGGGGGCAGTTGGCAAAGTTCGTGAAGGCTAACGATCGGACAGATCGGAACTCTCCTCCCCCTCGGGGGGCTAACAAGCGCTCTGAGCGGCGCGAAGTAACACCTGAGTTCGAAGAAGAAAGGGTTCTGCATATGATCCACGGGGGCCCCATGGGCGGCTCCTCTAATACGTCTCGGAAAGCCTTCGTCCGAGAGGTGAACTCGGTCCACAGTGCTCCTCCTCCCAAGGGCTTCGGTGTGCCCGTGTCCTTCTCCGACGCCGATCTCGAAGGAGTCCGAACCCCTCACTGTGATGCCCTCGTCATCGACCTCCGCATGGCCAACTTCAAGGTGCAGAGGATTTTGGTTGACAACAGGAGTTCGGTCAACATCCTATTCCTCTCGGCCTTCCAGGGCCTCCAGCTGTCCCGAGACCGTCTCAAGCCAGCCGGATACACTCTACACGGGTTCACGGGGGTCCCGGTAACCGTCGAAGGGGTGATAACCCTAGACGTTACTGCGGGAAGCACCCCTACTACCCGGACGGAGCCGATGGACTTCATGGTCGTCGACGTCCCGGCAGCATATAATGTCATCCTAGGCCGCCCCGGCCTAGCCGCTCTTGAGGCTGTCCCCTCGGCATACCACTTGAAGATGAAGTTCCCCACTCGTTCGGGGGTAGGGGAAGTCAGGGGAAGCCAGGAAACAGCTCGGAAGTGCTACATGACTTCCACCGGGGGACCAGTGCTCTCGCTCGAGACACTCGAGATTCCCGAGCCGAAGGCTCGCACAACGTCCGAGCCAGCGGACGAGTTAGAAGAAGTACTCTTCTCCGACGAGGATCCGAGCTGAAAATTCCTCGTCAGCAAGTCCTTGCCGACCGTGCTATTCTCCGACCTGGTGAGGTGCATCCGGGATAACCGCGACCTATTTGCTTGGTCGGCCGCGGATATGCCCGGCATCTCCGAAGACTTGCTCGTCCACCGCCTAAGCGTCGAACCGGAGTGCAAACCGGTTCAGCAGAAGAGGCGAAAGTTCGCTCCTGAGCGACAGCAGGCAATCAAGGAGGAAGTGGATAAGCTGCTGAAGGCCAAGTTCATCCAGGAGGTGAATTATCCCGAGTGGCTGTCGAATGTTGTAATGGTCAAGAAGTCCAATGGCTCGTGGAGGATATGCATCGACTTCACCGACCTCAACAAAGCGTGTCCGAAGGATCCCTTCCCTCTCCTGAACATCGACACCCTAATCGACGCCACCTCGGGCCATGAGCTCCTCAGCTTCATGGATGCCTTCTCGGGCTACAACCAAATCCGGATGTTCCCTCCGGACATCCCGAAGACCTCCTTCGTCACCGACCAAGGCCTCTACTGCTACCGAGTAATGCCGTTCGGTTTGAAGAACGCGGGCGCCACCTACCAGCGCCTCGTCAACAAGGTCTTTCAGCATCAGATCGGCCGAAACATGGAGGTGTACGTTGATGACATGCTCGTCAAGAGCATCCGCGACACCGACCATGTAGCCGACCTCCAAGAGGCTTTCGGCGTGTTGAGGAAGTACAACATGCGGCTAAACCCGAACAAGTGTGCGTTCGGAGTCTCCTCTGGCAAGTTCCTCGGTTTCATGGTGAGCCAGCGGGGGATTGAAGCTAACCCCGAAAAGATCAAAGCCATATTTGACATGGCCCCGCCTCGGAACGTCAAAGAGGTGCAGAAGCTCACCGGTCGGCTCGCAGCCATTGGTCGGTTCCTCTCCAAGTCAGGGGAAAAGTGCCTTCCCTTCTTCAAAGCACTCCGAGGCGCTAAGGGATTTGAATGGGGCGAGGCACAGCAAGCATCGTTCGACCAGCTGAAAGCCTATCTGGTGAACCCCCCTCTGCTCAGTAAGCCGATCCCAGGCGAGCCTCTCTTCCTCTACTTGGCAGCCTCCGAGCAGTCCCTGAGCGCTGTCCTGGTCAGAGAAGAGGATCGGACCCAGAGGCCTATTTACTACGTGAGCAAGGTACTTCGGGATGCCGAGCTCCGTTATCCGAGGATAGAAAAGATAGCCTACGCCCTCGTCATGGCAGCAAGGAAGCTTCGGCCCTACTTCCAATCTCATTCAGTCATCGTCCTCACCGATCAACCGCTAAAGCAGATCCTCCACAAGCCAGAGACCTCGGGTCGGCTGATGAAATGGTCCGTAGAGCTGAGTCAGCACGACATCACTTATCAGCCTCGGACGGCAATTAAGGCTCAGGCTCTCGCCGACTTCATCGTAGAGACCACCATCCCTAAGGTCGGCCACGTCCCAAATGGGCCCCCCATTTGGACAGTCTTCGTGGACGGGTCCTCTTGCAGTGAAGGAAGCGGCGCCGGGATTATCTTAAACGGCCCTGACAACTTCGTCTTGCAGTATGCGATCCGCCTGAACTTCAAGGCTTCGAACAACGAGGCGGAATACGAGGCCCTCATAGCTGGCCTCGGACTCGCACGAAGTGCTGGGGCGCAGCGCCTTCGGGTTCACAGTGACTCCCAACTAGTTGTGAATCAGGTCTTGGGCGAGTACGAGGCCCGGGATGAGCGAATGGCTAAGTACCTCGCCAAGGTCCGGGGTCTGATGGGTCGGTTCGAAGAAGCCATCATCCAGCGCGTCCCTCGGGAGGAGAACTCACAGGCCGATGCTCTCTCCAAATTGGCTTCGTCTTCTCTACAGGGTCTTGAACAGACCGTGCTGATCGAAGTCCTCTCCAAGCCGAGCATCGAAGACGAGACGCCTAGCTCGATGGAGACATTGCCGGTCGCGCTGCAGGACAATTGGATGAAACCACTGGTGGAATTCTTAAGGGATGGAGTTCTGCCTCAAGATCCCAAAGAAGCATGCCGAGTTAGAACCCGAGCCGAGCGCTATGTCTTAATCGAGGGCATCCTATACAAGCGCTCCTTCTCCCAAATAGACGGCCGACCATATCTACGATGCCTCTCTCCGGATCAGGCCGAATATGCCCTACAGGAGCTTCATGAAGGGATCGGCGGGGCACACTCGGGATTTAGGTCCCTGGCCCGAAAAGCTCTGAATTATGGGTACTTCTGGCCGACGCTTCTCCAAGACGCCGAGCGACATGTTCGGCAGTGCGGCTCCTGCCAGAGACACTCCAGCATCCGACGCCTCCCTCAAGCCAACCTCACCTCCCTATCGAGCCCTATCCCCTTCGCGATGTGGGGAATGGACTTGATAGGGCCTTTCCCTCCAGCTCCGGGTCAGCTCAAGTTTTTAGTCGTAGCTATCGACTACTTCTCGAAGTGGGTCGAGGCCGAGCCCCTCGCCACGATAACCGAGAACAAAGTGGTGCAGTTCTTCTGGAAGAACATTATATGCAGATTCGGCGTCCCGCGCGTCCTCGTGACAGATAATGGGACCCAGTTCACTGGCTTAGCATTCCGAACCCTGTGCGATGACCTCGTCATTCAACAGCGTTTCTCGTCCGTCTCGCACCCCCAGTCGAACGGACAAGCCGAGAACGCTAATAACCAGATCCTTGCGGGGATCAAGAAGAGGTTGGACAAGTGCTCCAAAGGACAGTGGGTCGACCAACTCCCTAATGTGTTGTGGAACTACCGCACAAGCAAGCGGACGCCCACTGGAGAGTTCCCTTTCAGCCTTACTTATGGGGCCGAGGCCGTAATACCCCTCGAGGTCGGAATTCCTTCCCCCCGGCTCATCGCCTATGACGAAGCGCAGAATGCCAAGGAACTCAGAGGAAACTTGGACCTGATAGATGAACTGAGGGAAAGGGCATCGATTCGGCAGCAGAATTACAGAAAGAGAGTCGAGCTAGCCTACAACAAGAAAGTCCGACCCGCCAACCTTGAGCAAGGAGACCTGGTGTTGAGAAAGCTAGCCATATCCCTCCCCAGTCAGAAGGGCAAGCTAGCTCCGAATTGGGAAGGGCCGTACCGGGTCACAAAAGTTGTTCGGCCTGGGGCATATCGACTCGAGGACATGGATGGTAGAGAGCTCCCGAGGACCTGGAATGCCGATCACCTCCTGAAATACCAAGAGAGCGCCCCGGCGCCTCTCTAAGTAATCCGAGGTGTCGCGCCATTCCTCTCCTTTAACTTGTAACCTGTTCCATGAATTCTTCTATGTAAAACGGTTCGCCGTCAAATATCAAATAAAGAAAGTTCCATTTTGTTTTTGAATTTGCCTGTTTCTTTTCTCCCCTCTTACTATACCGATGGTTCGGAGTCCAACACTCGGCTCGACTTTACCTCCTCGGTCCGTCTCCAGACGAACCAGGGGTAGATCGCCGTTCGGAATTGCTCCCACAGCCGTTGAACTATACCGATGGTTCGGAGTCCAACACTCGGCTCGACTTTACTTCCTCGGCTCGTCTCCGGACGAACCAGGGGTAGATCGCCATTCGGAATTGCTCCCACAGCCGTTGAACTATACCGATGGTTCGGAGTCCAACACTCGGCTTGACTTTACTTCCTCGGCTCGTCTCCGGATGAACCAGGGGTAGATCGCCGTTCGGAATTGCTCCCACAGCCGTTGAACTATACCGATGGTTCGGAGTCCAACACTCAGCTCGACTTTACTTCCTCGGCTCGTCTCCGGACGAACCAGGGGTAGATCGCCGTTCGGAATTGCTCCCACAGCCGTTGAACTATACCGATGGTTCGGAGTCCAACACTCGGCTCGACTTTACTTCCTCGGCTCGTCTCCGGACGAACCAGGGGTAGATCGCCGTTCGGAATTGCTCCCACAGCCGTTGGACTATACCTAAGGTCCGGAACACGTATCCCGACCACTCTTGACTGTCAGCCGAGGTCCGAAGGTAAACACATTCGGTCGGCGTCCGAGCAAGTGCCTTCCCGAGCTGGTAAACGGGGAAAACACACTTCCCCCTCAACTTTCGTGCGTGATCTCGATCAGACGGCTCAAATCGTGCCACTCGCGCAAAACGACAAGATAACATTTTCTTGGAAAACGAGCCGCCTCGAGATTCGCGCTTACATTCAACGGCTCAGATCTCGCCACGTCAAAACAGCACTCTCGAGAACGTCGCCGTGTCAGACCCACTAAGCGACAAATCGCCGCACCCCTGGGGATCCATTCGGCTAAATAGACACGCTCAGCTCAGATAGTTCGGCACGGCCAATACAGTTATAAACAAAGACAGACGTACAAAACAACGAAAGGGAATTTTATTAAATGTCGGCGTACAGTACAAGATAGACCATTACAAAAGTGTCGGCAAACAAAACATACAACCCCCGACCAACTACACTTGTCTTTCATAAAAATGCATCCTCTCCATCTTGTTTGCCCTCCTCGGCAGACGGTTCCTCCGCCTCTCCTCGAAGCTTCGCCATTTCCGCCCGCAGGTGTCCCATCTCCGAGAGCAAGTCGTTCCGTTCGGTAATAAGTTTCGACTGAATGTGCCGAATACTTTTGACCCGAAGAGCATTGCTGAATGCGGTCTGCGAGTCCTCGTCCTCCCCTACGGGGCTCAGCTCGACGATCTTGTTCTCCAAGCGTTGTGTTTCGGCCTCCCGGAGACTGAGGACCAACGAAAGGTGACTCCACTCGCCCTCGGCTCGGCGTAGCTTCAGATCGACACTCCTGGGGCTCAGAACCACCGTCCCAGAGGTCGCCTCGGATGCGGAGTCATCATTCGGACGCCCGGAGTCCGATCCATGGATCGCCGCGACAAGCTGGAAAATAGGAAAAACGAACAACGCAGTTTCAATACAATGCCGAAGACAAACACTTGAGAGTTTTTCAAAATTTTTATGCATTCAGACATAATAGTGTTACAGACGGTCGACCAACCCTACAACTAGGTTATTACAACGGCCAACAGAAATGAAAAGTGACATAATCAAGTCCTCTTCGGAAGGGGAATGCTTCGGTTTAGGGAAACGCGAGGACGATGAGGCCGACCCTCTAAGCTCGACCCTAAACCAACGAAGCGCGACCCCCCTTCACTGCTAGTCCTAACAGCCGTGCCGACCGATGCCCCGCTCGACGAGACAACCGCGCTGCTCTGAGCATCAGCCGGGCTCCGCCTGGTCGTTAGCGGGCGCGTCGCGAGTTCATAAAACGTGATCCCCCTCTCACTTTCCTCGCGAGTGCACGACGTGCTGCGGACATTAGCCCTCTCCGGCGCAGGCTTGAGCGACGCGATCTCCTCCTCCAGTTCGATAATCCGATCCCTCAAGACAACGTCCTTCGCCAATTTCTTCGATCGAGGGGCCTTCAACGAGCCCGAGGCATTGGAACTATCAGTTGCAAGCCGCCGATAGTGGGTGACCTCAATCCCCCTATCTATTGTGATCCTTCTGAGCATGTCGACTTCGGCCAATAGTTTCTTACGCTCGGCTAAAGCCCCCTCCAGCTCGGAGGCCATCTTCTCCCTTTCCGCCGAACACTCCCTCTCCGATAGCTCCAAGTATTGTACCTCGGCCAAAAGATCGTCGTTCTTCTGCTCGGCGGCTTTAAGCTCCCCACGAAGCCGCTCAATTTCCCCTTCGGAACCAGGACCCTGGGAGCGCTTCCGGAGTTGATGCAGCTCGCGACAGTTCCTCCTCAGAACTGCCCTGACCTCCTCCGCCTGGCCGAGCAGGAGAAACCGCTTCTGCCGGCTGTCCGAAAGTTCACGTTTCAGATTGGCCAATTCCTTCTGAAGGAAGACCAGCTCCGTGACCGGACCAAACACCACCTGAAAAGCGGAAATAAATCCGAGGCCCAACAGTTGGAGAAATTTACGCCCAAAACGCCCAAAACGCACACTAAGTCCGAGGCTCAACACTTGGACAAATTTTTGGCCAAACAAAATACTTCATTCAAAACAAAAGCGGTGGCCAGTCCGCAATAAGGCTTACAAAAAGAAAACAAAACCAAAAAGACTGAAAAGTAGGGAGACAACCGAGTCAGGGGTCGACCTTTTTGCCGCTCGGATCCGTCGACCCCTCTGCCTTGTCCTCGCCATCACCCTCGCCCCCGCCTTCGCTCCAGCTCTCCTCCTCGGAGAGTTTTTCCTCCTCGCCCTCGGCTTCGGTCTCCCCATCACCTTCGGCGGGTTCCGTCTCTCCGTCGGGACCGAGTAGACCCTCGGTGATCCCTTCTTCCCCCTCCACGGGCTCGTAAAAGTCGTAGGAGGACGAGTCGAAGCCCGGGTTCTTCGCGACTACGTGGGACAGGGCACGGCCGTAGGCGTCCAGCATATTCTGGATCATGTGCTGCGTGGCCTCCTCCTGCACGGCCTTCTTCACCTTCTTCACCTTCCTCAGGTGGTTGGCCTTGATCCTCTCGGCTCTCTTCCGAGCAGTCTCCCCTTCCGACCGAGCCTTGGCCAGCTCATCCTTCAGCTCGGTAACCTCCTTCTCTGCTCCCGACCGAGCGCTGGCCAGCTCCTCCTTCAGCTCGGCCACCTCCTTCTCAAGCTTGGCCGCCGTATCCTTCGACGATTGGATGGCGTCGGCCAGCTTCTTCTCCAGGTCCTCCACTTCGGCGACTCTCTTCGTCGAGAGAAGCAGCTCGGACTCAAGCCGCTTCGCAACCCGAACGCGCTCCGTCCTCTCCTTCTCCTTCTCCTGATCTTTCTTCGCCAACTCCTCGACCAGCCAACTGAAGTGGCAAAGGGTCTGGAAGAGAACAACACGTTAAAATCCGAGCCCAAGAACTTAGAAAAAATTCCAAGGAAAAAATATGAATGAAGAAGGGCTCGACACACTTACTGACATAGTGCTCCGGGCCATCTGCATCACGTTGTCCCCTGCCATCCCGGCCCTCAGGGTCGCTCGGTCCTTCGGGGTCGGCAGGTGCCTCACTGCCTCCATGCAGATGTTCCCGTCGCCCAAAAAGCCGTCGACGTTCATCACCTGCCAATCGGGGACGAAGATCTGTTTGTGACGCTCGGTCAAGATCTTCTCCACGTCGGAGGTGAGGGGCGGAACCGGGAGGGACAGCGCATCAGCCACTCCGAACCCACCGCTCGACGGACCTGGTGCGTCCGCCTCCGGGGTAGGAGCAGGAGCAGCCGAGGCCGAGGGATCGAGGTCCACGACCCCCCCCTGCTCGGGGACCGCGACCTTTGCCGGAGGGACAAGGACCTCAATCTCTCCCTCCTTCAGGACCGCAACCTTCGGTTGGTCGGCTGCCTTCAAGACCGAGGCCTTCTTCGAAGCTCGGCTGTCCTGAGGCGCTGTCGACGGCCTCTTCTTCTTCTCCTGCTCGGACCTGCCCTTCGCCACCAGAGCCTTGTAATCGAGCTTCATGGTCTCTGCAAGAGTCGAATAAAAAAACTTAGAAATTTTTTTACAAACTTTACGGAGAGAAGTATAAATACCAGAAGCGTACGAGGGTCGATCGGACTGAGACCCCCACGGAACAGATGCTCTTCGGTGATATCCTTCCAGCTAAGCGTCGGCAGAGCAAGGATCTTCTTCTGGACCTCGGTCTCTGCAGCGTTCAGCGGAACGTCCTTCTTTGTGCGCTTGGGTAGTCCGTCCGCCCAAACTGTCGGTATCACCCATGGCATCAGATTCCGAACGAGGAAGTATTTGTCCTTCCAGTGTTTGATCGAGTCCGGATTCTCGATCAGTTTCACGCCCGTCCGGGGCGAAAGATAAAACCTCTGTTCGTCTTTTCTCGGCCGGACAGGTCGGAAGAGACTTCGAAAGAGGTACATGGTCGGCTTGGCACCGATCTCTTGGCATCGGAGGAGGAACGCCACAACTTGCCTCCATGTGTTCGGCATCAGTTGGGCGGGACTCAAACCATACCAAACCAGGACGTCAACCACGAACGGGTGGAGGGGAAAGCGAAGACCGGCAATGAGGGAGTCGACCGGAAAGATGCATATGTCCGGAGAGGACCTAGTGTTGGCTCGGAACCCCGGCCCAGGGAGGAGCAACGTGTACTCGAGAGGGATCTGGAAGCCCTCTCGGACCAGATGAAGGTCCGCTTCGGTAAGAGTCGAGATCTTGTGATCGACCTCGGACAGCTCCCTAGGCTCGTTCTCCTCCACCAGTTTAGCCGTACCTTGGGTAACCTTCTCCAAGATATCCTCAGTATAATCCCGGACACCTCCCATGCTCGACACGGCGATGGGCTGCCGACCGAACTCCCCCGCTCTCCTCGGCGTCTCCACTATAGTAATTACGGCTTTGCCCTTTCGGGACTCCGCCGCGACTTCTTGGGGCACCTCGGCCACTCCGCCCTCCGCATCTGGACGAACAACGTCCTGCTCGCTCGGCTCCATTACTCCTTTCTCTTTCTCCCCTCGGCCAACGGCTTGCTCCGAGGCGGGGGTCTCAGCCGAAATCTTAACCATATTTTCCTAAAGAGAGAAGGGAAAGAGACTGACCTTGAAGTGACAGCTACGGTCGGAAACTTCGCCGGAACTAGGAACGCTACCGCGACAGCTAGCGACACCACCAGGGAGCTAAAGACCTCGAAGCAAAGTAAATACGGAAGAGAGAGAGTAAAAGTGAAAAGTGAAGACTTGGTCAAAGGGGGGTAAAGATTTATAGTGAAAATGAGGCGTCTCTTGGACTTCCAGAGCGACTTTTGGGCTACTCTCGAAGCATCTCGAAGGCCCACCACAAAGTCAACCAGCTCGGCAAGATGGGATCTAAATCCGAGCTGCAAGCAAACCGAACTTGGCTGCAATAGAGTCCGCTCGGAATCCGTGCAAGGGCCTTCCCGAGCTGGTAAATGGGGAAAACTCCCTTCTCCCTCAACTTTCGCGCCTGATCTCCATCAGACGGTCCAGATCTCGCCGAGAGCACTAAACGACAAGATAGTGTTTTCTTGGAGAATGCGCCTACCTCGAGATGCGTGTCAGCATCCGGCGGCTCGGATAGTGCCACGTCGCTCGGACGATAGGACCCTCGGACGCCCCACCTATGTCCAAAAAGAACCCGGAAAAATTTTTGATTTAGTTTTGAGGCGCCGCCTTCGGCGAGCGCCCCCCAGGTCCCGTGCACCAATCGGCATTCTGCCAACTACGGGCCCCGGGCGGGAACAGATCGGCACTCCCCCATCTCTAACTCCCCCGAGCCGATATCCATCAAAAGCCACCAGCCCGGAAGGAAGACAGAGATGAGAGGAGACCCATCCACACTCAGGAATCGGGAAGAACGCACCATTCCGAGCCAGTTGTTTGCATCTGGAAGGCGCGGCTTGCCAAAGGGCTCTAACCACAGCGCCTTCACAGTTGCAAACAACAGGCTCGGACGGTCCAAAAGCCCGAGCTGCTACTCATGATGAAACGGACCAAGAGATCGGCATCGGACATGGATCGTCACTCTCTCGCCAAGACCTCCGCTCTCTCCGACGCTCGCTTCGGAGCCACCTAAGAAAGCCGAAGATCTTGGTGAGAGAACGACCACCCGTCCTTCCGAAGAAGTCCACACCCCGGGACAGGACTATTGCCGTCGACCCTACTGTCTTATTGCTCCCCGCTCCTAACACCACCTTTTCGGAGCAGAGAGGAATGGGGAAACAACAAGACAACAAGGCGACCGCCCGTCCTTCCGAAGTAACTTATCCCTCGGATCCGGACCACGGTCGCCGCCACTACTACCTCGTCCCCCTTCGCTCCTAACATCCACTTTGGGGCCGTCAGGAACGAAGGGAAAACCAGGCAGAAGAGCGACCACCTCTCCGGACCTCAAGAAAGAAGCTACCCAAGGCAGACGCCTCCGAGGTCTGGGACTCGATTTGGTTGTGACGAAAGCGACAAAGGGAGTGGAGTACTTATAGCCTGCCCCCAAGAACCAGCCATTACTACCCTCGGAAATTGAAGCGCCGCGTTTTAATTGAGGGAATTACTGATCCTCAGAAGTTGAAACGCCACGCATTAATTAAAGGAATTATTCTTAATGACCTGGGAAAGGGGAATGCCGCACAAACCCCGAGCGTCATTAATACCCTTGGAAGCGAGATCGCCTCCGAACAGATAGCGCCACGACGCAGCCGAACCCTGCCTTCGGTCGGCTGCCGAGCAGAGGCCTTCCCGAACTGGTAAATGGAGAAAAAAAGGCACCGAGCTATCTCAGCCATTGGATCTCTCAGAAATTCACGCTCCCAATGGCGAACGGCTCAGATTGCGCCACGTGCGCTAAAAGACAAGATAGCGTTTTCTTGGGAACCGTTCCCGTCTCGAGATGCGTGCCAACATCCAACGGCCCAGATAACGCCACATCACTCAAGCCTTCGGTCGGCTGCCGAACCCCCATACCTTCGGTCGGCTGCCGAGCAAAGGCCTTCCCGAACTGGTAAACGGAGAAAAACGCTGCCGAGCAGCAGCAGCCGTCAGATCTTTCCGAAGTTCGCGCCCATCTGCGATCAGCGGCCCAGATCGAGCCACGCCATAAATCGGTATTTAAAATCGTTTTTTATCTGTTTAAATTGTTTTATTTGTTTAAAAATTGCGAGAAAATTGTTAAAAATTTGGGAAAATTAGCCAAAAATTCTGGAGAATAATTGAGATTTAGGGGGCACATTTTCGAACCCCCGAACGAACAATTATCGCCCAGAATGTACGATTAAGGCCCCCGAATGATTAGCAAACGTGTCGCAAAATTAAACAAGTAGTTCGAAAAAATAGATAAAAACTCTTGAATACCCGATGTGACCAGAGAACTGCCAGCGGCATCAAAAGTTGCCTCACTACCCCCTTTCTAGATTCAAAATCCCACGTCTGGACTCCAATACAACTCCATCAGCCACTAAAACAGCTAAACTACTCTTCAAAGTCTGATCACACTCAGTCTTTAGGAGTGGGGGGCTCGTGATATGGCTAAAATTGGGGTTAAATCGGGACCGTCCAGATCGAGCACGAATTCTGAAGCACGGGGGTAAAAAGGTAATTTCACATACAGATGGATCCAAAACGGGTATTGGGCCTCCTTATCACAGAACCAACCACCCGCGAATAGATCCACTTCAATTGGGTACGGGTCCCGACCCGATACAAGCCCAATCCACCAAGAAGAGAATCAGGCCACTGATTTGGTCAAATCAATAAACCTGATTACCTCTCACCAGGGAATCAAGGCCTAACTTCCCAAAACAGAATAGGAGGATTTTTCTCCTATTTGTTAGGCAGGAAATTAGGCCCCAAATCGTTCCAAAGGCGACTATAAATACAACCCCTCTACCACCGAGACCAGGTTAATCACTTCTCCACCATTTTAAGCTCTTTCCTAATCTTTAGCTGATTACTGACAAGAGCGTCGGAGGGTGCGTCGCCGGAATCAACCCCGGTGTTTCGCACTTCTTTGCAGGTAGCGGCGGGAGCAAGTAGGCTGAGTAAGCTGTTCAGGTTTTCCTCGGATCCACAAATTCTATCTGTTTACCCCCACACCAAAATCAGCGGTAACAATAATAATAAATGCAAACAAAACTCCAGCACTAATATTGCATATCACCAACACCATCTGGTACCTGTTCTCTAAAATCTGCAATTTAATAATTGCAGAAATAGGAAAAAGAAAACAAACTCCCGTCAATGCAAGTTATAGGCCGCTTGTAGTGCAGGATACAAGTACATAGGAAAACTAACTAATAATATGGAATATGCATGATACAAAATAGAATACTAGCATGGCAAGATGAACAAGTGCGAGTGGCATGTATCAAGTATCAAGTATACAAGTATCATGTAAACAAGTAACAAGTATCACGAATCAAGTATCACGAAATTAAGTAACAAGTAACAAGTGTCAAGTAGTCAAGTACAAGTACAATTATCATGTAACAGGGATCAGGGTATGTTAAGTCTTGTATTATTACTAACTAGGTAGCACTTCATGCATCCATACTTTTACTACACGGTTGCTACGTTCAAACAGTTTCGTTTAGATTTCGTAGGGGATTCTATAGGTCATGTATTCGGGTAACCACAATGTCACAGAACTTGATCGGTAAACTTGATCGGTAACTTGGTTGGTAACTTGATCGGTAACAGAAATTAACTTGATCGGTAACTTGATCGGTAAACTTGATCAGTAACAGAAATTAACTTGATCTGTAACTTGATCGGTAAACTTGATCGGAAAACTTGATCGGTAACTTGATCGGTAACTTGATCGGTAACATGTCATACAGGAAACACAAGTCTCCTTCCGAGTACAGGCTCCTATATTTTCCACTACTAGATCTTTCCCTTAACCCCAGCTTGGTTATTTATTATTATTAGTGTCAAACAAGCATGTATGTGTCACGAAACAGGGCAAGTTTATCATGATATAATCAAGTAACAAGTTCAAGTTGCAAAATAAACACGTACGAGTGAAAGATAACACACAAAAGAATAAAATAACTAAATTTCTAGTTCAGGACAGCAAGACCAAACTGCAGTAAAACTAAGATTCCCATTGCTACAAGCATGCAAACCTGAATCCGTCGAAAAGTGGTAAAATTCTGCATGTAACATCTTTATTTGCAAGCATCAAAAGGTTTGTAAAACTCCTCAAATAAATCCACCAAAATTCTGGGTAAACCCCAATCAAGTCAAGAAATACTGAGCAAAATTTCAAATTAAAATAATAATTTTAACACCAAAATAAAAATAGATTACTCTTCAGAATTCATAGAAAACAAAATTTGGAAACCTTTCGACACCACTGTAGAAAAATCGACATAACTCACAGATCGTAAATCGAAACTGAGATCCATCAAAAGGGTTGGAAAATAGACAGAGTTCTCTACAAATCATGTTCACAAAATATTCTCAAATACTGACCTTAATAGGGTCTAACATATTGATCAAAACTGAAAAGTCAGCAAAACTGAAAATATCTCATGTGCACAAAATCAACTAGTTCACATAGAACTCATCCAAAACACAATCAAACACGAAATAGAGTATACTAGGTGTCCAAGCAACATGTTATAGGGTATTTCACAAGTCTACGATAAGTCTATCACGAATATCACGAACGAGCACAAGAAATCACATGAACAACATGTATATATACAACAAGATGTGGTCAATTCTAGGTTATATCATGTCATGTACCTCGTAAGGCAACTATGGTTAAGATAACACAATAGAGACAATATCAATAAGGGGATTCACACACAAATTGTCTCTAGAACCCAACTACACTACACGCGATATTTAGTACTTGTATTTGCAAAGGAATTTAATATAAGTTACTTGCCTGGAAGATGACGACGGAAACGGAGCAAAGAGTAAGAATAATGGGAACAGATTCCCGGGAATGAACACAAGCGAACGAACGGTTCACGAACCAATCACGAACACACGATCACAATCAAAATCACGAACCCCAAGCACGGATCTCGATGATCAAGATGATCAAAATCAATCGGACGGCTAAGATCAAAGATCAAGATCAAGATGATCGGATCAGATCGGACGGCCAGATCTCCTTGATGATGAAGATAATCATGAAGATCAAGATCGACCGATCAAACGGCTGCGATCAAAAGAAGTTGATGATCATTATGATCGTGATGATTAAGAAGAGATCGGATGGCTAGGATCTAATCGGATGATCAAGAGGAGATTGACGGCCTACATCTAATCAAGCATGATGATCAAGATCCAACGGATGGCCAGAATCAAGAGATCAAGATCTGATCAAACGGATGGCCCACAATCAACAAGATCAAAACAACCCAAGCCACCGGATGGCAAGACAACGCACAGGGGAGCACCGGGGGGTGAACGGCGAGGAAAGGGGGAGCACGGAGCAGGTTGAAGGAGAGGAGGCTCGGCGGACGGAGAGTCGACTGCGGGGAGCGCAGGGGCTGTTGCGGCAGGGCGCTGCAGTCGTGACCTGGTTTCGCGACGTCGGAGAGCGGCAGGGCTGGCTGACGCGACAGGAGTTCAAGGCAAGGGACAGGGCAAGGAGGCTGAGGAGAGGAAGGGAGGTGGCCGGGTGCACTGGCTGGCGCTGCCGGAGGAGAGGGATACGGGGAGGCAGGGGAGTGCAGCGGAGGACGGGGGCACGATGGGTTTGCGACTGTAGGGTTTTTTATGAAGAAGGTGAAAAGGCACCGGGTATATATACAGGGGGGTTTTAGGGTTGTGGTGAATAGCAGAGTAGGGGTGACGGGTCTGGGGTATTAAAGAAACGGGTATTGGGCTGAAGAGTTTATTGGGTTTGGGTTCTGGGAAAATAAAATAAAATAAAAAATAAAATATACAATTTATGACTTTATAAAAAATATCAGTAATAATAATAATACTGAGAACAATAACAATAATAAGAAAAATGATAAAAATAGTAATAGTACTAATAATATAGTAGTAGTAATAATAAAAGTAATAATAACAATAACAAGAATTGTCTTACAATACAAAAATCATAGAAAAATAGTTACAGCTAAAATTATTGATCAAAAGTAGATTTTAAAAGAAGATCCAAAAATATATTTTAACAAAAATAGTTCGAAAGCAAAAAACTAATTTACATAAGTTTGAAATACCGAAAATACACAGAAAATACATTTTTGGGGAAACAGGGGTTACACTTACACTATCTACCAAGCAATTTAACTTCTCAAACTTCCTCTGATAATCCAACACCGAAGTGGCTTGTTCAAGTCTACACAATGTTCTTACCATACATTCCCAACCCAAACCTATTGCAAATTCCTTCCCGAAACTGCTTCCATGTTACTAACCCATCATTATTTTTAAGAAACCACCTACACCCCTGGATGCTTCATCTTTCAAAAAAAAAAAAGCAATCCTAACCTTTTCATCCCTAACTACACAGTAAACTTCAAAATAGTGATCTATCTGAAATAGCCAATTAAGGACATCTCCTGACCCTGAGAACGGAATAACATCCAGTTTTGGGGGTTTTGGAAATGAATTTTTCACTGCAGTTTGATCAAGATTCTTACCCCCTCTAAAAGAAGCATGAAATGCATCCACGAAAAAATATCAGAGTTTCGATTACCTGATGGATTTGGTGAAAATTTTGGCATCAAAATTGGCCCATTGAATCATGATCCCTTCTCCACCTTGTTCGCTACAGCAAGAGAACTCATTTTCTCCATCATCTGCTGCATCTGCGCGAACATCAACGAGCTTTGAGACTTCATCTCCTTCAACAACTCATTAATTTGTTGCTCAACACCGATCAATCTTGACTCCAAGCTTCGATGTCTTTGCTACAGATCTAGCTCGGGGCCTCCACCTAAAACTCCACTCAGATCTGGTGGTTCTAGTTCTTGGCGAAATAGGACATCACCAATTGGATTCCCAATTGGATCGGAGCGCTCTGATACCACTTGATGTGTTTCTTCTATCACTGTTGCTATCGCCATGGATTTGGAGCCTCTCTTTGACATTAGAGCTGGAAAACCCTAGAATTGATATAGAATGGAGTAGAAATGTGAGGAAGATAAGGAACAGAATCAAGAAAGAATCAAGAACAGAGGTGAATTATTTTGCAAATCAGACAACGCTCAAGATGAGCTATCGCTGGCTATTTATAACCCTGCTACACGTGCAAAGCATGTAAATGAACCAATCAGTTAGGCAGTTACACGTGCGGGCCCCTACAAAAGAAATCTGAGCCTTACACTGATTTACATCCAGTGGCTCTCATTACTCTACATATACTGGGTCCCATTTCCAACCGTTACATGAATACAACTTTACACAAAAGCCCCTGAAAGTAATGGACTGAAATGCAAAACAGATACCCATTCTCTTCTTCGCTTATGCTTCATCTTCACTTCGATCAACAGATACCCAATCCTGTTCAACATGTGTCAGATTAAATCATAATAAATTCCAAGAGACACAGATATCGTTTATCATACGGGCACTTCCTTACATCTTGCAATATCGAACAAGGATTTGATTAGAATTTGCTTCCAATTCAATCATTCTTGGATAGGTTCTTATGATTAATAATGACAATCAGATCGAGTGCATTGTGGAGGCCAGTTGTGAGGTCAGTGGCGGCTGAGGGAGTGGATGATAGGCCTACCTAGTGGATGTTACTGTGTCAGAAGACTAAGTGGCAGAAAATATGAAATCATGCAAGCTTACCAAAATATTTATTTAAGAAATTAGTCCACCACGAAGTATGAGCTACTTATCCCTCAGGGCAGTGCAAAATGTAGTAGGAGAATCTAGCGGGTCTTGATGGTGTCAAGCAACTTGATGACATGAGTAGTTAGTGTAATGCTTTCTATGTTATGTACTAATTAAACCTAGTCTGCCTTTTAATGAAGTTTAAGCTCTTGGCCAACAAAAATAGGCAGGCTGAGATTAGAATTACTAGGATAATGGGATAGTGACCCCGTCACCCCTCCCTCCCCCCTACCTCATAATCTACACCACATAGAAGTTTATAAAATAAAAATAAAAAATTGGTCTTCGCTTTCTTAATTGCTAGTTATAATAATATCTATCTACCCTAATATCATGACTCATTAGATGAAGAAGGCTTAATAAAATTCTAAACTATAAGCATGAAGACATGCTTTAACAATCGACAATTTAGTTAATCGAGTTTCTCCCTTTAGATTTTTCAGAGAGAGAAGCTCTCAAAAAAATCCAAAAAACAAAACCCTAGATCTAGATCTGAGTTTGGAGGGGGTGGCGGCTGGGAGTTCGTCGCCCCCTCTCCGGTCACCCCTTCCCGCCGTCCACCCATCCCCTCTCGCCGCCACTACTCCCGCCCTCCAATCCGGACGAAGACTCACATCGAGAGACGCGTCGCTCCGTCCGATCGAGGACCTCCACTAATCTCGTCGAGATCCTCTCGCCGTGCTCCTCCAGTCTCCACCCCGTCGAGGCCTTCCGGCGTGCTCCTCCAAGCGTCGGTAGAAATGTTGGAGGGGCCAGCATCACCGCAACGACCAATCGAGTCGTCTTAAGCTTGAGGACGAAGGTGCTCCATCGCCGACGCTCCATGTCCAGCTCCGGCAACGCTCCGTCCAGTCGATGGTGCTCCAGCTCCGTCTAGTCGATGGACCTGGACATTTTTCAATGTTTTCATTTTTTCAGAAACTATTGTCAATGTAGGAGTTGAGGTGTTGGTGTTGATTGTGTGTGAGGGGTAGTGATTGAGTTGAGATGGAGGAGTTGATTAGTGTTTGGCAGTTGTAAGATGAGATGGGAGATTGTTGATGTGCAGCACGGTAGTGGGGCTTGGGCTTGAAGATGGAGTCTCCCCATGAGATGCGCCCACTTGTTGCAGCACAGTTGTGGGGCCTGGGCCCACAAACGGGGTCCCCCCATGAAGTGAGCTGAGTGGTAATGTAGTATTGGAGGTGTTAGGGATTTTTTGGTTGTCAGTGTGTAAGTCACACCCTGAATTCGACCTCCTTTAACCAACTGCCACAGGTTCCGCGACAGCACTACCACTACGCCCTCATCAGTGAACCTGAAATCTACAACGTCCACCGCCCGCAGGGGCGAGAGGGAAAGGTGATGCTTCAGATTAGTTGTGATTTGTTACGGTTTTTTCTTGCGTGAGAGAGAGAGTGAGAGGGTGAGGTAGTGAAGATGTTGCTTCTCACTACTCTATGGAGGTGTATGCTAGCGTTTGTGAGAAATCACTTGAGAGAGTAAAAGCGTGAGAGAGGGGAAGGTATCCTCTTCACGGCTCTCTCTTTGACTGTGCCCGTGGTTAGGGTGTAAGAATTTGTTTGGTGAGAAATCGCTTGAGAGAGCAAAAGCGTGAGAAAGGTGAAGGTATCCTTTCCACGGCTCTCTTTTTGGTTGTGACTTTGACTGGGCCGAATATGAGAGCGATGTGGAGAGTTTATGGGAGTTGGGGAGAGTTTATGGGGATGGGAGCAGCGAACTTCTAAATCTCGCGTGATTCGCTTCAGGTGGGTGTGTGCGCATGCCGAGGAGGCAGTGCACGAAGCTTATTTGACATACATACAATTAGTTGGTCCTTTCTTTGTGACTGGGCCCAAGATGGGGTCCAATACAATATTGATGGAGGATGGGGTCAAGCTGTGGACGGTTCCATCTTGCCGACTGTGGGTTGCTGTTTTGGTTGTTGTTGTTGTTTTTGTGGTCGGCTCACCCTCTAAGGATGTTGAAGTGGGCTCTAATCGTATGTACTGGTCATGTCGCTTCATGTTCTATTTTCTGTCTGTAGTTTGTAATTTGGCCCAGTACGCTGGGTTTGTTTGGTTAATTGCTTATTAATGAAACAGGGTGGCCATATTTCACCTTTTCTTTAAAAAAAACAACAATCTACAATTTTCTTGGATATTTTGACACTATTTAACATTATTTTCCCTACCATAAATGGATCATACTGGTATATGCCAACATGACAGGGGCACTGAATCTTAACAGAATATGCAAATCAACTAGTCAATTACATGTGTGCAATGAATTGCAAAAACTACAAATAATGCAATATAGGGAAAGAAAAAAAGTTTGGATCGAAATTCTTGACCTAAAAAAATGGGGATAACAGAAACAATTCGAAACTGAGAATTACACGCACGATCATCAACTGGTCACAATAACGAAGTTGTCGACATACATGCAGAACCCTAACCTTAACATTTGTGAAAATATAATGACAATCCTTTTTCTTGGTTTACCCCAATCTTGCAACCCTCTCTAATTGCTCGAGTATTCAATGTTCCAGCTCGGCCTCTCGCGGCGACTAGAATCGCAGTGTGCCGTCTTCTCCCCATTCAATTCTACAAACCCTAAGTTTGGATAAAGAAGAGAGAAGGAAGGAAAGAGATGAACAGTGTACTAAACGTCTCAAATTCTATTCATATCTGAATGGGTTACAGGGGAGGGGTATTTATACAAAGAGGACACGTGCACAACACGTGTTTGAACAGACAGTTAGCCAACAGTTGGCCTTTTATGCAAAATAACCCACACATTTACAAATAAGCCCAACTAAGAGAGATAATATCTCAGGACTGAAACGCTCTTGATACATGGGTTCCTAATCTTTACCTTGCAGTTACAGGACCTTCTACCACCGTCTCTGCCCGACGGCTGCTCATACTCCGGCTAGATCCAAGAACTGGATCATTCAACAAATCAAAGAACAAGGATTCAACAAAGGACAACGGTAGATGAAAGACTACCTTATAACGCTTTGGAAATCGTATCAGCATTGTCCAAATTAGGGATTCCCCCAAAAATTCCCCAACTTTGGGTTTCGTCCTCGCATTTCCCTAATTTCATCAAAAAATGAAAATGGATTTAAAGAATTCCACGTTTTTTATAGATAAAAGTGACCGAAGTTACCAGTTTCATTAATGAAAAATTAACGAAACAAAAAGTAACCAATATTACAAGTCTAGTCTCCTCCAGTTCACTATATCAAATACATTCCATACTCTACATTCTGCCAGACAAAATAAACTAATAATCTAACAGAAAATAACAGAAACCTCCAGCTTGAACCACACAAAAGAGATAGGAGGTGACTGCAACCATCCCATACTCAGCTAATCTGCCCCTTCCATACGGAGCCTCTTCCTCGCCCCTGCTTGACCTTCCCAAGCATCTATTAGAACCAGAATTTTATGCAACATCATATGAAATCTAAATTTAATGTTATGGAAGCAAAACCATTTCTATCAAGCCACAATGTCCACAAAAAAAGCCCCAACCAATATCCCAAATGATCCTATAGTCTTTCGTAATGTTACTCGATCTCCAACTTCCCCAAATACCCTCGATACAGTTTGGTGTCTCTACAGTATTAAAACCCAACCCCATGATTTCCCAAGTCATTCTAGCTCTAAGGCATAGAATGAAAATATGATTAGTATTCTCATCTCCTATGTTACAACGTGGGCATATCACCTTGATCGGGATATTGGGCTTCCTATGGTTCATTTTAGAGAGAGTGGCGTCGTTCAAAACCAACACGAGGAAGGTCTTCACCTGAGAAGGGATTTTCGACTTCCCAATAATAGTTTCATGAGAGCTTCTAATGCCCCCATCATTCACGAAACAGTACATGGAGCTAACTGAGAATGTACAGTTAAAAGTCAAACCTCATTTTCTGACGTCCTCTTCTCCCCTATTCTGCCACAGCACCTCCTCTAGAAAAGTTTTAAGTTTCACAAGTTGCTCCTGACCTTCGTTAGATAGGGTTCCTTTGAGTTCAAATCTCAGTTTGTCATTTTTCAAGACGCCCGCCACGAGGGCATCATCCATAGTAATTTTTCTAGCCAGTTATCCTTCTAGAATCTTGTGTTCTTTCCATTTCCCAGCCTGCACCTAGTATTCGAAGAAAAATATCCCCCACCTTAGAAACTCATTTCCATAGGTATGACATTTTCCCTTGCTTGCTTCTTCCTCCATATCTAACTATACTGTCTTTTACATCATGAACGAATTACCCCACCACATCTTGCGCCGTTTGTGCATTTTCCACCACCATTTGGATAAGAGCACCATGTTCATATTTTGTAGGTTTACAATTCCAAGTCCACCGAAATCTTTCTTTTTACATACCTTACCCCACATCATCAAGAAAGAATTTCACGTTACAAAATTAAAATACGATATTGGAAATGCGCAGGAGAGATTTACTGGCGGTGACCACACCTCCGACGAAAAAAGAAGAAACAAACGAATTGTTGAGAAGACCCGGTCCAGCCCATATACAGCTTCCGATAGGGGTTTTTTTCTTCTTTTTTTTCATTTTTGCTTCATTGTTTTTTGTGAGAACCCTAATTCTTTTCCCAAACTAGGCCTCTTCTACAAACTATATCCAGCCTGAGTCACATGTCAGACTTATTCTCTTGGTGAGCTTCTTTTAGCTATGTCAGCTTAAGCCACAGTTGGGAACTACGGCAACAGTGCTATTGAAGCCGCAGTTCCCCAACTGTAGCTTCTTCAATTTATTTTTCGAGCATGTAGCAGTTGTTGACCGCAGGAACAGTTAAAATCTTTGCTGCAATTAGCAAGCGACTGTGTCTAAAATTGTGAGATACAGAGGCTTCACTTAGGCTAGAGAGTTCCCCACTGCAACCTCTCTGTGCGGTAGGCCTCAGTTCTCAACCGCGGCCTACACTATACTTTCAATTTTACTCTCTAAATTATAGAGCAAAAAAAATCCCTAATACTGAAGTCACAGTTGGGAATTGCGGCTTCATTTGCATAGAAGCCGCAGTTCCCAACCACAGATTCAGTTGAAACAGTAATATCTGAAAATCAGATTTCACTATTTCTATGTTTACAATTCAAAACATGCACGATATATCACAATATCATAATTTTTCACAATTTCATAGTATCATAATGTAACGCCCCGGCCCCAAACTAAGACAATTTATTTATTTATTAGTACAACTGCCCACCACAGGTTGCCTTTCAAAAGGTGGTTAACCAATTAGGTGACTCTTGATCATAGACAATATTATTTATTATTTAATTATTCTTACAAATCCTCCGATGTGGGACATTTTAGCACACACACGACGTCACAGAGCCCCCCTCCTCCTGCGCCCCATGCCACGTCACCCCCTTCACGTGTGTCACGCCCCGCTTCCCAAAAATACGGAATACGAGTGCATGACAAAAGCCCAGCGAATGACTAACGTCACCCATAAGCTGTTTAATCGATCAACTCAACAATATAAATAGTACAGAACAATTGCGCAGACAATAATAATAATCTCATGAACAAATAATACTTGGAATGAAGCAATATAAATGTCCAAATACAATAATAATAATCCAACGTCTGGAAACAATACTAAAATCCGGAACATATGCCCAAACAATAATAATCCAATCCAAAAATAAATACAAATCTCAATACATTAAGTCGTTTAAAGCGATAAGCAAAATAAAAGCAGAAATCTTCAAAATATTTGTTCTCCAACTCCAGCAGGCAATTCTCCTTCATTACCTGTAAATCCTTCATCTAAAAAGAGAAAAATAATTGTCCTTAGAGCAAGTCATGGACAGCAAGTAGAGAAAGCAAGGAACAATGGAATAACGGTATAACAATGAATCAATGAATCAATAGGAATCAATAAAATGGGACATTAATCATGATAGTCGATGAAATGGCTATAATAATGGTGCAATATTCGGTAACGGTAATTAGTGATCAATAACTGTAATGCCAATATTTGATATCAATAGGAACAATATGCAGTGTCGATGTAGCGTGATTTTTAAGTCTATTAATTATTTTAAATCCTAACTAATGTAGCACTTCATGCATCCATCCTTTTACTACATGGTTGCTACATGCAAACAATTTCGCCTTAGACTTAGTAGTGGGCTCTATAGTTCATGTACTCTTCAACATTAAACATTAATCACCTTTCGGTGTACGGTACGGTCATCGGCAACGATACAATACACGATAGATTGGGTTACGACCATAACCACAATCATCGATAAAACAATAGCCGGAACAGTATTTAGGGAAACATGGGCCCCTCCTCCAAGTACAGTTCCTATATTGTCCACCACGAAAAGTCAACCCTTAAACCCCGGCTTATTAATTATTTTACCAATGCGACAATACAATATGCAATTAAGGGACAATGGGTGAACAATGGTATCAATAAGGAACAATAGGTTGATAACATGGATAGGACGGTTAAAATAATGACAATAACTCATTTGGAACATGCAATGTAACATACATTCATTAACTCATGCAATGATACGATAGAGGAATAATTAATACATTAAAAAGAGATATCTAAAATTCTGGACTGTAAAAACATAGCTGCAATAAAATGGGCATAACTCTTGCTAGAAAACTCGGAATTCGAAAATTCCGAATGCTATTGACATCTAGACATTCGGGGCTACATTTCATATTCAGAAAATATTTTATTTTAAGGTCATCTACTGCTTCGAAAACAGCGATCAAGGTTCAAGTCAGCAACATGTATAGTTCTTAGGGTATATTTCTTGGACATAAAATTAGTTAAGCATGATGGGTTTCGATTCTATAGTCAATAAATTGTGTAACTAGCATGATAGGTGTAGTCCAAACATGATAAATAAGGATTAGAGCACACACATATACAAATCCAACATCAATCAATCATCAAACGACATACAACCTAACGAATGTCTCTACAATAAATTGTGTTGTGACTTGTATGAATAACCCTATTAACAATTCTATATGCATTAATTAAATATCCAAACTTTAGAGTCAATTTGGCACGATGTCAAGAATATTGGGGTTAGCTCGTGTAAACCCACAATAAACCCAACGAAAAGGGACAACAAAGGGTAATACGATAACAAAAAGATCTACTTGCAAGAATTTTCAATAAAACTTGAATTTGAAACGAATAGCAATTCAAGTGGACGGTGACTTGCCTGTTAATCGGTGAAAACGAATACCCAGAATAATAAAATATAAATCCTGAAGCAACGAACACAAATTTGCAACAACATGATCCCATCAACACACATAAGAACACGTATATTACACGTGTAATAACCCAAAGAGACAGCACACAAGAACTGCAGAAATCATAGAAGATTCGGCCATGGCAGTAGGCAGGCCAGCGGCGGCGGCGACCAGGGTCGAGGTCGATGCACGAGACGGCAGTGGCGGCGCGTGGGTGGTGGTCGGCGATCAGACAGAGGATGAGGGAAGGAGCTATGGGTTTGGGAGGCTGCTGGCATCGATCGGAGCAGGGAAAGGGGAGGTCGGGGGGTGTCGATGGGAGGGCGATGCCATGGGGGGGTCGCCGGAGGCGGGGGCAGCGTCGGGAGGCCGGAGATGGCTGGGGAAGATGATCGGGAAGTGGGTTGGGATTTTGAACGGGGAGAGAGAAACGGGAGAGGAGAGAGAAAGATGAGAGAGGAGAGAGATTAGGCGGCTAGGTTTCGATTTGTGTGCAGAAATTAGGGTTACAGCAGTGTTGCATTTATAGGGTACAATTAGGGTTCAATTAGGAGATAGATCAGAATCAACACGATTCAAATAAAAATACCCATAATTCAAATAAATAAAATCCACAATATAGATAACTCAATAAAAGAAAAAGATAGTTCATGAACGAAAATTCCAACCCAATTAGATAAATAAATAACGCAATTGAAATAATAAGAATTGGGCTTAAAACAAATTGGAACTCGCCAAGAAAATCAGATCGGGCATATAAAAAAATAAACAATCCAATATATGAATTTTAAATTGAAAATCATGAAATAACAATTTATAATCATAATCATAATAGTAATAAATTATACAATAAAATAGTATTCGGGTTTAGAAATTTTATTAAAATAATCCAATAACAATAATATATTTGTTTTAAGCTCAAATATAAATAGCCGATCAATAAGATGTCGAAGATAAGATCACAATACAACATTATTCGAAATTAAAAAAAATTTTGTTTAGAAAATACTTTAATACGGATCCAAAACGAATTTAACACAAAATAAATTTATAAAAGTTCAAATTATAGAAAATACACGAAAAATACTAATTATCGGGAATGGGGGTTACAACGTGTTGTCAAAGCACAGCAACCCCTCATCTCATTTAAATCCCATTTCATTATTACAATATTTCCATTCATCATTATTACTATTATGCCTATATATATATATATATATATATATATATATATATATATATATATATATATATATATATATACTATATTATACTAGTATATTATACCTCAAAGAAATACGGGGTGTTACACACACTCCCTCTAAAGAATTCAGCGTCCTCGCTGAGTACCGGGCATGCAACTTAGTGCAGGATCTGCTTTCTAGCCGATGTGGAGCGAACTACCCTGATTCAGCTAATTCTAGGCCAGCGCACTGACCTCAGCTCCCTCTCAGGCATACATATCGCTGATGTGGAGTGGAGTACCCTGATTCAGATAATTCTAGCATACTTTCCATGGCCAAACTGCCAGCGTACTGACCTTAGCTCCCTCTCAGGCATACATTTCACCCACTCTTACCCACAATCGATGTCAAAAGTCGGCTCTAATACCATTTGTAGCTCCCTCTCAGGCATACATTTCACCCACTCTTACCCACAATCGATGTCAAAAGTCGGCTCTAATACCATTTGTAACGCCCCGGTCCCGAACTCAGATAATTTATTTATTTATTAAATTATTAGTACAACTTCCTACCACGGCTGCCTCTCAAAAGGTGGTTAACCGATTTGGTGACTCTTGATCATAGGCAATATTATTTATTATTTAATTATTCTTGCAAATCCTCCGATGTGGGACATTTTAGCACACACACGGCGTCACAGAGCCCCCCTCCTCCTGGGCCCCACGCCACGTCACCCCCTTCACGTGCTGTCAAAGCACAACAACCCCTCATCTCATCTAAATCCGATTTCATTATTACAATATTGCCATTCATCATTATTACTATTATGTCAGTATATATATTTATATATATATGCTAAATTTAAAATAAAAAAACCCACTGAATTTTATGCCATTTTAAAAAAAACTGCACTAAGTTTTTTTATTTTTAAAAAAACCGCACAAAATTATAGTTTAAAAAAACCCACTTTAATGGAGTTAGGTTTCCGTTAGGCTAAATTTTAAAAAACCACTTTCATCTTTCATTTGTGTTTTAAAAAACAACTTTCATCATTCATTTGTGTTTAAATAAACCCCACCAAACTAACCCTAACCCCCTAACCCTAACCCTAACTCTATCAGTGTGTGTTTTTTTAAACTAAAGTTTTGTGAGGTTTATAAAAAAAAAATAGTTCAGTTTTTTTTTTAAAATGGCCCAAAGTTCAGCGGGGTTTTTTTAATTTACCCTATATATATATATTATACTAGTATATTATACCTCCAAGAAATACGGGGTGTTGCACATAATCGACACCACAATATCATAATAAAGCACGAGATATCACAATATATTGCAATCGGCACCACAATTTTTCACGATTTCACGACTTCACAATATCACAATATCACAATATATCTCAATTAGCACCACAATATCATAATAAATCACGAGATATCACAATTTATCACAAGTCCAAAATATCACAATTACAGCAAAAAAAAGCAAAAAACTAACTCGATGTACAAATTGTGGGCTTCTTCCTCCCTGAATGGGATTTGTCGACTACTACCTACTTATGTCAGCTGTGAGATTGGCATAATTAGGTCACGTGGTGGCTCCTCTTCTTGTGGCGGCTCTTCTTGTTGTTTCTCATCTCGTTGTGTGTGCCGCCTAAGCTTCCTAATCACCTACCCATTTAAGGAATCAGAGCCATCAACATAGCATTTAGTCTCGCTCCCTGACCAACCTCTTCAAGTTGCGACCTGCACAGTTTAAAAATTTCTCGTGCAAACTCCTTTGTAACGCCCCGAGCCCTGCTCAAACAAGTTCTAACAATTGTCCAGTACAGGCTACCTCTCAAAAGGTGTCATGACTAGTTGGTGGATCTTGATCATAGGCTTCCTAATATATTCACACACAATCCTAACTCACCTTCAATGTGGGACTAAGTTACCACCACCTACCATGAACACCATGACCCCATAGTAATAAATTCATTCTTTCTGTAGGCTCTATACACACACTACCAAATCTATAGGCCCATCTAACCATGAATTAATTACTAAGCCCACCATGAAGGCCCATCTCATATGGGGTATTACATCCTTGATGTCGTCGGCCACATTACTCGTTAAGGCATGAGTGCATTTCCGCGCAGTCACTCATGTGCTGTCAATCTGCAACAAAGTAAAATGTATCACAAAAAAAAATTAGAATGATTAAAATTGGGGGGGGGGGGGGATAAATAAATGAAATAAATAACAAAATATTCTATTTTATAATGGATCGAGATGACGACGCCTTTAGTTGATACATGGGTTTTTGCCAAGAGAAATACCCAGTAGCTGGTTATGTCTCTCTCATCAGAACTAATAGCTAGACCCTTGCTAGTACAGTGGAAGGAGGAGTAATATGCAATTGTATAATCCTTTGATACCAAGGCATGTACACACTGTGCAATGATCCATCATACAGAGGAATGTGTGCAACGATCGTATCGAAAATGCAGTCATTCCATGCGTCGACATGGACTTGGTGATATTTTTCCTAATCATTATCAGGAAAATGGGCCATCTCTTTGACATCGTTCAAGGCAGTATCATATAATCATGCAACTAGAGTCGGAACTGTCAAAGCACTCGGTTCGGAAATTAGAACTCTACAACACCAAAGTTGACGAATGGTGGTGCTCTTGTCAACCACAGTGCTCTACAAGCCGTGCAAGCAGGTGGTAGTCTCTCTAATCTCTTGGTCGTGTATGACTCCCATTTGATGAACTCATCTCGCAATGCTCAAGTTCATCTCTATAGTAGGTCAACACCCCATGTGGCTTATCTTTCCACATCTGTCCCCCAACCCAGTACACACTGATTGGTGACAACATCAGTTCATTCTCTATGTGTTTCAACCAACCCTATGACTCTTCTTTCTTATGCGGGGTCGACCGAAATGTAAGCGCTCCCAATTCCAAACATGTAGTATCACCATCAGCCCCTCGTATGTACTTCATTCAACACTCCTCTACACAGACTCATGTACAAGGATGTTAATGTAGCACTACCGCAACTGTACCGGCCAACTTTGCTAATGTCAGCGATCAACAACAGATACATTAACAGCACGATATCACCTGAGGAGTTCGAGAAGAGAACACCTCCAAAGAGTGTTAGTAGGTATGTCCGAGTGTAGCACTGGACATGAAACTCAGACAAATTGTCGTTCAAGAATCCCTCAAACATTGTCTTAAGCCATGAAAGTCAGAAAGATTGGTCCACAAAAGCAGACTCACTTGGCTGAACACCGAGAAAATCTCTAACGAGTTGCTTCCTATCAAACCTCAAACCTCATACTGCCAGACACGGCCATTCCATCAATCAGAAGTCCTAAAATGACCAAAATATCATGAAGTGTGACAGTCATCTCTCCTACGAGTAAATGGAATGAATGCATCTCCGGCTGCCATCTCTCGAGAAGACCTGTAAGCAGAGCATGATCTAGCTTCACTGACCCCATCAATCCTACTTTGTACAAACCAGCATCGACTAACAAGCAGCGTGTATGTTGGTGCATTGGCAATGCCGTGTGCGTACGAAAAATTCACTCCTTTGATGAACCGTTCCATGCGAACTGAGATCCATGATATGCTGCAATGTCAGCAATGTAGGGTCTCTTGGACCTAACCTCCAGGTGCAGCAGAAGATCAAGATGCCTGGCCAACATCGGTAGATGAAGAGGATTGGCCTACAGCCTACACAAACATGAAAGATTTGTTATATTAAATATAACATTATATATATAAATTTCAAAACCGTGCTAAGAAATTGTATACAACTTACATGTGCAGGTGTGTGTCCTCGGCCACCGCTAGTTGAAGGCTTGGTGGTACTACTCAGGGGTCGACCATCGCGTTCGTGGTCCTGTCCTTGGCCACTTATACCAATAGCTTCCTTCACATCGTCATGCATAAATAAACAGTTATTTGATAAATGCACGAAAATAGACATTTCTTTAAATGTCCAAAAACATACGACTTACTCGGGGTCTGCTAGAACTACCCAAGGGTCTTGCATTTACCGTCCGTTCGTGCAACTATTGCAATGATGACCCTGCAAAGTAGTATTGAAATAATTAGTCGCTTAATGAATAGAAAAATAAGATGGTTTATGTTGGAGGATGCATCAATCTTTCTTGTAATTCAGGAACTGGATTGAGACTCATCTCATGGGTCAGCACTTCACATAATATAACTAAATATAAATTTTGTTATCCATACCTATACATAAAACGACGAATTTGCGAGTCATTATACAATCTCAAACATAACATACATACACACTACAAAAGAAACACGATTTCCCGGTGGTTTTTTAGGTCTTTACCGGCGTTTTTTTACGCCGGTGAAACTTTCACCGGCGTTTATAATAGCGCCGGTCCAACTGCCGCCGAAGCCGGCGTCGCGGAAACGAAAGGGTCTACACCGGCAGTTTTAATGGATGCCGGTAAATGTGACAGATACACCGGCGGTCATAAAACGCCGGCGTATGTCGGTCTCTGAGTGCCGTTCTTTTACCCCTATATACATTCACCGGCGGTCGTAAACCGCCGGTGTTTGTACATTCACCGGCATTTCTATAAACGCCGGTGTAGAACGAAAGTATACCGGCGGTCATAGAGCGCCGATGTATGTGCGTTTATGAGTGCCCGGGTTTCCCTACTTACAATTACCGGCGCGTCCAAAAAACGCCGGTGTATTTATATACACCGGCGTGTTTAAAACGCCGGTGTTCGTCGGGGCCGTTACAGCTGACGAAATTCACCGGCGTGTGTGGAAACGCCGGTATATCGCATACTCAAACAAATTGATTAGATAGACTGGCGTTTTTAAAATGCCGGTCTAGCTATGCCCGTTTATTTTATACTCCGATTTTCCGTTCGATTTCAATTCACAGTTTCATTTACAAAACCTGTCAACTAATTCACAACTGATTCAACCAATTTCGTTGCATATTACTGCGCAAATCACAACCAAACACAAGAATAATTAAAGATAATCAAGTTTCACACGTGTCATATCAACGTCCAAATTCATTGATTAATTAATAGTGTCATAATTAACAAATTAATGTAGGGACTAATATCCCAAATATCCAAACAAACCAGTCTGACAAATATCCAAAATATCCCAAATTAAAAGTCTGACATAACTCTCATAAAAGAAAAACCAGTCTGACATAACAACAGCAAGGAGGAGGACATAAGAACAACAACCATACAGCAAGGATGACATAAGAACAGCAAGGAGGACCGCAGATTCATACCCCTCAAGTAGCTTCAGCTCTAATCATCAGAATTTCCTTCATCTGGGTGACCGCCCTGTGAAAAAAAAAACAATAGTTTAATTCAACAGTAGACCACAATACAGAATATACATATTTTTTGAACTTGCAAAAAGAAGTACCTGTATCTTAAATTATAAGATCAAAATACCAATTGCAAATAGAATTGTTAATGATATATACAGAGGTAAAATAATTACATTGCAATGCTAAAAATCTAGTACTTAATTTTGTTTTTAAATATATCTAAAATAACAAAACAAATTAAAATTCAGTATCTAACTTGAAACCTTTATATTCTCCTCTTATTGGGAATATCCACTATCTAAAATAGTAAAACAAATGAAAATTCAGTATCTAAGCATGTCTTTCATGGATTGTTCAGACAATTCATGAAACTGTCAACGTGGATGGAAACCAAATATAAGAAAAATAAGAAAAATAAGATAGGGCTCATATCAAGTGTATTTTTCGGGAACTGTCATCGTGGAAGGAAACCAAATATAGAAACCAGAAATGAAAACAGAAAGAAGAATGGTAGAGACTTTGGATACACCAGGCTACCATAGCGGCATTTTCCTCATCGCTCGCTCATCCCTTGTTTCTCTTCAGCACACGAACACAAAGAAACATCAGCAACAACAGCAAGAGCGACAAGAACAACAATAATAATAAATTATTATGAACAAGATGTCTCATATGGGTTTCCAGATCTCCACTCGAGCCCTCTTTTTCTAATCACAGCCCAATTAAGAACATAGAAAACAGCCACTAAACAATCCAATCACAGCCGAATCAAAATTTGCCACCCTGGATCTTAATGAAATAAGCTTCATTAATAGTGAAAGAAAATGAGGATGCTAGCAGCATACTTAGTTTGGAAGTGAACCCATTTTTTGTTAAAAAATCATACCAAAGATGGCAATCAGCTTCATTAACAGTATCTGAAAAAATGAAAATTTCAATTATCTGAGCTTATATGTTGCTCTACTAGTTCACTGTGCCCAACTAAATCTAAAACCCAATTGTTGTGCATATCCGGCCGGAGGATTTTGGCATACGTACCTATACCATCCTCAGTTCATAGTGAACCTATTTTGGTTGGCAAAAAACATGCATGCCAAGATGACAATCAGATGCATGAAAATAAGCTTCACTAACAGTAAAAGAAGATGAGGATGCTAGCATCATATTTAGTTTGGAAGTGTACCCATTTTTGGTTAAAAAATCATGCCTAAGATGGCAATCAGGCTACTTTAACAGTATCTGAAAATGAAAATTTTCATTATCTGAGCTTATATGTTGCTCTACTACTTCTTTAGCCCAACTAAATCTAAAATCCAATTGTTGTGCATATCCGGCCGGAGGGTTTTGGCATACGTACCTATAGCATCCTCAGTTCACAGTGTGTGCCCATTTTGGTCAAAAAAACATGCATGCCAAGAAGACAATCAGATGCATGAAATCAGCTTCATTAACAGTGAAAGAAAATGGACATGCTAGCAGCATACTGAGTTTGGAAGTGGACCCATTTTTGGTTAAAAAATCATGCCACAGATGGCAATCAGGTTACTTTAACAGTATCTTAAAATGAAAATTTCCAGTATCTGAGCTTATATGTTGCTCTACTACTTCTTTAGCCCAACTAAATCTAAAATCCAATTGTTGTGCATATCCGGCCGGAGGATTTTGGCATACGTACCTATAGCATCCTCAGTTCACAGTGTGTACCCATTTTGGTAAAAAAAACATGCATGCCAAGAAGACAATCAGATGCATGAAATCAGCTTCATTAACAGTGAAAGAACAATCAGATACTAGCAGCATACTGAGTTTGGAAGTGAACCCATTTTTGGTTAAAAAATCATGCCACAGATGGCAATCAGGTTACTTTAACAGTATCTTAAAATGAAAATTTCCAGTATATGAGCTTATATGTTGCTCTACTACTTCATTAGCCCAACCAAATCTAAAATCCAATTGTTGTGCATATCCGGCCGGAGGATTTTGGCATACGTACCTATACCATCCTCAGTTCACAGTGAACCCATTTTGGTTGGCAAAAAACATGCATGCCAAGATGACAATCAGATGCATAAAAATAAGCTTCACTAACCGTAAAAGAAAATGGACATGCTAGCAGCATACTGAGTTTGGAAGTGAACCCATTTTTGGTTAAAAAATCATGCCACAGATGGCAATCAGGTTACTTTAACAGTATCTTAAAATGAAAATTTTCAGTATCTGAGCTTATATGTTGCTCTACTACTTCTTTAGCCCAACTAAATCTAAAATCCAATTGTTGTGCATATCCGGCCGGAGGGTTTTGGCATACGTACCTATAGCATCCTCAGTTCACAGTGTGTGCCCATTTTGGTCAAAAAAACATGCATGCCAAGAAGACAATCAGATGCATGAAATCAGCTTCATTAACAGTGAAAGAAAATGGACATGCTAGCAGCATACTGAGTTTGGAAGTGGACCCATTTTTGGTTAAAAAATCATGCCACAGATGGCAATCAGGTTACTTTAACAGTATCTTAAAATGAAAATTTCCAGTATCTGAGCTTATATGTTGCTCTACTACCTCTTTAGCCCAACTAAATCTAAAATCCAATTGTTATGCATATCCGGCCGGAGAATTTTGGCATACGTACCTATACCATCCTCAATTCACAGTGAACCCATTTTGGTTGGCAAAAAACATGCATGCCAAGATGACAATCAGATGCATGAAATCAGCTTCATTAACAATGAAAGAAAATGGACATGCTAGCAGCATACTGAGTTTGGAAGTGAACCCATTTTTGGTTAAAAAATCATGCCACAGATGGCAATCAGGTTACTTTAACAGTATCTTAAAATGAAAATTTCCAGTATCTGAGCTTATATGTTGCTCTACTACTTCTTTAGCCCAACCAAATCTAAAATCCAATTGTTGTGCATATCCGGCCGGAGGATTTTGGCATACGTACCTATAGCATCCTCAGTTCACAGTGAAACCATTTTGGTCAAAAAAACATGCATGCCAAGAAGACAATCAGATGCATGAAATCAGCTTCATTAACAGTGAAAGAAAATGGGTATGCTAGCAACATACTTAGTTTGGAAGTGAACCCATTTTTTGTTAAAAAATCATGCCACAGATGGCAATCAGGTTACTTTAACAGTATCTTAAAATGAAAATTTCCAGTATCTGAGCTTATATGTTGCTCTACTACTTCTTTAGCCCAACTAAATCTAAAATCCAATTGTTGTGCATATCCGGACGGAGGGTTTTGGCATACGTACCTATAGCATCCTCAGTTCACAGTGAACCCATTTTGGTCAAAAAAACATGCATGCCAAAAAGACAATCAGATGCATGAAATCAGCTTCATTAACAGTGAAAGAAAATGGACATGCTAGCAGCATACTGAGTTTGGAAGTGAACCCATTTTTGGTTAAAAAATCATGCCACAGATGGCAATCAGGTTACTTTAACAGTATCTTAAAATGAAAATTTCCAGTATCTGAGCTTATATGTTGCTCTACTACTTCTTTAGCCCAACTAAATCTAAAATCCAATTGTTGTGCATATCCGGCCGGAGGATTTTGGCATACGTACCTATAGCATCCTCAGTTCACAGTGTGTACCCATTTTGGTCAAAAAAACATGCATGCCAAGAAGACAATCAGATGCATGAAATCAGCTTCATTAACAGTGAAAGAAAATGGACATGCTAGCAGCATACTGAGTTTGGAAGTGAACTCATTTTTGGTTAAAAAATCATGCCACAGATGGCAATCAGGTTACTTTAACAGTATCTTAAAATGAAAATTTCCAGTATCTGAGCTTATATGTTGCTCTACTACTTCTTTAGCCCAACCAAATTTCCAGTATCTGAGCTTATATGTTGCTCTACTGACAGTAAAAGAAGATGAGACATCAGCAACAACAGCAATAACAGCAATAAAAGAGGGAACCAAATATAGAACAATTGAGATTTGAATGGAGATTGTAGTCATAGATCAATTCTTCATTGAAGAAAAATACGAATAGGGCTCATATCAAGTGTAGTTTTAAGGAATTGTCATCGTGGAAGGAAACCAAATATAGAAGCCAGAAAGAGGAATGGTAGAGAATGAGGATACACCAGGCTAACATAGCGGCATTTTCCTCATCTCTCTCTCATCCCTTCTTTCCCTTCAGCACACGAACACATAAAGACATCAGCAACAATAGCAAGAGCGACAAGAACAACAATAATAATAAATTATTATGAACAAGATGTCTCTATATGGGTTTCCAGATCTCCACTCCAACTCGTCTCTTTCTAATCACAGCCCAATTAAGAACAATTGTTCACAGTCACTATTAAAGAAACATATATGCTCAGATTATGGAAATTTTCATTTTCAGATACTGTTAAAGAAGCTGATTTCATGCATCAGATTGCTATCTTTGGCATGATTTTTTAACCAAAATGGGTTCACTTCCAAACTAAGTATGCTGCTAGCATACCAAAATCCTCCAAATCAGAACAACAACACGGCTGAACAAACCTTATTTGCAGGTCATACAATGTCATCTACACCATGTTATGTGCCAAAGTGGGGTTGGTCATTCAATGCATGAACGACACGTATTAGTTGTTTGTGAGTATGCAATAGGGTGTAGCTATGAACAGGGCTCATATCAAGTGTAGTATTTCGGACTGTCATCGTGGAAGGAAACCAATTTAATATAGAAGCCATATATGGAGCCAGAAAAAGGGATGGTAGAGAATGAGGATACACCAGGCTAACATAGCGGCATTTTCCTCAACTCTCTCTCATCCCTTCATTCTCTTCAACACACGCACACAAAGAGACATCAGCAACAACAGCAAGAGGGGGTTGGTCCAACAATAAGTGTAGATTATAATAAACGAAATGTCTCTATTTGGGTTTCCAGATCTCCACTCCAGCTCTTTCTTTCTAATCACAGCCTACTTAAGAAACATAGACGAAATGCTTATAGACGACAGCCACAATGCAGACTCACAAACACTAGTACGTGTCTTTCATGCATTCAAGACCATAATCTCTTTTAAAATACCAATTTAAAGACTTACCGATGTTTTTTGACAGTGGGCGGCGTGCTACCCTCACTCTCATATGTTTGACTGCCACTATTATTTAGTGGCTGCTCATCCCCATGGCTCTCGTTGCCATCATTTATATTTACCCTCTTTCCACGCCTCGGCATGTTGTACCTGTCAAGGATTCGATAACTTCCTTAAAAATGCAAATTTAATTAATAACATGTTTATAATAACTATCATAAAATTTGTACTTTAGTAGGATTAACAAACCAACATAATTGTAAAAAAATTAAAAAAATGAGATTTGTAACAGATTAAATTAGAACGATAGTTTGGTTCAAATGACACTAAGCATAGTTTAATGTAAATAATACCAAGCAGTAGAAAATAGAAAGTTAATTAAACCGGTGTATTAAATTCACAACGAACATAGTCGAAATTACAGACATAATATTACAACAAGATTTAAGATATAAAATTACAGACATATAATAAACCCAATTGAAAATCATGTAAACTACAATATGACATCTTCCAGTACATCGCCCTCTTCTCCATCCTTGCGGAGCCAAGTCCCGCAAATTCCAACATCGGTTGTGTTTACATCAAACACAGGAAACTCAGAAGCAATGTAACTGTTCATGACTTCACCGTCTTCATCGTCTGAAGTATCGCCCAGTTGGAATACATCTCTTGGTTGCATAGGGAGAGCCACATATGATTTTGGCAGGGTTGGATCTTCAATGTAGAACACTTGTTGCACTTGGGATGGAAACACAAATGGCTCATGGCTAATGTGTGTACCGATGTGAATCAATTTTGAGAAGTTTACAACTGTGAAGCCAAGCTTATCCTTGTTGTTAGCAAAATTCCTATCAAACTCAGCCCAATCCCCACGAAATAAGACAACACGGAAATGGCCAAAATAATTCAACTCAATGATATCCGTGAGCACTCCATAGTAGTCGAGATCTCCATCTACAGGCCTCGTGTCCGATTTGGAAGCATAACTTCTAGTCTTAGACGCACTACCATTCCACTATATTGAGACTTCAAATTACATTTACGATCCTTAGTACGAAATCTAAAACCATTGAATATGTATCCTCCGTATCTTTTGACCATCTGATAGGGACCTTTGGCAAGTACTTGTATTTCAGATGACGCACCTTCGGGACCCAAAGAATGTACCTATTAATTTTGCGCAAATCGTATCAGTACCATAGAAAATGTAGATATAATAAAGATTAACTTGCATAACTGTAATTCACCTACATGAGATTCAAACCACTTATGAAATTTTTCATTCATCAACTTGTTTTGTTCACGTGGTGGTAGTCTTCTTGGTCTAGCCCTTCGTTTGATGTCCCTGACAAATTTGCTAAAAAACAAGCAATTGAAATTAGGAATAACGAAAGTATCAAAAATATCGAACTCCGTGGTTTTCACTGTATTCGATTTAAATTCAAAAGCAACTTACTTTCGAAATGGTTCCACTGATGCATGGTGGTCTAGCACATATCGATGTGCCTGTTCCCACGCTAAGCTATCGAGCTCAAATGCATCAACTTTACCAATAGTAGTTCCAGCGGTATCAAAAAGATATTGAGCACCATCAAGGTTGGAAATGTCTGGATTTCTACGTGGTCTACTGGAAGATGTCTCCACACCCTGCAAATACCTGGAAAAAAAATGTGAGCACTCCTCTGATAGATATCCCTGGGCTATTGACCCTTCAGGATATGCTCTATTTTTCACATAACCCTTTAGCCGGTATAGGTACCTGAACATGTACAATTAATAAATTAGAGCGGATTAGGGGATTAAAAGAAATGAGCTTTTGAAAATTCAATTTCGTAAGATGAATGAATTCTTTCACCTCTCAATGGGGTACATCCACCGATAGTGAACAGGACCGCCGATTCTGACTTCACCAGCAAGGTGGATTATCAAGTGAATCATTATAGTGAAGAACGATGGAGGAAATATCATCTCCATTTTACTAAGTGTCAATGCCGCCTGCTGCTCCAATTGGTCCAGATCTTCAACACGAAGCATTCTTGAGCAAATACCTTTATATATGCTACAAAGATCTTTCAGGACAGTAGTGACTTGCTCACACATTGAAGACCTTAGGGCCACAGGAAGGAGATCCTGCATTAGGATGTGGTAGTCGTGCGACTTTAGACCCTGAAGCCTCTTCTCTTTAAAGTTGACACATCTTGCCATGTTAGAAGAATAGCCATCAGGGACTTTAAGTTCCAGTAGTACTTTGCAAAACAATTCCAACTCCGATTTTGATATTGAATAGATTGCAGGAGGTAGGAGTACTTTCCCGTTCGGTAATTCTTCTGGGTGCAACTCATGTCGGATGCGCACTGACTTCAAATCAAGTCGGCTCTTGAGATTGTCCTTTGTCTTCCGATCATCTCCCATAACTGTTCCTATACAATTTTCACCAATATTTTTTCTGATATGCATCACATCTAAATTATGTCGCAATAAGTTGAATTCCTAATACGGCAACTTGAAGAAAATACTCTTCTTCTTCCATGCACCTAAACTCGTCATGTTTTGATCCTCATCTTCGCCATATAGATCGGTCTCCTCATCTTGCTCCGGCCTTGTCCTTTTCTTGCCCTTTGTCCTGACTTCTGGTTCTTTTTCATATTTGAATTGATGACCATCTACCCGCCTCAAAATATCTGAACCAGAAGAAGACCCAGAAGCATGTTCCCACTCGTCGGTACCATCAAATATCGCTGTCTTTGCCCGAAATATATGTGTGTCAGGCAACCATCTCCTATGACCCATATAGCAAAACTTTCTGCCATTGTACAACCACCTTGAACTGGTTTGGTCAGCACAACATGGACATGGACATGCATAAATTTGCATATGCTGGAAAATCATTGATTGTCCAAGACAACACGGCCCGAAGAGAAAATGTTTCTTTAGCCACAGCATCATAGGTTGGAACACCACCCACAACTTCTGAAGTTCATCTATTAACGGTTGTAGGTACACATCTATATCATTTCCAGGACCTTTCGGTCCAGGAGCTATCATGGACAAAATAAATGAGGACTGCTTCATGTATTTTCAAGACGGTAAATTGTATGGTATCAACACAACCGGCCATATGCTGTATGTACTACTCATTTGCCTGAAAGGATTGAAACCATCACTAGCTAGTCCAAGTCTCACATTTCGAGGATCTTCCGCAAAATCAGGATATCTTTCATCAAATTTTTTCCAAGATTGAGAATCAGCAAGATGTCTAAGAATCCCATCATTAGTGCGACCTTCAGCATGCCATTTCATATCAGAAGAAGTTTTTGTAGACATAAACAACCTTTGTAGCCTAGGAATCAGAGGAAAGTAATGCAGTATTTTGGCAGGCTTCTTTTTCCTACTTCTCTTAGTAGATCCACTGGCTCCCTCGTCTTGATTTGGTCTTTCTTTCCATTTCGTAGAACCACACACTTCGCAATTCTCCAGACCTTCCTTACCACTCGTGAAAAGTATACAGTCATTTGGACATGCTGCTATCTTCTCATATCCTAGATCGAAAGAACTTAGGAATTTTTTGATTTTATAGGCTGAGTTTGGAATACTGATTTCAAGAAATGCTTCATTCAAAAATTCAAGTAGCATAGTGAAGGACTTAGCAGACCACCCGTTTAAACATTTAATCTGAAATAGTCTGACAATGAATGAGAATTTAGAAAATTCTACAACGGAGTACTAGCATCTTCAAGTAACTTAGCGAAGGATTCTTGCTGCTTATTATTTTCAGGGGTGGGGCCAGACATTTCCTCGTCCACCCCACCACCAATCTGGTTTGTTTCTGTTGACTCATTGTGAACTTGGGTTGTTAGGTTATCATTGTGGAAAGGAACATTATGAATCCCCATGGCATCTTGCAACAAAGCATGCATCTCATCGGAAATGCTTAAGTCTTCGTTCACTAAGGGCTCAGCTTCATTTTCTAATACAACCGGACGAACAGGAGCTAACGTATGATCCTCTCCATGACAAAACCACCTTGTGTACCCTTGAAGAAAACCGTTGACAACCAAGTGTGTATGTACTACGTCACATGTCCTCAGCATACAATTTGTACACCGGAGGCATGGACAAAGGATTAGGTTGGGATCACGGGAATGTCGTTTGGCAAAGATAATAAAATCTTTAATACCATCACGGTACTCCTTGGATAATCGTGGTTTACTAATCCAACTTCTATCCATTATAACAATAGCACACAATCTGAAATTAAAATTTGATATATTAAATACTAATAACAGTAAAAGGCATTTTGTAAATTAAATTTCACCTATTTGAAAACCATCCCTAGCTGCAAATAAATAAACGATATAATCTTTAACTGTAAAATAAAGAAATTGTGGTTCCAAAAAATGTACAAAAAAAATACATCTTAACACAATCTACTCTATTCACATAACCCTAAACTACCTTTTGTGGAAATTATCACAACCACCTTAGTGGTATTTTATCGCACACCCTGTGTTCAAGTGTAAAAAAAAATCGACTATAGTCTCCCCTGTATTTGGCTTTCCGTTCAAGGAGATGATGATGGTAAAGGGTATTTTGCTGATGAAGAGGAATCGGCCGAATAATGAGCGCGTCGTGCTGTAACTAAAGGGTATTCTGTTCATGGCTACTAATAATCACTTACTTATCTCATAATAATAATAATAATAATAATAATAATAATAATAATAATAATAATAATAATACTAAACAAAAGAAACTAATATGGCTACTAATAAGTTTTTCTAAAATAATTCTTCATCCCAACTAAATCATTGATGTTTGTAGCGCCAAAAGAAACCTGCACGAGGTTTGTTTAGCCCAAATCTTGTACATATTTGGAAGATTTTGGTAAAAAACATGCCAAGATGCCAATCTGATGCATGAATCAGCTTCATTAACAGTAAAAAAAAATGATAATGTCCAGTATGTAAGCATATATTTTTCAGAGTGAACCAATTGTTGTACATATCCGGAGGATTTTGGCATACATCTATAGCATCCTCAATTAACAGTGAACCCATTTTGGTCAAAAAAACATGCCAAGATGACAATCAGATGCATGGGATAAGCTTCATTAACAGTAAAAGACAATGAGGATGCTAGCAGCATACTTAGTTTGGAAGTGAACCCATTTTGTTAAAAAATCATGCCTAAGATGGCAATCAGCTTCATTAACAGTATCTGAAAATGAAAATTTCCATTATCTGAGCTTATATGTTGCTCTACTAATTCACTGTGCCCAACTAAATCTAAAACCCAATTGTTGTGCATATCCGGCCGGAGGATTTTGGCATACGTACCTATACCATCCTCAGTTCACAGTGAACCCATTTTGGTCAAAAAACATGCCAAGATGACAATCAGATGCATGAAAATAAGCTTCACTAACAGTAAAAGAAGATGAGGATGCTAGCAGCATACTTAGTTTGGAAGTGTACCCATTTTTGGTTAAAAAATCATGCCTAAGATGGCAATCAGGTTATCTAACAGTATCTGAAAATGAAAATACCCATTATCTGAGCGTATATGTTGCTCTACTAATTCTTTAGCCCAACTAAATCTAAAACCCAATTGTTGTGCATATCCGGCCGGAGGATTTTGGCATACGTACCTATAGCATCCTCAGTTCACAGTGAACCCATTTTGGTCAAAAAAACATGCCAAGATGACAATCAGATGAATGAAAATAAGCTTCACTAACAATAAAAGAAGATGAGGATGCTAGCAGCATACTTAGTTTGGAAGTATACCCATTTTATGTTAAAAAATCATGCCTAAGATGGCAATCAGGTTATCTAACAGTATCTGAAAAAATGAAAATTTCCATTATCTGAGCGTATATGTTGCTCTACTAATTCTTTAGCCCAACTAAATCTAAAACCCAATTGTTGTGCATATCCGGCCGGAGGATTTTGGCATACGTACCTATAGCATACTCAGTTCACAGTGAACCCATTTTGGTCAAAAAACATGCATGCCAAGAAGACAATCAGATGCATGAAATCAGCTTCATTAACAGTGAAAGAAAATGGGGATGCTAGTAGCATACTTAGTTTGGAAGTGAACCCATTTTTGGTTAAAAAATCATGTCAAAGATGGCAATTAGGTTACTTTAACAGTATCTTAAAATGAAAATTTCCATTATCTGAGCTTATATGTTGCTCTACTACTTCTTTAGCCCATCTAAATCTAAAACCCAATTGTTGTGCATATCCGGAGGATTTTGGCATACGTACCTATAGCATCCTCAGTTCACAGTGAACCCATTTTGGTCAAAAAAAAAACATGCATGCCAAGAAGACAATCAGATGCATGAAATCAGCTTCATTAACAGTGAAAGAAAATGGGGATGCTAGCAGCATACTTAGTTTGGAAGTGAACCCATTTTTGGTTAAAAAATCATGCCAAAGATGGCAATCAGGTTACTTTAACAGTATCTTAAAATGAAAATTTCCATTATCTGAGCTTATATGTTGCTCTACTACTTCTTTAGCCCAACTAAATCTAAAACCCAATTGTTGTGCATATCCAGAGGATTTTGGCATACGTACCTATAGCATCCTCAGTTCACAGTGAACCCATTTTGGTCAAAAAAACATGCATGCCAAGAAGACAATCAGATGCATGAAATCAGCTTCATTAACAGTGAAAGAAAATGGGTATGCTAGCAGCATACTTAGTTTGGAAGTGAACCCATTTTCTGTTAAAAAATCATGCCAACGAGGGCAAACAGGTAACTTTAACAGTATCTTAAAATGAAAATTTCCATTATCTGAGCTTATATGTTGCTCTACTAATTCACTGTGCCCAACTAAATCTAAAACCCAATTGTTGTGCATATCTGGCCGGAGAATTTTGGCATATGTACCTATAGCATCCTCAGTTCACAGTGAACCCATTTTGGTCAAAAAAACATACCAATATGACAATCAGATGCATGAAATAAGCTTCATTAACAGTAAAAGAAGATGAAAATTTCCAGTATCTAAGCATATATTTTTCTATTCATTCTTCATCCCAACTAAACCATTCATGTTAAGGAAATCAAGAAGCATAATCTGAAAAAACATTCTTTTTTTGAAAAATAAGGGAAATCAAGAGATGATACCGAAGAGAGAGAGAGAGAGCGGGGCGACGAGCGCGGGGGCGTAGGAGAGAGAGAGAGAGCGGGGCGATCGCCGAGTCACCTCCAAATAGAGAGAGGGAAGAGGGAAATCGAAAATGACGAAGGGAAGAAGGGACGATTTCGAAAGGTCGAAGGCCGTCGAAGAGGACGAAGCGGCGGAGGCAAACGCGCGGGAAGTAGAGCGAGGAAGGAGGGAAACGAAGCGCCCTTTTTTTTTGGAGGGGTCTGGGAAAATGGCGAGGGAAGGATTAGGGTTCGCAGGTTTTATCGCAGCTTATTCACCGGCGTTTCAATTAGTCACGCCGGTGAATGTGTCCGTATATTCACCGGCGTTTATTATCAAAATGCCGATGAATAATACGCTTCACCGGCGTTTCTAAATATGTAATACCCTGATTTTTCAATTAATGAAAAATTATTTATTTTGCACGTAGTGTGCACGTGCAATATTTTGTTTGGATTATTTTATTGATGTGTATAAATATTTAAATATTTTCTCACATTATTTTGTACAAAAAGCCTTTTTTTAAACAAATAGAAAGCCTTATTTTAATTTAATGAAAATGCCCTTTTTCTTAAAAGCTCAAATGTATTTTAGTTTAATTATTTAAAAAAAAACTATTTTTTGGCCCAAAAAGAAAGCCCATGGATTAATCTCTTTTAATTAAACTTGTCATGTAGAAGACTTTTTTTTAACTAATTTATTTTTATACAAAATTAAAATGTACAAATTTTGGCCTAGTTGCATGCACGTGCACTACACGTACACGTGCAATGCACACTATTTATGTGGCCGGTTTGCACACTCTTTTGGAGGGAATTTTTGAAATTGATCATGGTGTTCATGGAGGTAGTTTTGTGGATGTGGGTAGTTTTTATAACTCCTACTTTAATCTAGGCCCTTCATCTTTCAACCACCTAATCAATCTTGGCCCTCCATTTCACTTATTCTCTAGTATAAATACCCCCCTCTCATGGCTATTTTCATATGCTATTTTATATTTCCAAGCTATAGTCTTATTGTAGTAATAGTGTGAGTTATAAAAGATAGAGAGATTGTGTGGGATTTGCTTGCTTGTTCCAAGGAGGAGTGGCCGGCTATCACAAGGGAAGCATTCGGTTTTTGATTGGAGGCTTGGAGGTGCTCGCATTTCGTCTAGGAGGTGGTGCTTTCATTCGCAAGGCTTGTGTTGCTAAATTTGTTTAGTTCTCTCCATTCAAGGTGGGTAAACATTTCATATTTCTAATATAGATCCATGCTAGTTTCAACTACCAAAAGATGCATGAAAAATACTAATAAGAGCCCACTTTAATTGATAAGTTAGTGTATGAATTGATTGAAATGTGGTGATTAATTTGTATATGGCACTAGTATTAAAATTAAATTGTGTGTAGAATGCTCCATGATTATTAGTATGAAGTTATGATGGTGATTAAATTTATTTAAGAATGTTGTTAGTATGATTTGAGACATGATGCATGGATAAGAACGCTTGTTAATTGTAAAGTTGAAACATGGAATTTATTAAGAAAGAGTACACTTTATTTTGAAAAAAATGAATTTCTTGTATGGTTGAGATGTGATTTATGCAATTGATAAGTGAGTATATTTCATTGTGACATAGATTGATTAATAAAAGTACTACTCATAAAGTTAGTAGTTGAGTTGTGATGAATAGACCTTTATGTTGATATGGATATGGACTATTACAAACATATGTATTGGTTGAATAAAGAGTTAATAACAGTAAATTGTCACAAGAAAATCTTTGAATAAAAAGATTAGTAGATCAATTATTTAGCAATGTCGAAAATGCAATATATAGTAGTTTTAATAAATGATTTATTGATTTGTGTGTGAAAAATATATTTTATTAGTACAAAAATTATTTTTCCTTACTGGTATGGACTTTAAATGAATGGGGATTAATCTGGAGATTTTCAGTAATTTTTATAAAAGCAATAAGAAACAAGGTTTAAATGAACATCGAGTATGTTTGATAACAGTGGCAAATTGATTCAAAAAGATTTTAGTATGGACTGTAACAACCTGAGCTAGTAGCTCAGGCGGTCACTGTGTGCGTTGGCTTCTCTGGGCTGAACGGATCGAATCCCTGTGGCTGCAAAACATTTTCACAATTTTTGTAAGGCTATAACCTACCGAGCCGAGAGTAATAAATACTCTTTAAATCCCTTCTATATCGCTAGCGGCAACCGGCCTAGTGGCCTGTGCTCTGGGTTGTGTCGGTGTTGTGCCTGGGTTCGAATCTTGCTATCGGCAAGATGGAAAAAATATTTTTTTGGGAGTTTTATGTATCGAAAAATTATGAAAAATAGATGGTAATTCTCAGAAAAATATAAGGAATTTTATAGGAATGATTTGGGTATTATTTGAATGAATTTAACTAAGGTTTGTAGTTAAATGCACAAATGGACCTATGAGTTTATATAGATTATTGATATGAGATTATAATTTGAAAGAATAAGTGAATTGGAACATTAAGTATGGTTTTGGTAAAAAGAAATGTGGTTATGATGCAATTATTTCCTCACTTGTGGAACAATATGAAGTGTGTACATTATTTAGTAATGTGAAATTATCGTGATGCGACAATTAATAAGTATAGGCAATTTTTGTGCAATGATGGACTTGTGAACAAAGTTAGGAATCATGAATTGAAAGAGAATATACATGTGAGTTTGAGAACTCGACATGGAAAATTTTATGAGTTGAAGATTGTGAAATGAAATTTGAAATAGAGTAGCTAAGTCTCCCCGGCATCGAGAAATGAAATAAAATGAAATTAGACCAAGGTTGGTCAAGATGAAATGAATGAATAAGTCCGGTTGATGGAGAGGCTAACTCTAGAGATTAATTTTGTTCATGATTTTTAATAAAACTAAGGACTAGTGCATAGTGAAGATGTGATGAAAGTAAGAGAAAAACACTGAGTATGAGGGTCATGGGTAGCGGCGAGAGCGTATCCCAGGAATTCCCATGACGAGTCTGGGTGAGGATACTGTTCCAGAGTACCGTCCCAGTGGCGACGCTCGTGGGATGTTTGAAGACTACGGGTGGTGTCATGTTTATGGTGAGAGCGTATCCCAGGAATTCCCATGATGCGTCTGGGTGAGGATACTACTCTAGAGTGCCTAAACATGAGTTCGTAGGTCAGATAACATCTAGGATACTTACCGTAATTACAGTAGTAGATTAAATCATAACGGGGGATTGAACCCTATAAAGATGAAGAACGAATAAGGGCTTGCCCTTGGATCTATGTAGTATGGGATGCATAGAATCCGAACAAGTGCGCATTAGTGTCATGTAACATAAATAAATGCATTAAGGATTAAGTGCACAGTCACAACACGACATCAATAGGGTAGTCCCTTTAGTTTGAATGTGACAAGTTTGTGTTTGTTAAATATGAAAAGTTGAGTTATACTATTTCCGGCATAGAGAGGATGGCCGTGTATAATGTTCGTCGGTTGAATAAACTGACGTACCCACAGTCTTATATGCAGGTAAATGTCACGTTAAAGATTAAAGAGGAATGGATGCTTAAAGATTATATCATGCTGTTGTACTTGTATTTAATTGTAAATTTTACTTCCGTTGTGCAAAAGAAAAGTGTAATTTTGATGTAATCTCTGATGTATGATGAAAAGTTTTAATTTCCCTGTGAAATTGTACTAAAGAAAGTGAAAAGATCCTGTAGAACATCTCGAATTCAGTGTATTTGGGATTCGGGGCGTTACAAAATAAAACGGCGGTGAATACGAAGATTGACCGGCGTTTTAAATCGACCGCCGGTGTATAACCATCCCATCTGGCGCCCAATTCCTATTCGCTCCCTACCCCGGCGCTACTAGTAAAACGCCGGGGAATATTCGCCGCTAAAACAAGTATCTTTTGTAGTGACACTACTCTTATAAACCAAATTTGAAGTATTCAACCTAGGCAAATTCTTATGAATCAATCGTTCACAACACCTTAGCTTAAATTTCATTAATCTATATTCAAAAAACCATAATAAACAAATTTTACTAAGGATAACAAAAATTATAATTTATGATTTTATGAATACCATGAAAAATATGGAATTTGACAACATAGATGATGTCAGATGATTGGGAACTGTGGCGTATATGATGTCGGAGATGACAGCATAGATGATGTGAGAGATGATTGGGGATGATGCTTGGATGATGCAATATTTCGAATCAGGGTTTTGATTTGGAGAGAGGGAGGGAAAATATCTAAATTAGGGTTTCAGAATTGAAGAGAGGGATGTGAAATTGGCAATTATGAAAGGCTTTGATGGAGTTGGAGAAGACGGAGGAGTTGGAAGAGATTTGACGGAGGTGGAGGAATCAAAGGAGTTGGATGAATTTGGGGATTATAGTTTTTTCGATTTGGGTTTGGGACTTGAAGGAGATAAAGTTGGGAGAGATGAAGTGAAGGGGAGAGAGTGGGAGCCCGATACTTAATTGTGTGTTTAAGTGGTCCTACCATAAGCCATAGTTGGGAACTGCGATCTCTTTTTGAATGTTGTTGCAATTCCCAACAGCGGCCTCTCTCTTTAACAAAAAATACTTAGATTTTTTCTCAAAATGTTCACTATGTCTTCACCACTTGGCTCTCTGTGTCTCGAAGTTTTGAGACACATTCATTATTGTCAATTGCGACAATCAATTTACATCGTTGCCGTAGTTGACAACTGCGACAACACAAAAATATTCTGAAGAAGCTGCAGTTGGGATCTGCGGCTTCATTAGTGTTTTTGCTGCAGTTCCGAACTACGGCTTATGCTTAGTTAGCAACAATAAGCTTAAGCTGGAAATAAGTTTGACATGTGACTCATAGGAAGAATTTGTTTGGAAAAGTAGCTTAGTTTGGAAAAAAAAACCCAAGAACCCTATGGTTTTTCTGCTCTATTTATGTATGATATTTAATTGCATAAACCATGGCCTATTTTTCACAGGGAATACTGTTTTACAACTTTACTCCTGATGATGGTAAAAATCGCAGCAGATCAGAGCCGTACGATCCATGCACGAATCTTAAAGCGTTTACAGGCAAATTAGCCATCACATGCCTATTTTACAGGCCTGAGCCCACTCCAAGATATGGGCTTCTCTTAAGCCCATAAAAAGTGACAGACTAGGCCCACTAAAAAAGACACCCAACGAATGATGGCTAGGAGTCTCATCTCTTATCCTCTCACAGGGATATCTTATCTCTTCAGAGGGGAGACATGAAAAATCTGACGGTCACGATTCGGCTTCTAGAATGTCTCTCAGGCCTATAAATACTCCCCCCTCCTCAATCTCCAGGTAATCAACAATTCACCAGTTTTTACTATCTCTCTCTCTTTGTGGTTCTGACTTGAGCGTCGGAGGGTCTGTCGCCGGGGGCCACCCCCCGGTGTTTCAGATGTTTTGCAGGTCCATCGGCCGCATCAACAACCGTCGATTTCATATCACAGGAGTTCAATCAACGATCCAGATTCAATCTCAGGAGCTCTAACGTCTTTTAACGGCCAAGGCACAGGTTTGACTTTTAGTAGTTTCCATCCATTATTAACTCACTATCTGTTTGCTCCCACACCGAAAAAAGCTGCAACAGATTGGCGCCGTCTGTGGAAAACTATACAAGTAAGACTTATCTTCATGCCACAAAGACTAAGAGGTAAAGGGGCGGTCTCCAGCCATCGCACTACCACTCTTCGTCAACCATCTCCTCCTATGGAAGATCAGATTCCTCCTCAACAGTCACCCCGACAGCCTAATCACGCTCCTACCAACGGAGAGGTACCGGGGGGCTCTTGACAAAACCATCATGAGCAACATCCTCAGTACAACCGCATCTCAGTCCATAATGCTTCAACTGGATCACAAAAGAAGGACGACCAAGTCCTTTGCCGTGTCCAAGAAGTAGAAGATCGCCTAGAACAGATGAAGAATGAGAGAAACTGGTTCAATAGGGCCTACCGCCCAAATCAACGTCCCTTCAGCAAAACCATCCTCGATGCACCCGTTACACGGAATTTCAAAGCTCCTCAACTCAAATTCTACAACGAAAAATCAGACCCAACGGACCACATCGAGAGCTTTAAAATACTTATGATGTTCTATAATGCCACCGATGCACTCATGTATTGGACATTTCCCGCTACACTGAAATGATCAGCTACGAAATGGTATTCACGTCTGAAACCCGAATCCATATTTTTCCTTCGATCAGCTCGAGGAACTCTCCGTTGCACACTTTGTTACTAGCCAAAGAGCAGAAAATACCAGTGTATCCCTACTAGAACGGAAGCAAAAAGATGGAGAACTGCTAAAGGACTTCGTCAAGCATTTTACAACTGTAGCAAGGACAATTTACGCCTTGAACACTTCAGTCGCAACTACAGCTCTTTCGCCGCAAGACTTCGTCAAGCATTTTACAACTGAAGCAAGGACAATTTACGCCTTGAACACTTCAGTCGCAACTGCAGCTCTTTCGCTGCAAGACTTCGTCAAGCATTTTCCAACTGAAGCAAGGACAATTTACGCCTTGAACACTTTAGTCGCAACTGCAGCTCTTTCGCCGCAAGACTTTGTCAAGCATTTTACAACTGAAGCAAGGTCAATTTACGCCTTGAACACTTCAGTCGTAACTGCAGCTCTTTCGCCACAACGTCACTAATAAAGACCTGAAAGCTTCCCTCGCCAAAAAGCCACCCAAAAGTTTCACTGCGCTCCTGAAAATGAGTGACAAGTATATCAGGGTCGAGGAAGCTCTCTATCCTCAAGCAAAGAACGATTCATCTTCCGGGAACAAACGGAAGAACACAAGCGATGAAGAACTCAGGAAGTTTCAGAAAAGCGGTGCAAGTTCACACCGTCCAACTCTAGCGTCACACTTCGACAAATTCGCTCTTCTCAATGCAAGCGTATCAGTCATCTTCATGGACGTGGAGGAGGACGGAATAATCTGCCTTCCCCCCACAATGTCAACATCTAGCAGAAAAAGAGACAAAAATAAGTGGTGCACATTTCACAGAGATCGTGGACACACTACTAACAACTGTCGAACCTTTAAAGAAGAACCGGAAGCCCTGATCCGCAAGGGCTATCTCTCCAACTTCGTTCAGAAAGACAACGACGCCGAAAATTCTCCGTCCCGGGGTGCTGATAAGCATCAGCAGAGGCCATGCGAGTCGCAAGACTCTGAACACATGACCGTCCTCCACTCCATTCATGAAGACCCGATGGGGGGAGATTCCAACTCCTCCCACAAAGCTTTCGTCAGCAAAGTCAACTCCATAGATAACATTTCGCCTGCTAAACGCACCGAGATCCCGATATCTTTCTCCGACAAGGACTTAGAAGGCGTCCAAACATCTCATTGCGATGCATTGGTCACAAACCTTGCATGCTAAATCATGAGGTATGCCGCATCCTGGTGAAAAATGGTAGCTCAGTAAAAATCCTCTTCATGGCCACATTTTAGGCTCCCAAGCTCTCTCAAGACCGACTCAAGCCAGCCGGTCATACACTTCATGACTCCTCTGGTGCACCTGTCCAAGTCGAGGGAATTGTCGCACTCGACGTAACAGCAGGGAAAGCCCCCTCTATTCAAATAGAAGCACTGGACTTTATGGTGTCAAAGCTGCATACAATGCTATATTCGGTCGTCCCGGCCTAGCAGCATTCCATGCAGTTGCCTTTGCATTTCACATGAAAATGAAGTTTCCAACAACAGTTGGCGTAGGCCAAGGTGTAGGAAGCCAACAGGCAGCACGAGCATGCTACACTACTACACTGGGGGGCTCCATTCTCCCCCTCGACACCATAAAGCTACCGCCAGAAAATAGTCACAATAACTCCAAAACTGTAAACAAGTTTGAAGCCTCTGCCATAACCAACTCTACCAAGAACTTCCAAACCTGCTACACCATCTCTCGCCAGGTCCAAACTAGTTCTCATCATGATACAGTAATAAACTTGAATCCCTCTCCCGAAGCCACTCCGCTCAGTCGAAGGAAACAAACAATCTTGCCTAAACACATTGGTACATCAGAAGATTTTCCTTTCTCTATGCAAAATAATAGGGGGCTCCCTCCAAAATAGGCAAGTCCAGGCAAGGTCTACCAAGTTGTTCGCCTGATGGCTCATCAACTTGAAGACCCGAGGGGCAGGAAGATATCAGCAGGGACTTGGAAAGTAGAACACCTTGTGAAGTACAATGAGTTGAGTGCCAAACTTGTACATAAAAACGGCACCAAAATCGTTAAAAGCTTCCTACGAGACGGGTTTGGAGCCCACATCCATAGTGCTAAGCTACTACAACAATCTGTAATGAATCAAGTTCAAAGTGCGCTTCGCCAATCGATCTGCTCCTACAACCTGTTAATTCATCAAAGAAAACAACGAGCTACATGCCTAACTTACATTCAAAGTGGTGCTAAACACTCATTACAAGCTTTCTGCAATGCAAGTTCGGAATCAAGAACTCGGGAGTTGCGGCATGCAACCTCGCATGCTTAGAACACAATTCACCAATCGATCTGTTCCTGCAACTAGTTGAACTTCCTTAGAGGCTCAGAAATAACAAGTTGAGTGCCACACTTAAACACTTAAGCAGCACCAAACACTAGTTGTGAGTCTCCCCATAAGACGGATCGGAGTCCATACCCATAGCTCGATAGGGACTTTAAACAATTTGCAATAATGCAAATTCACAGTGCACTTCGCTATTCGATCTGCTCCTGCAATCCGTCAACGCCTCGACGACCGGTTTGGAGTCCAGTTCATGGTTCAAAAGAGACCCTGTCAATTTGTAAAGAAGCAAGTTCAGAGTGCGCTTTACCATTCGAGCTGCTCCTGCAACCTGTTAATACTTAAACTAACAAGTTTGGAATCCATGTTCATGGTTCAGAGTTACTCTCGTAACCTGTAATGACACACGCTCAGTGTTCAACTTGCCATTAGATCTGTTCCTGCAACTAGTTAAATTTTCTCAACAACAGATTAATAGGTCCAAAATCATGGATCGAAGTTATCCTAGCAACACTTGTAAAAAGCCACACTTGGGGTTCAACTCTCCATTCGATGTGACTCTCACAATCTGTCAGAGGCCCCATACAACAAGTTTGGAAAACAACTCTCTTTCAGAGTTGTCCCTACAACTAGCTGGGTTGAAGACGGAGCAATGCTACACTCCGTCATCCACCATCGACAGTTCTTTAAGTTATATGCAACAGACTTGAGGCCCTGTTATTTAGCGACAAAGAACCCGTCGATGGCACATCAACCATGATAGCAAGGATCAAGCATATAAAATGAATCCCGCAAATCATAGAACTATCACCAACTCATATGTTTAAATCCAGTAGCACTACAGATGTCTGCAAATGCAAAACGGCTAGTCCAAAGTCTAACTCTCCCAAAATCAGCTCATACGACTAGCCAACCCCCAAGACGATGTATCACAGGAAAAAACACAAGCATGTAGAAGACTTCTCATTCCACAAACTACAAATCTCATTACAACAACAAAGTTACATTGAATCCACATTTCACGTCTAGAAATCGCTACCAAAAGTCCTGGGAACATTGTACAACAAACTGTCATGAAAATTTTCTTCCAGCTATACACACTGGAGAGATGTTCTACCTAAGAGAAACAAAACTCCTCGCTGGCCTCCTACCAGCTAATAGCTCCATAGGGCCGCCTCAACTCTTGATAATGATATTCAAGACATGTCTTCCTTAAACGAGCAAAATCTAGATTCATTCGACCTCCTTCACTTGGGCAACCTCCAACTCCGTCAAGTACAGCATACCAAGAAGGAGAGCAAGCTCAGCTTCCCAGAGAACCTCATTCCATGCACGCATCCACTTTTTAGTAAAGAGAAGAATGGAATCATCTCAATGCTGAATAAACACAAGTGACTTCACTTCCACACTAAGAAGATTCAGAATACCCACAACTCATCTGCTCTAAAAATGCGTTTGGCGCTCTGCGCGCCACCTGAGTTCCTCCGGCCAACCACTCGTCATCATCGAGCAACAGGTCCAACACCCCAATCTCCGCTCGCCGCATGAGCTCCATCGGCAACTCGTTGGTCCTAAACAATGAGTTCAGCGCTAGGCTCGCCGCTCGAGCTCCATCAATAACTCGTTGGTCCCAAACAACGAGTTCAGTGCTCTGCTTGTCGCTTAAGCTCCCTCAACTACTCGTTCATCCCAAACAACGAGTTCAGCGCTCTGCTCGCTGCTCGAGCTCTATCAACAACTTGTTTGTCCCAAACAACGAGTTCAGCACTCTGCTCGCCGCTCGAGCTCCATCAACAACTTATTTGTCCCAAACAACGAGTTCAGCACTCCACTCGCCGCTTGAGCTCTCTCAACAACTCGTTTGTCCCAAACAACGAGTTCAGCGCTCTGCTCGTCGCTTGAGCTCCCTCAACAACTCGTTTGTCTCAAACAACAAGTTCAGCGCTCTGCTTGCTACTTGAGCTCCATCAGTAACTCGTTGGTCCCAAACAATGAGTTCAGCGCTATGCTCTCCGCTTGAGCTCCATCAACAACTCGTTTGTCCCAAACAACGAGTTCAGCGCTCTGCTCGCCGCTTGAGCTCCCTCAACAACTCGTTTGTCCCAAACAATGAGTTCAGCGCTCTGCTCGCCGCTTGAGATCCATCAGCAACTTGTTAGTCCCAAATAATGAGTTCAGCGCTATGCTCTCTGCTTGAGCTCGATCAACAACTGGTTTTTTTCCAAACAACGAGTTCAGTCTCTGCTCGCCGCTTGAGCTCCATCAACAACTCGTTGATCCCAAATAACGAGTTCAGCCCTTTGCTCATCGCTTGAGCTCCATCAAAAACTCGTTGGTCCCAAACAACGAGTTCAGTGCTTTGCCCGTCGCTTGAGCTCCTTCAACAACTCGTTTTTCCCAAACAACAAGTTCAGCGCTCTGCTCGCGGCTTGAGCTCAACAACTCGTTTGTCCCAAGCAACGAGTTCAGCGCCCTGCTCGCCGCTTGAGCTCCCTCAACAACGAGTTCAGCGCTCCGCTCGCCGCTTAAGCTCCCTCAACAACTTGTTTGTCCTAAACAACGAGTTCAGCACTCTGCTCGCCACATGAACTCCATCCACTACTTGTTGGCTCCACGCAACGAGCCCAATGCCTTGGTCTTCGCTCAAGCTCTACCAAATGGCTCGTTGGCTCCAAACAACTCCAAACAACGAGTTCAATGTCTTGGTCTTCGCCCAAGCTTTACCAAATAGCTCGTTGGCTCCAAACAGCGAGTTCAACACCTTGGTCTTCATTCAGGCTCGCTTGGCAACTCGTTGGTTCCAAATAGCAGGTTCAACATTCAGCACACTGCTTCAACTCCTTCAAGCTACAACTTGTTTCCAAACAACGAGGTCCAATGCCTTGGACTTTGCTCAAGCTCTGCCAAACAACTCGTTGTTCCAAACAACGAGTTCAATGCTCTACCCACCACTTGAGCTCCATCCATGCTCTAAATAGAGAGTTCCAATATCGTAGGCTTCGCTCAAGCTCCTCCAAATAGCTCATTTACTCCAAACAAGGAGTTCGACGCCTTGCTCTATGATTGAGCTCCGTCTATAACTCATTGACTCCAGACAACGGGTTCAATGTTCTACTCTTCGCTTCAGCTCCTTCAACAATGAGTTCACCGCTCTGCTCGCCGCTCGAGCTCCATCAACAACTCGTCTGTTCCAACCAATGAGTTCACCGCTTTGCTCTATGCTTAAGCTCCGTCCATAACTCGTTGGCTCCAAACAATGAGTTCAATGTTCCACTTTACGCTCATTGGCTCCCCACAATGAGTCTGACGCCTTGGTCTTCGCCCAAGCACAACTAACAACTTGCTGGGGCCAAACAACAAGTTCAAGCTCAAGTGCATCTCACAGCTCTCCCTACAAACTTGTCGGGGTCAAACAATAGTTCCTGGACCAACTCAGTCAAAGAGTTGTCTCTACACACTTGCTAGGTGCAAACAGTAGGTATAGTGTCCAACCTCGTCACAGATTACATTACACGCTTGTTGGGTGCAAATAGCAAGTTCCGCACTCAATTCTGCCATCGAGTTCTCTCCAAACTCGCTCGGAACAAACAGCAGGCTCTTTGTCAACTCAGTCAAAGAGTTGTCCCTCTAAACTTGCCAGGCACAAACGGCAAGCGTGAACGTTCAACTTTATCTTTGAGTTGTCTCTCAATGCTTGCTGGGATCAAACGACAAGCTCTACATCAACTCTATCTCAGAGTTGTCTCTACACGCTTACTGGGTGCAAACAGCAGGTGCAACATCAAACTCTGTCATAAGAGTCCTCTACAAACTCATCGGGATCAAATGGCAGTTTCTACATCAACTCTATCTCAGAGTTGTCTCTACACACTTGCTGGGCGCAAACAGCAGCTGTAACATCCAACTCTGTTAGGAAGTCCTCTCCAAACTCACTGGGGTCAAACGGCAGTTCCTACATCAACTCTATCTCAGAGTTGTCTCTACACACTTGCTGGGCACAAACATTAGGTGTAACATCCAACTCTTTCATAGAGTCCTCTCCAAACTCGCCGGGACCAAACGAAAGTTTTTACATCGATTCTACCACAGAGTCCTCTCCACACTCGTTGGGATCAAACAATGAGCTTTACGCCAACTCAGCCACGAGTTGCCCCTACAAACTCATCGGGATCAAACGGCAGTTTCTGGACCAACTCAATCAAAGAGTTGTCTTTACACACTTGCTGGGTGCAAACAGTAAGTGCAAGAACCAACTCAATCAACGAGTTGACCCTACATGCTAGCTAGGCACAAACAGTAAGTGCAACAACCAACTCAATCAACAAGTTGACCCTACACACTTGCTGAGTGCAAACAACATGTTCAGCACTTAATTCTGCCACTGAGTTCTCTCCAAACTTGCTGGGAACAAACAACAAGCTCTACGTCAACTCAGCCACAGAGTTGTCTCTACGAACTTGTCGGGATCAAACGGCAGTTTCCACATCGACTCTATCTCAGAGTCGTCTCAAAACTCGTCGGGATCAAACGTCAGTTTCCATATCGACTCTATCTCAGAGCTCGCTCCAAACTTGCTGGGATCAAACGGCAAGCTCAACGTTCAACTCCATTGCAGAGTTCTCTACACACTTGTCGGGCGCAAACGACAAGCTCAAACGTTCAACTCTATTCCAGATATGCCACAACAACTTGTTGGGATCAAACAGCAAGTCTGAAACAGCTCTCCCTGCATAGCTATTTATATATATACAAGATCCACCAATCGACGGTGATGGAGTAAAAAGCTGGATATATACATATAAGTAATTATATATAAATATATACGAGTTGTTGCATATACACAACCATATATACATATATAAAAATTTATATGCAAAACCCAAGCTCAAAATAACTCCAAAATACTTTAAAAAATCAGCAAAAGAAGAGTAAAATGATGCAAATGAGCTCCTTCGCAACCCGACCCCGACGCTCTTGCCTCCTCCAAAGCCTCCGACGTCGATCTCCGCCACACCTAGGTCACGAGCTCCCACTCTGACGAAGGTTTTGCCGAAAGCAGAGCTCGACAATCTCCAAAAATAGAGCTCGAAAAAATCCTAACTCTGTAGCTCGGCGAGGCTGTGGTAGTTCGGCAAAGCGCTTACGGTCCATAGCTCGGCGAGATGATATTCTCCATAGCTCGGCCAAGGCGAGATATCACCATAGCTCTATGACAGAGCTATCATCGTTTTCGATGAGAAGCTCCATGGAATGTCGTTGTTCGCCTTTGCTCTACCACGACATATCAATACCACATAGCTCGGCGAAACCGTAGCTCGGCGAGAGCTCAAGCTTCATAGCTCGGCGAAACCCCCGTAGCTCGGCGAACCCATAGCTCGGAGAGCCCGTAGCTCGGCGAGAACGAGCTCCCGTAGCTCGGCGAATCAGTGGTAGCTCGGCAAAGACTTGAGCACCGTAGCTCGGCGAAATCTCCATCTCCATAGCTCGACAAGAGCAAGGAACCCATGGCACGACGAGTTTCCATAGCTTGGCGATGAAGTTCGAGTTCGATAGCTCGGCGAGGCGACTATTTCCATAGCTCAGTGGGTTCACAGCGTCCATAGCTCGGCGAAACGAGCTATCATAGCTCGGTGAGTGTCCCATAGCTCGGTGAGAATTCAAAGTCCCCCTAGTTCGGCGAAAAGCACGACGTAGCTCCACCTCGGCGAATTCACGATCGACCGCTGTAGCTCGGCCAAAAATCACCTCATAGCTCCGCAATCAAGCCTCCGCCGAGCTATGCGTCGAAAAAGAAGAAAGTAGCTCGGCGATTTTGTTCGCCGAGCTAGGGGGTGGAGAAGACGAACCAACACCGTCTGATCTCCAAGATCTGCACGCTACCCCATGATCAACGTTCCAGACTTTTTCGGCTTGATCAAGCCGTTTACCATCTCTGGATCTCCCTCAGTGCGTGAGTCAAGCGTGATCTTCACCTCAGATCGCTTCAAAACGCGTGCCCAGATCTGATAATTCAGAAAAGTATTTTAAAATCATTTTAAAATCATTTTTAATTCAAAAAAATCAATTCAAAATTTCAAAAATAATTATTTTAATTCGGAAAAATAATTTAAAAATCCGAAAAAATAATTAAAATTGAATTTATTAATTATAAAATTCGAAAGAGTGATTTTGAGATTGTAAGAGCATTCCATAAACTTCGGAGAAATTCGAAGAACTACGAAAAAATTCCCAGAAAATTTGAAAAAATATGGAAAAATCCAGGAATACATTCACTGCCTCCAGAAGCCACAGATCGGTTCCAGGTATCTACGAACACTCCAACTACTAAGATTATTCGACAGATTCTAAAAATAAGACGTACTATTTTCCGAAAGCCATGAAAATCGCCTTCCGGGAGTGGGGGGCTTATGATGATGGTAAAAAACGTGGCAGATCAGAGCCGTACGATCCCTGCATGAATCTCAAAGTATCTACAGGTAGATTAGCCATCACAGGCCTATTTTACAGGCCTGGGTCCACTCCAAGACACGGGCTTCTCTCAAGCCCATAAAAAGTGACAGACTAGGCCCACTAAAAGAGACACCCAACCCATGATGGCTAGGAGTCTCATCTCTAATCCTCTCACGGGGATATCTTATCTCTTCGGGGGGGGGACATGACAGATCCGACGGTCACGATTCGGCTTCTAGAATGTCTCTTAGGCCGATAAATACTCCTCTCTCTCCTCAGTCTCCAGGTAATCAACAATTCACCAGTTTTTACTATCTCTCTCTTTCTGGTTCTAACTTGAGCGTCGGAGGGTCTGTCGCCGAGGGCCACCCCCTGGTGTTTCAGACGTTTTGCAGGTTCATCGGCAGCATCAACAACCGTAGATTTCAGATCACAGGAGGTCAATCAACGATCCAGATTCAATCTCAGGAGCTCTAACGTCTTTTAACGGCCAAGGCACAGGTTTGACTTTTAGTAGTTTCCATCCATTATTAACTCACTATCTGTTTGCTCCCACACCGAAAAAAGCAGCAACAACTCCTAGCCGATTTTTCACGCAATGCGTGCAGAATTTTGGATACAGGCTGGCCCAAAGCGGCCCCATTGACTAATTATTACGGAATTTCTATTTTACTATATTGCCCTTAGTTCATTATCTTGTTGTAAGTTGTAAGTTGTGACAACCCAAACAATTTGAAGGGCCCTTTGCAATTTCAAGTGCTTCGTATGTAGTACGCTAAAGTTGGGGTTGTACTCTTCTAATATTTTGGAGTTCATAAAAAATTTAGCTAGTAGAATTATCTATATAAATTATGTATATCTAGGGAGTGGAATGTCCAATGACTGTTTAGGTTCTAGGTGAAGAATTGACGATCAATATAATATATATGAATTTTGGTCGTTTGAGTGAAATATTAAGTGATAGGTTGGTTTTATGTATGAGGTTCTCTGAGAGACATTTCAATTGTTTTGATCAAATAGAGGTGGAGAATATGTATTCGACGGTGTTCAGAAAATTTTGCACTTTTCAAGTAATAACCTGTGAAGCTAATGCTCCTTAGTCCGGTTTAATGCTATAACCAGAAAAGAGAACGGAAAGAAAACTGGAATGTTTAATGTTGTTTAAAGAGCCACCGTGGTAATGCATTTGCAAGTTATGAAAACTACAGAAATAGTACTGTGGTGGAATTTTTTCCCAAAATGACCCTTTTTGCAAAAGTATTGCCACAAACAACCTGTTTTTTTTTATTTCCACAAACGCCCTACTCGCTTTTTGAAAAAGCGAGTGTGGTACAAACCCTCGCGCTTTTTCAAAAAGCGAGTCTTAGGTTTCAGAAAATTGAAAACCTAAGACTCGCTTTTCGAAAAAGCGGGATGGTTTATACCACACTCGCTTTTTCCAAAAGCGAGTCTTGGCCTTCTTTGCCCAGCAACACTCGCTTTTTGAAAAAGCGGGGGTAATTAAACCACACTCGCTTTTTCAAAAAGCGAGTGTCGTTTGGGACTTAAACCCCCCGCCCCCAAAACAGATCTCACTTCTTCTTCTTTTTCCTCAAGACTCGCTTTCGAAACCCTAACCCAATCCTCGTATTCTTCGATTTCTGGCCTATTTCATCAAATTAGCCGTCGATTAGCTCCTAAAATCTTCGCTTTCTCATCCCACTCTAGTTGCCCACGTTGTGTTTGAGTTTTCTTTTCGAATTTTTGGGTGATTGCGGTGGATTGAAGAACAAGGGGTGGAGCTCGGTGATAAAGCGATTTGGTGGTGGTTCTTTTTTGTTTGTGGTGATTGCGGTGGTTCAATTCTTGCGTGAAGATTGAGGTATATTTCTAGAACTCAATATTTTCTAATGTTGTATATATATTGTGTGTAATATGTGGTGGTGTGTGTAGAATTTGTGAACGATTTGCTGAATATATAACTGTATATCTCTGATTTGAACGATTTGTTTGTAATGTGTGTAAAATTTGGGATTTGTGAGTAAAAGTATAATTGTGCATATGTGAGTTGTATTTGTGCATATGTGCATATGTGAGTAAAAGTACAATTGTGCATATGTGATTTTGTAAAAGTATAATTTGGGATTTGAACGAGTCTAGAACTCAATTTTTGATTTTACTTAAATCAAGAATTGTAGATTTGTGCATATGTGAGTTGTATTTGTGATTTGTATTTGTGAGTTGTGAGTTTGGGATTTGTGATCAGGAGAAATTTACTGCAATTCTAAGTATATAGTTGGGATTTGTAATCAAGAGAAATTTACTGCAATTCTAAGTATATATTTACTGCAATTCACAGACCAACTATTTGAATTTAGGATATGTGAGTTGTATTTGTGAGTTGTAGATTTTGTGAGTAAAATTAGGATATGACTATTAGTAATATCTCCACCTATAATTTGTGACTTTTTGTGAGTTGTATTTGCATTTCAATTCTCTTTTGCTTCCGTAATTATTTAAATTGCTAAAATAATTTTGGTATTGTTAATAATGATTGCTCGTTCATCATTGTAGGATACTCTTTTTTTTTGAAAAAATGCCACGGAATAAGAGACGTGTGGAGGCTGGCACTAGTAGTAGAGCCAATCGTAGCGATGGACCACGTACATCTTTTGGCCCACCTCCACGCAGTGGATGTGGTGGTGGTCGTCATGGTGGCAACGAACGAAGTAATGTAAGTTATATTTTTTTTTGCATTCGATTTGTTTCATTGTCATATAATTGATTGATATATTTATTTGCTGATGTAAATGTTGTTTTGCAGGTCCCAAGTAACCAAAATGTGGCTGGTACTTCGTCGCCTGCCCCTTCTTCATCTACGGTTCCCCTTGTTGGTCCAGGTCCACTCGACCCCACTCTTCTAACGCTTCAGTCGCACCATCGCTCCAAAGATGTGTGGGAGGGGGATTCGAAAGAGTGTACCTTCCGTGGGGGTCATCCACTCCCTATGCACCCACGGATTCACCAAATATTACGGGATTGCGGTCTATATGGTATTGCACTGATGAGCGGCATCAAGTGCGATCGGCCTCTACTAACAGCACTCCTCGAGAGATGGCTTCCTGAGACCCACAGCTTCCACTTGTCAGTTGGGGAGCTGACTGTTACGTTGCAGGACGTTTCAGTCATCACAGGCTTTCCGGTAGATGGGCAGGCGGTGACCGGCTCTATGGACTTCGATGCCCCATACTTAGTAGAACAATACCTAGGTGTCGAAGTGGAGACTGGTGCAGTAGTTGGGAAACAAATTCGTCTGAAGTGGTTGAAGGAAAAATTTAAAGACCGACTGACAGATGATTTGACCGAAGAGGAGGTCCAGATGTACTGCAGGGCGTACATCCTTACTCTTTTTGGAGGGGTACTATTGTCTAACTCAAGCGGCCATTCCGTCCCCCTCATGTACCTCCCGCTTATTGCAGACCTTGGACGAGTCGGCCAGTATAGTTGGGGTAGTGCTGCCCTAGCATCCCTCTACAGGAGTTTGTGCCTGTGTGCCCTCAGGTCCGTGCAGATGAATGACCCGATGATTTTGCTTCAAGTGTGGAGCTGGGAGCGTATCCACGTTGGGCGTCCTGTAGTTAGAAAACAATCACCCAGCTGGATCCATCTCCCTGAAGACCCGTACATGCTTCCTCCTCTAGGTGTGTACTGGTCGGGTAACCTAACCTGGACTGCCAACCCGAACAGATGCCTGACCTACTATGCTCTGTACAAAACAATAACAAATATTATGATTTTTCATATCCTAAATAATTACTCTAATGTTCTTGTTAAAGCAGCATAATATTCAATCAAACCTGCTGATCTTCTCCATTAACAAGCATGATTTACTGATTTCTAAATCCCTTCATTCCTATAAACTAATTTGTTGCAATCACCTAATTGTAGGATCTTAATTCTATTGCATAATTCTAGGATCTAAATTCCTGTAAAGTAGCTAGCTCGTGTATATAAACACATTGTCTGTTTCAAGGAGAAAACACCGCAAAAATTCCAAAAAGTAAACACAACAAAAATTCCAAAAAGTATTTTCATGGAATCTGAGCGAGATCCTTCTCTGTCTCTTTTTTCTTTCTCTTTTCTCCTCCCAAATGGGGTATTGACGCTGATCAGTTCTTCTCCATCCTATTAGGTGAGCCCACTGCTCTTCAGAAACAACGACAAATTAGTCGCCAAACAATCCAGAAGCTAGACTACCTGTGACGCTTCCAGCCGCTCGTTATAGCGATCTACTGCTGCTCTTCATGACTTCCGTTGCAGCCACATCTTCTACGATGTCATCCTCCACAGCCTCCTCCATGCCATTAGTACCCTCTCAACCTATTTCTCATTCTGTTACTGTTAAGTTAACTGATGATAATTTTCTTTTATGGTCTCATCGAATGGAGTCTTACCTCAATGGATCAAAACTTATGAAGTTTGCGAAAGGCTCTTTCCCATGCCCTGATGTGTCTGCTCCAAATTATGAAGATTGGTATTGCACTGAATAAAACTTGGTCAACACCTTGTCTGCTACTTTGTTTGATCTCTCATCGATACTGTAGTTGGTTTCAAAACATTCATCACCAGCTATTTGGGATCGCATCCAGAACAATTTCAAAGAGAAGTCTACTGCGAACTCTTTTTATATTAGACGCAGACTTCATGAACTCACTCGTGGATCACACACTATTTCAGTGTTAGATATTGTATTATATAGTCCCATATCAGGTTATGGATCAGTTTAGTATTTGGTTCCTTCCTCTATATAAGAGACATTGTACTCACTTATAAACAATTCAAATAAATATTTCCAATCTCTCTGTTAACTTTGTCATGGTATCAGAGCAGAACTATAATCCCTAACCCCAATTCAAAATCCACTTAATCACAAATTTCTAATCTACCCTCTTCATCTTCCTAATCTCGTCAACTTCCTAAGCCCATCGACAAATCCCGACGTGAATCAATGTCGACTTCCCTAACTCCAGCAACAACAACAACATCAACAACAACAGCAACCCTCCTCTCCATCACCGTCGACTTCCACAATTCCATCACCATCGACCTCCCTAAACACCCGTCGGCTTCCCCAACTCCATCAACAACAACAACAGCTCCAACAACCCCGTCGACCCTCCACCTGAAACCCTAACCGCCTATGAAAAAATAAAAGTCATGTACTCTATACCTATTACCCTCAAATTCTAACCAAACCCGACCCGAAACCTTAATACCCGTTTACTCTATACCCGAATTCCAAAAAAAGAAAAAGAAAAAAAACCCAGTATCTAAATCACCCAATATCCAACCCAATTACCCAAACCCTATATCCAAATCACCATCCAAACCCAATATCCAACTCCACTAACTAACCCCGATAGCTGCTTGTTGTTTGCTACTGTCACAATCGTCGCCGTCGCCATTGCCGCCAGTCTTTAAAAAAAATGTAGGTACTATTTCTTCTCCAGTGGAACCTCAGTCTCATCGGTCACTTTGATTCTCCATCGGCTTCCCCGCTGTTACATCTCCCTCTTCACTCTCTCTCACATCCCGGTCTTCCTCCAAATTCAGACACATGTAGTGCAGCCATCATCATGATTCCGATCTCCTACCTCCTCCTCTCAGCATCATCCCCCACCATGCACCACCACTTCTTCCACAACCGATAGCACCATCCAGCTCCCTGTCTCGATCCCAACACCAACAGTTTTTTCGACCTCACTTGACAAAGTCCAACGAATGATTTTCATCATTCATAAGCTGTATGATCGACTCAGCATCATAACAAGAAATAAAGCAAAAATATATTCAACCATGCACGCATGAATAATTTATTAATCAATAGAAAATATTTGAAACAAATATAAATATCCTAAATAATCTCAAGATCTGGATTAAAAGTAAAAACTTCGGGACTACAAGCCCGTTACAAGTTTTAAGTAGGAACAGAATGAAATAAACTCAAATACAAAATAATTAAAGCAAGTTTTCCCAAGCAAAGCCTAGAAGGTTTGCTCACCAACTCCAGCAGGCAATTCGTCTCCAAAGTTTGTATTATCATGCAGAAGAAAATGGAGAAACAAAGACAAACGCCCTAAGTGCAAGTTAGGGCCACAAGTAGTACAAACAAGGGTATGAAAATAAGTACAAAAAAGTATGAAACAAGATATGGAATCAAGAGTATACAACATGATTTGATAAGGATGCAACAAGTAGTGAAGTTCAAGAAACTAGCTAGCAAGTAAGATAACTCAAATAACAGAATTGGGTAACAAATACTTGTAGCAGGAACAAGTAACAAGTGAGCATGTAATTATATCAAGTATCAAGTAACAAGTATCACGCAAGACAGGTGTCAAGTGTGAACAAGTAACAAGTTATTCTTAAGTCTAATGTTTAATTCTATCTAGGTAACACTTCATGCGTCCCAACTATTTACCACATGGTTGCTACTTACAAACAGTTACGTTTAGACCTAGTGGTGAATTTTATAGGGCGGTGTACTCAGGCATCAAGTATCAAGCAAGCATGTTCATGAATCGGGTAATCATATAACAAGTTCATGTGTCAAGTAATAACATGACAATTCTTGAATCAAATAATATACTAGTCCATGAATCAAGTGTTACTATAACCAGTTTATGAATCGAATAATCATATACTATTTTATGAATCGAATAATAATATAACTAGTTTATGAGACAAGTATCATGTGGGAAACACATGCCCCCTTTGAGTACACTTACCTATATTGTCCACTACTACGATCTTTCCCTTAAACCCCGGCTTGTTATTTATTATTATTATCAAGACAAGCATGAAAGTATGCGAAACAGGACAAGTAAACATGATCAAGAACATAGAACAAGTTTAGGATAATTAGAAGGCATATTCGAGGGTCAAAAAAAATTAAAATTATCAAGAACTACGAGAATTTCAATTCTGGATAGCATTACGTTACTGCACCAAAACTGCGATTCCCGTTGCTACAAGAATGCAAATCTAGATCTGTCAGAAAATATAGAAACTAGACTCTACCGAATCCAGCGCATATAAACAAGATACATGAAAGTGGTAACAACTGGAGTCAAAACAGCAAACTACACATAATTCATGTTCAGCCAGAATTGTTTATAAGTATGAAACATGTCTGAAACTTCATTAATTAATTCCAGGAAAATTAGAAAATATTCTCTAGTTTGTTTACTATCAGCATGCAAAATTTCAAGTCATTATCTTATAGGTAGCATGGTTAAATTAATTGTAAATCAAAGTGTCGCAGCAAAATTGTGAATCAGAAATTCTACGACACAGCAGCAGTAAAACTGCGATAAATCACAAACTATAACTCAAAATTTAATTCCATTAAAAGGGTAGTAAACTAGACATCTGGGGCTATATTTCATGTTTAGAACTCAAGTCCAAATTCTGATGTCATCAGGGTCGAAACAGCAAGTAAAAATAGGAACAGCAACATAGATGGTTTCTTTTATGTAGAAAGTGACATGATTAGTAACTAATATGAGTCTAAATTAATGTGTGATGCAAATTAGGGTGTAATAGATATCAAATTAGCAAGTCACATTTATTTCTCAACTCAAAAGAAATAAAATCAACACATACATCATACAACATGCATCTACAAGTCAAGGTGGTTCTTAGTTTCATATTTTCAAGTAATAAGGAGATAAAATGGATCAAACTAGTTGTGAAATGAATATGTCAACGAAAGGTTGTGACTCTTATGATCATGGGATTGATAAGGAGTAAAATGAGATCATCAAACGATAAGACAAAGAGGAGTCACAACTATGATCTACTTGCAGTATTTTCAAATAAAAGCTTGTAATAGAATAACAAATTATACAAGAAGATACTTGCCTTGATGTCAGTGGATCTGAACATGAACAAATAATGGGATGAGAATCCCGAGAAACGAAACGCAAACACGGACACATGCAAGCACATGTGAGCTACGTGCCAAATAGCAAAACACAGCAACCAAGATCCAACCTCACACAAAACAGCAAATGCCAAAAGGAAATCCCAATCACGATGGCGATCGAACAGCCGAGATCAAATCTGATCAAGATGGAAGGCTGAGATTCAAACAACCAATTTCCTTCCTTCTCTTCTTGATCAACATAGCGACGATGGTGGCTTGACTGGCGACTGCGAGCAATGACTATAGGCGGCGCTACAGCGGCGAGGGTGCTCGGGGTGACTGATGGTGGCACAATGGTCGAGGAGCGATGCAGCGATGGGTGGTCGGAGCTCTATTTTTTTTTGGAAGAGAAACAGGGGAACGACGAGGTGCTGGCAATGGCGGGAGCTCGGAAGGAAGGGCAATGGCGAGGCGACGAGGGAAGGAAGCGGTGGTGGACGACGATGAAGATGGGGCACAGGTGATGGGTAATGGGTTCGAAGGTCGATGAAGGTGGATGGGTTCACGAGCAGAGATAACGAAGGTGGAGGATTCGCGATGAAGGACGCTGGGTGATGGAGATGGGAGGCTCGAAGAAGAAGGCGGGAGTTGAGGAGGGAGACGATGTACAGTAGGTGGGGTAAGAAGGGTCGGCGGGTTAGCACAGTAGGGGGGGTTTAGTAGGGTTAGGGTTAGTGTGTGGGGTTATATATATTGTATTATGGGGTTTGGGTTAATGGGTTTTAATAGGGTATGATCTAATAAGAAAAAGGGTTTGGGTTTTGATTTTCTAGATCCAATAGGGAAATAGAATAACCAATAAAAATACAATTTATAATAAAATGTAAATTGCATTACAATATAGAATTTAGTTGAAATAACTATAAATACAATTAGTACATAGAAATGAATTTTTAATAAATAGTCAAAATTAATAATAATAATAATAATAATAATAATAATAATAATAATAATAATAATAATGATAATAATAATAATAATAATAATAATAATAATAATAATAATAATATGTATCAAAGTCATAAAAATAATAAGATTCGTATTACAATATAAAAATTATTGGAAACTAGTTACAAATAAAATCATTGATTAAAAATTAGACTTTAATAGAAGATCTAACAATACATTTTAACAAAAAGAATTTGAAAGCAGAAAAATAATTTTAAAAAATCGAAATACCGAAAATACACAGAAAATACGTATTTGCGAAAACAGGGGTTACACCTTCCACCGCGACAACGTCTCCTTCCTCCTCGCAACACTTCTTCCCTTAAATCCTCGGTCATGACCGTTATTCTATCCAAATCACCCAATATCCAACCCCAATAACCAAACCCTATATCCAAATCACCATCAAAACCAAATATCCAACTCCACTACCCAAACCCGATAGCTGCTTGCTATTTGCTGCTGTCATAGTCGACACCGTCGCTGTTGCCGCCAGTCTAAAAAAAAATGCAAATACTCTTTCTTCTCTAATGGAACCTCAGTCTCACCGTTCTCCTTCATTCTCCACCGGCTTTCCCCCTGCTACATCTCCCTATTCACTCTCTCTCACATCCAATCTTCCTCCAGATTCAGACACATGCAGTGGCACCATCATCCTGATTCTGGTCTCCTACCTCCTCCTCCCAGCATCATCCCTCACCATGCACCACCACTTCTTCCGCAACCGATAGTACCATCCAGCTCCCTATCTCGATCCCGACACCAGCAGTTTTTTCAACCTCACTTCGTTCCCTGCCGCTACGACATCACTCTCCTTCCTCTCGCATCACTTCTTTCATTACATCCTCGGTCATGACCGTTACTCCAGCCTTGCCGACTCCTACTAATTGGGCTAATCTTTAACATCGTCTCGCTCAGCTGGAACTTCAGCTCTTGGGTCCGTCTGTCACTACTGGCCACTCTGTCCCTGCATTCTCTGTTACTCCAAGTATGAATTCTTCCTGGATTTTAGATTCTGGTGCATCACATCATCTTACTAGTAATTATATACTGCTCACCACTAGCACTGCACTTCCCTCTCACACTTCATCCCTACTCACTGTCGATGGCTCACAAGTTCTCACTACACACTCAGGGTCTATTAGCTCTCTCATTCTCACATTGTCTTATGTTCTTTATACTCCTCATTTATTCATGAATCTTATTTCTATTAGTGCGATATGTGATAGTGGTCTCGTCATTATGTTTGATTCTTTAGGTTGTTCTATCACTGATTTACACACTGGTCAGGAGTTTAGGCGTGCTAGTCGACAGGGTCGTCTATATCATCTAGATTTTCTTCATGACTATAAATCTCATCATCATTTTGCTGGTGTTGTGTTCTCTGATGTTGATCTGTGGCACAGACATTTAGGACATATTAGTGAGTCTCGACTCAAGACTTTAGCCTGTGGTGGTGCCCTGTCCTCTTTCTTTTACTCATTTGTCTGATTTTTAGTGTTGTCATTTGCCCAAACACATAGCACTCCCTTTTAATCACAAAAGCACATCTCAAACCATCCATCATTTTCAACTTATTCACTCTGACATATGGGGACCATCTTCTACACCTTCTCACAAAGTTTATCTCTATTATGTTATTTTTATCGAAGAATTTACTAGATTCACATGGATATTTCTTATGTGTCAAAACTCTGAGATACCTGACATTTACCAGTTTTTTAAAACATAGTTCATAGTCAGTTTGGTGTTTATATCCAAACATTTCGATCATACGGTGCTCGTGAGTACACTTCCGCTGCTATGAGATCGATCCTTCAATCTCATGGTACACTCTTTCAGCAATCATGCCCTCACACGCATAAGCAAAATGATGTAGTTGAACGCAAGCATCGTCACATCCTTGAGACGGCTCGCGCTCTTCTACTTTCCTCTTCTGTTCCTCGTTATTTCTGGGCTGAAGTTGTCATGACGTCTGTCAGTCTTATTAATATCACTTTCTCGTCTGCTCTATATGGCACATCACCTTATGAGGCTCTTTGTCACTCACTACCGGACTACAGTATGCTCCGTACTTTTGGGGCACCTGTTATGTTCTTTTCCCTCCCACTGAGCGCACGAAGCTCACCACTCAAGCCACTAAGCATGTTCACCTAGGGCTCAGTCCAAAACATAAAGAATACTAGTTTTCTTGATTCCCCAATTGTTAAGCCTATCTCCCCGGTCATACCTTCACGCATTCCATATGATCCCACTACTTTGGCCCCTTTTCCATCCCCTACTGACATTACACCTATTGTTCCTCTTACGGAGACACCACCTACATTCCCACAGCATCCTGCACTTTCACCACCTACATCCCAACAGTTGCATTCACAGACTCTACATATCTCATCCTTACTGTAATGCCCCGATTTTTATTTAAAGAAAATTATTTTATTTTTGCACGTAGTATGCACGTGCAATATTTTTGGTTGAATTTTATGATTATTTTCATCATGATGATGTATAGATTTTTAAATATGTGCTTTTATATGAAGTCTTCTTCTAAATAGATAAAAGCCTTTTCTTTTTAAAAAAGCCCAAAATGTAATTCATTTATGTTATTTTAAAAATAATTATTTTGGCCCATAAACTAAAGCCCATGAGTTAATTTATTTTTTTATATACAACTTGTCATGTAGAATACAATTTAAAGTTTATTTTTATATAAAATTTAATGTACAACTTTTGGACCTAGTTGCTTGCACGTGCATTGCACGTACACGTGCAAAATACACTTTTCCAAGCTAGGCCGGTTGTGAGCTTGGAGGGAAATGAAAATTTGAGTGAAAATCATGGTGTGGTGGTTACTTGATTGTGGGTAGTTAGTGTAACTCCTCATTAAATCTAAACCATTTGTTCCTAACTCCTACTTCAATCCTAGCCCTACATTTTCCTAGATTTTTAGTATAAATATCCCCCCCCCACCCCCCATGGCTAGTTATTCTTGTGCTTATTAATCCCTCCAAACCTATAGTCTAAATTATATTATCTAGTAGTGATTTTGTGAGTTAAAAAATTGAGAGTGTGTGGGATTGTGCTTGCAACATCAAGGAGAAGAGGAGGCCGGCCATCAACTAGGAGTTCTCGGTTTGGTGCTTGGGAGGCTTGTGTGCGCGTGTTCAAGGAGGAGGAGCACTCTCGTTGCAAGGACATTCGTCTAGGAGGTTGCTAAATTGTATTTTTCTCTCCAAATTAAGGTGGGTAAATTTTTCCTATTTGTAAATAGGAATGCATGCTAGATTCGATTAGAAAAATGATGCATGAAAATGATTAATAAGAGTGCACTTTTTAATTGAAAAAAAAAGAGCTATAATTGATTGAATTGTTGATATGCAAATTGTGTGTGATTCTACTATTAAAATTCAAGTTGGGTGCAACATGAATATGGTTATGAATTGTGTAAATGAACTTTCGTTAGTAGCATGGAAATTATGCACAAAGATTAGTAGTTGACAATGTCGCATTATGTGCTAATTAGAAATTTTGTTATGTTGTTGTAACGAATAAATTAAGATGCAGTCATTATATTTATAAGATGAATAATGGCAGAAAATTAGTATAGAGACTAATGAAACTATAATGTCGAAAAAGGAATGTATTAGTGGTAGTATATTAAATTAACCAATTTGTATGGTAGAAATGTGTTATTTATGGGGAAAAATATGTTAATTATTTGAGAAAATTATTTTATATACTGGAGTAAAATTCATGATGGATATGATAAATCTGGAATTTTTATAGTATATTAGTAAGAGCAAATTGAAGTAAGATGTTGATGAACATCGATGTACTCTAAATAACAGAGAATAATTGGTTAAATAAATTTGGGGTTGTAACTTTGACAACCTGAGCACGTAGCTCAAGTGGTCAGGATAGCCTTAGAGCGCTACAGTGGTCTGAGGTCTCTGGTTCGATCTCCCGGGTTGCCATACTTTTAATTTTCATTTCAAAAATTATATAAACAGTGCGGCCGAAGAACACTTAATGCTTTCGCGCCCTCTTCTATGCGTGGGCAGCACTCGGCCTAGTGGTCTGTGCTTTGGTTGTTTCTCCTAGTGGTCGCTGGTTCGATCCGTGGCCTTCGGCTGTGTTTATGTTGTGGAAAAATAAATTTTTTGGGGTGTTTTAGTGATAAAAAATGTGGAAAAAAAATATATTTATTATTTTAAAATCATGTGGAGTTTATGAAAAATAATTTGAGGATTATTCGTATGAAGTGGAGTATGTTTAAGGAGTAAAAGTATAATTTAGAACTATAAGTTCTACACTTGCATTTGTATAGAGTGGTACTTTACAAAAGATTTAAAATGGAATATCAGAAGAAAAAAATACGAATAAGATGTGAATTATATGAAGTGATGTGAATTATTCTCAATGGAGAATGGTGTGACAATTCATGATGTATAAATATTCATCCTTGATTAAGTAACTAGTGATGTGGTTTTTTTATGTGAAAATATTATTGCATGAGTTACATGATGAATAGTTGAATTTAGTGTATAATCATGGACTATTGAATGATTCGGAAATCATGATTTGAAGATAGAAATATTTTGAGTATGACAACTCAACATGTGAACCTATGAGTTGAAACACTCAACTTTAGAATTTGTGAATGGGAATTGAAACAAAAGAGTAGCTAAGTCTCCCCCGGCATTTGGAAAGAAATAAAATGAAATATGAAAGATCATGGTTGGTCATGTTGAACAAATGTATAAGTCCGGTTTAGTGGAGAGGCTAACTCTAGTGCTTTGGTTTTATTCATGATTCTATATCATTAGAATTAAGGATTAGCTACATAGTGAAGACGTGATGAAAGTAAGAGAAAAACATTGAGTATGAGGGCCATTGGATAGCAGCGAGAGCGTATCCCAGGATATCCTATGATGAGTCTGGGCGAGGATACTGCTCCAGAGTACCGTCCCGATGGCGATGCTCGCGGGATGTTTGAAGACTACGGGTGGTGTCATGTCTATGGTAGGATCTGAATTACCACAGGATGCCTGCATGATGAGTCATGTGTCAGTGCGATGGGATTCCCTCCAGGGCGCCTAGACATGAGTCCGTAGGTCAGAAAACATCTAGGATACTTACCGTAGTTACAGTAGTAGATTAAGTCATGACGAGGGATTGAACCCTACAAAGATGAAGAACGATTAAGGGCTTGCCCTCGGACCTATGTAGTATGGGATGCATAGAATCCGAGCAAGTGCGCATTAGTGTCATATAATATAAATAACTGCATTAAGGACTAAGTGCACAACCACAACACGACATCAATAGGGTAGTCCCTTTAGTTTGATATGTGACAAGTTTGTGTTTGCTAAATATGGAAAATAAGTTATACTATTTCCGGTATAGAGAGGATGGCCGTGTATAATGTTCGTCAGTTGAATAAACTGACGTACCCACAGTCTTATATGCAGGTAAATGGCATGATAAAGATTAAAGAGGAATAGATGCTTAAAGATTATTCAATGTTGTTGTACATTTATTTCATTGTTGTAAAGTTTACTTCCGCTGTGCAATATAAATTGTAATGTATTCATGTAAACTCTGATGTAAAGTGAAAAGTTCAAATTTCCTTGTAAAATTGTACTAAATGAAGCGGAAAGATCCTGTAGAACATCTCGAATTCAGTGTATTTGGGATTCGGGGCGTTACAGAGTGGTATCAGAGCCACGCTTTCCACACTTGTACAAATTTATAAGGAACGACACCCTAGTAGTGGACATTAGAGTGTGTGTTTGAGTCTAGAGATTTAAATGTAAGTGACTTACATTTGTGTTGCTCTTTGACTTATGCTTCTTCCTCTCTATTTCTAAGATGGCTGATCAGTTTGACCCTGCTGGAGACGACGACTGGCATATCATCGAGGAAGAGTACCATCCTGGACAGGCAGATTCCGAGGACGAGTACTACCCAGGGCAAGCAGATTCTGACGGAGAAGAATGGCCTGAATCCCGAGAGATTACCCCACCTCCGGATTCATCTGATGACTCTTCTAACGAAGAAGAAGAACCAGTTCCAAATAGTCTTGTGACTTCTCTTCAGAGGCAGGTAGAGACACTACGAGAGAGAGTCGGATTATTGGAGGCTCAGCTAGCAAAGCAAAAGGACGACTTTTCTGTTCTCAGTCATCGGGTATGGGAACTCGAGAAGAGGAAGAATCTGACCGATGTGCTGAAGGATGAAGTTGATGAACTACGGGGAGAACTTCGATAAGCAAAGAGGAACCGTAGGAGTTAGACTGTTGTAGCTTCTACTATTTTCATTCTGATGTCAAGAGATGTTTTTCGATTCGAATGTATTAAGTTTGGAATTCAATGAAATGCAAGTTGATTTAAAATTCATGTCTTATACTTCGAATTTAATGGATCTTTTGCATCAGAATATATCTAGAAGAGGAGCTAGAAACGGGAAAGGTCTGGATCTGGAAACGGAACTTGCGAGGGTCTATCAGACGCTCAACGCCGTGGCCATGAATCAGAACCAAGGAAGGGGCCCTGTGAATCCGGTGCCCGAAGCGATTAAACTGGTGGAATCATTCAAGCGAATGAAGCCACCCGTATTCGAAGGGAAGTCAGACCCTGATGCGGCTGACAACTGGATTCGTCAGGTAGAGACAATCTTTGAAGTGCTAGAGACCCCTGAGGGCAGTAAGGTGAAGTTGGCGACTCTGCAACTTGAGAAGGATGCGGCTGTGTGGTGGCAATCGATGAAGAGGACCATGGGAGGCATAGTTCTTGGTTGGAAGGAATTTTTGGAAGAATTCCGCAGCCACTATTTTCCCTCCGATGTTCAAGAGAAGAAGGCTATGGAATTTCTATCACTACAGCAAGACGGCATGTCAGTGAGAGAGTACGAGACCAAGTTTACTCAGCTCTCTAGGTATGCTCCGGAACTAGTGATGGATGAGGCTAAGAAGGCTCGTAAGTTCGAGCATGGATTGAGGCCGAGCTTGAGGTCCCGGATGATACCCCTTGGTATCAGAAGATTTGACAAGTTAGTCAAGCGAGCAGCAGCCACGGAAGCAGATTTGGAGCAGTTCCATGTTGTTCAGAACCGGAGGAACAGCTGGCAGTCTGGAAAGAGGCCCGCACATTCTGGGAGTTTCAAGGGACAACCATCTGCACAAAGGTTCAAACCGACAGGGGCGAACGCTATTAGTGTGGCTGGAGGACCTGGGAACAATGTGGTGAGACCTCCTGCGGTAACTTGCTTCAACTGTGGTGAAACGGGACATTACAAATCTCAATGTCTCAAGCCACGGAGTGGTAATAGCAATGCACCAACGCAGCAGACTGGGAAGAGACCGTACCAACCAGGGCGAGTATTTGCCTTGACGGAAGCTGATGCTGATGAGGTTGATCATGTCATCACTGGTACGAGGGCAGATGTTTAGAGGTTTTTGTCATTTCTTTTCCCGCTATTTAGTGAACTGTTACGTAATGAGTGTGTATTATGTAATAGGAGAACTTTATCTTAATGGAATGAAAGCTGTTGTGTTGTTCGATACTGGATCCTCTCATACTTTTGTGTCTTCTAAATTTGTTAAAGTGTTCGGAGTTGAACCGAAGATTTTTCCAGGCAAGATCTTAGCAGTAGCTACTCCATCAGGGGAAACTTTAACCACTAAACGGTATTATGCGGATTGCGAGATTGTGATTGGAGATCGAATCTTTGGGATTGATCTGATCGAGCTGACTATCTTGGGAGTCGATGTTATCATTGGCATTGATTGGATGTCGGTGTACAGTGCAAGCATCGAGTGTAAGACCAAGACGGTAACAGTGAAGGCTCCAGGTGGACCTGAAGTCACTTTCCAAGGGAAGAAGAAGTGTTCTAGGCTGGTGGCAGCTATCCGCAAGGAAGAGACTCCTGTGGAAGTGCAAGGGATTCCTGTGGTTCGGGACTATCCGACTGTGTTCTTGGATGATTTTTCTGGGTTACCCTCGCTTCGTGATGTAGAGTTCAGCATCACTGTTCAACCAGGGAGTGCATCCATTTCTAAGGCACTGTATAGGATGGCTCCAGTGGAACACGATGAGGTGAAACGGCAGATTGAGGAACTGTTGGAGAAAGGCTTTATTCAACCTAGTGCGTCACCTTGGGGAGCACCAGTGCTTTTGGTAAAGAAGAAGGATGGATCGATGAGAATGTGTATCGATTACCGGGAGCTGAATAAGGTCACTGTTCAGAATAAGTATCCTATTCCTCGAATTGATGACTTGTTCAATCGTCTATAAGGAGCAGCTATTTTCTCCAAAATAGATCTTCGATCAGGATATCACCAGGTTCGAGTGAAAGCTGAAGATGTGCACAAAACCGCATTTAGATATCGACATGGACATTACGAATTCTTAGTTATGCTATTTGGAGTGACGAATACACCCGCAATCTTCATGGATTTGATGAACAGAGTTCTGAGGCCGTTCATTGATTCTTTCGTCGTGGTGTTTATCGACGATATCCTCGTGTACTCCAAGTCAGAAGAAGAGCACACCGAGCATCTGGCAGCAGTTTTGAAGAAGCTGGAAGAGCAGAAGTTGTATGCCAAGTTATCCAAGTGTGATTTCTGGAAATCTGAAGTGGCATTCCTATGTCACATCCTTTCTAAGAAAGGAGTGGCAACTGATCCTCAGAAGATAGAGGCAGTGAGAGATTGGGCTAGATTGGGCTAGGCCTACTACAGTGAAGGAAGTCAGAAATTTTCTTGGAATGACTAGATACTACAGGAGATTCATTCAAGGTTATGCTCAGATAGCTGTACCGCTTACTGGTTTGACAAAGAAGAATGTGAACTTCAAGTGGACTGAGCAATGTGAGGCAACTTTTCAGGAGTTGAAAGAGAAGCTGACTACTGCACCTATTTTGGCTCTGCCTAGAGTAGGTATTGAGTATGATGTTTACAGTGATGCTTCACATCGTGGGCTTGGTTGTGTCTTAATGCAAGAAGGAAGAGTAATTGCTTATGGGTCTAGACAACTACGACCGCATGAGAAGAATTACTCGACTCATGATCTGGAGTTGGCTGCGATTATCTTTGCCCTAAAGCAATGGAGACACTACGTGTACTGTGAGAATTTGAACATGTACACGGACCATAAGAGCTTGAAGTATATATATCAGTAGAGGGATCTGAATTTGAGGCAGCGAAGATGGTTGGAAGTGCTTGAGGACATGCGACCTGAGATTAAGTTTCATCCTAGGAAAGCTAATGTTGTTGCTGATGCACTTAGTCGCAAGAGCAGTTTAGCCAGTTTGATTACAACTCAGAAGCATCTGATTGAGGAATTGGATCGAGCAGATATTGAAGTTGTTTTGCAAGGATTGGAAGTATCGTTGGCTCAGTTGAGGCTTCAGCCTACACTGAATGCAAGGATTATTGCAAGTTAGGAGGTTGATGCTGATATTTTGGAGATGAAGGAGCAGGTTGGTGCTGGTAGGTTGCCCGGATTTTAAATCAGGGATGGAGTGCTGTGGTTCGGAGATAGACTGTGTGTTCCAAATCAGGCGGACCTGAAAGAGAGTATTCTTCAGTAGGCGCATGCTACTCTTTTGTCAGTACATCCTGGGAGTACTAAGATGTACAAAGATATCAAACAGCATTTCTGGTGGTCAGGTTTGAAGCGGGATGTGGCTGAATTTGTGGCGAAGTGTGAGGTTTGTCAGCAAGTCAAGGCCGAAAATCAGAGACCCGGAGATCTATTACAGCCGTTACCTATTCCGGAATGGAAGTGAGATAATATCAGTATGGATTTCATTACGGGATTGCCTAAGATTTCTAAAGGCAATGATGCGATTTGGGTTATAGTCGATCGACTAACCAGGTCCGCTCACTTTTTGGCAATGAAACTCACGGCTTCGATGGACAAGTTAGCTGAGTTGTATGTTGGCGAGATCGTCCGGCTTCATGGTGTTCCGTCAACTATTGTGTCTGATCGAGATGCACGGTTTACTTTGCATTTCTGGAGGAGTCTTCAGACAGCTTTGGGTACCAAGACGGATTTCAGCACTGCTTTTCATCCGCAAACCGATGGGCAGACCGAGAGAGTCAACCGTATTCTTGAGGATATGCTTCGGTGTTGTGTACTAGACTTTGGAGGCAGTTGGGAAAGGCATTTACTCTTGGTAGAGTTTGCCTACAATAACAGTTTTCAGGCTAGCATCGGGATGGCGCCGTACGAAGCTTTGTATGGCAGGAAGTGCAGAACACCTGTTTGTTGGTTTGAAGTTGGGGAGCGTCAGTTGCTTGGTCCTGAGCTTGTGCAGCAAACCTCTGAGAAGATTAATCTGATCAGGGAAAGGTTGGTAGAAGCTCAGAGCAGGCAGAAAAGCTATGCAGACAACCGGAGAAGGGACCTTGAATTTGAGGTCGGTGACTTTGGTCTTTCTGAAAGTATCACCGAGTAAAGGTGTGGTTCGATTTGGCAAAGGCGGGAAGTTAGCCCCGAGGTTTATAGGCCCGTACAAGATATTGAAAAGAATCGGGAAAACTGCTTACCGGCTTGAATTACCGGAAGAGTTATCTCAGATACACAATGTATTTCATGTGTCTATGCTGAGAGGTTATATTCCAGATCCGAGTCATCATTTTCCTGAAGTGCCGGAAGGTTTGCAGTTGGATCTGAACTACATCGAGTCTCCTGTCAAGATTGTTGATCGTCAAGAGAAAGTCTTGAGGAATAAGACAATACTGATGGTCAAGGTAGTCTGGAAAAACCATTTGGTTGAAGAGGTTACTTGGGAGTCTAAGGAGAGGATGTTGAAGGATTATCCTGAGCTTTTTGCTTGATTGTATCTTTGTATCTTTTTGTTCTTGTTGTGAGTGTTTGTTTTCTCGCTCTTGGTCTGTAGTTCCGGGGACAGAACAATTCTAAGGAGGGAGTGTTGTAATGCCCCGATTTTCATTTAATGAAAATTATTTTATTTTTGCACGTAGTATGCACGTGCAATATTTTTTGTTGAATTTTATGATTATTTTCATCATGATGATGTATAGATTTTTAAGTATGTGCTTTTATATGAAGCCTTCTTCTAAATAGATAAAAGCCTTTTCTTTTTAAAAAAGCCCAAAATGTAATTCATTTATGTTATTTTAAAATAATTATTTTGGCCCATAAACTAAAGCCCATGAGTTAATTTATTTTTTTATATACAACTTGTCATGTAGAATACAATTTAAAGTTTATTTTTATATAAAATTCAATGTACAATTTTTGGACCTAGTTGCTTGCACGTCCATTGCACGTACACGTGCAAAATACACTTTTCCAAGCTAGGCCGGTTGTGAGCTTGGAGGGAAATGAAAATTTGAGTGGAAATCATGGTGTGGTGGTTACTTGATTGTGGGTAGTTAGTGTAACTCCTCATTAAATCTAAACCATTTGTTCCTAACTCCTACTTCAATCCTAGCCCTACATTTCCCTAGATTTTTAGTATAAATATCCCCCCCCCCCCATGGCTAGTTATTCTTGTGCTTATTAATCCCTCCGAACCTATAGTCTAAATTATATTATCTAGTAGTGATTTTGTGAGTTAAAAGATTGAGAGTGTGTGGGATTGTGCTTGCAACATCAAGGAGAAGAGGAGGCCGGCCATCAACTAGGAGTTCTCGGTTTGGTGCTTGGGAGGCTTGTGTGCGCGTGTTCAAGGAGGAGGAGCACTCTCGTTGCAAGGACATTCGTCTAGGAGGTTGCTAAATTGTATTTTTCTCTCCAAATTAAGGTGGATAAATTTTCCCTATTTCTAAATAGGAATGCATGCTAGATTCGATTAGAAAAATGATGCATGAAAATGATTAATAAGAGTGCACTTTTTAATTGAAAAAAAAAGAGCTATAATTGATTGAATTATTGATATGCAAATTGTGTGTGATTCTACTATTAAAATTCAAGTTGGGTGCAACATGAATATGGTTATGAATTGTGTAAATGAACTTTCGTTAGTAGCATGGAAATTATGCACAAAGATTAGTAGTTGACAATGTCGCATTATGTGCTAATTAGAAATTTTGTTATGTTGTTGTAACGAATAAATTAAGATGCAGTCATTATATTTATGAGATGAATAATGGCAGAAAATTAATATAGAGACTAATGAAACTATAATGTCGAAAAAGGAATGTATTAGTGGTAGTATATTAAATTAACCAATTTGTATGGTAGAAATGTGTTATTTATGGGGAAAAATATGTTAATTATTTGAGAAAATTATTTTATATACTGGAGTAAAATTCATGATGGATATGATAAATCTGGAATTTTTATAGTATATTAGTAAGAGCAAATTGAAGTAAGATGTTGATGAACATCGATGTACTCTAAATAACAGAGAATAATTGGTTAAATAAATTTTGAGTTGTAACTTTGACAACTTGAGCACGTAGCTCAAGTGGTCGGGATAGCCTTAGAGCGCTACAGTGGTCTGAGGTCTCTGGTTCGAACTCCCGGGTTGCCATACTTTTAATTTTCATTTGAAAAATTATATAAACAGTGCGGCCGAAGAACACTTAATGCTTTCGCGCCCTCTTCTGTGTGTGGGCAGCACTCGGCCTAGTGGTCTGTGCTTTGGTTGTTTCTCCTAGTGGTCGCTGGTTCGTTCCGTGGCCTTCGGCTGTGTTTATGTTGTGGAAAAATAAATTTTTTGGGGTGTTTTAGTGATCAAAAATGTGGGAAAAAAATATATTTATTATTTTAAAATCATGTGGAGTTTATGAAAAATAATTTGAGGATTATTCGTATGAAGTGGAGTATGTTTAAGGAGTAAAAGTATAATTTAGAACTATAAGTTCTACACTTGCGTTTGTATAGAGTGGTACTTTACAAAAGATTTAAAATGGAATATCAGAAGAAAAAAATACGAATAAGATGTGAATTATATGAAGTGATGTGAATTATTCTCAATGGAGAATGGTGTGACAATTCATGATGTATAAATATTCATCCTTGATTAAGTAACTAGTGATGTGGTTTTTTTTATGTGAAAATATTATTGCATGAGTTACATGATGAATAGTTGAATTTAGTGTATAATCATGGACTATTGAATGATTCGGAAATCATGATTTGAAGATAGAAATATTTTGAGTATGACAACTCAACATGTGAACCTATGAGTTGAAACACTCAACTTTAGAATTTGTGAATGGGAATTGAAACAAAAGAGTAGCTAAGTCTCCCCCGGCATTTGGAAAGAAATAAAATGAAATATGAAAGACCAAGGTTGGTCATGTTGAACAAATGTATAAGTCCGGTTTAGTGGAGAGGCTAACTCTAGTGCTTTGGTTTTATTCATGATTCTATATCATTAGAATTAAGGATTAGCTACATAGTGAAGACGTGATGAAAGTAAGAGAAAAACATTGAGTATGAGGGTCATTGGATAGCGGCGAGAGCGTATCCCAGGATGTCCCATGATGAGTCTGGGAAAGGATACTGCTCCAGAGTACCATCCCGATGGCGACGCTCGTGGGATGTTTGAAGACTACGGGTGGTGTCATGTCTATGGTAGGAGCTGAATTACCACAGGATGCCTGCATGATGAGTCATGTGTCAGTGCGATGGGATTCCCTCCAGGGCGCCTAGACATGAGTCCGTAGGTCAGAAAACATCTAGGATACTTACCGTAGTTGCAGTAGTAGATTAAGTCATGACGAGGGATTGAACCCTACAAAGATGAAGAACGATTAAGGGCTTGCCCTCGGACCTATGTAGTATGGGATGCATAGAATCCGAACAAGTGCGCATTAGTGTCATATAATATAAATAACTGCATTAAGGACTAAGTGCACAACCACAACACGACATCAATAGGGTAGTCCCTTTAGTTTGATATGTGACAAGTTTGTGTTTGCTAAATATGGAAAATAAGTTATACTATTTCCGGCATAGAGAGGATGTCCGTGTATAATGTTCGTCGGTTGAATAAACTGACGTACCCACAGTCTTATATGCAGGTAAATGGCATGATAAAGATTAAAGAGGAACAGATGCTTAAAGATTATTCAATGTTGTTGTACATTTATTTTATTGTTGTAAAGTTTACTTCTGCTGTGCAATATAAATTGTAATGTATTCATGTAAACTCTGATGTAAAGTGAAAAGTTCAAATTTTCTTGTAAAGTTGTACTAAATAAAGCGGAAAGATCCTGTTGAACATCTTGAATTCAGTGTATTTGGGATTCGGGGCGTTACACCTACACACTGCCCATCACCACTGGTCCATTAGTCTTCACGTTCTACCTCAGGCCTCCTACCAGTACGTTACACACCTGATGCCACGGGTCCTTCTGACCAGTTTTGCTTTGCCACCCTTGCCTCCTACTCACTACAGTTTCATGCATACCTCATTGCTATACACTCCACACGTGAGCCCAAAACCTATTAGGAAGCTATTCAATTTTCCAAGTGGCAAGAAGCTATTGCAGATGAGTTTCGTGCATTTGATCAGACTGGCACTTGGGATATTGTTCCACTGCTTGTAGACGTCCAGCCTGTTAGATGCAAGTGGATCTTCAAGGTCAAATATCGACTTGATGACTCCATTGAGCGGCACAAGGCTCTTCTAGTTGCCCAAGGTTTTACTCAGGAGCATGGCATTAATTATGATGAGACTTTTGGCCCAGTTACACAGATGACTACAGTTCGCACTCTCCTTGCTGATGCCTCCGTTCGTCAGTGGCCTTTATACCAGATCGACGTGAAGAATGTTTTTCTTCGCGATACCTTATCTGAGGTTGTCTACATGCATCCTCCTTTTGGCCTTACCACTCCTCCTCGTCATTTTTTCCGTCTACGTTGAGCTATATATGGCCTGAAACAGGCCCCTTGAGCTTGGTTAGAGTGTTTTCATCATGTCATCACCCAGGTTGGTTTCCATCAGAGTTCACATGACCATTCTCTATTTATGCGGTCATCACCGCAGGGGAGAGTACTTCTACTATTATATGTTGATGATATGATTATTACTAGGGATGACTTCGCAGGCATTGCATCCACCCAAAAATATCTTAACCAACAGTTCCATATGAAAAATCTTGTAGACTACGCTATTTTTTGGGTCTAGAGATTGCCCATGGATCTCGGGGCATACTAATTTCTCAACAGAAATATACATCAGATATTATCTTCGCTCCATGTCTCTTTAATAGTCGATCAGCCGATACTCCCTTAGAGCTTCATGTGAAGCTTTGTCCCACATATGGTGAGCTCCTTCCTGATCCTACTAGATACAGGCAGATTGTTGGACAAATTGTCTACTTCTGCATGACCAGACCTGATATTGCTCATGCAGTCAATGTTGTTAGTCAGTTTGTTTCTGCTCTTACATTAGTTCCCTACGACTCTTCTTCGAATCCTCAGATATCTTCGAGGCACTATCACTCACTCTTTATTCATGCCTTCTACATCCAAACTGGTGCTCAATGCATATTTTGATTCAGATTGCGCAGGTGATCCTACAACTAGACGGTCTACCACAGGTTTCTGCCTATTTCTTGGCAATTCGCTGATCTCATGGCGAAGCAAGAAACAGACATTTGTTGCTTGTTCTTCCACCGAAGCTGAGTACAGAGCAATGGCAGCTACCACTAGAGAAATTGGTCATGTTCGTTGACTGTTATCAGATATAGGTGTCACTCTTACTGGAGCTACTCCTCTTCATTGTGATAACCAGAGTGCGTTGCACATTGCAAGCAACCCGGTCTTTCATGAGAGAACGAAGTACATAAAGATAGATTTTCACTATGTTTGTGAGCGCTTTGATGTTGGGACCATTTCACTTCATTCTATTACCTCTTCACAGCAAACAACAGACTTCTTCACCAAATCCCATACTGTTCAGAGATTTTGTTACTTGGTGGGCAACTCACACTGTTCGACTCACCGTGAGTTTGAAAGGGGGTTTAGATATTGTATTATATAGTCCCATATCAGCTTATGTATCAGTTTAGTATTTGGTTCCCTCCTATATATAGGAGACATTGTACTCAGTTATAAACAATTCAAATAAATATTTCCAATCTCTGTGTTAACTTTATCACTGAGTATTTTGATGAGGCCAAAACCTTATCAGATCACCTTACCTCCATTGGTGAGCCTTTTTCCAATACTGATCTCGTTCAGGCAGTTCTCAGAGGCCTTGGAGAAGAGTGCAACATGTTGGTTATTACCCTGGAGTTACAAGATAAGTTGCCTCAGTTCTCTAATCTTCGGCCTCGTTTGTTGAACCACGAGGCCATTCACATTACACCACCACCACCAACATCAACACCATCACCCATGGCTATGATGGCTTCTCAGACTTATCCTCACAACAATAAGCCATCACGCTCTTCGAGTTCTCGTCCTTACAATGGGTTCAATCGGTACAATAATCGAAATAAACGGAATAACAATGGATAATCTAATGGTGCAAGGAATTACAATGGCTTCACCAACAACAATGTTGTCAGGAATAATAGTAACAATGCATGGAACTTTTCTCCGAGCATACTTGGCAGCCCTCATACCATCAATCAGTGTCAACTTTGTCATGGAACGTGTCATTTTGCTTGTATATGCCCCATGATACACTGATTTGCTCGCCCACTAGTTCCAACCTCTCTCAATTTAGCCTTTGCCGGTTTACAAATTGCTAGACAACCTGCCTATGATAATGCATGGCATCTTGACATTGGTGCTTCTACTCACATGACCAGTAACCCAGAGTTTTTGCAACAACGAAATCCTTACACCGGTCCAGATTCTGTGATGCTTGGTATTGGTGATCAACTGCCTATCACTTATACGGGTAACATGTCACTTTCTCTTGGCTCCAACTCATATAGGTTGATTAATGTTTATGTCATTCCTTCCATGCGCAAAAAATCTCCTCTTCATTGCTTAATTTTGCCTTAACAATAATGTGCTTTGTGCTTTTAACTCATCATTTTTATATCCTTGATCGTTCTAATGGTTGTCTCCTCTTTCAGGGTCTATGTAAGAATGATCTATACAATTTGTCTTCACTTCCATCGATTCTTCATGCTTTGTTTGCTTCTCTTCAGTCGTCTTCTTTATGGCATAGCCGCTTAGGTCATCCGTCCAGTAAGATTATGTCTTATTTAGGCAAAAATAAAATGTTATCTTCCAATTTCAAATTAGACAAAAAACTTTTGTAAAGGTTGTGCTTTGGGGAAATCCACACAACTCTCTTTTTCTTCTTCAAATTCAATAAAAAATCATTATCCTTTTCAACTTGTGCACTCTGATGTTCGGTAATCACTTGTATCTTCTGCTAGAAATTACAAGTATTATGTTGTTTTCACTGATGATTACACATGGTTTACCTGGTTGTACTTCATGAAACATAAATCTGAAGTTCATGCATACTTTCGGAATTTTTTGTCTTATGTACATAACCAGTTTTCTTCCAATGTGTAACATTTCCAAAGTGATAGGGGTAAAGAGTATGATAATGATGATTTCAAACATTTATGTTCTTCTCTTGGTATTCACCATCGTTTCTCTTATCCTCACACACCACAACAGAATGGACTTGCTGAGCATAAACATAGACACATTGCTGACATGGCTCACACTCATCTTGTTACCAGTCATGTTCCTATAAGTCATTGGGTCGATGTTTTGTCCGCAACAGTTTATCTTAGTAATCGTCTTCCATCTCCACTCCTTCATTGGTCTTCCCCTTACACTCGTCTTTATGACATGACTCCTACCTATTACTCCTACCTATTCTGAGTTGCGAGTCGTTGGTTGTGCATGTTATCCCCATTTGGGTGCCTATGTGACTAACAAACTTTTACCCAGAACTGTTGAGTGTCTTTTTGGGTTACAACAAACAATTTAAAGGTTACAAATGTCTTGATCGTGCGACTGGACGTATTTACATCTCCAAACATGTTCGGTTTAATGAAGATTCATTTCCTTTTGCACAGAAGCCCTCTGTCTCTGCCTCTACTGTTGGTGTATGCCCTAGAGGCCAGTTGTGTATTGACATTACTAGTTTACATTGTATCATGATGTTTATTTCATATATAAGATATTTCATTTATTGTATTATTTATTGTGATTAAATGAACATAATAAAGTCCTTACAATAGTAGGTTCAATATCATAAGATATTAAGTGCATGACTTGATTGTGAGATCCTACTAGTTGTAATTAGAACACTATTCTGAAATGTCCCTAGCCAAGTATTATTGTGAATTAGGACAACAATAATACATAGAGACTAGTATGTGCGTAGACTGATGACCATATCTCACGGGTCATGGATATGAGATATCAAGTCTTCACATGAGTACATATTAGAGTAATAATGTACTAGACTGACCCACCATGAGAACGTTGCCTGGATCGTTACATGAGTGTCATAAGCGGTTCTCACAGTGACCATGTATGTAGTCCTTTGACTTGAAGTCACTACGGTTTCCTACATGAGAAGTTATATGTTTTAATGTCGTTAAACGTTGCCTGTAATAAGGTGATTATAAAGTCGACTATTGGATATACTAAAAATTATGCGGAGGAATGTGAGTGACATAGATAGAATTTGTCTCTCTTACATAATATGAGAGAATTCGATGGGCCCCTTGATTGAGTGATACTACAAAATACATGGCCGTGTTCAAATAAGTCAATATGAGATATTGAGTTCATTTGTTTAGTAAGTCCACTCGGACATCAAGAAACTAAAGATTGAACTATATAAGGGTGACATGCTCTATGCCTTGTGGTCAATTAAGATATCTGAACAAATGGAGTAGACTACATGGTAACATTGGTCACAGATAGGTTATGTCAAATCACTGACATTCCCGTTAATTGAGTAGCAGTGATGTATTGCTAGATACCGCTCACTGTTTGTAATACTAAAATACAACATAAGGGAACCTACATGGTCACACATTTAGAATGGATAGAAATTGGGATTTAAATTCATAAGATGAATTTAATTGGGGATCCAAGTAAGACTTGGAATCTTGAGACTGGTTGGACATTTAATTAGATTAAATGGGCTGACTAAAGTTCAAAGGCCCATACACGAATCTGAACCAGGTCAGATTTCCAACAGCCTCATTACTCTCTTAGGGTTGATTTTCTACACCTATATATATGATACGTATCTGTGGAAAAGTGACACATGAGAAAACCCTAGCCATCACAGAAAATGTGACAGAGAGAGAGAGATCGTGAGGCCCTTTCCGTAGCGGTGCATGAGGGAAAGCTTGATTTGATCTGTTCATGTGGATACCGTAGAGGCACCGCAATATTGTAGTGCTGTAATCGACATACTGTGGAGATAGCATATCCATCTTCAAGGTATAACTCCTAGACACGATTTATAGTTTTCGCATGGATCCATGGCTAGATTTCGATATTTTTTTGTAATTTTTCTGCTGTGTAGTTAATCTGAGATTACCCTCAAAACCTAACAGTGGTATCAGAGCCACTTGCAAAACCATAATTCGGTTAAGTATGATATGTGATTATTCATGATATGTTCGCACTTTTGGTAGAAAAATTCATATGTGATATAATTTTTGCAACAGTATCAATATAAGGATTCTTTTATGTGTTGGTTGTTAACACAGATGCCACACAAGGGTAGTCATCGGTTTGGAACCATTGAAAACCCTGAAAAGATGTGATTCGCAATGACGTTAGGGTTTCTTAAAGCATGAATAGTTCATGCACTTGCGTCATTTGTAGTGGCGTTAGGGTTTCTTAAAACATGAAGGGGTCATGCTCTGGCGGTTGTAAGGGATGATAAGGCAATTTTTTTTGGAACGGGGTGCTACCCCGCACCCCGCAAGAGGCGGCCTCCCCTTGACCCCCTCCCGCTGACCGGGCAACGGGACCTCCGTTCCAGCTCTGCGTAGGGCAATAATGATTTCCCAAAAACCAATCATTTTTAAATAAACTAAATAAAATCATAACAACATATTCTTTGATTATTATGTTCTGTGATGCACGGTGCATGGTTGTGGCCTTAGTTCTGTGATACATGGTTTAGTTCAGTGATACATGGATTATGTTCTGTGGTGTATTATTTATATTTTGGTATTTTGAATACTGCTTGCATGTCGTGTCTTTCTCTCTACATTCTCAATGTAATCCTTTCTCTTTAAACTCCAATTGTACATTCTTTCTTTATATGTAAATGTAATCTCACTGAGGAGAAGGAATTGGCAACCATACAAGGACAAGATTGGGAAGTTGCTTAGAGAAGACGGTATAATCCCTTTGTTCAGTTTTTTATACTCTCGTTGGCCTGAGAGAATTAGTGTGTTAGGGCCACAACCATGTCACATAAATTTTATGCTTTTAATTTTTTATGAGATGCATTATTGTATGCTAATGGATGATGCATGGTGAGATCAATTAATAAAATAACAAAATTTCTTAAAGTAAATATTAAGTTGCAATAAGATGCCTTCCAATGCATGGCACTCATCTAGGCTAGGATCAATTAAGTGTAGGTCTGCCAAAGCAGGGTGCCTTTATCTATCCTAGAGAGATGTGATGGGATAAAAGTAATATTCAATTGCCAACCACTGAGTTGGACTTAACTAGACTATTTTAATAGGATTGAAGGTTTAGAGGCATAGAGTTAGGCTTTAGTCTATGAGATAAATTAGAGTAAATGTTACTCACCAAACTATCCAAGAGTTTTATATGATGTAATTGGGAAATGATCCCTACCTAAATAACTGAATTTTGGGTGATCAGCCAAAACTGACTCAAAACTAGGTGAAATATGGATCTTGGCCTACTAGAAAATCTTAAGATGGAATTTTTCGAGTCAATGATGAGGGTCGTTGATTTGAACAAAAATAGTAGGAGACACATTTAATAAAAGACCTTATTAAATATTTCAATGTCATGATACATACTCTGCATATTTCTGTTTATGGTTAAATATTTCTTTCTTTGCATATTTATGTGAAATGATATTTACTTTGCATATTTCTATTGATAGATTACCAAGACATCCAACACATCAAATAACCTATCATTACGATCTATCCTTGAGATTGAAAAACTATCTGGAAGAAATTTTTTAGACTGGTACAAGAATCTGAGGATAGTCCTCAGGCATGAGAAAATGTTATGTTTTAGAGCAGCCTATTCCTGACCCACCTGCTACAAGCCCCTCGCACCGAAAAGGATGCTCATAAGAAGTATCTAGATGACGCCTTGGACGTTGGTTGTCTCATGCTAGCCACCATGAACTCTGAGCTTCAGAAGCAACATGAGACCATGGATACCTACGATATGATCGTACATCTCAAGAGGCTCTATCAAGAGCAGGCTAGGCATGAGAGGTTTGAAGCCTCAAAGGCATTATTTCAGTGCAAACTGGCAGAAAGATGCCCTATTGGAACTCACGTGCTCAAGATGATTGGGTACATAGAGAACCTTGAAAGGCTTGGTTTCCTATTGGGTCAAGAGTTGGCAACTGACTTGGTCCTGCAATCATTGCCGAAAAGTTATAGTTATTTCGTCATGAACTACAACATCAATGAAATTGACAAACCTCTGCCAGAACTGCTAAGCATGTTGAGAACTACTGAACAGAATATTAGTAAGGAAAAGACCATTATGATGGTCCAACCGGCCAATGGTAAGGGTAAGGGTAAAAAGCAGATTAAGAAACCCAAAGGCAATGGCAAGGGCAAAGGTAATTTCAAGCCTAGCACTTCTGTCTTGAAACCTAAGGGTGGGGTGGCCAAGGAGGGCACATGCTTCCACTGTGGTGAGACTGGACATCGGAAGAGGAACTGCCATAAGTACCTGGAGGAGCTTAAGAAAAAGAAAGGAAGTGAGACTTCCACTGCATGTATTTTTGTTATAGAAGTCAATTTATCTACTTCTGCATCTTGGGTATTAGATATTGGATGTGGATCTCACATTTGTGTAAATGTGCAGGATCTAAAAGGAGTAAACCATTGGCTATGGACGAAGTTAACTTACGAGTTAGAAATGGAGCAAAAGTTGCTGCTTTAGCTGTAGGAACTTGTCATTTATCATTGTCCACTGGGCTTATCATTGAATTAGAGAACTATTATTTTGTGTCTGCTATTAGAAGGAATATTATTTCTATTTCTTGTTTGGGCAAGACGGGTTTTTCATTTATAATAAAGGACAAAAGTTGTTTTATTTATTTGAATGAAATCTGTTATGCTAGTGCACAATTGAGTAATGGACTTTATATTCTCGACCTCGAAATGCCCGTCTATAATACAAATATTAAGAGGTTCAAATTAAATGATACGAACCCAACTTACCTCTGGCATTGTTGTTTGGGCCACAAAAATGAAAACCACATATCCAAACTCCATAAAGATGGATTTTTGGACTCATTTGATTTTGAATCATATGAGGTATGTGAACCTTGTTTGTTGTGCAAGATGACAAAATCTCTCTTCACTGGAAAAGGTGAAAGAGCTAGTGATCTTTTAGGTCTCATACATAGTAATGTCTGCGGACCTTTCAACAAATTGGCTAGAGGAAGTTTTTAGTACTTCATTACATTTACTGATGATTTCAGTAGATATGGATTTTTGTATCTTATGAAACACAAATCAGTGTCATTTGACAAGTTCAAAGAATTCAAGAATGAGGAACATAATCAACTTGGTAAAAGTATTAAAGCCCTTCGATCAGATCGAGGTGGCGAGTATTTAAGCCAAGATTTTAATGACCATCTAAAAGACTACGGAATAATATCTCAACTCACTCCCCCTGGAACATCGCAATGGAATGGTTTTTCTAAAGGAGGAACTGGACCTTGTTAGACATAGTCCGATCAACGATGAGTCATGCAAATCTTCCAAGCTCCTTCTGGGCACATGGGGACAGCAACTTTCACACTTAACTTTGTTCCATCTAAAATGGTTCAAGAGACACCATATGAGATATGGACTGGGAGACGTCCTAGTGTGTCTTTTATGAAGATTTGGGGTTGTGAAGCCTATGTATGGCGCCAAGTCCCTGATAAACTTGTACCCAAATCTAATAAGTGCATCTTTGTAGGATATCACAATGAAACCAATGGATATTATTTCTATAATCCGACCGAAGGCAAAGTGTTTGTCGCACGGACTGCTGTATTCTTAGAGAGAGAATTTGTCTCCAAAAGAACCAGTGGGAGAACAATAGAACTTGAAAAAATTCAAACTTCACAAAGTAGCAACGAACTAATGGTGGATATGGAGCAGGCTCCACAAATTTTTATGGAACACCCACCTGCTCAAGTAGCACACGACATACGTAAGTCTAGTAGGATATCTCATCAACCCGAGAGATATGGATTTCTCGCAACTCAACATGGTGATATATTGCTCGTAGATCAGGATGAGCCTACGACTTATGAAGAAGCTGTAAAAGGCCCATATTCTGAGAATTGGCTTGAGGCCATGAGATCTAAGATGGAATCTATGTATACCAACCAAGTATAGATCCTAGTACCACCCACCTGAAGGGGTAAAACCTATTTGGTGCAAATGAGTTTTCAAGAAGAAAACTGACATGGGTGGTAATGTGCATACCTTTAAGGGGGAGTTGGTGGCTAAAGATTTGAAGCAAGTTCATGGTGTAGACTATGATGAGACTTTTTCCCTATGATGAGACTTTTTCCCCAGTTGCCATGCTTAAATTCATTCGGATCTTGCTTGTTGTTGCAGCATATCATGATTATGAAATCTGGCAGATGGATGTCAAAACTGCTTTCCTAAATGGAAATCTTCTCGAGGATGTGTACATGACACAGCCTGAGAGTTTTTTCACTCCAAAGGATGCTGGAAATGTGTTTAAACCGTAACGATCCATTTATGGATTAAAGCAAGCTTCTAGAAGCTGGAATCTTCGTTTCGATGATGCAATAAAAAAGTTTGGTTTCATCAAGAATGAAGATGAACCTTGTGTCTACAGGAAGGTTAGTGGGAGCACAGTTGTATTTATGGTGTTGTATGTAGATGACATACTACTCATTGGGAATGACATCCCTACCTTACAGTCTATAAAGACTTGGCTAGAAAAATATTTTTCCATGAAGGACTTGGGTGAAGCTACGTATGTATTAGGCATCAAGATCGATAGAGATAGATCAAGGAGACTGCTTGGCCTGATTCAGAGTACATACATAGACAAAGTATTGAAATGCTTCAATATGCAAGAGTCCAAGAAAGGATTCCTCCCTATGTCGCATGGTGTAAGCCTATCTAAGGCTCAATGTCCTTCCACTCAAGATGAAAGAGACAGAATAACTAAGATTCCATATGCACTTGCAATTGGATTATCATGTATGCCATGTTATGTACTCGTTCAGATGTTTCATATGCTTTGAGCACAACGAGCAGGTACCAGTCAGATCCCGGTGATAGTCACTGGACTGCTGTCAAGAAAATCTTTAAGTACTTAAGAAGGACTAAGAATTCGTTCTTGGTATATGGAGTCGAGAAAGAGATTTTTGTAAATGCTAGCTTCCAGTTCGATAAGGACGACTCCAAATTGCAATCGGGTTTTGTGTTTTGCCTAAATGGTGGAACTGTGAGCTGTAAGAGTTCAAAGCAAGAGACAGTAGTCGATTCTAACACAGAGGCTGTGTATATCCTCCAATGCAACAAAGGAGGCTGTTTGGATCAGAAAGTTCATCACTAAACTTGGTGTGGTTCCTAGCATTGTGGACCTGGTGGACCTCTATTGTGATAACAATGAGGCCATTGCACAAGCGAAGGAGTCTAGATCTCACCAGCGATCCAAACATATACTTAGGCGCTTCCATCTCATTCGAGATATCATCGATAGAGGAGATGTGAAGATATGTAGAGTACTAACAGATGATGACATCTCTAACCCACTGAAAAATCCTCTTGCACAGCGAAAGCATGAGGGTCACACTAGATCTATAGGCATTAGATGTATGTCTGATTGGATCTAGTGCAAGTGAGAGATTGTTGGCGTATGCCCTAGAGGCCAGTTGTGTATTGACATTACTAGTTTACATTGTAACATGATATTTATTTAATATATTAGGCATTTCATTTATTGTATTATTTATTGTGATTAAATGAACATAATAAAGTCCTTAGAATAGTATGTTCAATACCATGGGATATCAAGTGCATGACTTGATTGTGAGATCCTATTAGTTGGAATCAGAACACTATTCTTAAATATCCCTAGTCAAGTATTATTGTGAATTAGGACAATAATAATACATAGAGACTAGTATGTACGTAGAATGATGACCATATCTCATGGGTCATGGATATGAGATATCAAGTCTCCACATGGGTACATATTAGAGTAATTATGTACTAGACTGACCCACAATGAGAACGCTGCATGGATCGTTACGTGAGTGTCATAAGCGGCTCTCACAGTGACCATGGTGTATGTAGTCCTTTGACTTGAAGTTATTACGGTTCCCTATATGAGAAGTTATATGTTTTAATGTCGTCAAACGTTGCTTGTAATAAGGTGATTATAAAGTCGACTATTGGATATACTACAAATCATGCGGAGGGTGTGAGTGACCTAGATAGGATTTATCCCTCTTACATAATAGAAGTGATATCTATGGGCCCCTTGATTGAGTGAGACTACAAAATACATGGACGTACTCAAATGAATCAATATGAGATATTGAGCTCATTTGTTTTAGTAAGTCTACTCGGACATGAAGAAACCAAAGATTGAACTATACAAGGGTGACATGCTTTATGCCTAGTGGTCAATTAATATATGTGGACAAAGAGACTAGACTACATGGTAACATTAGTCACGGATAGGTTATGTCTAATCACTGACATTCCCGTTACTTGAGTAGCAGTGATATATTGCTAGATACCGCTCACTGTTTGTAATACTAGAATATAATTTTAGTATTACTGTCAATGAATGAGAACTGACATTGTCTCACACATAGAATGGATCAAGGATTTAAATTCATAAGATTAATTTAATTGGGGATCCAAGTAAGACTTGGACTCCTGACATTGGTTGGACATTTAATTAGATTGAATGGGCTGCCTACAGTTCAAAGGCCCACACACAAATCTGAACCATGTCAGATTGTGAGTCCAACAGCCTCATTACTCTCTTAGGGTTGATTTTCTGCACCTAGATATATAATATGTATCTTTGGAAAAGTGACACATAAGAAAACCCTAGCCGTCACAGAAAATGTGACAGAGAGAGAGAGAGAGATCACGAGGAACATCCCCTTCCCATAGCTAGCACCACGGTGTGAGGAAAAGCTTTATCTGATCCGTTCGTGTGGATACCGTAGAGGCACCGCAATATTGTAGTGCTGTGATCGGCATTCTGTGAAGACAACAGATCCATCTTCATGGTATAACTCCTAGACACGATTTATGGTTTTCTCATGAATCCATGGCTAGGTTTCGATATTTTTTTGTAATTTTTCTGCTGTGTACTTAATCTGAGATTACCCTCGAACCCGAACATCTACTTCTTCTGAATGGGTATCCATTCCCGTTACTACTATTGTAACCTCCACTCCGACTCCATCTGCAGATCAGTCTCCTCCAAAATCACCTGGATCTCCTCCTCCAGCTTCATCATTGCCACAATCACCTCTGGCTCCACTAGTGCCACCACCACGACCTCCCACTCAACCAGTGCCACCACCTCCTACGGCACCTTTACGCACTTATCAGCGTCATCATCCTGCACCTCCTACTGGCACTGAACCAACACAGTCGTATCTTCCTGATCATTCATTAGACGGTGACTCATCTGATCCAGGATCAACTATTGTTGTTAGCCATCCGATGATTACCCAGAAAAGAGATAGCATCCTCCGTCCTCTGGTTGGTACTGATGGCACTGTCCGTTATCCATTGCCCAAGGCACTGCTTGCTCATACTAGCTTGTCTCCTATAGAACCAACATGCTTCACTCAAGCAGTTGGTCACTTAGAATGGCGTCAGGCCATGTCTGCCGAGTTTAATGCCCTCCTAAAAATTCAAACATGGGTTCTTGTTCCACCATATCCATGGCAGCATGTTGTTGGTTGTAAATGAGTATTCAAGTTGAAGAGGAAAGCTGATGGCTCTATTGAGCGGTACAAAGCTCAGTTGGTGGCTAAAGGTTTTCATCAACAACCTGTCATTAATTTTGATGAGATTTTCAGTCTTGTAGTTCGTCATACAACCATCCAGGCGGTTCTGTCCATAACCATCTCTTTTGGTGGGTCTCTTTGCCAACTCGATGTGAAAAATGCATTCCTTCATGGGGTTCATGCCAAAACAGTATTCATGAGCCAACCTCCATGTTTTGCAGATCCGACTAGACCAAATCATATATGTCGTCTAAACAGCCATATATGGTCACAAACAGCTCCTCGTGCTTGGTTTCAGCGTCTTAATGGCTTCCTCTTTCAATTTGGCTTTCTTCAAAGTCAAGCTGATCCATCCCTATTCATTTTTCAGACCGATTCTGCCATCATGTTACTTCTTCTTTATGTCTCCTATAAAACCAATATGCTTCACTCAAGTAGTTCATCACTTAGAATGGCGTCAGGCCATGTCTGCTGAGTTTAATGCCCTCCTCAAAAATCAAACATGGGTTCTTGTTCCACTAGATCCATGGCAGCATGTTGTTGGTTGTAAATGGGTATTCAAGTTGAAGCGAAAGCTGATGGCTCTATTGAGCGGTACAAAGCTCGCTTGGTGGCTAAAGGTTTTCATCAACAACCCGACATTGATTTTGATGAGACTTTCAGTCCCATTGTTCGCCATACCACCATCCACACGGTTCTGTCCATAACCGTCTCTTTTGGTGGGTTGCTTCACCAACTCGATGTGAAAAATGTATTTCGTCATGGGGTTCTTGCCGAAACAACATTCATGAACCAACCTCCGGGTTTTGCAGATCCAGCTAGACCAAATCATGTATGTCGTCTGAACAAAGCCATATATGGTCTCAAACAGGCTCCTCGTGCTTTGTTTCAGCATCTTAGTGGCTTCCTCTTACAATTTGGCTTTTTTCAAAGTCAAGCTGATCCATCCCTATTCATTTTTTGGACCGAGTATACCATCGTGTTACTTATATATGTCGATGACATTATTCTCACTGGGAATCAGCCGACAGTACTTTCTTCCTTCATCAGTACTCTTAATCAAGAATTTGAGCTGAGTGATCTTGGACCACTTTCTTATTTTCTCGAACTTGAGGCTCACATACTTCTACTGGCCCTCGTCTCTCTCAGACTAAATAGATCATTGATCTCCTATATTGCCACTCTATGACTAAGTGCACCAACAGTCAGCTTTCACATTTAGATGGTGATCTTTTGCCTGATGGCACTGAATATAGACAGATTGTGGGTGCTCTACAGTATCTCACATTCACTCGACTAGATATTGCTTATGATGTTCATCATGTTGCTCAGTTTATGAGTGCTCCAAGTTCCACCCACCTTATTGATGCCAAGCGTATACTCCACTATTTGAAAGGGAGTCCTGACTTCAGCTTGTCTTTTCGACGATCCTCGACTCCTCTAACACTTTGTGCTTACTCCGATACAGATTGGGCTGGTTGTTCGGACACTCACTGCTCTACTACCGGCCTTTTGTCTTCTTGGACTATAACCTGATCTCTTGGTGTACCAAAAAGCAGCAAGCCATTTCTCGATCTTCTGCTGAGGCCGACTATTGCTCCCTTGCTCACGCTTGTGCTGATACTATTTGGATTTCCTATCTCCTTGTCGAGCTTTGCTTTCCTCCTCCTCGGCCTACTCTTCTCTACTGTGACAACCTTAGTGCTATATACATGGATTTTAATCCGTTGTTCCATGCTCATACCATACACATTGAGCTTGATTATCATTACATTCGTCAGTATATTCTTACGGGTGCTCGTCGTGTTCAATTTGTCCGATCTCCGGATCAAGTTGCTAATATTTTCATAAAGGGTCTTTAGATACAGCGGTTTCAACATCTCCAATAAAATCTTGTCTCTTAAGGATCGTCAGATTTGCGGGGGAGTGTTAAAGCAGCATAATATTCTCAATCAAACCAACATGATCTTCTAAATCCATTGATCTTCTTCATTAACAAGCATAATTTACTTATTTCTAAATCCCTTGATTCTTGTAAACTGATTTGTTGCTATCACCTAATTGTAGGATCTTAATTCTATTGCATAACTCTAGGATCTAAATTCTTGTAAAGTAGCTGGCTCTTGTGTATATAAACACATCGTCTGTTTCAATGAGAAAACACAGCAAAAATTTAGAAAGTATTTTCAGTTCGTTAACAGAATCAACTTTTCATTACCTACAAATAAGTCCATCTGAGTGAGCTGTGAGGTTAAAAAACTACCTTGAACTTTTCAGTGTTGTCAAATAATTATCATGAATTCAGTGTTTCCAGATGATATGGCTAAAAATAGAACTTAATCGGAACCATTCAAATCAGGCGTGAATCTCAAAGCTCTTAGGGGTAAAGCAGTAATTTCCACTAAAAATGGGTCCAAAATGGGAACTGGTCTTTTCCCAGCCCAATAACCCAAAAATGGGTCTGTCTTACTGGGTCAGGGTGACATCCCATTATGATCAAACCCATGACATTTAAAGAGTAATTCAAATTCATGATTATCTCTAGGAGACGATTTAAACCAAATCTGTTAGCATGAAACGATTTAAACTCTGTTTCTTATCCAAAAATACTGGGAAGTAGAGATAAATGATTATCTCGAAACTATTTCCAAAGGTGACTATAAATTCCCCTCTACCCCTACCATAAAAAAAGTAATGAGTATTTTCTCCACAAAAGCTCTTTCATAATCTTCTTGATTACTGACTTGAGCGTCGGAGGGTTCGTCGCCAAGAACAATCTTGGTGTTTTGAACTTTTTTGTAGGTCAGCAGCAGCATCAAGAAATGGTTAACACTGACAAAAAGTCAGCAGGTTTGCTTTTGTTGTTCCTAGAAGAATTCACATATCACATGTTTGCTCCCACACCAAAATTAGCAGCAACAGATTAGCGCCATCAATGGGAAACGAAAAAAGCAATCCGACCATATTTCACGGTGAAAATAGTTTCCAGCCATACCTCTGAAGGAAAAAAATGGAAGGCGGCGGCGTCCAGTTGAAGAGCCACCCCTCTTCCTCCACCTCCTCCACTTGAGGATGTTCCCCCTCAACAAGATCAACATGTTCAACAGCCTCAACTTGTGCAACCGCTTGCCCAACATGCTCGCCCTATGCCTAGAAGGGTCGCGCCGGGGGGCTCCCGTTGAAGCCGTCCAAAATAGCATCCTCTTCATGACCATATCTCGGTCCACAATCCTTCCACCAACTCGATGGCCTCGGGAGGTCCTCAGGGGTCAAGAGACCTCCGTCAAATCATCATCAACCGCCAACAAGGGATCGACCTCCAAACCCGCTTGAATGACAAATGAGCCCGTGACGAGGTCCCTCATCCATAACGCCAGAGAAGTCAGAGGAGCCGTTCTCCCCGAAGGTCAGGATCCAGAAGGTCCGCCTCCCCAAGGGGACGAAGGGGGTCTCCTCCCCGTCGACAGAAAAAGAGCCACACCGCTGTGAGTCGATCACCATCAATGGTTCACTATGATGAAGGGGCACCAGTCACCCAGGCAGAATTTCAAAACTTCAAAGATGACATCCTGCAAGCCCTTAACATCGTTCCAAATCAAGACCCACAAGCGCACAGCCCTCGCCATGCCACCACTCATGAAGGAGAGTCCCGAGGGTCGACTAGATCCGGCTAGAGGAATCACTTGGTTCACCGTCACCTTCGAGAGATGGAGAAGCACCTCAGTAAGATCAATCCCGAAGAATAACAACGGACCCATAAGTTCCTCCCAAGCAGACCCCCTTTCCCCAGGGCCATCATGGAATCTCTGGTCCCCGAAACCTTTAAGTCGCCCCGCTTTGAATCCTACAATGGGGAGTCAGACCCAGCCGATCATATCGAGAGTTTTAAAACTCTCATGATGATTCATCAAGCCTCGGATGCACTCCTCTATAAGGCCTTCCCGATAACGCTGACGGGACCAGTGCGAGAATGTTACTTTCGTCTATCCCCAACCTCCATCTTCTCATTTGACCAGTTTGAGGAGCTATTCCTTACCCACTTTATTAGCAGCCGTCGAGCCTAGAAAACAAGTGCATCTTTTATAGCCCTCAGCCAAAGAAAAGATGAACGCCTAAGAGATTATGTTCGGCACTTTACCACCGAAGCCCGGTCTAATGCCTCTTTGAACCAATCAGTAGCCTATGTAGCATTTAGACACAACGTCAATAATGCTGACCTCAAGGCATCCCTATCCAAGAAGCCTTCTCAGGACTTCTTGGAACTCCTGCTTAGGGTTGAAAAGTATATCCGAGCAGAAGAGGCTCTCAACACCCACCCGCCCCCCCCCCCCTGTCGTGATGAGCCATCTTCCGAAAACAAACGGAAGAGTACAAGCGAAGAAGGGTCCCATAAATTCCAGAAAGATGACAATGGTCAGCACCACCCAGCTCCTCGTTTTGATAAATTCACCCCCCCCCCCAATGCTAGTATATCAGCAGTTCTTATCGAGGTTGATAAGGAAGGGCTACTCCATGCTCCCCCTAGAATGAATACTCCAGCGAAGAGGAGGAACATAGAAAAGTGGTATCAAGGAGGAGATCAAGAACTCATACAACGGGAACACCTGGCCAAGTTCGTCAGAAAGGACAGGGACAATCCTTCACACCGAGGAGCCAACAAGCGAACCGAAAGGCCGGCCGAGGTCCAAGACCCCGAACTTGGGGGCATCCTCCACCTTATCCATGGAGGTCCAATGGGGGGATAATCAAACTCCTCCCAAAAGGCTTTCATCTGAGAGGTGAGTCGGTCCAAAACTTTCCCCCGGCCAAGAACCCTGGGGTCTTGATGATATTCTCAGACAAAGACCTGGAAGGCGTCTGAATGCCCTACTGTGACGTGCTCGTAATTAGTCTCTCCTGGCCAACCACGAGGTGCGCTGAATCTTGTTCGACAATGGAAGTTCCGTCAATATCCTTTTCGTGGAAGCCTTCCAAGGCCTCAAACTTTCTCGAGATCGTCTCAAGCATGCTGGATATACACTACATGGGTTCTCTGGAGTTCCAGTCCCAATCAAAGGAATAGTCACTCTTGATTTCACTGCAGGAATAACCCCGACTACCCGGACAGAGGCAATGGACTTCATGGTTGTCGATGTGAAGGCTGCTTACAATGCTATCTTGGGCCCACCAGGCCTAGCAGTACTTCATGTCGTACCCACAGCCTTTCACATGAAAATAAAGTTTCTAACCTCTACAGAAGTAGGAGAAGTCAAAGAAAACCAAGAGACAGCTCGGAGGTGCTACACAACCACAATGGGGGGCTCGGTCCTCCCACTTGAAGCATTAGAGCTTTCCCAACAGAACAGTCAAATCCTTCCTGAACTAGTTAATGAACTCAAGGAGATCCCACTCCTCGGGGAAGGCGGACTTGGGATCATTTTATTGGCCTCATGTCTATCTTCATGAGTCACACCTACGACTTGTTAAACAGTAAGTTCGAAGTCCAGCTAGTCCCCCAGGGCTACTCCTACAACTTGCTAGACTCAAAAGAAGAGTTTGGAGCCCAACACTTGGTTTGATGCCGCTTTAGTCACTTGCAAACAAGCAAGTGCAGAGCAGCTCACCATTCGGAATTGCTCATACAACTCGTTAAAACCCCCAAACAACAAGTTCGAAGCCCAACACTTGGTTCGACGCCGCTTTAGCCACTTGCAAACAAGCAAGTGCGAGACAACTCACCATTCAAAATTGCTCCTACAACTCGATGAAATCCCCAAAAAACAAGTTTGGAGTCCAACACTTGGTTTGACGCCGCTTTAGCCACTTGTAAATAAGCAAGTGCAGAGCAGCTCACCATTCGGAATTGCTCCTACAACTCGTTGATAACTTCAAAACAACTAGTTCGAAGTTCACAATCATGGTTCGAAATTGCCCTTATAACTTGCAAGTGTGCAGTTTCGGGGCTCGAAACGACCATTCATACTACTCCCACTACTGGTTAAATTTTGAAACAAACAAGTTTGAATACCAGCTCTTTCCCAGGGCTATCTCCAAAATTTTACTCGAACATACTGAATCTAGGGCCTAGCTTGCCTCTGGAGCTGCTCCCTCGGCTCGACAACTCTCATCAAAGTTCCGGGCTAAGCTCCTCTTCCGAGCCACACCAGCAACTCCTTCACTCCATGCGATGGTGCTGGAGCCAAGATCTTCCGAAGAGCTTCTCCTGCAACCAGTTCAGCTTCAAGCATTGGATATGGCGTCAATCCCCTCCTCCGGTTACTTCTACAAATTTACCGGGCTCAAACGTCAAGTTCGGAGCTAAACTCTCCCCTAGAGTTGCTCCTCAAGCTCGCCTCCCGAATGGCTCTCTTCTAGAGCCTGGTGATGCGCTTCGTTCTGCTCGCCTCCCGAGTGGCCTTCTTCCAAACGAGTTTGAAGCTCAACTCTCCCCTAGAGATGCTTCTCAAACTTGCCTCCCGAACGACTCTATCCCAGATCCTGAACTAGTTAATGAACTCAAGGAGATCCCCCTCCTCGGGGAAGGCAGACTTGGGATCATTGTATTGGCCTCATGTCTATCTTCCTGAGTCACACCTACGACTTGTTAAACAGTAAGTTCGAAGTCAAGCTAGTCCCCCAGGGCTACTCCTACAACTTGCTAGACTCAAAAGAAGAGTTTGGAGCCCAACACTTGGTTTGATGCCGCTTTAGTCACTTGCAAACAAGCAAGTGTGGAGCAGCTCAGCATTCGGAATTGCTCATACAACTCGTTAAAACCCCCAGACAACAAGTTCGGAGCCCAACACTTGGTTCGACGCCGCTTTAGCCGCTTGCAAACAAGCAAGTGCGGGACAACTCACCATTCAAAATTGCTCCTACAACTCGTTGAAACCCCCAAACAACAAGTCCAACACTTGGTTTGACACCGCTTTAGCCACTTGTAAATAAGCAAGTGCAGAGAAGCTCACCATTCGGAATTGTTCCTACAACTCGTTGATAACTTCAAAACAACTAGTTCGAAATTCACAATCATGGTTCGAAATTGCCCTTATAACTTGCAAGTGTGCAGTTTCGGGGCTCGAAACGACAATTCATACTACTCCCACTACTGGTTAAATTTTGAAATAAACAAGTTTGAATACCAGCTCTTTCCCAGGGCTATCTCCAAAATTTTACTCGAACATACTGAATCTAGGGCCTAGCTTGCCTCTGGAGCTGCTCCCTCGGCTCGACAACTCTCATCAATAAGTTCCGTGCTTAGCTCCTCTTCCGAGCCACACCAGCAACTCCTTCACTCCATGCGATGGTGCTGGAGCCAAGATCTTTCGAAGAGCTTCTCCTGCAACCAGTTTAGCTTCAAGCATTGGATATGGCGTCAATCCCCTCCTCCGATTACTTCTACAAATTTACCGGGCTCAAACGTCAAGTTCGGAGCTAAACTCTTCTCTGGAGTAGCTCCTCAAGCTCGCCTCCCGAATGGCTCTCTCCTAGAGCCTGGTGATGTGCTTCGTTCAGCTCGCCTCCCGAGTGGCCTTCTTCCAAATGAGTTTGAAGCTCAACTCTCCCCTAGAGATGATTCTCAAACTTGCCTCCCGAATGACTCTATCCTAGATCCTGATGATGTTCGTCCGACTCGCCCCCCGAGTGGACTTCTTCCAAACGATTTTGGAGCTCAACTCTCCCATAGAGTTTCTCCTCAAACTCACCTCCCGAATGGCTCTCCCCTAGAGCCTGGTGATGTTATTCGTCACACCGCCACCCGAATGGACTTCTCCCAAACGAGTTTGGAGCACAACTCTCCCCTAGAGTTGCTCATCAAGCTCGTCTCCCAAACGGCTCTCTCCTAGAGTGTAATATCCTAAACTTTTATTTTAATAAAATGCTAATTTTCACATGTTGTGCACGTGCAAATTTCATATGTATATTTATTTATTTATTTATTTATATATATATAATTTCATTTTTGTAGTATGAACAATTATTTTCTTCCTTTATTTTTCTAAAAAGCCTATTTTGTAAAGCCTAAAACACTATTTTCTTAGTTTGAGCCCACTTTAATAATTTATTATTTTATTATTTTGGCCCACAAGCCTAAGCCCACTATTTGTGAAGCCCACAAATTTAATTAATCCTTTAAATTGTCACACTTGTCATGTAGACACAAATTGTGAACAATTGATTAATTAAAATTGTACAAACTTCAAATGGCAGGGTACTAGGGGGCACGTGCATGCACGTAGTGTGCAATGCACACCATGTGGAGGCCGGATTATGCATGGGAGTGATGGGGAGTGGGTGTGTGTGTGCATGGGTAGTTTTTTGAGTATGGGTGGTTGCTACAACTTCGCCTCCTATCCTAGCCATCCATCTTTAACCATCTAGTGAAATCCTAGCCCTTCAATCCATCTTAGAACTAGTATAAATACCCCCTACCTACTTGTATTCTACACTAAGAAATTATTGAAAGAAAGAAAACAATATAGGAGAAATATATTAGAGTGAGTGTGAGTTGTGTGTGTGTGTCCCACCATTGGAGGCCGGCCCATCTTTCCCCACAAGGAGCTTTCAGTTTTGGCAAGGAAGCAAGAAGGAGGATCTTTTGCATCAGAATCTAGGAGGAGAGGCACTCTCTCGCATTCTAGGGGACTCTAGGAGCTTTTAATTGGCTTTTCTCCAAAGAGGTGGGTGTTTCTCATGACTTCTAAAGTAGAAATCATGCTAGGAATGAATTGAATAGTTATTGAAAAGCAACTAGTTGAAATGAAATCCATTGTTTGCCTAATTAGAGGAAAATTAATAAACTATTAGATGTGTGTTAATTTGGTTGCTAGATTTATTAATCATGGGTGAAAGTGAGTGTTCCTCATCGTTCCTAATATTAGAATGCATGCTAAGTATGTTTTAAATGCAATTATGTGAATTAACTAGTAGATTGGAACCATGTTTTTAAATTAAAGTATTAAAGTGGAATGGTATATTAGAGATGAATTGATGGAATGATTTACTAAGAGATAATTGTTAATTTTTGTAGTAGAATTCTCCATTTTTGTGTGCCATATGAATGTTAAAGAGAATGTATTTGCAAACAAATGATTGCATGCATCATGTGTAAATTAGTTGGTAAAATAGAACTTTTATTCATTAAGAAAGATGATTTTGTGTACTAAAAACATCATAGTTGTCAATAAGTAAGAGAACATTAATGTAATGAATTTTTGTGGGAACCTATCTTTAATTATGAAGAAGTATGCTTTAGTTCTCGAATGTCGAAATTATGATCATGGAGTACAAACTAAGGCTAAAATATATGTTTTAAAGAGTTAAAAATACTCATAAAAATACTGGTTACTGTAGAATTGAATGTATTTTAATTCTGGAAAATTTTGTTTTCAAAAGAGGAGAAAAAGAGACAATTTTGTTTTAAGACTTCATGAATTATAACTATGAACAAAGAGAAAAATCAAAACCCAAATTAATTACTATCAAAACAAATTGGCCACTTAGACCAACTGGTCGGTAGAGCTTTGGCCGCTACAGTAAGGAGGAGGTCTCGGGTTCGATACTGTGGCTTTGTTTTCATTTTTCTGTTAAAAACCCAAATAGCCGAGAGTCGATACTTAGGGATTATAACCCCTAGTTATATCGTTCGGCGGCTTTGGCGCGTTGGTCTTGTGCGCTATCTGTTTGACCGCTGGTTGTGGGTTGAATCTGGTTGGGGGTTTGAGTTTTAAAAAAAAAATTCTTTGTGGATTTTTTTTTTAATTGAGTTTTTAAAAATACAATAAAAATTGGGAAAATATGGATTAATTACTGAAAATTATTAGGATTTTATAAGAAAAATTTATATAACTTTTGATAAAGTGTGAATAAGAAATTGAGGTTTTTGCAAGAAAGGACTTCTTTTTGAAATCAAATTGTCTTTTTAAATAAAGGAAAAATAAATGAGATTTTTGAGTTATAAAGATGAAAAATTGGTAATGAGGAATTTTTGAAAGTGTGATTGGTGTAATTAATTGGACTTCTATTTTGTGCTTGTAGTAAGATTTTGAAATGAGAATAATAGATTTGTGGAATACATGAATTATTGATTACTACTAGTTGAAATTTATTCTTACACATAAATTGCACGTGAAGTTGAATTATTGATGGTGATAAGTTATGAAAGAAATGTTTTTATTTCCTTGTAAAATTGTACAAAAGAAGTGTAAAGATCTTGTGGAACTTCGAATTCAGTTGTAGTTTGGAATTCAGGGTATTACAGAGTGGTATCAGAGCACGCTTCTAAGTAGTACAAATTTGTAAGGAACGACACCCTAAAAGTGGACATTAGAGTGTGTGTTGAGTCTAGAAATTTAAATGTAATTCACTTACATTTGTGTTGCTCTATGATTTATGCTTCTTCTTCTCTATCTTTAAGATGGCGGATCACTTCGACCCAGCTGGAGACGACAATTGGCACATTATTGAGGAAGATTACTACCCCGGGCAAGCTGATTCAGACAAAGAGGATCCCGAAAAAGTGAAAAAGAATGGCCTGAGTTCCGAGAGATCACTCCACCTCCGGGTTCATCTGATGATTCTTCTGACGAAGAGGAACCAGTTTCGGATAATCTCATTGTGTCTCTTCAGAGGTAGGTAGAAACTCTACGGGAGAGAGTTGGACTACTAGAGGCTCACTTGGCGAATCACAAGGATGATTTTGCAGTTCTCAGTCATCGTGTTTGGGAACTCGAGAAGAGGAAAAACATGACCGATGTACTGAAAGAGGAAGTGGAGGAACTACGGGAAGAGCTTCATGAAGCCAAGAGGAACCGTAGGAGTTAGACCGTTGTATCATCTACGGCTTTCATTTTGATGTCAGAAATGTTTTAAATTCGAATGTATAAAGTTTGAAATTTAATGAAATGAAAAGTTCATATTGATACTTCGAATTTAATGGATCTTTAGCATCAGAATATGGCTGGAAGACAAGCTCGAAATGGTGAAGGTCTGGACTTGGAAACGGAGCTAGCGAAGGTCTATTAGACACTCAATGTCGTTGCCATGAATCATAATCAGGGAAGGGTGTCTGCAAATCCAGTACCCGAAGCAATCAAACTCGTGGAATTATTTAAACGGATGAAACCACCGGTGTTTGAGGGGAAGCCAGACCCTGACACGGCTGATAATTGGATCCGACAGGTAGAGACTATCTTCGAAGTTTTGGAGACCCCGGAGGGCAGCAAGGTGAAGTTGGCGACTCTGCAATTCGAGAAGGATGCGGCTGTATGGTGGCAATCGATGAAGCGGACGATGGAAGACTTGGTTCTTGGCTGGAAGGAATTCTTGGAGGAATTCCGCAGTCATTATTTTTCCTCAGACGTCCAGGAGAAAAGGCCATGGAGTTTCTGTCGCTGCAACAGGGCGGCATGTCAGTCAGGGAGTATGAGACGAGATTCACTCAGCTCTCAAGGTATGATCCCGAATTGGTGATGGATGAGGTGAAGAAGGCTCGAAAGTTCGAGCATGGGTTGAGGCCAAGTCTGAGATCCAGGATGATACCCCTCGGTATCAGAAGGTTTGACAAGCTGGTCAAACGAGCGGCAGCCACGGAGGCGAACATGGAGCAATTCCACGCTGTTCAGAATCGGAGGAACAACTGGAATGCAGGGAAGAGGCCCGCAGTTGCTGGCAATGTCAGGGGACAGCCACTGGCTCAAAGGTTCAAGCCTACGGGTTCGAACGCTGTTCAAGTGGCAGGAAGACCTGGGAATACTTGGGTGAGACCTCCAGTGACTTGTTTCAACTGTGGAGAGACGGGCCACTACAATTCTCATTGCCCCAAACTGCAGGATGTCGTCCGTAATGGGCCAACTCAGCAGGGGCGAGTATTTGCCTTGACTGAAGCTGACACTGATAAGGTGGATCACGTCATCACTGGTACGAGGGAGGATGTTTAGAAATGTTTTCTGTTGTCTCTTTTTCCCGTTAATTAGTGAACTATTATATGACGAGTGTATGTTATGTAATAGGAGAACTTATTTTGAATGAAAAGAAAGCTGTTGTTTTGATCGATACTGGGTCCTCTCATACTGTGTATCACCTAAGTTTGCTAAAGTTCTGGGAGTCGAACCGAAGATATTTCCAGGCAAGGTTTTAGCAGTAGCTACTCCATCAGGAGAGACTCTAATCACTGATCGGTACTATGCTGATGATGTGTCTAATTTATATATATATATTTGTACTCATTTACCCATTAAAATTGCTTGTTTTCGTTGATATTGTTTATAATTCATCTTATTTCTATAAGATTTCAATTAATTAATTATTTTTGAAGAAATAATATTTTTGATGCAAAAATAAAGATTTGTGGAAAAAAATCAACAAACAAAGTAAAACTATGGATTTATCAATTTTTATTATTTTGTTGAGTAAAAGTGCAATAAATAATTTTAGAAGGATTTTAATGAGCTATTATGATTTTTAGTTAGTTTAATTGATTTTGAACTAATTAATTTTATTTTCTTTAAATCCTAAATTCTAGTCTTATTTTGTGTATGCAGCAGCACGTGTTTGCAAGAAAAGGAAAGAGGAAAAAGAAATAAATATCAGAAAGGAAATAAATGAAAAGAGATGATTTTTCTGCAAAAAGAGAAAACCCTAAATCTTCTTTCCGTTGGTCTATATATAAAGATGTGCAAAGAGAGAACTTGGAAGAGGTGACGGCTACATTGATAACAAATAAATAAAAAAAATTTAAAAAAGTAAAAGAGAGAGAGCTCGCTGTCTCTTGCGTGCGCTGCGAAACGAAAAAAAAGGAGAGAAAGAGGAAGGCGGGACCCCCGGGTGCTGACATGGCTCAGGAAAGAGGCAGGGGCAGCTCGACGTGACAGGCGGACCACTCCGTGCCGACGTGACATAGCTGAGTGGAGCTGTCCTTCCTGGCACGGTCTTCAAGGCGACAAGAAGCAGCAGATCCACTCAGGCGCTGACCTGGCGTCCTTCACGCTGACAGGCGGCGCGTGTCCCAAGCATGCTGACGGCGACAGCTTTGGCTCCGGATTTTGAGACAGAGACAGAAGAGAGATAAAGGCTTAGACTCGGTTCTAGGAGTTCAGTTTGCATTATTTTTATATCTTTTGTATCTCTTCTTCTCTAATTTTTTATGATGCAATCCCAAACAATTTCTGTTAGTTGCAAATTGAATATGAACTAAATTTATTATTCTAGAGGCTAAGATGTAGCCTAGTTTTGTAGAACACAATTTTAATTCCTTATTATTATTCTATTTTTCCTGGTTGTGTTTTGATTTTTATTCTTTATGCGTACTATTGGTGGATAGACATTTGTATGATCTTTTAAATCATGAAGAGACCGAACTGGTGATTTGTGGTTAATAAAAATTAAACACCGTAATTGGAGGACGTGACCGTTAAGAAGTCCAAAATTTTCAATTAATAATTTGATGGATAGGCAAATAATTAGTTGAGAATAATTTTTAGACTACGTGGATAGAGTGGTTAATATTTTTAGGATTTTGGTCTACAACTTAGAAAGATAATATTTTTATTCATAAGGAGTTTTAATTTGTGTGTGTGATAAACGAGGTGAAATCAAGAGCCCTAGAACTAATTTTACCATTAACAAATCACAAATGCTTCACAGTTTCACAGCCCTCTCCCTTTTCACAAATTTAGTTAGCTTTAATTAGATTAATTTAATTTAGTTGTTTTATCATTTATAAATTTTGATCTTCAAAATAGTGATTAATCTAGTAATATCGGTACTCAATAAAATATCTAGTTCCTGTGGGTTCGACACTCTATTCACTTTACTATACTACTTATTGCGATTTTGTACACTTGCAAATATTCACATCAGCTGACTGCGAGATCGTAATTGGAGATAGAATTTTCGGGATCGATCTGATCGTGCTGAATGTTTTGGGAGTCGATGTTATCATTGGCATTGATTGGATGTCGGTGTACAGTACAAACATCGAGTGCAAGACCAAGATAGTAACAGTGAAGGCTCCAGGTGGACCTGAAGTCACTTTCCAAGGGAAGAGGAGATGTTCAGATTTGGTTGCTGCTATCAGTCAGAAGAGAGAGATTCCTGTAGAGGTGCAGTAGATTCCTGTGGTTCGGAATTATCCGACTGTGTTCTTGGAAGATTTGCCTGGATTACCCCCGCATCGTGATGTGGAGTTCAGCATCACTATTCAGCCAGGGAGTGCACCTATATCCAAGGCACCGTATAGGATGGCACCTGTGGAACAGGACGAGATCAAACGGCAGATTGATGAACTGTTGGAGAAGGACTTTATTCAACCGAGTAGTCACCTTAGGGGGCGCCGGTGCTTTTGGTAAAGAAGAAGGATGGTTCGATGAGGATGTGCATCGAAAACCGAGAGCTGAATAAGGTCACTGTTCAGAATAAGTATCTGATTCCACGAATTGATGACTTGTTCGAATGTCTACAAAGAGCAGCTATTTTCTCTATAATAGATCTTCGATCAGGATATCATCAAGTTTGAGTGAAATCTAAAGACGTGCATAAGACTGCATTTAGAACTCGACACGGGTATTACGAATTCTTAGTTATGCCGTTTGGAGTGACGAATGCGCCTGCAATCTTCATGGACATGATGAACAGAGTTCTGAGGCCGTTCATTGATTCCTTCGTCGTGGTTTTTATCGAAGATATTCTCGTGTACTCCAAGTCAGAGGGGGAGCACACGGAGCATCTAGCAGCAATTTTGAGGAAGCTTCAGGAGCATGAGTTGTATGCCAAGTTGTCCAAGTGCGATTTCTGAAAATCTGAAGTGGTATTCCTAGGTCACATCCTTTCTAAGGAGGGAGTGGCAACTGATCCTCAGAAGATAGAGGCAGTGAGAGATTGGGCAAGGCCTAATACAGTGAAGGAAATCAGGAATTTTCTTGGGTTAACTGGATATTATAGGAGATTTATCCAGGGCTATGCTCAGATAGCCGTACCGCTCACTGGTCTGACCAAGAAGAATATGAACTTCAAATGGACTGAGCAGTGCGAGGCAAGCTTTCAGGAGTTAAAAGAGAGGCTGACTACTGCACCCATTTTGGCTTTGCCTAGAGCAGGTGTTGAATATGATGTCTACAGCGATGTTTCACATCGTGGGCTTGGTTGTGTCTTAATGCAAGAAGAAAAAGTGATCGCTTATGGGTCTAGGCTACTAAGACCGCATGAGAAGAATTATCCGACTCATGATTTGGAGTTGGCTGCAATTATCTTCGCCTTAAAGAAATGGAGACACTATGTGTATGGTGTGAAGCTGAACATGTACACAGACCATAAAAGCTTGAAATACATTTATCAGCAGAAGGATTTGAACCTGAGGCAAAGAAGATGGCTGAAGGTACTTGAGGATATTCGTCCTGAGATTAAGTATCATCCTGGAAAGGCTAATGTTGTTGTTGATGCACTTAACCGTAAGAGCAGTCTGGCGGGTTTGATTACAACTCAGAGACAGCTGGCAGAGGAGTTGGATCGGGCTGGAATTGAAGTTGTTCTGCAAGGCTTGGGATCATCTTTAGCTCAGTTGAGGCTTCAACCGACGCTGAATGGAAGGATTATTGCAAGTCAGAAGGAAGATGCAGAGATTCAGAAGATGAAGGAGCAGGTTGGTGCTGGCAAGTTGCCCGGATTTCAAATCAGGGATGAAGTGCTGTGGTTTGGAGAGAAGCTGTGAGTTCCGGATCAGTCGGACTTGAAAGAAAGTATTCTTCAGGAGGCACATGCTGCTCTTTTGTCAGTACATCCCGGGAGTACCAAGATGTACACGGACATTAAACAGCATTTCTAGTGGTCAGGTTTGAAGCGGGATGTGGCTAAATTTGTGTCAAGGTGCGAGATTTGTCAACAAGTCAAAGCCGAGAATCAGAAACCTGGAGGTCTATTGCAACCGTTACCTATTCCAGAATGGAAGTGGGATAATATCAATATGGATTTCATCACGGGTTTTTCTAAGAGTTCTAAAGGCAATGATGCGATTTGGGTCATAGTCGATCGACTAACCAAGTCCGCTCACTTCTTGGCAATGAAACTCACTGTTTTGATGGACAAGTTGGCTGAGATGTGTGTTGGTGAGTTCGTTAGGCTTCATGGTGTTCCGTTGACCATTGTGTCTGATCGAGATGCGTGGTTTACTTTGCATTTCTGGAGGAGTCTTCAGACAGCTTTGGGTACCAAGACAGATTTCAATACTGCTTTTCATCCCTAGACTGATGGGCAAACCGAGAGAGTCAACCGTATTCTTGAGGACATGCTTCAGTGCTGTGTACTAGACTTTGGAGGTAGTTGGGAAAGGCATTTATCTTTGGTGGAGTTCGCCTACAACAACAGTTTTCAGACTAGCATTGGGATGGCACCATACGAAGCTTTGTATGGCAGGAAGTGCAGGACGCCTGTCTGTTGGTTCGAAGTTGGGGAGCATCAGATGTTTGGGCCTGAGATTGTGTAGCAGACCTCTGAAAAGATTGATCTGATCAGGAAGAGGTTGGTGGATGCTCAGCGTAGGCAGAAGTGCTATGCAGACAATCGGGGGAGGGACCTTGAGTTTGAGGTTGGTGACTTTGTCTTTCTGAAGGTATCGCCCAGAAAAGGCGTGATCCGATTCGGCAAGGGTGGAAAGTTAGCCTCGGGGTTCATAGGCCCGTATAAGATATTGAAAAGGATCGGGAAAACTGCTTACCGGCTTGAATTACCGAAAGAGTTGTCTCAGGTGCACAATGTCTTTCATGTGTCTATGCTGAGAGGTTACATTCCGGATCCAAGTCATCATTTGCCCGAAGTGCCCGAAGGTTTGCAGTTGGATCTGAGTTACATTGAGCTTCCAGTTGAGATTGTTGATCGTCGGGAGAAAGTCTTGAGGAATAAGACGATACCGATGGTCAAGATAGTCAGGAGAAACCAGTTGGTTGAAGAGGCTACTTGGGAATCTGAGGAGAGAATGATGAAGATCATCCTGAGCTCTTTGTTTGATTGTATTTTCTTATTCTGTTTTTTTTCTCACTCTTTAATTGTAGTTTTGGGGACGGAACTATTCTAAGGAGGGAGTGTTGTAATACCCTAAACTTTCATTTTAATAAAATGCTGATTTTCACGTGTTGTGCACGTGCAAATTTCATATGTATATTTATGTATTTATTTATATATATATAATTTCATTTTTGTAGTATGAAAAATTATTTTCTTCCTTTATTTTTCTAAAAAGCCTATTTTGTAAAGCCTAAAACACTATTTTCTTAGTTTGAGCCCACTTTAATAATTTATTATTTTATTATTTTGGCCCACAAGCCTAAGCCCACTATTTGTGAAGCCCACAAATTTAATTAATCCTTTAAATTGTCACACTTATCATGTAGACACAAATTGTGAACAATTGATTAATTAAAATTGTACAAACTTCAAATAGGGGAGTACTAGGGGGCATGTGCATGCACGTAGTGTGCAATGCACACCATGTGCAGGCCGGATTATGCATGGGAGTGATGGGGAGTGGGTGTGTGTGTGCATGGGTAGTTTTTTGAGTGTGGGTGGTTGCTACAACTTCCCCTCCTATCCTAGCCATCTATCTTTAACCATCTAGTGAAATCCTAGCCCTCCAATCCATCTTAGAACTAATATAAATACCCCCTACCTACTTGTATTCTACACTAAGAAATTATTGAAAGAAAGAAAAAACTATATAGGAGAAATATATTAGAGTGAGTGTGAGTTGTGTGTGTGTGTCCCACCATTGGAGGCCGGCCTATCTTTCCCCACAAGGAGCTCTCGGTTTTGGCAAGGAAGCAAGAAGGAGGATCTTTTGCATCACAATCTAGGAGGAGAAGGCACTCTCTCGCATTCTAGGGGACTCTAGGAGCTTTTAATTAGCTTTTCTCCAAAGAGGTGAGTGTTTCTCATGACTTCTAAAATAGAAATCATGCTAGGAATGAATTGAATAGTTATTGAAAAGCAACTAGTTGAAATGAAATCCATTGTTTGCCTAATTAGAGGAAAATTAATAAACTATTAGATGTGTGTTAACTTGGTTACTAGATTTATTAATCATGGGTGAAAGTGAGTGTTCTTTATTGTTCCTAATATTAGAATGCATGCTAAGTATATTTTAAATGCAATTATTTGAATTAACTAGTAAGAGATTGGAACCATGTTTGTTAATTAAAGTATTAAAGTAGAATGGTATATTAGAGATGAATTGATGGAATGATTTACTAAGAGATAATTGTTAATTTTTGTAGTAGAATTCTCCATTTTTGTGTGCCATATGAATGTTAAAGAGAATGTATTTGCAAACAAATGATTGAATGCATCATGTGTAAATTATTTGGTAAAATAGAACTTTTATTCATTAAGAAAGATGATTTTGTGTACTAAAAACATCATAGTTGTCAATAAGTAAGAGAACATTAATGTAGTGAATTTTTGTGGGAACCTATCTTTAATTATGAAGAAGTATGCTTTTAGTTCTCGACTGTTGAAATTATGATCATGGAGTACAAACTAAGGCTAAAATATATGTTTTAAAGAGTTAAAAATACTCGTAAAAAAACTGGTTACTGTAGAATTGAATGTATTTTAATTCTGGAAAATTTTGTTTTCAAAAGAGGAGAAAAAGAGACAATTTTGTTTTAAGACTTCTTGAATTATAACTATGAACAGAGAGAAAAATCAAAACCCAAATTAATTACTATCAAAACGAATTGGCCACTTAGACCAACTGGTCGGTAGAGCTTTGGCCGCTACAGTAAGGAGGAGGTCTCGGGTTCGATACTGTGGCTTTGTTTTCATTTTTCTGTTAAAAACCCAAATAGCCGAGAGTCGATACTTCGGGATTATAACCCCTAGTTATATCGTTCGGCGGCTTTGGCGCGTTGGTCTTGTGCGCTGTCTGTTTGACCGCTGGTTGTGGGTTGAATCTGGTTAGGGGTTTGAGTTTTTTAAAAAAAAAATTCTTTGTGGATTTTTTTTTTTAATTGAGTTTTTAAAAATACAATAAAAATTGGGAAAATATGGATTAATTACTGAAAATTATTAGGATTTTATAAGAAAAATTTATATAACTTTTGATAAAGTGTGAATAAGAAATTGAGGTTTTTGCAAGAAAGGACTTCTTTTTGAAATCAAATTGTCTTTTTTAAAAATAAATGAGATTTTTGAGTTATAAAGATGAAAAATTAGTAATGAGAAATTTTTGAAAGTGTGATTGGTGTAATTAATTGGACTTCTATTTTGTGCTTGTAGTAAGATTTTGAAATGAGAATAATAGATTTGTGGAATACATGAATTATTGATTACTACTAGTTGAAATTTATTCTTACACATAAATTGCACGTGAAATTGAATTATTGATGGTGATAAGTTATGAAAGAAATGTTTTTATTTCCTTGTAAAATTGTACGAAATAAGTGTAAAGATCCTGTGGAACTTCGGATTCAGTTGTAGTTTGGAATTCGAGGTGTTACATAGAGCCTGGAGATGCTCTTTGCTCTACTCGCCTCCCGAGCGGCCTCCTTCCAAACGAGTTCGGAGCTCAACTCTCTCCTAGAGTTGCTCCTCAACCTCGCCTCCCAAACGGCTCTCTCCTAGAGCCTAGTGATGTTCTTCGCCCCACTCGCCTCCCGAGTGGTCATCTTCTAAACTAGTTCAGAGCTCAACTCGCCCTAGAGTTGCTCCTCAAACTTGCCTCCCGAATGGCCCTCCCATAGAGCCTGATGATGTTATTCATCCCGTTCGTCTCCCGAGTGGCCTTCTTCCACAACAAGTTCGGAGCCCCACTCACCCCTAGAGTTGCTCCTCAAACTAGCCTCCTGAACGACTCTTCCCAAGGGTCCTACGAAGATCTTCTCCATAGATCCTCCGTGGTGAAGCTCCTCTGCTTGGCTAGCGGGTGTGAAACTCCTCTTCGTAAACCCCGACACCAAAGCTCTTCTCAACTTCACTGTGGCAAAGACATTGCGAGCCTATTTGGAGCATAAAGACAGATGATTCTTCAGCTGAATTGTGAAGAGGAATTGTAGAATTTTGAGTCACCTTCAAAACGAGGTGTCACACGCTCCAATCTGGCCTCTGTAGCACTGGGAATGTCTGTTTACTGCAAAACTTCTCTTCTTAACTCTTCGTAGGCAGAGACGTTTTGGGCCAGTTTTCACCCTAAAAATGGACGATTCTTTAAAACATTCTGAATTGAAGTTGTAGATTTTTGAGTCCTCTTCGAAATGAGTGGTCATATGCCCCGACCGGACCTCCGTAGCTCCACGAAAGTTAGTTACAATGCAGTTGTACCAAGAAAAAAAAAGGTTCTGCGTTGACCAAATCAACGTTGACCAGGTCAACGCTGATGTGTCATAGCCAGATCAAGCCACGTGTCATTGTACCAGGTCTCCAATCGAGTAAACTTCGAACCGAGTAGCACGCGCGGGAGGTGGATCGTGGACCACCCGATCTCTCCGACTTTCGTGTTCGCCAAGATGAAGCATCCAGATCATCTAAAAAAGTGTAGCTGGTTCTTATGTTCAGAATCGGGAAGCTCATCCGTTGGATCACTTCAGCGCGCGTGCCCACCGTGATGGATGCCCCAGATTCTGCCACGTCGCCAGGTAATTAATTTAATCATTTATTTAATTATTAATTCAAATTTATTATTTTAAAAATTCCAAAAAATAATTAAAAATTCGAAAAATTTTATTAAAAATTTAGAAAAATAATTATTAATCCAGAAAAATATTTTTTAATTCCAAAAAAGTAATTGTTAATAATTTTCTTTTTTGAAAATTGATTATTTTAACTCGGAAATTGAAAAAAAATCGCAAAATTAATTAAAATTGAAAAGTTATTTTAAAATTCCGGAAATTAATTTAAAATTTTAGATTAATTAAGTAAAAAATTTGGAAAATTAATTTTAAAAAACTGAAAATTACTTTTAAAATCTGGAAATTTATTTCAAAATTCTGAAAAATAATTACAAATTCAAAATATTATTTTAAATTCTGAAAAGTAATTATTATTTTAGAAAAACTGTTTTTAAATTCCAGAAATTAATTTAATATTCGGATTAATTAATTAAGCATTCCAAAAATTATTAAAATTTTGGAAAAAAAATCAAAATAATCTGGAAAATTCAAAAAAAAATCTAAAAAATTATTTTAAAAATTCTGAGTATTATCATGCCGGAGAAAAAACATATGCACATTTGAAAAAGGCAATTTTTTAGTTTCTTCTCCTCTGTCGCCTCTCCCCGCCAGATCCGCTCGATTCAGCCCAGATCTCCTCTCCCTCCCTTCGTTAATTTTGCAGAGCGCCCTCCCCTCTACACACCCATCTCCCCTTTTTCCCTTTCCCTCGACCACCCTCAAATTGCCCTCCCCGCCCCTTTCTTTCGACCCAGTGGGCTGGAGTTAGTGGATTTTCCTCCATCTATCTAGGCTTCCTCATCTGGATCGGAGGCTTTCCTTTTTCAGAGTCCTGCTCCACTCTTAATCGGGTTTGAGCTCCCTACCGGGGTTCGATCTCGGTGTTAACAAGAGAAGAAAAGGCAAATTTTTAGGTGATTTTAAAGGCGATCTTCATCTTCCTCTTTCTCGAGCACTGATCCCGTTTCTCAGATCTCCGATCTCCGCATCCGTCCCCGTATCTCTGGATCTGTTCCATCCCGTACTCCCATGTCAACCTCACCCTCCCTGTCGCCTCGTGGAGCAGCGCTTTCCTCACTCCTCCCTCAGTGGAGTTCGTGCGGGACCCGGTAGGGATTCAGGGGAGCAGCGCTTTCCTCCCTCAGTTCCTCTTTCGCTCGTGGTTCTTGCTTTCGAAGTTCCGAGCTTCTCCAGATTGGCTCTAGCAGTCTCCCCCTTTCTCAGAGTTTGGCTTCGTTTTTGCCTCTACTAGCACTGTGAGTTTATTTTTATTTATTTTCTTTACGATTTATTACTCTTATTTTTAGGGTTCTCTTCGATTCGACTCTCCTTAAGTTCATTTTGAGCCCGTTTCCTCTTTCCCCCTTTTCGTTCTTTAACCTACGTTCTTCGTAGTTTTATATCTGTGATCTGGGTTGGCGATTCTCGGCTCCGTGCTTTGCTCAATGCTTTCTGTTGAATAGTCTAGATCTACCGTTCCAATTTGTTCTATCGGACGACACTCTAATTTGTTCTATCAGCCAACAACAAAAAACAACTGTTTTTAGTTATTAATGCTTAATATGCCCTTAACTACTCTTTCTGAAGCTTCTTAACTACTCTTTCTGAACTCTTTTTTAGTTCTGTTTCGTTGTGGTTTGGATCTTCCCGATCCCCTGGTGCTTGCATTACGGTTTGTCTAGCGCATTGAATTACATTGGTGTTTTTGTCCTGGATCTGTAGCGATCCGTTATCCTCTTTATTATAGCCACTTTTGCAGTATCTGATCTTCTCTATATCAATTTCCATAGCCCTGCTCGGGTATCCTCTCGCTCTTGCCCTTTTCTGGTTTTGGGCCATGGCCTCTTTGTGCCCGTCTTGGGTTGAGGTCGTTAAAAAAAATAGGCCCTTTAAACTGGGTCGCTCTCGTAGCTCTCCCATATTCCCTATTGCCCATTCCTCTTGTAGGTCCGACCCGCTCCTGGTTTGTTTCAAGTGCCTCCTTCCTGGGCATTTTAAACGAGTGTGCGTGAATAAAATGAAGTGCATTCTCTGTGACAAGCTAGGACACTCGCGCAGTCGATGTTTTTCCCTTCAAAAATTTCTTGGATTACCCAAAGGCACACCCTTACTGGCCAAACTTCTCTCCTTTCTTAACTATCCACTCTTAAAGGGCAAGCTTAATGCATGCTTGGCGAGGAAGTTTAGTTCTGAGTCTGAAAACAATTTTGACTCCTCTGCAGTTGTTCCTTATACATTTATGAACTCAACTAATTCCTTCATAGCTTATGGTGACTCCCTTGGCACTCTTCAGCTTCCTAATATTGCTAATCTGTTTAAGGATCGAACGGTTTATACGAAACTTATTTCCTTCCCTCGGTTGGGTTCTTATCAGGCTCGTCCCCATTCTAAAGCTGTGGTGCCTACTTTGAATTTGAGTCTGGATAAGGATTTTGTTTTGGTTAAATCCTCAAACGTCTCTCCTTTCTTAACTATCCCCTCTTTAAGCGCATGCTTTATGCATGCTTCGCGAGGAAGAGTAGTCTTGAGTCTGCAAAGGATTTTGACTCCTCTATAGTTGTTCCTTATCCATCTAAGAACCCCACTACTTCTTCCACGGCTCATGGTGCTTCTCTTGCTACTCCTCAATATCCTAATATTGCTTTCCTGTTTAAGGATCGCTCGGATTTCACAGAACTTGTTTCCTTTCCTCGGTCGGGTACGTATCAACCTCGTCCCCATACTAAAGTTGTGAGGCCTTCATTGAGTATGAGTCTGGATAAGAAGTCTGTTTTGTTTAAATCCTTTAGGCCTTGCCATTCTTGGTTACGTAGTACGATGGGGCTCTTTCAACAACCGTTTCTTGGTGACTCTTCCTTTTCTCGTTATTCTTATCATACTAATTCCATCCCTATATCATCGGCAGTTTCTTCCAAAGTCCTCTTATCCTTTTCTTGCCAAAACAAAGTCGAGGCTAGCAAGCCGGACCTTGGTGTGATTTCGCTCCATTCGGTGGAGGTCGATCCTCCCCCCGCTAAGCGAAAATACAATAAGAAACTTTATAATAATATGCAAATTCGTGTGAGTGCTCGTATTTTAGCTAAGAAAGCAGCTTCCATGTCGGCTCATCTTCTTGCGCACAGCTGAGTTTTTGCATTTTTCTCTCCTCCTCTGAGTTGGCAGTCTGTTTTTTTGTCTTTTCGATGCTGTTTGTGTTTTCATGAGAGGCTGGGTCTATTTCTTCTCTTTTAGCCACGTCTTTAAATATTTTGTGGTGTGCCTTCTCTCCTCCTGTCTTCGCACTTTGTGTACGCATACTTGTGTATGTTTGCATACACTATTTTCTGAGCTTTTTAGTGGTGCGCCTGGTTTTCTGCATTTTCTCTCTTTTCTTTTCTGTACAGGTTTTGTTTTGTGCCTTCGTGTGGGGCTGTTTTGCCTCCTGAGTCTTGGGTCAGTCTTTTGGATTTCTTCCACAACTTTCGCTCATGTCACCAAGGTTTGGGTGTCCCTGGATCTGGCTTCCTGATCGTGGCGATGCCTTTTGCCTTGCGGTTGTTTGCCTTTGTGGGCATCTTCCCTCCTCTTTGGTGCGGCAGGGTGTTTACTGCCTTTAGTTGTGTTGTTAGTCTGGCGGTTTGCTCCGTCGCCTTTATCAGTGTTCGCAGATATCTTATTTGCGTGCGCCTCATCCGATTTTTGTAATCCTTTTTGTAATTTAATTTCCGTTTTACAGCCTGTAAACTCTTTTTGTAATTATTTTTGTATCTCTACTGTTTTGTTATATATATATATATCTTTTGATGGCTGGAGCCGTTTGGCTCTATCCGATATATCAAAAAAAAATTCTGAGTATTTTACAAACTCAGGAAAGCATTGTTACACTGCAAGCGAACTCTAAACGTTCGAAAGACCTCTATTACATAGTTGAAAGATATGAAATTCTGAATTTCATAGAAATACCTATTTGATTAAGTCTTCTAGTGAAAGTTAACGCCGACAAATTCTATGAGCTATTAAAAACGGGCGAACTACTCCTCAAAGGCTGTAAAACTCAGTCTTCGGGAGTGGGGGGCTTGTGATATAGCCAAAAATAGAACTAAATCGGGACCGTTCAAACAGACGCGAATCTCAAAGCTCTCAGGGGTAAAGCGGCAATTTTCCCTACAAACGGGTCTGAAAATGGGAACTGAGACTTTTCCAAGCCCAATAACCCAAAAATGGCTCTGTCTTACTGGGTCAAGGTGACAGCTCATTATGAACAAACCGAAGATATTTAAAGAGTAATTCAAATTCATAATTATCTCTAAGAAACGGTTTAAACTAAATCTCTTATCATGAAACGATTTAAACTCTGTTTCTTATCCAAAAATATCGGGAAGTAGAGATAAATGATTATCTCGAAACTGTTTCTAAAGATGACTTTAAATACCCCTCTATCCCCACCATAAAAAATGTAATGAGTATTTTCTCCACAAAACCTCTTTCATAATTTTCTTGATTACTGACTTGAGCGTCGGTGGGTTCGTTGCCAGGAACAATCCCGGTGTTTCGAACTTATTTTGCAAGTCAACGCCAGCGTTAAGAAACAGTTAACACTATATAGCAAGAAGTCAGCAGATTTGCTTTTATTGTTTCTAGAAAAATTCGCGTATCATCTCTTTGCTCCCACACACCAAAATTAGCAGCCACACCCGAAAACTATCGATCGTGAACATATTTGCAATGAAGTCATGGACATGCAGTGAGCCTGTGCATGTATTTGGGACTCTTTAACAACTCTTGTGGCTGAAAAACACGTAAAAATGCATGTCCTAATCATCTAAGTAATATATACGTCCTTGCACAAGTCATTATCTTATGTATGCTATTAAAATATGAGACATGATGTATTCAAGCACAAAATGAGCATCTTCAGCGATCCTAAAAGAGAAAGATCCTCCCTGGTGTTAATTGGTGTACATATTAGTTGACATATATAGATCCTCCCTGGTGTTAATTGGTGTACATATTAGTTGACATATATATATATATATGGGTAAAAGGGATATGAGCAACTTGCTCATTTAGTAAATGAGCAAGTGATGAGGTGGCATGCCATGTGATTGGAAAATCCTAAAAGTGGTTAGATACTCAATGTATCACATGGCATGCCACCTCATCACTTGCTCATTTACTAAATGAGCAAGTTGCTCATATCTATATATATATATATATATATGAGGAAACTTTAATTTTTAGCTTCCTACTATTCCTTTTGCTTCAATATCTAGCTTCATTCATTGGGATATAATAATTAGTTTACATGCAAGTCCTGCAGAGTAGTTTATCATCAACATTGTCCTTTAGGTTTTGAACCAGTCGGAATCTCGGGGAAAGGAATCTAGGAGCTTGTGTATTTATATAGCTGGAATGTGTGGTTTAGTTAATGCAAATAATGGAAACAAAAGAAACGATAGTATGGTGCTTGTTGGCTGCTATTCCACTGTTAGCAAAGGTAGTATGGCACCTGAATGACGTTATTTTCTCAGCATATTTGCGACTAAGATGCCTAATAAGAAGCAAGCAAGAAGGAAAGCTTACGAGCACAAAGCTACCACCAGGTCATATGGGTTTGCCTCTAATCGGAGAGACTCTCACTTTTCTATGGTACTTCAAGTTCCTTCGTCGCCCTGACGATTTCATCATCTCCAAGAAACTCAAGTATGTAACATCTCTCTGTTTATCATTTTCACCAAGTTACAGATATTTGACGACTTTGTAGCATAAACTGATAAACCCTCTAATAATAGCAGTAAAGATTTAAGATCAATTTATGATTCCAGATATGGAGAAGGATTAGGGATCTATAGAAGCCACATATTTGGGCATCCCACCATAATCACATGCTCTCCGGACAGCAACAAATTTGTGTTGCAATCAGCCAAAGATTTCTACATCCGCTACCCATCACCTTACCTGGTTGGCACAACCTCCATGGTCAACGTGGAAGGGAAGCAACACACAATGATGAGGAACTTCATAGTGAACGCCATCAACCAACCAAAGGCCCTGAAAAGAATTGCACTTATAGTGCAGCCGCGTATTGTTTCCACGCTTCAATCCTGGGCAAATAAAGGAACCATCAACGCGTCTCTTGTAACCAAGGAGGCATGATTTTATTAATTAACCCATTATATTAAAGATCTCCCTATTATATGATAAAATGAGGATGCATGAGATTACCTGACATATATTGGAAGAAGAAAAAAATTACCCTTGGAAGTAATCCAAATTAAGCCAAAAATTTTACTGTTACTGTGTTCTGTGCATACATCATTTAAAAAATGATAAAACAATAGAACTGTTTGATATATGGACAAAACATGTTAAAATCTTCTGCCTCCATCGATCATTCTATGTTCTATAAAATTTATATCATCCTAAACGGTTTGAAGATGCATTTGAGAAAAAGAATATAAAGACGACCACCCATTTTTTTCTCTCTAACAGACTAGTAATTAATGGCATGTAAAATATCTGTGTATACATTTCAGGTGACGTTTCTGAACATTTGTAAGATGTTTGCTAGCATGGAACCTGGGCCATTGGTTGATGAGATGAATCAGTGCTTTAAAGGATTAGTTCCAGGATTCAGAGCGTACCCACTTGATTTTCCAGGCACTGCATTCCATCAAGCTCTGAAGGTTTGAATATTTAAGAAGAATGAGAACTTCTAATTTATTTTTTATTTTTTATTTTTTATTTAAATTTTTTTATTTTTTTTTTTAACAGATGTAAGGTTGGGTTTTGGAGGGAATTCTACACATTCAAAGTTGCATAGGGTACGATATAGGACTGAACGAGTGGCATATATTGGCTCTCGTCTAGATCTGTGCCCACATGATTTTCTCATAAAATGAAAGGAATCATGCAAGAGGCACTACGTACTAATTAACAGTCTGCCCTTTCAAAATGAGTTAGATCGTCTCCAACTTCAATTACGCCTCCAATCATATTAAATTATTGCAACTATAGCTACTTGTTTCTTGGTTGTGGGAAATCACGGGTACATGTTAAACATTAATTTTTTAAATTGTAACCTCCTATTTATTTATAATTATTTCAAGTCTCTCATCAAGTTTCCTATTTAAATACAAAAAACTTGTTTTTCGCTTCTCTTTCAGTTTAAGTACTATAACTCATAAATTTTGAATATGCATGCACATGGCAGTGTAGGAAGCGGCTGGATGCAATTTTTAGAGACGAGTTGGAAAAAAGAAAGAAAAGAGGATATACAATAGATGCAGGCGAAGGTGATCTCATGGATGGGATTATGGGGATCCAGAATGACGGGCAACAACTAAGCGACAATGAGGTGGTTGACAATATCGTGAGTTTTATCGTGGGAGGGTTCGAGTCTACATCCCTTTCTTTGATGTGGGCTCTTTATCACCTCTCCAAATCACCAGAAGCTCTAAAAAAACTTCGGGTATACTCATGTAGCGTATACATAACCAAGATCTAATTCCACAATGTATTACCTAACTAATCATATTTAAATTCATCTATTTTTAGGAGGAGAATGCAGAGATAAAGAAGGGAAAGAGAGAAGATTACATAACAATGGATGACATCTCAAAATTGACGTATACTGCAAAGGTATATGTAAGAACATTTTCTACGAAAAAAACATTTTCTAAAAATAAGTATAATATAATTTGTTTTTGAACTTCGAGAGAGTAAATTGTTAAGCAATATTATATATGAGAAATAATAATAAGAGAAGACCTAAGAATTAGGGGAATACCTAGACCACTTCGTCTAGTAGCATTGGTATCGGGTCAGGTCGGGTCCTTCACTACCCGGATCCGGACCCGCACCCGCACCCGGACCCGTGAGGACCGGGTCCGGGTCCTATTAAAATATTCCCACTCGTTCGGGTAGGAGCGGGAGTGTGAGTGGTGAGCAGAAGCATCGAGTGGAGGATTTAGAATAGAGGAGAGAAGAAAAAAGCATGAGTTTTGAGTTTGGAAAAGGAAGATTTAGAAATGAGGATGAAGGAGGGAAGGGATGAGGATATGATATTTATTTTTATGTTGATTTTTTGGAATTTTTTAACGGGTCCAGGTTCGGGTCCGGGTTGGGTCTCTTTTCAGCGGGTCCGGATCCGGGTTGGTTCTAGCGGCGAGCGGAGGCGGCGAGTGGAGGATTTAGAATAGAGGAGAGAAGAAAAATGCATGAGTTTTGAGTTTGGAAGAGAAAGATTTAGAATTGAGGAAGAATGAGGGAAAGGATGAGGATATAATATTTATTTTTATATTGATTTTTTGGGTTTTTTTTAACAGGTCAGGGTCCGGGTCGGGTCTCTTTTCAGCGGACCAGGACCCGAAAGTACAATGGGTCCCATTTTAGGACCCGGACCCGGACCTGGATAGGCTGGGTCGGTTCCGGTCCAATGCCGGGTCCGGGTCGGATCAGGGTTTCAGGTATTTATACCAATGCTAACGTCTAGCAAGTATCTATCGGAAATATTGGGTTGGGATACTGAACTCTAGGCCCACTCAAGCTATGTGTAACATATGTGTTTTCCATACAATATTATTATAAATAATATTATGCATATATAGTGAAAACACACCCATATGTCCAACATAAATTAGGGTAATTTCTTTTATTTGATGAAAAGAAAATACAAGAATTGGATAAGCAAAGTTTTGGAGTTCAAGGCAATTAGGATGCATTTTGCAGAATGCATTAGAAATTAAAATCTAATGACATAGAACATTGTTAGTCATGCTTCAGAATTTATTATTTTTTCTCCTTAGAAACACTCACATTAAAAGAAAGAAGGAAACTAAACATAATGAACTGAATATCCTTTCAGGTTGTTGAAGAAACGATAAGAATGGCAAATATTGCCCTCAACGGTTTCCGCATTGCTAACAAAGATGTTCATTACGGAGGTGCCGAGGGAAAGAAGAAGAAAAAGAAATTAATGAAAAGAAAACATACTTAATTAGCGTTGTTGAATTTCTTTCAATATATCTGCTTAATATTGTCTTGAACTTGCAGATTATATAATACCAAAAGGATGGCAAGTTGTTGTATGGCTTCGATCCCTTCATACGGATCCCAACAACTTTGATGATCCACACAGCTTCAAGCCTGAAAGATGGGATGTGAGTAGTTTTGTTTCCTGAATTTAGAGACCAAATTAGTGAAGATAGCTCTATGTTTTCACACAAAGCATTGAGTCCTCATAACAGTTACAATTTATTCATAGTTCCCCAAGTGTTGTGATTCAGTCCATTACAGTGAATAGCGTAGGTCGCAAACTCTTCAGCTATCAATCCCTAAGTATTTCTCTTGTTTTCCCCTCTAAATTCCAGTAACACACCCCTAATATTGTTTAATGATTAGAAATGCTTATCAATCAATGCTCTGACAGATTTGTATTTATTCGGAAAGCTAGTTGACTAACTAATACTACAATCTTCATTGAAAATTTTATGTCGTTACAGAATCCACCAAAGCCTGGAACTTATCAAGTATTTGGTGGGGGTCATAGGATCTGCGCTGGCAATATGCTCGCAAGGACGCAATTGTCAATTATGCTTCACCATCTCTCTCTGGGCTACAAGTGATATACTCAGACTTAATTTCTCTTTAATTAGTAATAGATGTTAATGGATGCATATTGATCAACTTATAATGTGTGACAATCTTTAGGTGGGAATTGCTTAATCCTGATGCAAAGATTGATTATCTTCCTCATCCTAGGCCAGTAGATGGAGCTGTAATGTCATTCTGCAATGTCATTCAGTAAAATTAACAGCATAATTTAGGACTACAAGCAAGGCATACCACTAGCTCCAATTGGAAGAAGGACATGGACAATACTGCTATTGCTATGTCTTAAGAATTAAGATGACCACTATCTAGCATGTTTAAGTAGAACCCTATGTTTTGTACACACTGTTACAAAGCCCCTGGCTTGAACCATATCAGTCGATCAAATTCTCTGTATCTGGAACCTTATATGGTTGCCCAGTAGTGGTTTGAATGAATTATCTGTAATCTTTTCTTACTATCATAACTACAGTAGAAGTTGTAGTTGTGTACAATGTGGACGTTTTCTCACCTCACGCACTTACGGCCACTGCCTTCCATCTATGTTGAATGGCTTTGAAAAACACGTAGATTCTGTTAGATCAAGATGAGTAATTAGGATTAGGGTTTATATCTCATAGCCCCTTAGGATATTATACCCTGCTCATCAGTAATTGGAATATCACAGGGCACTACCTCTAGATCAACATTTAAATGAGATTAATCTGGGTTTAGGGTACTGGGTTTTATGCTCACTCAACCCGGTCCAACAATTAAACAGATTACACATGAAAGCACTTGTTGCCTCATTGAACATTGTACACAATAATATTCTATAATATTGAAAATATACCTATATATCCAACAATCTCCTCCTATATTCTCAATATATTAGACAATTCCTCTGTTATATCATTGGATCACAAAAGAATATAGTTCATAGACTAAATTAATTATAACTCGAATAGTTCAAATGAGACTAAACAAAAATAATCAAATAGTTCAAAGACCATATCAAAATTGAATAGTTCACAATGACTAAACCAACTAAAGAAACCTGTTATAGTTTCAAAATCAACCAAAACAAATAAACTTCAAGAACAGAATATGAGTTTTAAGCTCATGAATACAAGAGTCTTAAACTCAACAGAAGTTTTACCAAGTAAGTGACAAATTTATTCTCGAGAGAAATAAACTAAAACTATATCCTTGCAAACTGCTTTATGTTTACTCCTCCATTTTGAGCAAATCATATTTTGAAATCTATGTTAACAGATTCAACTCATCCATTTTTGCTAGCTTATTGAATACAAGAATATCAAGAGACACATCTCTAAAAATTCTAGTGAATTTCATAAAGTATCTAGTTCCACTAAAGAACTTAGTACAATTTAACGATAGCTTAGCAAAATGTAACGCAAACATCACAATCAAGTTTATTTAACAAAATAAAGAACAAGAACTATTATAGTTTCTACACAAGAACTATACTATGTTCTATATTGGAATGATAGAATAGTCAAATCAATTATAGTTTATTCTGAATCATCAAAATTGTAATAAAACATGAATCCATAAAAGAGATATATCATCTTAATTGGAATGATATAACGACATTCTAAACATCGGAAACACATCGCAAGTTTTTATGCTTTCTGTTGGAATAATGAGATGATTCTAAGTAAATTATGAAAATATATATCATCATCAAAATTGGAATGAAATTATATATTAACAAAATTTACATAGAACTTTTCAAATTATCTAAAGCATGCCAACTGCCTAAAATTGATGCTTCAGTTTGAACGTCTCTATGGCTCCAATTGGATTCTAAATCTCAAAACAACTTCGATGTCAAAGCTTTTGACTTAATAGCTTTTAACTCCATTTTCCCCACAGTTTTGATAATTAGATCACTTTCAAGTCTCTTAGCAAGAGCATTAGCCATACTTGTCGCAATTGCACTATATCTATGAGAAAGTTCAACTAGGTTTCTTTCAGCCTTAATATACTCCTATTACTATTATGGAGTGAGTTATGAGCTACAGTGTATTATAGCTTGATAGTCGCATAACAGAATTAGAAAATTTACGTTAGACTTCTCAATGGATGATTATCAATAAGTCATTCAATCCACTCAGTATATTCTCCTGCAGAGATAACACATAAAGGTTTGATTTTTTGGATGAAAACGCAATGCTTGTTTGCCTTTTAATCTCCATAATTTTTCTGCTCCTCCTAGTGTGAACACATATTTACTAGTTGTCGACTTTCACTAAACTTTGAGTAGCACAAAGCAAACTCTTGAGTACCACTCAGGTATCTCATTAGCCTCTTAAGGGCACTCAAATATGTATGAGATTATTAGTGAATCTGCAGATCATACGTCCCTCAAAGGCTATGTCTATTCTAGTGCAGATCTTTGTATACATGAGACTTTCAATTCTTTTTTAATGATCTACCTGTCTCATAGTTGCACCATCATTAGGTGTCAACCTTTTATCATAATTATAAGGTATTTCAAAACACACTTTCAATCACTATATCCCCACTTTTGAAATACATTATTGATTTGATGAGTTTGACTAAGGATTATCCCTTGCCAACCAAAACTCACCCGTATTCCTATGGTGTCCACAATACCTAGGTGTTTCATGCTGAATTCTTTGGATAACACAATTTTAACTCCATTTGTAATAGAGATGTCACTTCCAAGAACAAGCATGTCAGCAGAACAAGTAAATAATAATCATTATATTTGACACACCACAAAGTTAAAAACAGTGATCTGAATTACTTGACTCATATACTATGCTCTTTAAGAAATTTTTCAAATTATTTATTCGTCGGCTATACATGTTTTAAGAACATACAATGATTTTACTAAATTGTAAATCTTATTCATTATAAACATATTAGTTCAAAATTTTTCAGTAAAAAACTGTTCAGTACAAAACATCAAGTACAAAACTTTTAGTACAAAACTGTTTTAAATATCTTTTATGAATAACAAAATTTTCAATATATGTAGGAGTAAGAAGAATACTTAATGTAGCAATATGATAAACATGTGAGTAGACATAAAATAAATCTACCCCATTTATCTCAGTCAATCCGTTAGCTACTAAAATTGCATTAAAATTACTACTGAACATTTCAAAATTAAGCTTCCTTTACAAAACCCCACTTAATTACTATAGTTTTAGCCTCTTTCGGCAAATCAACTCATTCAAATTTTATCACAAATTCATTTCATTATCTACTAAAGACTCTTCTTGGCTCATTTGCCATTGAAGTTTTAAGTGTCAGTAATGCTGGTTCTTGATTCCAACCATGAATTATTGACCGTGTCTGTAGGACTAGATAATTTCATACATTTATCTTTGATGAACACATCCTCAAAGAACTCTGCAAGTCTAGATTCTTTTAACACAAATTAGATAGATCCAACATCTGTCCACAGAACTACATTCTGTACTTTCTAAGCACACACAAATTTTGTTATAGGTCCTACTTTAGGCCTTCTAAGGTCATGTACTATAACAAATGTATCATACCATATGTTTTCATTTTAACAGAATTATTTGTGTTTCTATCCCATTGTCTACAAGGTATAAATGATTTGGAGTGTAGTTAAAAATTAGGAATATGATTAACAATACAATATCACTCATAATTACACAAAGTCAAACAACAATCAATAATATAGAATTCAACATTTCACCAAGTGTTTGATCTAACTTTTATCATTACCATTTTGACTATAATAAATAGTGCACTAGAGATTATGCCAAATGCAAACTTCTCTGAAATTGTTAAAACATATTTACTACCTCTATCAAATCTGAAACCTTTTAATCTTAGCACTTAACTAAATTTTAATTCATTAAGAATAACAAGTGCTTAATTCTTCATATATGTATGACAAACCTCACACTAATCATCTACAAAAGCGATTAAATATTTCTGACCAACAATTATCTCACATAGTTAGAAAGCTACTGAGATCACAAATATCAGAATGTATTGATTCAAAAAATTGTGAACTCCTAGAGATCATACAAAATGATTTCCTAGTGATCAAGATCTGAGTTCAAACTTCACATTTTTCATATTTTAATGAAGTGTCATTTAGCAAAGTTATGAGTTTTAACAAGAACAAAAAATTTAACATATAGTTCACATGTCCTGACCTATTATGCCGTATTCATGGACTATACAAATTAGAACTACTATTATCAGTTGCTTCGTTTGTTAAACTCAACCTACACATGCCATTGACTATGATCTGCACATTAAAGTAATAACAATATGAGTTAATACGAAATTACTCTACCAAATTTCACAAAACTGTTTGATTTTTCTTGTAATTCTAACAATGTCCATATGCTCAAACACATTGAACGAAGAGCTCATTTCTATATTCATTCTTCATCATCTTCGAAACGCTAAACGAGATGATGGCTAACATGTTATAATTCAACTTTGCACCTACAGTACAATGAACGAGAAAGAACAAGCGTAACTATTGGAGTCATATCATGCACTAAAAGATGCTCTCCTCTAAGTTACAGAACGTTTGTTATAGATCTTATACATTAATTTTTTTATTTTTTTATTTGAGAAGTAAATATATAATCTCACACAAACTGCAAACAATAGATTTGTCAAAATATCTATACACATAGTATGATAAAGCACTTAACAACCCTAAACATGCTAGTTTTCAAGGCGAGAATAACTATGATCTAAAACTTCCAATCATGTGATCAAACGCACAAAACGTTAACACATTCATCACATGAAAATACTAAGAAAAATTATAGTAGATCATACTGACACTTCAAGTTAGAAGTGTTTTCCAAATTTGATGGAGAAGCCTGCGTAGTGCAGACTTATTCAACCGTGATGCATATCCATCATCTCCAACACACACACAGTTTGTAAGTAACTTAGAAGTTCTTACATCATCAAATTTTTAAAAATTAGCTAATTAAACGAATTATTAGCACTATTTTATTCTAACAATAATTTAATTGAAGAAACAAATTTACAGTCAAAATCTATAATTTAACTTATCAAAATAGATATTTGATCCTTAGCACATAGCTAAAACAATTATTCAAACTTGTGTTTAATTAAACAAGGGTTAACACGGTTTTGAACTTTAGCACTTACCAACAACAAATAATTAAAATATATATGCAGGTAAAGAACTTATCTTTAATTTTAGATATGATCCAGTCCAATCATAGTTGGATCTAGTCAAAACAATATTTTCACCTCCCGCACTATCTCCAAAAAATTTATCCACATCTCATATTGTGCATTCATCTTCCGACTGTTAAATTCAGAACTATCAAACATATCTAGTTTCGGAATCTTGTACGCTCGATTCAGTTTTTCCATCTTAAGGAATAAACAATAAATTCGAAAATCAAGAGAGTTTATTCTGAATAATTACTACTAGCGTAATTTCAGTAAAAGGAATGATTTTTCTATAAAACTGTGTAATAAACAATAAAACAGGAATTTAATTAAATTGAGTAGCACTTATCTTAAAGTTTAGATTGGACCAAATCTTGATAAAGATTTGTGGGTTGGATTTGGATTTGAATCGGAAGTACAGTGCAAAGATCTTGTCTTATTCCCAAAACACGAAACAACAACAATCCAGCCAATCAGAAATCAGAAATCAGATCTGAGTCAAACCAGAGCACACCAATGATATGATCCTAACCCCGAACACTGAATAACAAGATCTCAGCCAATAGCCTTCTTGTTTGGTCGGATCTGGGCAACACAACAATCTGCAAATGATTGCCTATCAAGCCCGAACACAGAACACCAAGAAACACCAATAGGAAAATTAGATCTGATCTGATCCCGAACCTGATCTCACACAGTAATCAGAAGAGGAGGAGGGGTGTTTCGGGTGTGGTGGCTGGCGGTGGTGACGGGGCAACTTTGGCGACCCCAGCGGAGGGTGCACCCATCGGCGGTGGCGAACGGATCTGACGGCCGAAGCAAAACCCATCGAAGAACACTTCGAAAATCACTCTCCTTCTTCTTCCCGAACTCAAATAGAAAAGGAGAGGGAGGCAGGATCGTGCGATGGCGCTGACGCGCGGTGGTGCGTCGGTGGCGGGTGTTGACGACGGTGTTGGAGTCCAGCGATCAACCAACTCCAATTAACTCTCTTAATCTCAAAATTAATTATATAATATCTTAAGATTGTTAAATCAAGTGAGTAATTAGGGTTAGTGTTTATATTTCATAGCCACTTAAGATATTATACCATGCTTATCAGTAATTGGAATATCACTCTACCTCTAGACCAGCATTTAAATGAGATTAATCTGGGTTTAGGGTACTGGGCTTTATGCCCACTCAACCCGGTCCAACAATTAAACAGATACCACGTGAACGCACGTGTTGCCCCATAGAACATTATACAATAATATTCTATTATATTGAGAATATACCTATATATCCAACAGATTCTACATGCTCATCGTGTAGAATATTTAAGCCAATACTTCCTTCAAAGCACATCTAGGCATTTTTCAGAGAACTCTCTCTCTCCTTCTCGAATACTTTCTTGCTGCCATAAACCATGTTAGTGAACTCTCTTGTTTGAGTTAGTTCTAGTTTTATAGATACAAGGGAATACATCTCAAATGGCACTATAAGAATAACCAGAGAAGAAAGAAAACCTAGGTGTACACTTGTAGTGTTGTTTTTCGGTAACAAAGTTGCCTAGCCATTAAGGTGCAGACTGCTGAGTTGCAATATAGTAAGTAATGGTGAGTAGTAAAATGAAGTACGTAAGGTGCAAAAGTTTTGTAGGGACTACTCTCATCTCTTTCTTCCTTTTTCATTCTGCGATAGAGTTCATCACCCACCAAAATTGCAGAATTTTAGTTTCTCTCAACAAGATAAATTTCTTCCAAACTCAAACTTCTACGAAATTCTGATGACTTCCCCTTCTTCTACGAATTTTTGATAAATTGTTTTAATTACTAAGTGAATTCGTTACAAATTAATTGCAATAGGTAAGGTAGGTATCTCAACTGGGTGATCGGTTAGAATATGAAATAAAAATCTCACTAGTTAGAATATTACCCTCAAACACTGATAAGATGCAACATTCTTCTCCACAAAACAAGCAATAAGTGCTACATCAACGAAGCACATTCTGCTTCAATATTTCAAAACTTTTGAATTACTTCGTACTTTAAAGTCAATATACACCAGTCTTTTTTTTTTGAAGGAAAAGGTAGAGTATGGCCACCCAATTTCATTAATAAAGAGTTAATAAAACAAACTCAGAGCACGGAGCCAAGTACAGAGTCCTACAATACATAAAAACACATAGATCCTCCCTGAGCAGGGGGGGGGGGGGACAAAAGAAAGACAAACACATACATGCATCCAACAAAAGTACAACATAGCATCTAACTCCCCCAAAAACCTTGGGGTTGTGGGGATCGATCAGCAGTAAAAAGACAAAAGAATAGAACATACTCGTCCATCATTCGAGCGTTGGCCCAATCTCGACATCATCGTCGCGTACTCCTCCACATGAAAGACGCTGGAAATCCTTCCTCGAGGACCTGTTGCAGCAGCTGTAGCCCAGAAAGAAATAAGATGCATAATGTGAGTCAAATTACCAGAAATACTATTACTAGTCCCACGAAAGTAACAGTTATTCCTATCTAGCCAAAGGACCCAAGTCGTAGCAGTGATAGCGATAAACTAAGCTTCTCTCATATACCATCTCTCAGTAGCGAACTTCAAGTCTATCCACAGATCCTCATACATAATAGGATACTCGTTAGTACCCAGGGTGCTGAGGACCTCAACGAGGACCGCTTTGCTCCTGGGACACTCCAGAAATAGATGGTCTCTGGTTTCGGAGACAGCATTGCAGAACCCACATATAGAATCAATATTCGGTTGGTATTTAGCCAGGTTCTCTTTAGTCAGAATTGCATCGTTTTGAACCAGTCATATGAAGATTTTTATTTCAGCGAGGTTTTCGCCTTCCAGATAATATCCGACCATTTCGGGCGACATCCCCTGAAATGAATGCGGTTATAAAGAGAGCGTACAGTGAAAGTGACATTCTTTTCTAGTCCCCAGGTTTTTCTATCTGGCCCCTGTGAGCATTTAATTCCCGAACTGCCGATATGAGCCTGAAGCTCCATAAACCTAAGCTGAGAGCCAGAGTCCAGTGCTTGTTTAAAGGCCGGTTTCTAGGAGCTTCTTCTCCAGGCTGCGGCCATCGTGCAGTATGGTTGTGTCGCTCAAGCATATAAGTCGGGGAACAGATCTCTAAGTGTGTGATCACCACATCATTTTTCCCACTAGAATCTAGTAATTCTGCCATTTTCAATAAACGACGTCACACAGCTATTGAAAGGCTCATAAGCTTTAGCAATTCCTCCCCAGAGACAAGAGACATGTGGGCCCACCCTGAAGCCCAGATTCCACGTCCCATTTCCATGCAGGTAAGCCTGAGCGAAATCCTGCCAACCCTCTCCGTTATGGTGAAAGATTTTCCTCCACCACTTACCAAATAGCGTGAGATTCATATCCCGAAGGTCAATGATACCCAGACCTCCGTGCATCTTTTTCATGCACGCTTTTTCTCATCTGATGAGGTGAAAGCTGCCTCTATCATGGTTTGCACCCTTCCATAAAAAATTGCTTTCGGATGCGATCAATTCTCTAGATAACCCATCGTGGCATTTCGAAGAAGGACAGATAATAGGTTGGTAGGTTAGAGAGGACTGCATTGATAAAAGTGACTCTCCCTCCCAAGGACAATGCTTTACCTTTCCATCCTGCAAGACGATTCTCCACCCGATCAATGATGGGTAACCAATCAGCCTTCTTGAGCTTGCCCGATCTCAGCGGGAGCCCCAGGTACTTAATGGGAAAATTCTCGATGGAACAGTTGAGAATTGTGGCATGTTCCTATGCCTCCTCTGGGGATAAGGCAATAGAGATAAGAGCACTTTTGTGGAAGTTAACCCTGAGGCCGAACCAAGCTTCAAAACTATAAAGAATTCCATTGAAAGTGGTTGTTTCCCTGAGGTTGCCATTTACAAACAGATTAGTATCGTCTGTATATTGGAGGATTGAACAACCTTGGCGACTAACTCTACAGGCCACCAGAGAGATCCAATTGGCCCGTCTGCAATTAGCCATCATAGACCTCAAAACGCCTGGCACAATAGTGAAGAGGAGAGGGGAGAGGGGGTTTCCTTGTCTAAGTCCACGTTTGCATGAGAATGGATGTCCCGAAACACCGTTCACCATGATAGCAGTCCTGCTGGTGGTGAGACAAGTGTGGATCCATTTGATCCACCTTTCCCCAAACCCACTTCCAGCCAACGCTTCTAGAAGACATTCTCATTCAACAAAGTCACAAGCCTTCTCGAAGTCCCGCTTAAGGAGGTAGCTCTTAGCATTCGAAATGTGGCAATGATGGATAGTTTATTCAGTGGTGGCAATACAATCCTGGATACACCGTCCTTTAATGAACCCAGTTTGTTCGCAACTAATGAGTCTATCCATCAACTTTCTCAATCTGTTAGCGAGCGTCTTGGTGATAATCTTGACTGAGTAGTTAAGAATGGAAGTCTCCCACTCGCTGGGAATATTCTTTCTTATGCACCAACACAACCTCAACATAATTAATTCTACCTAATTTAAGCTTATAGACAAAGAAATCGACGTACAAGCTTACAAGATCGTCTTTGATTTCCTCCCAAAAAACATGCATGGTAGAAAAGGATTGGGAATCCATCCGGACGTGGAGCTTTCTTCTTTCCAAGTTGCGTCATTGCCTCCCAGATTTCCTCCTCCGTGAAGGGAGCTTCTAGGGACCGTAGATCAAGGTCTAAGTCGTCCGCGGTAGCACGCCAGAAGTCATGGTCAAGAGGGACTCTCAACTCCGCCTTCCGTCCAAATAGGTTCTTGAAGTGGGATTGGAATGCCACTCTGATATCATCGTCTCCTTGCAACATTCCAGAATCAGTATGGATCGAAAGAATGAGGTTAGATTTACGTCAGGCACTAGCAACACGATGGAAGAAGGCGGTATTCACGTCTCCCTCTTTGAGCCACAAAATTCTGGACCGATGTTGTCATTTGAGTTCGTCTAGTCTATAAAGTTGAGCAATGTCCTCTCTGAGTTGAAGCAACCTATTCCGCTCCTCTTGCATTAGGTCTCTAGTTTCTTCAACCTTTTCAAGCTCTTCAATACCTTCCAGAAGGGAATCTTTTGCACTCTAAATCAACGTATATCTGGTCCAGTTTCATTTCCTGAGCTTGGATCACAGTCTTCTTTTTTTTTCACACCAGATTGCCGTCGCTTCTATCCCTCTAGTAGGGCAAGCCCAACTATCGTTGACCATGTGATGGAAACCTTGGATTTCCAACCATGCTTTCTCGAACCTAAACTTGGGAGTTTTCCTGGGTTGCAATTCACCGGTAGAAAGGATAATAGGAACATGATCCGATGTAGGTATAGGGAGAAACTTAGCCCAGGAGAGTGGAACCTTGGCCTCCCAATTAGAAGAGACCAAGACCCTATCTAGTTTAGCCAAAATAGGTGACGACTGCATGTTTGACCAGGTGAATAGTCTATTAGTGATGGGAATGTCAACTAGTTCGAGATCCGCAATAACCGCGTTAAACGCTTCCCTGTCGGGGTCATGAAGACCATCGTATAAACTTCCAGTCTAAATTATAATGATCAACCTTAGTACAAAAGGGAATTCAATTTCAGGAAAAAAGGATTCCGATTAAAATCACTACCCTCTAAAATCTGATTAAACTATAAGCTAAATCTGACTAATAAATTCAATCAGAAATAAGAAAAGTTGCCATTCAAACCCATGATTTCAAAATATACCCGATCTCCATACATGAGCTCACTCAGAATGCACTCATTGAATCATTAATCAAATATAATCCATCAAAGCCGATCAAATATAACTACACAAACGCTACTCTAAACAATATATAACAATTCCCTTCGACCTGGGCCTCTTATTGATTATTCTTTATCGGCTTTTCTTTAACTTCACTATTCCTCACATATATAATCTTAATTCATTCTTATTTATAAAAATGTTTTTTGTCATTTCAGTTGCTTAAGTTCTTTTGGCTTCTATGGAAATATATTATTGATTTGTTTAGTTTGATGCATGTCTTATAGCCTAATTTGGGTTATGCTCTTGTAATGGCATAATTTTTGGTTGAAATGTGAGGTTGTTCTTTGTATCATTATTGGTATAACTAGGTTTTATTAATTAAAGACTGGAGGAGTTATTTTGCTTTTGTAGCTTTCACCAACTTTTCTTAGAAGATCAAAGTTGGCTTCTAACATAAAGTTTAACAATTAAAAGATGGGGTTGGCCCGAAAATCCAAAGGCTAGCTCTATGATACAGTGGATATGGTAGGGCTTTTAGCTGTAGATATTTAAAGCCAAGATCAAGGCCGAGCTAAAACATTAGGTCTTAATTAATTCAGGTCCAAGTTAAGATCCATAAACCTGCACATTATCATCTCAAATAAGTTAGAAAATAGACACCACTGACCCAAATTTTCCTATATATATGTGTATATTATTCCAAAAAGGTCTTGTTACAAGTTTAGCAAGCTCAAAAGGGTTTTGTTTAGTTAAATAAAAAGGTCTTGTGTTTATAAATAATGCACATAAAATTTATTTTACAAATTAATTCAGTAGCATGTTTTCGAAGTGTAACAAAAACTTATGCTACATCAATTTGTGAAATAAAAGTTCCTATACTAAATTTGTGCACATCTATATAATAAATCACAAGGCAATTTGGAAAAAAAAAAGGCTATCAAGTTGCTCTCATTCAATTCAAACAAAATCAATAGCTCACATTCACCATCCAAAAAGACAATTTCTTCCTAAAAGTATTTTTTTTTTCCCAAAACAAAAATCTTCCTCACTTTATTACTATCTCTCTCCTCTCTTCACTTTTTCAGATTTCTCTCTCTCTCTCTCTCTCTCTCTCTCTCTCTCTCTCTCTCTCTCTCTCTCTCTCTCTGTAACCACTGTTTCCATTATATGTATTTTTTCAAATATTTTTCCGTATTTTAAATTGATTATATTATTCAAGCTACTTTTATATTACTATTATTATTTTATTTTATCTGAGCCCAAATTGTTTATTTCCATAATTGATTTATTAAAATATTTTGAGCCCAAGCCCAATATTTAATAATTTAATTGTTTTAATATTTAAATGATTTGAAGCCCAAGCCCAATTATTTTAAGCCCAAATCCAAATCCAGTACTCATATAAATTTCTACAGGCTCAAACCTAATTGTATACAACTCCTCACATTCTCAACTCTTCATACTCCATAACCCCCACCTCATAACTACCCCCCACGGTTTTCTCGCATTACTCTACCCATTATTACAATTATTATACTATAATATTATTTTATTATAAAACTTTCCCTCTTTCCCTGTTCACTATCTCTCTCTCCCGTCTCCTTTCTTCTCCCGCCCTCTCACCTTCTCCGTTTTCCAAAACCCAACACACTGAGCTCCCAACTCCCTTCATCTTCCTCACACCGCCGCCCTCCTCCGCTCGAACCACCCCCCGAGCTCCTGCCATTCCGTCGAACACCAAGCAGCCACCAACCCCGGTCATCTTCCACCTTCGCCCATCCATCACCTTTCCCGACCTCCTGCTCTCTCCCCCTTCCGGTGTGCAGACCCCGTCGCGTGTCAGGGATGACGACCACCAGCCAGGACAGTGAGGCCATGGCGTGATGTGCTCGGAGGTGTGGCTGAGGGTTGAAGATGATTTGCTTGGGTTGCCTTGTTTGTTGCTTTGTTTGTTTTTATGTTTTAGAGGAGTATGGAACTGTACGTTCTTAGCGCACTACTTTTGTATTCAAAGTTAGGCTGGAAGAGAGCGGGAACTGAAATGTGTGTGGTGCACAGGCTAAATGTAAATTTTGTCTGTAGCGTAACCGCTCTCCCCCTCCCCTATATGAGCTGTATTTGGATTCTGTTAGAGATATTAATGAAAAGTTGTTCTTCATCTTCCCCAAATCTCTTTTTCTCCTTCCCTCTCAATTCTCTCCTCATCCTTGTTATCGTTCTCAAGAACCATTAATGGCATGATCCAGGACCTCGCGTAATCCAGCTTCTGACAATCTGGTATCAGAGCCAGATGCCTTCGATGGCGACGACGGCAGTTCAGCTCTGGAGGGTGAAGTGGCTAATCTGAGGAGTCAATTGTCGGAGGGGCAACTCCAAACCAACTATCTCACTGAGAGGGTAGAATCGATAGCCACAAGCATTGGAGAAAGGTTTTCAACAATTGAATCCCGGATTGATTCCATGATGACGATGATGCAGCGCAACCAACCACGAAATCCACAACCACCTCTGCTTCCGAATCCACCACTTCAAAGAGAGGTAGCAAATTCTAACTCAAATCTATTACAATCTTCCAACCACAGTGAGGGAGGGGTAGTGTTTAGGACTCCGTTCAAGGTAGAGTTTCCCATTTTTCATGAGGAAGATCCGACAGAGTGGATTTGCGGAGTCAAGCAGTTCTTGGACTTTTACGAAGTCCCAGAGAACCAAAAATTGAGGTATGCTACACTCAATTTAAGGGGGAAGGCTGGGCAGTGGTTTCGTGGACACCTGAAACCTAAGATTCATGAGGTGAATTGGTCTAGATTCCTTGAAGAGTTGTTAACCAGGTTTGGACCAACGGAATTTCAAGATTACGAGGGGATTTTGTCCAAGCTACAACAGAAGAGTGATCTAGAAACCTACATCCAGGAGTTTGATCGAATTTCAAACTTTATAGAAGGATGGACGGAGTCTCACTTCCTAAGCAATTTTATCAGTGGATTGAGGGGCGAGATACGATGGGATGTGAAGTCACAGCGTCCCAAGAATGTTAATGAGGCAATTGGATTGGCAAGGGGGTATGAGGAGAAGATATCTTGAAGGCAAAATTTTAGAAGCCAGTTCACAGCTAAAACCAGCAATCCTGCAACTAAGTTGAGCTCTCAACCCAGTTACTCTTGTAACCCATCCCACCTTAATTCAGTTATTCCCTAACCAATCAAGTTACAGCCCTCCTACTGCATCAGCTGCGTCTAATTTCGTGCCTAGGAGATTGAGCACACAGGGATTGAAGGAGAGAAGGTCAAGAGGCCTTTGTTTTAACTGTGAAAAGAAGTATACCCCAGGCCATCTTTGCAAAACTCAATGATTCTACTATTTAGAAGGGTTGGAAGAAGAAGAAAATGAGGAAGCTGATCTGAGGGAACCACTGGTTGAAGAGAACAATTCCTCATTGTCTCAGGAATGTTTACAAACAACTCTACATCCCGAAATATCCCTACATGCTCTAGCTGGCAATCAAGTTTATCCCCAAACTATGAGGGTCAAGGGAAGAGTTAATGGAAAGGAGGTAAATATCCTTATTGATTCTGGATCTACACATAATTATCTTGACCCACAAACTGCCCTACGAGCTAACCTTCCCATCCTAAAGGAGCCTAGATATAAAGTTACCGTGGCCAACGGCCAGTGTATGTACAGCGAGGGTAAAATTTCAAGTGTGAACTTCATGGTCCAGGGTGTGGAACTTCAAGCTGAGCTTCTTTTCCTTCCCCTTGGGCCTGCACAAATGGTATTAGGAGCACATTGGTTGAGATCATTGGGGCCCGTAACTATGGATTTTTCTCTCATGACTATGGAGTTTGATGTAGAAGGAAAAAGGAAGAGGTTGTAGGGGATTATTAATGCTCAGATGCAGCTTATGGAAGCTCATGAACTGGCCAAGATGAACCATCACATTTGTCAAGCATATATGATTCAACTTCAAGAGATGGTAGTCGAAAATGAAGCTTGTGCACAAGTGTACCAAGAATCTGATGACATCCAACAAATACTCCACACATATCCTGAAGTGTTTGCTGAAACACTTAACCTTCCCCCACAGCGATCAATTGATCACCAAATACCCACTCTAACTGACTCTAAACCTGTGTGCTCCAGACCCTACAGACACCCCCACTATCAAAAAGGTGAGATAGAGAAACAGATTGAAGAAATGCTCTCATCTGGATTTATACGACCAAGTAATAGTCCCTATGCCTCTCCCATGATCTTAGTTAAAAAGTCTGATGGAAGCTGGGGCCTTTGTGTTGATTATAGGGCCCTCAACAATCAAACAATCAAGGTAAAATTCCCCATTCCTCTCGTAGATGAGCTCTTAGAAGAATTGAATGGTGCGAAGTTTTTTTCTAAAATTGATTTGAAATCTGGTTATTATCAAATTAGGGTGCGGGACTCCGACATTCCCTAGACAGCTTTTCGCACTCATCATGGGTATTTTGAGTTTGTGGTCATGCCTTTTGGGCTCACAAACGCTCCAGCTACTTTCCAGTGTCTTATGAATGAAATTTTCAAAGAGTATCTACGCAAATTCATATTGGTGTTCTTCGACGACATCCTCATTTATAGTTCCCCTTAGGAGAGCCATCTACATCACCTATCAGCTGCCTTAGCAGTATTGAGCAAAAATAAGCTAGTTGCGAAGGGGAGCAAGTGTACTTTTGGTCAAAAATCAGTGGGGTTTTTGGGACATATCATCAATGAGGAAGGTATAGCGGTAGATACTAAGAAGATCCAAGCTGTGTTGGATTGGCCAGAGCCTAGGACAATCAAAGAGCTGAGGGGTTTCCTAGGATTAACAGGGTACTACCACAGGTTCGTGAAGAACTATGGGGGTATTGCATTACCCCTTACTCAGCTGCTAATGAAGAACCCATTTCAATGGAGCCCTGCTGCGACTAAAGCTTTCATTGCCCTTAAGGAGGCCATGACCACCACTCCTGTTTTGAGGTCCCCTGATTTTGCACTACCCTTTATACTGAAGACAGATGCTTCGCAGACTGGGATAAGAGCTGTGCTTATGCAGGAATCTAGACCCATTGCTTATATGAGTAGAGGATTAAAGGGTCGTCTGCTGGTGTTATCAACCTATGAAAAGGAAGTCTTCGCTATACTCCAGGCTGTTAAACAGTGGAGACAATATCTGTTGGGAAGTAATTTCATTATTAGAACAGACCAAAGGAGTATAAAGTATATTTTGGATCAAAGAATTTCAACTGAGATTCAAGAGCAATGGTTGTGGAAGCTTTTGGGATACAACTTCTCTGTGGAGTACAAAAGGGGAATTGATAACTCAGCTGCCGATGGACTTTCGAGAAGAAAAGGAGTGGAGGGAACTTGCTATGAAGTTACTTTTGTCATTCCATAATGGTTAGAAGGAATTAAACAGATGGTGAGAGAGGATCCATACTTTGTTGAGCTGAACGAGAAGTTGAATAATGCACAAATCAGTAGGGAGTGTTATAAGGAGTTGGGAGGAGTTTGGTACTATAAAGGAAAAATATTAATCAGCCCACAAGCCACCATGCGGCATCTCATATTCTTTGATCTCCATTCTTCTAGCATGGGGGGTCATTCTGGACTGCACAAGACCTTACAAAGAATCAAGAGGGACTTCTGGTGGGTAGGGATGACCGGAGAGGTGAAGCAAAGGATTAGGGAGTGTTTGGTGTGCCAGAGAAGTAAGAATGAAACTCTACAACCTGCGGGGCTATTGCATCCACTTCCTATTCCTGATCGTGTATGGGAGGACATCTCACTGGATTTTATAGAAGGCCTTCCTAAGAGTCAGGGCAAGAATGTAGTAATGGTGGTAGTCGATCGGCTGACTAAGTATTCCCACTTCATCGGAGTTTCCCATCCTTACACCGCTCAATCTATCGCACAAGTGTTTGTTGACAACATTTACAAACTCCACAGCATGCCAAGGAGCATCGTAAGCGATCGAGACCCCATCTTCGTTAGCCGTTTTTGGAAAGAATTCTTTAAAATGCAAAATTGTAAGCTTAACCACTCCACGGCGTACCATCCCCAAAGCGATGGACAAACGGAGATAGTGAACAAAGCATTAGAGTTATACCTCCGCTGTTTTTGTAGTCAGAAACCCATGGATTGGATGCGGTGGATATCGTGGGCAGAATACTGGTTTAATACCAATTAGCATGTTTCAACTGGTATAACCCCTTTTAAAGGAGTATACGGCAGACCTCCACCATCGTTACTCCAGTATGTGCGTGGTACTGCAAGCATGCTAGCTTTAGAAGAGGAATTGATGTCCAGGGACGCCATTTTGAAGTTGTTAAGAGATAACATCACTCAAGCTCAGAAGCGTATGAAACATTTCGCAGATAAGAGGCGCACTGAGAGAACATTTGAAATTGGAGACCTGGTGTTTTTGAAGATTCACCCTTACAGGCAAGTGTCCATTCGAAATTATACTCCGCAAAAGTTCTCCTCCAGGTTCTTTGGACCATATAGGGTGTTAGAGAAAATTGGGTCTGTTGCATATCGCTTGCAGCTTCCTGAAGGCTCCAGCATCCACCCTGTTTTTCATGTGTCGAAATTGAAGAAGTGTCATGGCCACCACAGTTCCAATGTGTCCTCTGACTTACCAACTTGGTGGGTAGAAGAAGATGAACAGGAAACTTCGGAGGCAGTGCTTGATCGGAGAGTATTCAAGAAGAGAAACCAAGTAGGAATTGAGTTACTGATTAAGTGGAGAAACTCAGGAGTCGATGATGCCTCATGGGTCGATATTGATGTGATTCGGTGCAAATTCCCAAGCTTCGAACTTGGGGCAAGTTCGTACTTAAGGGGGGAGGAGCTGTCAGGGATGACGACCACCAGCCAGGACAGTGAGGCCATGGCATGATGTGCTCGGAGGTGTGGCTGAGGGTTGAAGATGATTTGCTTGGGTTGCCTTGTTTGTTGCTTTGTTTGTTTTTATGTTTTAGAGGAGTATGGAACTGTACGTGCTTAGCGCACTACTTTTGTATTCAAAGTTGGGTGGGAAGAGAGCAGGAACTGAAATGTTTGGTGCACGGGCTAAATGTAAATTTTGTCTGTAGCGTAACCGCTCTCCCCCTCCCCTATATGAGCTGTATTTGGATTCTGTTAGAGATATTAATGAAAAGTTGTTCTTCATCTTCCCCAAATCTCTTTTTCTCCTTCCTTCTCAATTCTCTCCTCATCCTTGTTATCGTTCTCAAGCACCATTAATGGCACGATCTAGGACCTCGCGTAATCCAGCTTCTGACATCGCGCCAACCCTGTCACCCTCCGTTGCTCCCTCCGACGCACGGCAGCCAGGGCAACAGCAGCCGGTAGCCCCCTGCTGCACTCAGCCAGCCCCATGCCGCCCACTCTAGCGCTGCGGCAACAGCAACTCCCCATGGTCGACTGTAGCGGACAGCACCACAATGGGTTGTTCTTCTGCAACTACAGCGTCAGCTCCGGCCTGAGTTGCCCTCGACGACTGCAGTGCTGCATCTCGCTGTTGTCACCATCCCTGCAGTCCTGAGCTCCTTTTCGTGGTGGTCCTGCGCCTGCCGCTTGCAGTGCCGACGTCCCCTGGCTGCAGTTCCCCCTCCCGCAGTGCACAGATTCCCTTGTGTGGTACTGTTGATCATAGAGAGTATTCATAAAGTGGATTTTGATATTGTTGATTGTGAGCCGTCGATCGTCGTGATCATCTTGATCATCATGATCATGTCCCCTTGGTTTTGATTCTGGCCGTCTGTTGGATCTTGATCATCATGCTTGATTAGATGTGGGCCGTCAATCTCCTCTTGATCATCTGATTGGATCCTAACCGTCCGATCTCTTCTTAATCGTCACGATCATGATGATTATCAATTTCCTTTGATCGCAGTTGTTCGATCGATCGATCTTGATCTTCATCATGATCTTCATCAAGGAGATCTGACCGTCCGATCTGATCCGATCATCCTGATCTTGATCTTTGATCTCAGCCGTTCGATCGTGTTCGTGATCTCGATCGTCTTCATCTAGTCCGTGATCGTGTGTTTGTGATTGTTTCGTGATCCGTTCGTTGTGGTTGTGTTCGTTGGCCGGGAATCCGTTCCCATTATTCTTTTGTCGGATATCATCGTCGTCGGTTATCAGGCAAGTATTCTCTTGTAAAATCCGTTTGTTCTAGTACAAGCTTTCTTTGCAAAATACCGCAGGATATTTTTTTACCCCAATTTGTATCCATCGGTCGAATTGAAATTTGTTACTATACAAAATCCGTCAATCCCGTATTCGCACATGATCGCGAATACCTTGTTGTCATATGCATTACATGAACACGATTGATACACACATATATACTCTTAGGATTATACATGTTTATGTGCATGATTGTTTTACCCGTGATAGTAGTCTCAATATGATATTTGGTTATGGTTGAATAAAATTAATAAAAGAAACAAGCCGGGGTATAAGGGTAAGGACCATAGTAGTGGACAATATAGGTAAGCGTACTCGGAAAGGGGCCCATATTTTTCAGTACATGGTTCATGAACTTGTTGTATCTTGATGTATTCATGAAGCCATTACTTGGCTCATGAACTTATGGTATTCATGAACCCACTGTGTGATTCTTGAACTTGTTAGTATTCACGAACTTGTTTTGTGAACTTGATATTTTCTTTTCGTATTCATGAACCATGCTTGCTTGATACTTGATACCTGAATACACCGCCCTATAAAATCCACCACTAGGCCTAAACGTAACTGATTGTAAGTAGAAACCATGTAGTAAAAGTATGGATGCATGAAGTGCTACCTAGATAGTAATAATACAAGACTTGAACATGATCACTTGACACTTGATACTTGATTACTTGTACATGATACATGATACTTGATACTTGACACTTGTTACCCGTACTTGTTTACTTGATTACTTGTTTACATGCCACTTGCTTCATGATGCCTTGTTCAAGATCCTGTTTACATGTTGTATTTTCTCTTATTACATGATTCTTGATTCCTTACTCTTTTCCTGCTTTTTAATTCGTTTTGTACTTGTCCCCTTAGCTTGTATCACTTGCGGCCCGTGACCTGCATTAACAGGCATCTTCTTGTTTCTTCTTTTGTGATAAGGTACTTGCAGGCCTGAATGGAGAGTTACCCGAAGGTGTTACTGATCAAGTGTTTTAGTTTTACAATTATCATGTTATCTTTAGTTCATGTTTAATTCATGCTACTCTTCATTGTAATCCGGGCATGTTTGACCTGTAACTATGTTTTTATTTTCAGCTGTTGGTTATGTTATGGACTATGTCACGTACTTTTGTTATCCTATTGTAATTTTACATGCCTGCGTGCTTTTGTTGTTATCTTATTGTTGAGTTACCTGTACAGCTTATGGACGGTGTATTCGCATCATTCGCTGGGCCTCAATCACGTGCTCGTATTTCCGTATTTTGGAAAGCGGGGCGTGACACTCTCTCTCTCTCCCTCCTACAAAATTAAGATTTTCATATTTCAGATTCATAAATTTCTGGATTTTTCAGATTTTTTTCTTCTTCTTTTAAGTTCTCATGTATAAAATTTCACTAAGTTCCCTAATTGACTTCAAATGCAATGAAAGATTTAAATAGACCTCTCTCGCTCTCTCCAGAAATTTCAATTTTTAGATTTCAGGTTTATAAATTTCTGGATTTTTCAGATTTTTTATATTTTTTTTATTGCTCATCTAGAAAATTTCACTTAGTTACCTTATTGATTTCAAATGCAATAAAATATTTAAATGGATATTCACTACCTACCTTAATTCGAAATAGTTTACATGAAACAAATCATGTTGTTTATATTATACGGATTCGGTTTCTGCCAGTGACCATCCAATTAGAGCATCTGTAGTTCAGAGTCAAATTTTGGGTATTTGGCATATAGGAATAGAAAAAATGGGTTTCAACTGTAGTTGTTTGAACCCAAATTTTAGGTTTTAATTTAAAAAAATGAACGGGCGAGTAATGATTTTCCGTCCGTTAATTTTTTTAAAAAAATTCTTTAAATAAAAAAACAACAGACAGGGAATCATTTCCCGTCCGTTGTATTTTTTTAAAAAATAAATTAAATCCTAATTAATTCCTAAATTACTGTTAAATTAATCCTAATTAAATCATATTAAAATTTAAATAAATCTTAATTCTTAATTAATTTCAATTAAAACCTAATTTATATCCATAGAAATTTCTATAGGGTGTATTCTATAGGAATTTTTCCAAATGAATGATGAAAGAATGGGTGGGCCGGTACTTCATTTCCCTTCATTGCTCATTTCTTTTCTTTTTTTTTTTTAAATCGAACGGACGGGAAATTACTAATTGGTAATTCGCCATTATTCTTAGGCAATGTTCTAAAAGTCGCTAGGCAGTAGTCAGGCGGCCGATGGGTGCCTAGCGCCTAGGCCTTGTAAGCGGAGCTTAAGCGGCTAGGCGCTAGGCGGTTTTATTTATATATTATATATATATTTATTTATGTATATAATTTATTTATATATTTTATCATTTTGTTTTGTTTTGTTGTTACCAATTCTTACTCTTGATATTTTTCCTTGCAATTGTAGGATGAGGTTTACAAAATCGAATCGGTGTATTATTATTAGTCTTTTTCTTTTTTGTATAGTCTCATACTCATCTATTAGACTAGTATTAATATATGACGAAGATCAGTAGTGGAGATTACCTGTTCGGCTGTTCCAGTCCAAGAAGCAAACAGTGTGGGGAAGCGGGAGGCTTGAGTTGGGGGATGGGGAGGGTTGCGTAAGGAGAAGTTTGAGAGAGAAGAAGAGGACGTAGTGTTGACGTCGGAGGTGAAGCAAGGCGGGAGGCAGTGTGTGGTTGTGTTGACGACTTGACTTTGAAGCTGAAGAGAGGAGAGAGAGGTTGTGTTGACGTCAGATGAAGTTGAAGCGAGCTGTGACTGCAAGGAGGGAGGTGGAGGAGAGGTTTTGACGACTGAGTGACAAAGTGAGTGAGCTGCGACTGCGAGGAAGGAGGCGGTGGAGGTTGTGTTGATGACTGCGAGCAACGACTGCGAGGACGGAGGCGAAGGAGGAGGGAGGCGGAAGAGATCGAAATTGAAGCACGTTGCGAGCTGCGAGCCTCCGACTGCGAGGAGGGAGACGGAGGAGGTAATTTGGGGGTTTTAGAGAAGAGGAATTAGGAATTTAGAGAATAGAATTGATTTTGGGTTTTTTTTACGGGGATTTAGAGGAGAAAGAGAAGTTTTAGGGGTTTGAGTGTATTAGAGCGGGTCGGGTTGGAATAAGTCGGGTCCCTTTTTTTTTAATAACTAAGTCCTGAGCGGGTCTAGCCCGCCTAGACCCGTTTACACCGATTACGTGCCGCCTAGACCCGTTTTTAACCACCTAGAACCATTAACCGATTTTCTTAAACGCCTAGCCCTTAGGGGAGGCGTTGGAGGGCCGCCTAGCGTCTAGGTGCCGCCTAGCGCCTAGGTGCGGTCTAGGCAGCTGCCTAAGCTGCTTTTTAGAACACTGTTCTTAGGATGGAGTTTCTAATGGAAGAGGATGGTCACTTGATTGATGAAGGTGAGCAAAGAGCGGGAAAGACAAATGGGTTTTAACATTTTAGTACTCACTCATTGCTTATTTACAAATTAGTTCCTTGTGTATTAATTAACAGGAAAATATATTGTCCTACTACTAGTATACAGGTACTCCATAACCAACTCCTATTTATCCTCTCCCAAACTAACAAAATAAATAATTAGTTAACTTTTAAATCCTTCCTCATCCATTATTAGTTAGCCAATTGTATCCATAGGAAATTATTTTCCGTTCGTCGAATTTATTTTTTTTTAAATGGAACGAACGGGAAATGATTTTCCATCTGTTAATTTTTTAAAAATAAAAAATAAAAAATTCGAACAGACGGGAAATCCCGTCTAATATTTAAAAAAAGAAAAAAAATCCTGCTATAAAAAATGATCTTTCGTCCGTTCAAACGGACAAAAAATCATCTTTCGTCGGCTATTATTTCAAAAATCCTATATCGTCTCCCAAATATACCCGACCACTGTTCATCCAAAACCAAAAATTTGGGTATATAGCCAACGACTACACCTCCTTTTTTTCTATTTTTCCAAAAATTGAGTAAAAAATTTCCAAAAAATGAAAATTTGGATGCTGCATTCGTTGGCTATAAACCCAAAAAAATGGTCTTTAGATGAACAGTCGTCTGCTAAATTTGGCAAACAAAATAGAAATTTGGAAAAAATAGCCGACAAAAGATGATTTTTCGTCCGTTCAATCGGACGAAAGATCATTTTTCGTCGCTTGATTTTTTTTAAAACCCATCGGACGGGAAATGATTTCCCGTCCCAATTTTTTTAAAAAAATAAAATCGTCGGATGAGAAATCATTTCCCGTCCGTTCAATTTTATTAAAAAAAAAATCTATGGGACAGGAAATGATTTTCCATCCCACAATTTTTTTATATAAAAAATCGTTGGCTAGGAAATCATTTTCCGTCTCTTCATTTTTAGTTTTAAAAAAAACAGCCTACAACGACTAAAGCGTAAACTCAAATTTTCATTTTCTATATGCCAAATACCCAAAATTTGGGTCTCCTACAGGTGCTCTTACACATCTAATTTAAAAATCTCCCCTTATGATTATTTTGATCTCTTGGATATACATTCGGTTGAATGGGGGTACATGAACCCTTCAATGATTTAATTAATGGAGAGAATCTGGATCCATATAATACAACGGTCTGCAAACAAATTAATGGGACTATGGTTCTGTTTTGTATGACTACCAGATTAAGCTACCCAGTCTACCCATCATGAGACGCAGATTAATGGGACAACTTCAAATGCTTAGCTCACATAACATTGAGTTCAACTAGCATCACATGTAAAAATTTTATTTCACAAAGTGATATGACATAATTTGTACTTTATCTCAAAAGTTTGTTATTATTAGGGCTGCATACGAGCCGAGTCGAGCCGAATACCTTAAAGCTCGAGCTCAGCTCGTTTATGTATTAAGCTCACTTTCAGGCTCGAGCTCGGCTCGAGCTCGACACGAGCCGAGCTTTGACCGAGTTCGAGTCGAATACTCGCAAGCTTCTGCCTAAAACCCACGTACCTTCAAGCTCGAGCTCGGCTCGTTTAAGTATCGAGCTTGCTTTCGAGCTCAAGATCGGCTCGAGCTCGACACGAGCCGAGGTTTGACCGAGCTTTGACCAAGCTCGAGCCGAGTAGCTCGCGAATAGCTCGGTTCGTTTGCAGCCTTAGTTATTATATATGTTGTTAAAAATTGTGATGCATCACCGTATTAAGTAAAACCTGTGCAAAAACTTGTGCACATTGCTCCTTACAAGACTTGCACATCTAGCTTGAGAGATTTTCCTAAGAGGGTACAGTTTTTTATGAGAGCACGGGTTGAGATCTTTTGTCATAGTTTATTCGTATATGGAGAATGCACGTTGTTTGAAACATTTCTCAAAAAAACTATTTTACAAAGCAATTTCCTCCCCATTTTCTTTACCATTTGTTTTACCATTTTCTTTACCATTATTACTAGTATTACCAGTAATAGCACTTTTCTTAGTATTTTTATCCGTATCAGTTTAAATTACAACGTGTTTGCCTTTTCTTGAATGAATTTCAGGGTGGAAAAATTGTGTTTGTCGATAGCCTCAGACCAATCAATCAAATATTGATAAATAGTAATCGATCGAACACTACTTGAAAACAGTTCTTTTGTTCAGAAACGAAATGTTCCAAATGTTCCTGAAAATTCTTGCTCCCATTAATCCTCTCGAGGGCTTGCTTAAGAATAAGATATAGAAATCTTATGAAAAATAAACTATGACAATAGGATCATATGACCAGCCCGGGCACAGTTGAAATAAACTAAGACAAAAACATATAATTTCCTACAAATTTCTTCCGATTCAGTGGATAACGAACCATGCATCAATTTATAAAAAATACCAGATCCCGTCTCCTCTAGTCGCCCTAGATCTTCTCCTCCCAGATCCCTTCGCCCCTCCACCCTATTCTATTTCTCCCGTCTCTCTTCTCGCTTAGTCGGCGATTCTCTTCAAACCCATTTCGCCATCTCCACCTTTCCCTCGCTGGTCTTTGAGCTCGGCGCCTTTCCCCTCTTTTCTCCTTCGTTAGCATCCTCTAGTTCGTGAGCTCTGGCTTGGTGCTTCTTTCGCCCTATTAGCAACATTGGTAGCATCCCTCTCCCGTTTCTGGTCCTTGGGTTTGTCCTGCTTCTCAGCTGATCCCTCCAGCAGCCTTCGCCCTCTTCGGATCTCAGCAGCGAAGCCTCCCTAGCCTATCACTGTAAGTTATTTTGATTTTGTTTATCTTGTTGTTTTGTTTTCTTTTCCTTCGTTCATTTTCTGAGCTCGCTCAGAGTTGTTATTCTAGTGAGATATCTCTAGATCTAGTTCCCTTTCTCCCCTTCTGTTCTTTCTATCATTGATTCCTGCTTTTCTCGAACTCTAGGATCTGCATGTCCATTCTGGTGACTATTCTTCTCTTTTTTGTTGGTGTTTGGTGAGTTTGTTGTCCTTTGACCTCCCTGGCTAGAGCTTTCTCCTTTTCGCCGTCCTATCTCGGTGTTGTCGCTGAGCCTTTTTGCTCTCCTTTTCTGGTGCTTTTTTGGAACCGACTGATCTCTACAGTATTGGTTTCTTTTAGTCACTGACTTTTGTCAACCTTTCTTTAGCCCCCCTCTTTCTGTTGTGGGCTTAGGCCGTTATGGGCTCGTCATGGGCGGAGATTGTTAAAAAAAATAAAATAAAAATAAATTGATTTTTTTCTCCAACTCTGCGGTTACTGAGTGTAGCCCAGTTTTGGTTATCCCGCCCCATGTTCGGCCCAATTCGCAGAAGCCTCTAGGGCGATCGTCTTCATCCCTTTCCCGCCCTTTCAACTCCCCATTTAGTTCACATTCTACGCTTTCTTCATCTTCGTACTCTCCACGCGCCCTCGTTTGCCACCGCTGTCTGCAAGTTGGGCACATTAAAGCCTTCTGCACCGCCAACATGAATTGCTTGTTCTGCTTGAAAGATGGACACTCCCGTAATCGCTGCTTCTTGTTATAGCAAATTTTGGGTCTCTCCTTGGGGGTCCCCATTTCTGGGCAAGTGATTGCAGCGCTCGATTTTCCCTCTCTTAAATCCAAGCTTGTAGACATTCAATCTCACAAGCCTAAGAGGGCTAAGTTGTCTTCGACTTCCTCCCCTCTCCTTCCTACGCCGCCTGTATCGCAGCGCATCTTAGCAGCAGAGCTCTCCTCCTCCCAAGCCCTTACTCATCCTTCGTCTCAGTCGACCAAGCCTCAGGTTACTTTTGTGTTCATTCCCACTGCTGAACTCTCTGGTAAAATGTACATGTTTAAGTGCTACGGTGCCGTCTCCTTCTGCGGAGGAGCAGTATCCAATCTGACTTTAGACTCTTCTCTTTGCAATTCTTGTAATGTGCAAGACGGGACCTGGGCTATTAACACTTGCTCCAATGGGAAAGTTATCATTAACTGTCCCTCTCTCAAAATACTAGATGACCTTATTGCCATCAACCCCCTTTCTATCAGAGACATCAAGCTTACTATTCGCAAATGGGTGCTCCAGGGTCATCCTCCCCCTTCCCTCACCCACTCTCCTGTTAAAGCCACTCTAGTTGGCCTCCCGCCGTTCTGCGATTCTCATCGTGTGGTCGCTGAGATGACTAAATGTGTTGGAGAGTTGCGTCGCATTTTGTCCTCTTCTACACTGGCATTTGGGTGCCTCCAAGTGGATGCGGAGTTCTTTTGCCCGCCTGTGAACGACATAATTTGTAATACCCCGCAAAATAAAATGATTTATTTTGCATTATTAAATAGTATTGAATTTGTAAAGTTGATTATTTTGACTATTTTCAAATTTGTCGATTTTACACGTACAAAATACGTGTAAATATTTTTGGTGCAAATATCTAATTTTAAATTTTTATTAAATTCTCCTACTTATAATTGAGTCTATCCTAAATTTTGGGATTTTTCTGAATAAAGAAACTATTTTTATAAATACCTCGAAAGAAAGGGGCTTTTATGTAAAAATCCGTTTGGATCTCAAACAAATAATAAAAATTCTTTTTTACTCATTTTTTGGGCTTTCCATCGTCATCATTGAAATTAAAATATATTTAAATTTTATTTAGAGTCGATTTGGTAAAGATTTAAATAAATATGGTGTTTTTGCAAATATGGAATTAATGTTGGATCTTGTGCAAATGTTTTCCTGGAAAGTAAAAGTTAGATATTTTAATTGGAATATCTAATAATTATTATTATATATTATTTCTGAATTTTCTGGATTTTTTACTAATATTTTATGATGTATTTGCAAATATTACAAAAAATGGACTTTTGTGCAAAATTGCCACCCTGAGTACAAATCCGAAATTTTTATTTTTCTGGGCTGTGCTGGATGACTGGAAAACTCAGTAGTAAAAGGATTTGGTTTTATTTAAATTTATTTAACTTATTTAACTACTTTTTTTGAAGAAAGATTTATATATGTAAAGTAATAATTTGTTAAGGGATGTTTCCATAAACTTGTAAAACCCTAAAAACTCCAGATTTCAACCTATATTATGCTCACTACAGCCGTCCCTCTCCTCTGCAAAAATAAAATATATTTTTACTATTGATTTCTTGGAGTTTTGAAGAGGTGATCTTGAATTTTGCAAAAGAAGGGTTTTTTCTTATTCTTCATTAATTCGATTGGATTTCTTCATTGAGGTGAGTGACTTGTTGTGTTATATTTTATTTTGTGCATGTTGTATGTGAGTGATATAATTTGTTTTGTTTTATTCTTGTAATGTTGTATATGGTATTTCATCTACTAGAAAGCATGATAGGGTTTGAGTATGAATATGTACATGATGGATTGGATGGATTGGATGGATTGATGAATTAAAAATTGATCTTTTATGAACCCTAATTATCTATGGATAGATTTGCATGTAGATGATGTGAGTTTTTACTATCATTGAGTTTGGATGAACACATTTTGATCATAGTAATGTTAGATTTGTTCAGGTTCATGAGTTAATAATGGTGATTGAGATTGAGAAAATGCTGAGAAGGACTGATGAATTAGGAGATCATGTCTTGAGAATTGGATTTGAGATAAATTGGATTGAGTTTGATGAATACATCCAAATTGGGGATTTTTAAGATTTTGGTATTGATATGGTTTAGATCTGAACACGAAGCTATTTCAATGAATAATTTTTTTTTTTTTAAGAAACTCTATTTTTGATTATATGCACAATTCATGTTTGATTGAAAGAAATTAATAAATCGCTATTTTTATAAATTCAAGTAGTTTTGATTTAGTTTTTATGGACGATTATATATCCTACAAGTTGTATTTGATCAAGTAAGAAATATTCTTTTTGTAGAAATCGTTTTCATAAAGTAAAACTACGTATCGTTTGAAATATGCACAACCAAAATCTGTAGTCCGCAGGTCGACAGTCGACCGGTGTGACTTTCCAGTCGACCGTCGCTGCCTGGCTGCTGTAATTTTCTTGAAGTTTTAAATTATCATGCGGAACATTCGACTGACTCATCTTCACAGTCGACTGAGTCTGCTCTGTTTCAATGTCACCCTAAGAATTGGATTTTTCTCTGGACAGTCGACCTATGACCTTTTACCGTCGATTGCTATACTTAGAATTATTTCTTAAAGATTATTGGATTTTTTCGTTCTGGACGGTCAACCTATGACCCTTTTACAGTCAACTGCTATACTTAGAATTATTTTCTTAAAGCTATTGAATTTTCTCTCTGGACAGACGACTTACGCTTGTCTATAGTCGACTAATACTGATGTATCTTTATATCTTTGAATGTTCTTTTAAATGATTTATTCTCTAAATGTTTTTAATCTATAACTTACTATTCAATACTTTATCTTCTCTTGAACATATGTTTCAAGTGGGTTAACTGAGCAATTTATGTTGAAAGTTTTGTTTGGATATTTGGGTGCGAGTCTCTAGAGGATGTGTGTGACCCTAGTATACTAGCAGTTGAGATATTTATGTTTGGGCCTGTTGAGGCATTTTAGTTGATCAGTTGTTGAGTTAAGCCCGGTGGGGTACACCAACTCTAGGAGATTCGTAAAGTAATTAAATAACTTAAATGATAAAGACAGGCACTAGTGGTGATATGATGAACGAGAACATAGGTTATGGACCTCAGTATGGCTTGCGGTGTGAGATAATCTCCGGAATTATTCAGGTGTGAGTGAAATAGTCTCCGTAATTACCTGTGGTGTGGGATTGATCTCCGGAATTATCGGGGTCGAAGCGACGCACATATGGTATTCGTGTGATAAGGTGCTATCGCTTGCGGTGTGGGGTATTCTCGAAGACTCCCAGGTGTGAGTGAAATAGTCTCCGGAATTATCTGTGGATAGAGATTGACCTCCGGAATTATCGGGGCATGGGCTAATACTCACAGTTTATCTTTATCTTGTAGTAGTCATCGTGTTAGGACTAGTTGCATAGCGGGGGATTAAACCCTATAACGTGGAGACGTTAAGGACTTGCACCGGACCTATGTAGAGTGTGATGCATACACTCCGACAGGTACGCATTAGAGAGTCAGCATATAGAATTGTGTTTTCTTGAGTTGGTTTCATGCATGTGTTTTCCTGTTTTCTACACTTGACACTTAGTCTAGCTTCACTTGTTAGGTTTTTCGCGTTTCATGATTTTACTATTTTCATTTACTCCTGTTTATTTTCTGTTGTTGATAAATCCATGCTTTACTTATGTTGTTTATTTTTATGTCACTCACATCGTTATGGCTGACCCCTTTAGTTTTGGAGGTTAGGGTTATCTTTAGCCTCATATTTTGCAGGTAATTACTTATAGCTTGGATTTTGGATGCTTGAGTTAAAATGACGTAATGACTTATGTAATTTGTAAAAGAAAGTGTTGTAAAGAAAGAATTGTAATTCAAGGTGTTTTGTATTCTACTTTGCTTTGTAAACAATTGATATAATAAAAAGTTTTAATTTTTCCCTATAGTTGGTTGCTATGTTTATGATTACATTGAAATAGATTCTGGAATTGTGCCACGTATTTCTAAGATATTATATTGAAAATTCGGAGCGCTACATAATTGATGCGTATTTGTTAAGGGATAATAAGCCGATCTTTGCCATTTCTGTCGTCTATCAAGACCACTCTTTGGGGGGTCCAACTGCTACTTCTTTGTCTCTGGGAGCTGCTAAAACATCAGCAGCCGCACCTACTTTTCCCAACACATTCGCGGCTGGAACCTCTTCTTAGTTGACTGCTCCCTCTTCCAAGTGGAAGGCGTCGCACAAAGCTTCTACAAAAAAGAATTCACTCCGCAGCGCAGGAGCTTTTTTGCCCCTTCCAAGCCTAAAATTTTGCCGTCTAAAGCACCAAACCTGGTATGGATTAAGCCGGACTTGGATGCGGTTAAACTTAATCCCTCCCATCATTCTGTTTCAATTGAGCTTCCCCCTAAGCTTCCCGTGCTCCCATCGTCCAACCCTCACTCTTCGCTGGTTAATGTTGCTCCTGCGGCCACTTGTTCTGTTCCTTCTGAGCCCACATTGGTTGATTCTGATGAGAAGTTGCCTATTTGGGAGGTGAATCCCCATTTTTCATTCGATTGGGACAAGTTCACGAGTGCAGTGCAGCGCTCTCCTTCCTCTGGGCCTAAATCAGTTAAAGCTCCTCTCAAAACTATCACCATTTCCTCTCTGAAATCTGATGCTTGGATCGATCAAGATAACCTCTTGGACGAAGAGGTTGCTGACCTGAACCAATCACTTCCGCGTCCTCAGGTAATTTTTTCATTTCACTCTGTTTTTATTAAGCATCGCTTTTCCATTTGTTGTACTTTCAATGGCGGCTTCTATTTTCATTTTGGCCTCTATTCTTCCTTTACGGTTAGTTACTCTCTTGCCTATAGTCTAAATACTTACTGTCATTCTAGTTCATTTCTTTGGGATTCTGCTTTGACGCTGGTGGATCTCCATCTATCTTGTCGATGTAAAGAGACTTCCCTCTCTCTCTACCCCAATTCCCTCCATTCCCCTCTTTCTCCTCCCGTTCCCCTCTCCTGGTCCTTTTGATCGGATGACCATTAACTCCTCTCCTGACCCTATTTTCTGAAGTGTCGACGCCTTCAGCTGTTACTACTATCTCTGGTAAGCAGCAGTCTGCTGTTTCGCAGATAAAACCCTTCTCGGCCATTCGCTCTAGTGCCCGCATTCGGCTAAATATAACTCACATCATTTGTTTCCTCCTCAGGCATCCCTTGCGGCTCACATCCGCAAGATGGATATCTCCCCTCCCACAACTTCTTCGTTTGGGCAAGAACATCTTGGTTCCATCTATCAAGTGCATTTTGACACCCTCTCTAACCTTGATATGCTTCGCCTGTCTAAGGAGATGGAGTTTTTCATTAATTTGGATAACTTTGATGATTTTGATTTGATTCGTCGTCGTGAAATCTCTCGAGCTTCTGAGACTAAGGTTTTTAATGCGTAGCATCTCTTGGAACATTTGGGGTCTGTAGTGTGCTTCCAAGCAACAAGCAGTGTTTTAACTGATTTCTTCATCTCATTGTGATCTAATCTCCCTTCAAGAATCGAAACTTGAATCTCCATCCACCACCCTCTTTCGTTCGATCGGTGGATCCTTTATCACCAATTGGATTTCCTTTGACGCAGTTGGATCAAGAGGAGGGATCCTTTTTGGTTTCAAAGATTTGCAATTCTCTCTTATTTTGATACGTAGATTAACTTTTTTCCTCATTGTTCAACTCCACCGGGCCGATTTCAATTGTGATCTCACAGTTGTGTCGGTTTATGACTCGTCCACTACGGACCGTCGTAATGTGTTTTGGAACGAATTTAACTCATTCCAAAACAACATTCAGGGCCTCTTCTTTTTCTGTGGTGACTTTAATGTCACGCAATTCTCCTATTAAATATCGGGTATTGCCTCACACTCTTTAGATTCTTCCCGTTTTAATGATTGCATCCACTCCCTACAAATGACTGATCTGCCACTCAACGGCAAATCCTTCACGTGGTCCAATATGCGTTCTTCTCCGTCCTTGGCTAAGCTTGATCGTTTTCTTGTGTTCCTTGATTGGATCGACTTTTTTCACAACTCTTTTGCTTCGGCCATGCCCAATCCGTCGTCAGACCACGTTCCTATCTCTTTGTTCTCCAACTATAATTTCTCTAGAGCTTTCAAATTCCATTTCGAAAAATTCTGGTTGCTAGACCAAATCTTTGTCAATCTAATCTTGGAGTGCCTCTCCTCGATCACAAGTTCCTCCGGGCTAGGCCTCATCCTGATCAAGCTTCACGCCATCAAATACGGTTGTAAAATCTGGCGGAAAGAAAGATTTGCTAATGCAAATTTCCTTTAAAATGTTTTCCTGTCTTCCATTGATTCCATTGATAAACTTGAGGAACTTGGTCCCATTTCGGAATCCCTTCGTTCTGAACGGACGTCTTGTAAAAGAGAATATTCGTCAATTCTCCACAACGAACACATTAAATGGGTTCAGCGGGCTATGTTTCGTTGGCTGAAGGAGGGTGAAGGCAACACCTCCTTCTTCCATAACTTCGCTTCGCATCGTCAGCGATGCAATCGTATTTCCTCTATCCTAGACAATGGCGATGATCTCACTAGTGATTCTGATATTCATGCTACTTTCCTTCGTTTCTTCAAAGATCTTTTGGGATCTCAGAAACATCGCTCCATTCATCTAGACTGGACCCAACTGTATGGTTAGCAGTCGCATGACCTTTCTAGGTTGGAAGAACCTTTTTCTTTAGAAGAGATCAAGTCCACGGTGTTCTACTCAAAAGTGATTCCGCTCCTAGCCCAGATGGGTTTCCACCCTTTTTCTTCCAACGTTGTTGGGATTGTCTTCGAGACAACATTTTCAAGATGTTCTCTGATTTACACCAAGGTACCTTCTCCTTTGAAAGAATCAACTATGCGCACATCATTCTTATCCCCAAATCCTTGGGAGCCAACTCGGTCTCCAACTTTCGACCGATTAGCTTGCTAGACTCGACCTTCAAGATCATTATGAAAGTTCTTTCCAACCGTCTAAGTGCTATTATCTCTCCTATGATTGACCCTGCCCAATCGGGCTTTATTAAAGATCGTTTTATCCTGGATAGTGTGGCTTCGGCCCAAGAAATTATTTCCGAGTGTCATAGATCCAATTCCGAGGGTATCCTGCTGAAATTAGATTTCCAAAAAGCATATGATAATGTTAGTTGGGATTTCCTTTTCGATATCCTCTTTCATCGTGGCTTTGGTCTGAAATGGATCGCCTGGATTAAATCCAGCCTTTTCACGGGTACCTCGTCCATTATCATTAATGGTTCGAAAGGACACAAGTTCAGGTGTAAGCGTGGGCTCCGCCAGAGTGATCCTATTTCCCCCCTATTATTTTCTCTTGTGGTCGATGTGTTCAGTAAGTTGCTCCGCAATGCTTGGGAGGCTAATGTTATCAAAGGTCTTGGGGTTCTCAAAGCTATCGTGGTGTGCTGAACCTCCAATATGCCGACGATACTATCATTTTCGCCAAACCTAATGGGTGCACCTTACGTAACCTGAAGTTACTTCTTTATATTTTCGAAAGTGCCTCTGGTTTACCCCAAAAATTTCAAAATTCTTCTGTTCTTTGGCTTGGGGGGTCTCAAAACCGCCAAGTGGAAATTGCCCACTTTTTTAACTGTGCTTCGGGCTCCTTACCTATCAAATATCTCGGTATTCCATTGAGATTGGGGAAGCTTCATAAATCGGATTGGATGCCGATGATTGAAAAAGTTGAGTCGAGGCTTAACTTTTGGTCTGGTAAGCACCTATCGCGAGGAGGCGGACTCATTCTGGTAAACTCTGTCCTCTCCTCTATTCCTTTATATATGATGTCGTTCTTTTATGTCCCGGCTTGGGTTATTAAAAGGATTGACCAGATCAGAATGAGTCTGGTCGGGTGTTGATGCCTATAGAGCTGGCACCCACCTCTGTAACTGGAAGTCGATTTGCACTGCTAAAGTAGCAGGCGAACTTGGGATTCTCAATCTCAGACACCAAAATTTAGCTCTCCTGGGTAAATGGTTATGGAGAATTCTGAAAAATGATCAACTGCCTTGGGCTCACCTTAAATCTCTCTTAAATGTTTCACTCGGCATCGGATTTGGAATTTTCACCCTTCTTTTTTCCGTAAGGCCTCTCCCTTTTGGAAGGGGGTCTGGAAAGCAGCCAACCCCTTTCGTTGTGGTATATCCCATGAGTGCGCAGATGGCACTAAGACCAAATTTTGGAATGATCTATGGTTCAGTAATATTAAACTTGCGGTGGCCTTCCCTTCGCTCTTCCAAATGGCCTCCAACCCTTCGGCAATGGTGGCAGACTATGTTACTATCATCAACAACCAAAAGTTCTGGTCCATTCCCTTCAATTCCATTCTCCCTTCACCTCTAGTGAATGAACTTCATGAGCTCTTTGTCAGTCTCAACCTTTATACCTGGCATCCTACTAATGATTTCAAATGGCGATGGACCAGTTCTGGTTCCTATTCAGTTAAATCCTTCTACAATTTCTTTAATTTCGAGGGTATCTTATCCAAGAGTGCTAAGTTCTTATGGAGTAGTTGCGCTCCCCTGAAATCTAAAATCCTCACTTGGCTTGCGCTTAACAACAAGCTTCTCACCGTTAAGGTTCTGAATAAAAGAAACCTGGCTTTAGGTCAATTATGCGCTTTGTGCTCTTCAGCACACGAGGACGCCGATCACATTTTCTCCATTGCAACTTTATTCAACCGTTGTGGATGATTTGTGTTCTGGCCTGTCATGCTCCTTCTATCCCCAATGAATATTTGTCCAGTTGGATGCCTCAATCTCTTAGGAAAGAGTTTCGTAATTCTTGGCTCCTTTCCATTATGGCTATCATTTGGGTGGTTTGGTCGGAACGGAATAAACGTATTTTTGCTCACACCCCTGCTATGATCAATAACATTATTGATGACTTTCTATTCTTCACCAAATTTTGGGTCTTCCACTTTATCGCATGATAAAGTGGAAGCCTTACATTTAGGTCGTCTGGATGAGGCGACCTGCATTTTTCGTTCTACAAATACTACTTCCATTTAGCTCTGTTCTAGTCTAATTTGTTTTCTTTTCTTGCTGTTTTCTTTGCAGAACTGAAGTGGAAGTGGCATTTCCTAGCCTCTTACTCGGGAGGTTTTTTTGGTCTCCTTTTGGTCGAAGTGGATGGGCAAGGACAGCCTCCTCTTTTCTCTTTTGTGCTAGACTCGTTTATTTTGTTCTTAATTCTGCTTTTTTGTTTTGGAAGTAGCTTCTTCCTATACGTTGCACTGGTTTGGTTGTTCGTATCTTAATGGCTGATGTTGTTTGTCTAATTTCTTTTGGAGGCCTTTGTTCTATTTTCATTGGCTGGACTCTACTCTTGTGTTGGTAGCTGTATTGCTCCAGGTTGAGGTGATAGTGCTGTGATGCCTTTAGCTTTGCATTGCTTTTTCTGGCTTTGATTAGTTGTGGTCTTTGCTAGAGGTTTATAGCATTTAGTCGGGACTTGGATGGCGATTGTTGTACCAGCTGTGTTTCGTTGGAAGCATTTTTGGGATGGGTTATGTTCCAGGCTGTGTTTTGGATGAAAGCCTGTCTCTTCGTGTTATCCTTTCTTTTTGAGCGTTTCTTTGGTTAGTTAGCTGGTTGTTTCTTTCCTTCTCTTTGAAGTGGACCAGTGTGTTGCACTCTTTGGAGGGTTCTTTGCCTGTGATCCTCCCTCCGGAGGGTACAATGCGGTTCTTGGCTGTTCTCTAACCCAGTGTCATGCCAGGGTTGCTTTGTAGATATGTTTGTTTTGCTGGCCGTCTTTCCTCGAGTCGTAGGGCTGTTTTGAGCTCTTTCGACCCCTGGGGCTTAGTGATGTTTGCGTCTGTTTTGCTTAGGTGCTACTTTCTCTGTTTTTTCTTCTCGCTCTCTCGTGGTCTATGGCTGCTGTTTCGTTGGTGTGCGGCTTTAGGTTCGTTGCGCCCCCTTCTGTTGAGGTGCCCCATCGCTATGCGCTGCTGTTTTTCCATCTGCGGTCGTGGTCGGTTGTCTTTGTGTTTGTCTTCGACCCGGGACCCAGTTGTCGCTGATGTTGCTTTCGCTCCCTTTGCGTTTTCTGGTTTAGCGGTTTGCATAGGCAATGTACTCTATTGCTATTGTTTTCGTGTTATTCTTGTGTTGTTTTGATCTGTTATTTTACTCTCGGTAAAATTGTATCTGTTTGTAACACTTTTTTTTTATATATATTGGGCTGGAATCTTTCGATTCCATCCGCGTTATCAAAAAAAATACCTCAAAAGGTAAGTCATCATTAATAGTAACAATTATACTTTTGTTTTCCTTAATTAAAAAAACAATTATCCATTTGTTTCTAAACCCAGATGAATATTCGAAAAGGAATCTAGGAGCTCTTTATATATACAGCTGAAATGCATGTTCCAGTACATGCAAGAAATGGAAAGTGAAGAAATGTTAATGGTGTGCTTGTTGGCTGCTATGCCACTGCTGTTAAAGGCAATGTGGCACCTGAATGATTCTATTTTCTCTGCAAAATTGTTCCTGCGAATTCGAATGAGATATAAGCAGCAAGAAGGAAAGCATCTGTGCAGCAAACTACCACCAGGTCATATGGGTTTGCCATTCATTGGAGAAATCTCACCTTTCTTTAGTACTTCAAGTTCCTTCGTCGTCCCGACGACTCCATCAATGCCAAAATACTCAAGTATTGTAACATCTCTGTGTTATTATGTACTATTTTGAGAGTTACGTATTTGAGAGTTACGTATTATTGTTGACGTGGTTTATATATTGTTTGACGTGGTTTACATATTGTGCAAGAGGTTTATAGCATAGTTGAAAAACTCAATGCATCTAACAAAAATTCATAGTCAAGTTAAGATTATTAAGTTAGCCGGAATTAAATTTTAAAAACCGCATGAGGATTTTTTTGGAGTCAAACCAATATTGTTAGGGGTGTTTATGAAAGTTGATATTTGTGAGTGGCTTATTTAGAATTGTCAAAATTGTGGGTGACCTCCCAGGAAATAACCCTTTTTTTCTTTTGTTTTTTTTTTCCTTTTTGATTTAGGGGGTTATTCGACCCCAATAAGATTTTTTTCCTTTTTGATCTCGGGCTATGGCAGGCCGGGCTACCAAAGATCCCGAGCCGGGCCGAAGGGGAAATATTGAGACTCGGCCCCGGCCCATTGTCCTTAGCTCGGGGGCCGGGCCGGATTTTTTAATATTTTTTACATATTATATAACAAAAAAACAATTGTAAGAAATGTTCTTCACAATTGTTAAGAACATATAGATAAAAGAGATTCATTCATTAGTAAAATTTCATTTCAATCAAATATATTTAAATTACAATACGAGGAAAACAATTGTATTTAGAAATCGAGATGACCTCTATTTAGATTGAAGAGAAGGCAGTGGACTATTGTCGTGCACTTTTACTTAACCTAAATATTGAATCTCATCCCCCTAAATTTTCCTAATTACTTACAATACATTATACAAATTATATTCTACTAGATGTTCATTTGTCGCTACTTGTTGATCCGTTTTATGCTTCTTGTAAATCTTGGGTTCTCTCTTCAGCTTTCATCCAATTTTCGGCGCATACTAACATCTCCAAATTCTTTGATGTCAAGCGATTCCTGTTCGGTTCGGGCTCATAATCCTGCCACCAAGAGAAAAAATAATTTTCGATGCAACGGTTGACACCGGTACAGTTAGGAAATCTTTATCCATGAGAGAGAATACTAAAAAAAATTCATTAGTTTTCCAAAGAGAATACACATCTACTACATATTCAATGGGAGGTTGTACATTATACCAATTCAACTCATTTGGTGAATTGGTTATTAGTTTTTTTGATTTTATGAGATTTAAAACATAACTAATAGCAAGACCCTTTTCCATTGATAATATAGAAGAAGAATAAGAACTAACATTTTGTGATTGTGTAGTGTTAGATGAATAAAGTTTATTGTAACTATCATATAAACTAGTCAAAACATTCTCAATTTTTGTGGTAAAAACACTATGATCAAAATCTTATATTTCTTCGTGTGTAGCATAAGTATAAACAATCTCAATTAAACTTTTTGTGCTATCTAACTTAATCATAGAATTCATTACACTACCAACACAATATAACATAGTAAGTGGATGAAAATATTTTAAAATTTTAATATAAGCGGCATATACAATTTCTCCAATAAAATGGTCATTTATCAAATCTTTAATTGTTGTCATCATAGTGACAATTGCAAGTAAAATACCACTAGATGTAGATGTATATATTTTTGAAAATTATAAAGTAGCTTCATTAAAAGGTTCTAAAATTTTGTACAAACTATTGGCAAAAAATCAAAAATCATCATCTAACATACAATCTTGCATACCCATTGCAATACAAAATTCTCTAAGATTGAAACGATAGAGAAAAACACACTTAATAAATCAAAAGTAGAATTTCAACGATGACTAACATCTTTAGAAAAAGGTTTAAATACCATTCTCCTAAGTTGACACCAACCATGAAAAGCTTGATATATTGGACCACTGAACGTAATAAAATGAAGACAATTTCTCATTGCCTTAATTTTATCGTGTCCATATTTTAGTGCATCTTGTACACAAAGATTTAACATATGACAAGCATACCTAACATAAAAAAATTCTAGTTCTATGGAATTTAGTGTAATTATCAAACTAGTGATTGCATTAGTGTTATTAGAGACGTTATCAAAACCAATAACAAAAACTTTATCAAAAATACTAAAATTGTTACATGCTTTCATGATGTGTGTGGCAATTATTTCACTCTTATGTGGGTACCTAACAAATCCGAATGAAATTATCCTTTTTTGAAATAGCCAATCGGAATCTATCCAGTGACATGTTACACACATCATTGGTACGCCGTTCACTCCTACCCGCCCTTCCGATGCCAAAAAAACTAGTGTTTAGTGATGTGAGTGTTGCTACTAAAAAATCCTTAGCCTCATTGTAAACTAATTTACAATCACCCTTAACTACATTCCTAGGAATTTTTTTTATAATGGGGGTTTAAAGCGGTTTGTGCAAAAATTTCTACATTCTTACTTTTACCAAACGAATAAGGTAATTCATCTCTAATTACTAACTTGGTCATTTCTTTACGAACGATATCGTGATCGTAGTTATGACTATCTACTTGACCGGTTTTATGGTGTATTTTTTGTGGTGTGAGATTATCTTTAAAAATTTTGGGTTGACATTTATTTAAGTGTCGTTGAAGTGTACACGTTCTTGATCCTATTTTAAACTTATATGGTGTTTGACAGTTCTTACAAATTTTTAATCACACACTCTTATCATTTTGTAAAGTGACATAGTCAAAATATTTGTGTAATTCGGATGTGGTACCTCTTGTTTTACGGGATTGAGAAGGGCCTTGTTCCAATGATGATGGTTCTATGTCTTCTACTTCTACTTCTTCCGTGTGTGTTTCATGAAAATCAGGAATACTATCATAATTCATAAGTGTTTCTTCACTCTCTACATATGGAATTGGAATGGAAGGAATGTGACGACTACTAGTGGACTCTTGACCACTATGTCTACCGCGTGATTGGTTAGATGCCATTTAAACTAGTGTATGTTATAAAAATTCTAGTGTATGTTCTAAACATTAATTCTATTGTATGTTTTAAAAATTATTTGTAGTGTATGTTTTAAAATGTTTAATTCTACAAAACAAGTAAAGATAGATAAACTAGTGTTTGTTATAGAAAATGATTCTACAAAGCAAATAAAATTAAATAAGATTCTACTATAAACCCGTGTATGTTAATAACAGAATTGTAAACAAAAAGGACAAATGTTTCAATAAAACAACAACAATTAAATGAATAAACTAGTGTATGTTTACCAAATTTTTAAAAAAAAATCTAAAAAGAAGAAGAAGAAATACAAAAAACCTTAATCTAATTATAAGAAATAAATAAGAACAAACAACAAGGTAATTCTAAAAATTATACAAATACAAAAATACCATATGAGTGTAGAATGTAGATTGAAGAATGAATGTAGAGAGTTGAGAGCTTGTACTGTTGTTGTTGATGTTAATGATTGTTGTTGAATGTTGTTGATGTTGTTGATCCTTGCAAGAGAGTTGAGAAGTGAGAACCAATGGTGTTGATTGTTGTTGATTTAATGAGAAAGATGAGAGATAGTAGAAAGAGTTGAGTGAATCTGTTAATGAAATGGGTTGAATGAAATGGGTTGTATATATAGAATATGTATATTTTGAATTTCCCAAAATACCCTTAAAAACTAGCTAGTATAGATCTGTTGGGAGGTATTTTAGTAATTATACAAACACATTTTTAAAAAAATAAATTCTCGAAAAAAAAACAGGGGCTAACGGTCGGCCCGGGCCGGTTCAATCCGGTCCTGGGTCTGAGTGGGCCGGACCGCTGGCGGGCCGGGCCTTCGATGGGCTTTTCTTAGGTTTTCGAAGACCGAACCGGCCCCCTTCGAGTGGGTGGGCTCACCCCGGTTCAACCCGGGTTTGGGTGGGTCAGGCCGTTCCTGGGCTAGCCAGGTCCTGATGCCACCCCTGGGGGGGGGGGGGGGGGGGGGGGGGGGGTTAGTTAGAGGTTTAGTAAGGGTTAGTGAAGGTTAAAGGGTTGGAAAGGAAGGGTTAATGAGGGTTAGGGTTACAAGATATCTGGCCCAACAGGTCGGCCCAATTTGAAGGACTGAGATATGTGCTTGACCTTTGTAATGGGCTGTTAGTTTTACAAATTACAAAATGGGCTGATTTTGTAGGTGATAATGAGTGACACAGTAGCATCTGAAAATAAATGTACTAATTTTTTACTTTTTCTTGAAAATGCATCAAATGACTAGGAACTTAGTTTAGCGGGAAAAAAAATACCAGGAACTTACTGATTTAAAATGCCAGCATAAAAAAAGACGTAAGGGTTCCTACTGCTATAGATGGAAGGTTAGTTCCTCCTCCAACGGAGGGAGGGATGCATCAAACTAGGTGAACCTTTCAATAATAGAAAGTCAACCCTTGTCATGCTGAATTCAATTCAGCGAAATTAATGGCCTTGGAGGCTGGTGGAGTGCCTTAGTTGGTTGTGGCATCCTTCCCAACACCGGAATGATAGATGGTTCCGATTTTGCCTTCAGAAGGACCTCTCTATAGGTCATCTAATGGATATAGTTTGAAAATGATACGTGGTCTCAGGGATGTCTCCAATCACACAGAGATGCAAGTTGATGGTGGTCATAACTCTTCCACGATAATTGGGACCGATGATCTAGTGATGACTGAGGTCGCTCCTACTTCCACAACTATTTCCTAATGTTAGTCACCAGTTGGAATTGTCAAGTGGTTCTTAAACCTGAAGCTCTTAGTGTTGCAAGTCAATTATGCAAACTCACAAACCAGAGGTTTTACTTCTTCTCGAAACTCATGCTGATATTGGAGAAATTGATTTGGCTCATATGAAACTGGATAGGAATATGCAAATAGTTTCTCAACTTGCTTCAGGTCATTCTTGAGGTATTATTCTATTGTGGAATGATAATCATGTCTCCTTTCAATGTCACAAGCTATTATAGGTCATAAGAAAGTTGGGGTAAAAATTTTCTATTGTGGGTATTTATGCAAGAACCTATATTGTCACTCGTAAACAGCTTTATGAGGTTATCCACCATGTTGTTAGTGGAGGATTTCCGGTGATGTGTGTCGGTGACTTCAATAGTATTCTTGATCCTTCTAACAAAAGGGGTGGATCTTCAGTTCGTGGTTTAAACATGATTGAATTTCAAGAGCTAGTGCGTGAATGTGATTTGTGTGACTTGCAATGCTTTGGTGCCCCTTTCACTTGCTGTAATAATCTTGAATTTGGAAAAGAATTGATCAATACCTAGTTACACTGGATTGGCTTCAGTTTTTCCCTCTGATTTCCATGTCTCATCTACTCCGAATATTATCAAATCAATGCCCACTATTAATTAATACAGAAGATATTGATGCGAGTGGCCCAAAACTTTTTCGTTTTGAGAATTTTCGGGCCTCACGGCATCCTTACCATCCCAATGGAAGTCAAACTTTGTGACTCTAATTCCTAAGGTCTCGTCCTTCAAGCACGAAGGATTATCGCCTTATTAGTATTGGAAACTACTCCTATAAAGTTATTGCAAAATTGTTAGTTAATTGTTTCTAGGCTCCCTCGTTTCTGAGGAACATGGTGCAACTGCTCATGAGCATTTGATTTCGGATGATGTGTTTCTGGCTCAAGAAACTTTCCATTCCATGGAGAAGACAGAGAAGCATACATGGTTATGGCCTTGAAACTTGATATGAAGCTAGCTTACGATAGTATTATGTGAGATTATCTCTCAACTCTTATTCTGCAATTTAGGTTTAACACTAAGTTTGTTAGGTAGTTCATAGTTTGTGTTGAGAATCCCTGATTTGCAGTGCTTGTCAACGACTCTCCTTCTAACTAGTTCAAATTGACGTTGAGGTTACAACAAGGTTGACCTCTCTCCCCTGTCTCTTCATCCTATGTTCAGTGTTATCTCGTCTCATCAAACAAGAAATAGCCAGTGGTAGGCTTTCAAATATAATTATTGACAATCAGAATATATCCCTCAGTCATTTACTTTGCGCAGATGACAGTTTGCTTTTTTTTAGAACTAATTTGTCTGAGTGTAAGGTGATTAAAATTCTACTTGATACATGTTGTTCTCTTAGCGGTCAGAATATGAATTTTAATAAGTCTAATGTTTTCTTTGGAGAGTGTGTTGGTTTGAAATAGCGACGCCTTGCAGATGCATGCATGTTATATGCCATTCAAATATCTTGGTACTATGATTAGCTTGTCTCGCATCCCCACTGCTAATTACAATGATGTGGTGGAGAGAGTTTGTAAACGTCTATTTGGTTGGAAGGCTAAGACTCTTAAGGTTGCGTTTGGTTTGTTGTTTTGAAAACAGTTTGCTGAAAACAGTTTTCTGAAAACAGTTTTCTGAAAACAGTTTTCAGAAAATGAGAGTGTAAAAGCAGTTTGGTAATAATTTTTTATGAAAACAGTTTTTGAAAATGAGAGTATAATGTATGTATAGGTTTGGTTGTATGTATATACTGTATACATTATATATACTCTGATACATACATGTTGTATACATATACATACATACTGATATATAATAATATAAAATATTTTATTATAATAAACATATTTAACATTATACATATATATAATAATATATAATAATTATAATAATATATATGTAATAATAATATATTCAAATTATTTATTAAACAATTTATTATAATAATAATAAATTATATAATAATATATATAATAATATATAATAGTAATATATAATAATAATAATAATAATATATATTATAATAATAATAGATTATTATAATAGTATATATGAAATAATAGTATATATAAAATAATATATATAAAATAATAATATAATATAATATATATAATAATAATATAATATAATAATAGTATATATAAAATAGTATATATAAAATAATAATATATATAATAATAATATAATATAATAATAGTATATATAAAATAGTATATATAAAATAATAATATATTATAATAATTGTATATTATATAATAATATAAAATAATTTATTATGATAAACATATTTAATAATATACATATATATAATAACATATAATAATTATAATACTATATATGTAATAATAATCTATTATAATTATATATTAAACAATTTATTACAATAATAATAAATTATATAATAATATATATAATAATATATAATAGTGATATATAATAATAATAATAATATATATTATAATAATAATATATTATTATAATAGTATATATATATATATGTATATAATAATAATATTTGTAACAATAATATATTATAAATATATATATAACAATATATTATAATAATAGTATATTATATAATAATATATATAATAATATATAATAGTAATATATTATATATTAATATATATAATAATATATAATAGTAATATATAATAATAATAATATATACAATAATAATATATATAATAATAGTACATATTAAATAGTATAAATAAAATAATAATATATATAATAATATAATAATAATAAAAATATTATAAATAAAATAGTATATATAAAATTATAATATATTATAATAATTGTATATTATATAGTAATATAAAATAATTTATTATAATAAACATATTTAATTATATACATATATATAATAACATATAATAATTATAATAATATATATGTAATAATAATATATCATAATTATATATTAAATAATTTATTATAATAATAATAAATTATATAATAATATATATAATAATATATAATAGTAATATATAATAATAATAATATATATTATAATAATAATAGAATATTATAATAGTATATATAAAATAGTATATATGAAATAATAATAGTGTGTGTGTATATATATATATATATATGGAAAATACTCCATTGAAAATGCAAATGTTGTGAAAACACGTGAAAACCACCTAGGCCGTTGTTGGAAACAACGGTCTAGGTTATAATACATATGATTGCATAGGATAGAGTTTGTACACCCATCGAGTTTGGTGGTATTTGTTTAAGACAATTAAACACTATATAGGAGAACCTTATGAAACACTTGGCTCGAGTTTTTAGTAAATCTCAGTCACTATTGTTTAAATGATTATCTATTAAGGATAAGCTTCCTTTATTTGTGTGAGACATTCAATGTCTAAAACGATATTTGTGGCTCTGGCACGCTTTCTACATTGGTAAGGACCTAATTTGCAATGATCTTCATTGGAAAGTCGGTAGCAAGATGGAGATAAATGTATTCCCTGATCCTTAGATCTTTTGTGCTCCCCTGAATAGAATGGACATCACTCCTTCTGTTAAGTTGTTATCTCCCTCTATAAGGAATGGATTGTAACTGTGTTGGAGTCTAGCCTACCATGTTCGATTGCTAATACTGTGCTAAAAATATCAATTTCGGTGAATCAAGTCGTCAATCGCCTCCTTTGCTATGATTCCTCTCTGTCAACGACTTGAAGACCCTGTATTCAGCTACTAATGGAAGGAATTGCGAGGTGCCAAGTTTTTCAAATAGTTTGATCTACAAACTAAAAGTCGCACTAAAAATTATTGCCAACTTGTGGAAAGTTGCATGTGGTGGAATTCCTACTAGGTAAGAGTTGGTTCGTCGTGGGATGCAAGTGGTGCCTACTTGTTCAGTTTGTGAGGGAACAATTGAACATTTTCTCTTTGATTGTATTCTCGTTCGTCAAGTTTGGAGCATTCTCATACAATCTATTGACATTAGTGTCAACATGGCATCATTCCCTGATTTATGCTCAGTGTTAGAGGAAAATTTGCTTAGTTCAAGTGCTAAAAGACAGTTATTGCAATTCTTAATTATTACCACCTCATGGTTGTTTGGAAAGCTTGATGCAGAGTCTGTTTTGAGGGAGTGCCCCTCCCACACAACCGTGGTTTCCAGTGCGGTTTCAGACGTTGTTAAAAGGTGGGATGTTCTCAGTGATTTTTCTGCTTCAGTGAGTTCTTACAATGAGGTCCAATGGATGGGTCTCAAAACGATCTCCGCTCCTCGCCACGTGCAGGAGCTCTTGATCATATGTGTTACGCCGCCTGAAGGATCTATTAAACTCAACTTTGATGAGTGCTTGAAAGGGAATAACGTTGAATATGGTTTTTACTATCGAGGTTGGTGTGGTTGACCGATGCTGGTTGGTGAGGGGCCGGTTGAGTCGACATTTATCAACATTATTAAAAGAAGAGGTTTGTGGATGACTCTTAGGGTCTTTCATCTGCTGTCTCACAATAATCCTATTCTTATTGAGGGAGACTCGAAGATCGTTATCGATCAGATCCGTGTTAGAAGCGGTCACGACCCCATTTCTCGTGATATATTACTCATGCTTAATGGTATGAATATCGGTGGGATGTAACATATTTTTCGATAAAGAAATATGTGTGCTAATTGTGCGGTAAAAAGAGGACGTAATAGTGGTCAAACCTTTCTGTGAGTTAACATCTCTGACCATGAGATTCGTGCTTTGGTTGAAGAAGATACTAGAGGAGTATCCCGATCGAGATACTCTTGTTTTGCAGTCGTTTTTAATTTCATTTTTAATTGTCTTGTATAGCAAAAAAATAAAAAATAAAAATAAAAATTAAAAAAAAAAAAAAAGCCCATCCAAAATTAAGAAGGCCAACTGATGATTAATATTTCTTATTAAATATTTGAATAATTGTCCTGTAGCTACTCGTCCATACATTCGAAAAATTGTTGTGATCTCTGACAAAAGAATTTGCTACAAGTCAAAATTGGAATTGTTATATGGCCAGGAGAAATTGGATTTTACAAAGATAACTTCAATCCTGAGCAAATAACCGGGCTAAATTTTCTTTGAATCATGTGCATACCGGTGGCACATGAAGTGCATTCATATGGGCGGTTGAGTCTTCGTACCAATCTATATATAAAACACAAAGAAAAGCTATCAAGTGGCTCTCCTTCAATAGTAAGGAAATCAATGGTCCAGATCTAAGCTCCCAAAAGACATTTTTCTGCCAAAAGTTTTCCCCCCAAAACTCAAATTCAAATCTCCCCCCAAAGCAACTCCTTCATTTATTTAATTATTTTCCTCTCTCACCCCCCCCCCCCCCCCCCCCCCCCCCTCTCTTTCTCTCTCTTTCTCTCTCTCTCTTTCTCTCTCTCCTATTCAAATCAGTTTGCTCCCTCTATTCCCCAAACCAGAGAGATCCAATTTTTCACTCTCCCCCCTAGAGTTTTTAAGCCGCTAACTTTAAAGCCCTAAAACCATTTTCTTAAACCTTCGCTTCCACTCCATTGGTGAAGCCTCCATCGTCCTCTCAACCGCGAATCTCAAAGTAAATCCAAATCCAAATCTAGTGCCTAACCCCAATCAAGAGGTTGTCGCCGATATCTGATCCGCTGCTGATTCCGTATCGGCAACTCCCTTCCACCAAATCGAGTGCGAATATCACGCGACTCCGTATCGGCGACTCCCCTACACTGAATCGAGAGCCTCAACATGCAATGCGGCGACCCTAATTTCATATCATTATCCGAATTCTCATTCAAAATTTTAATTTTGTGTATGCAGGAGATTATTCAGTTTTTTACTGACTCGAATTTTGTGTGCATAGATCTAAAGTTCAGAGATGTATGATTGTTTTATTTTTGGGTTTAAAAAATTTTAATTTGGAGATTAATTTGATGAGTTTTTTATAGGTTTTGATTTAAGGTATACGCAAGTGAGAGATGGATTATTTGGTGGCCTCAATTTGGGCTTCTGAACCATATCAGGACAGGTAAGCTGATCAGCAACCTAAAATAACTTGGCAAATATGCAACATTAATTTCTTTACTACAAGAGAATATACTATCGTGAAGTGTTTCCTTCACTGGTTATAAGAAATCATGGATAACATAACATATAAGAACTTTTAGTGTATGTTTAAATGTATAAGATTAGGATGACTAGAGTTTACCAGTGAAGGGTGCAAACTCTCCACTCAAGAAAGCCAACTAAAGTAAATTGGTTATTGATCCATTTTGATTTTTTTTATAAATGTGCAATGGGGAGACAAAGTGGAGATAAAAGAAATGATAATAAGAACTTCATGTATTACATTTTGGTTGAAATAATAATAAGAGATATTTTAATTGCAAACTGAGTCTCAGACAAACAAATGTTTAGATTATTGATATTGTAGATAACTTCACACCTGCACTTGCATTACCATTGTATTTAGACATGCTCATAGCGGTTATGGAATTAGAGTAAGCTCTATAAAACCTATATGATCATGTCCTTGCATAACTAATACAAGCATCTAAAAGTGAAGCTGAAGTTAAAAAAATTCTATGCAGTGTTTCTAACAAACTAAATGCATTCAAGGTAAGTTCAAGCTAATGATCAAGAAGGCGATGGTTGAGCTTAAATGTAGATATGCTGTTTCCTCATATAATATGTTTCTTACTTCAACTAATTTGCTAGACCTCTAAAACTATTTTATATAATAAAACCATGTGCACCGTTCCGAAGAAGTTTCGTAGGTACGTGTTAATGGACAAACCTAGTTCTCTTTATAGGGTAAGAGCGTATCTTACAGTCATTCTTTTTGATGTTACGGATAGAGTCTAAAGACTCCAGCCAATCAATTAAAATAAATGAATAAGAGTATACAAAATGGGTTTTACCAGGGGTAAAACAGGGAGCTCAGACCGAAAAAAATATTTATCTTACAGTCATTCTTAAAAAAATAAATCAAAATATAAAAAACAAAAACTTCTTAATAATCATAATAGCAACGATTACCAATTTATTCAAACCATAAGCATGCACATCCGGAGAAGTAAGTAAGTGTTCACATACAGAGAATTTAAGGCTAAATTGCAAAAAAAAACCTCGCTTAACTATGACCCTCTTTTTTATAAAAAAAATGATCTCTGACAAAAGAATTTGGTACAAGTCAAAATTTGAATTGTTATATGGCCAGGAGAAATTGGATTTTACAAAGATAACTTCCATCCTGAGCAAATAACCGGACTAAATTTGTTTGAATCCAGTGCATACCGGTGGCACATGAAGTGCATTCTTATGGGCAGTTGAGTCTTCGTACCAATTCTCTTTATAAAGTAAGAGCGTATATTACAGTCATTCTTTAAAAAATAAAGCAAAATATAAAAAAACAAAAACTTCTTAATAATCATAATAGAAAAGATTACCAATTTATTCAAACCATAAGCATGCACATCCGGCAAAGTAATTAAGTGTTCACATACAGAAAATTTAAGCCTAAACTGCAAAAAAACTCACTCAACTATGACCCTCCTTTAATTTTTAATCATTCGTCCTTGCCTATTAATACCTTGATTGATGAGTTTATTTTTATTTCTAAGCATTGGTCCTCTATTCTTTCCTCCCGCAAGGCTCATAAATTGGGCCTTTATAGACTTGATGCGGCGGCTTTTCATTTCCGTCCTGATAATAATTCTGCTCCTTTAATTTTTTCTTCTCCCCCCTAAATTTTCTGGTTTTATTTCTTTGCAGGATTGAGATGCACCGCCCTTAGCCCAGCTGTCCTGGGTTGCTTTTTTTGGGTTTCTGGTTGCATTTTGGCTGGCTCTTCTGGCCTGGTCCTCGGGCTGTACTGGTTTGGTGGATTATGGTTTTTTGTTCGCTAGTTTACCTTGTTCTCTTAAGATGTGGTTATTCCTCTTTTTCTTTTGTCTAATTTTGTGTTCCATTCTGTTGCTTAACTCCCCTAAATGTTTTGGTTGCGTTCAGAGGATGCTCTGTGTTGTGCTGTGCTGGCCTTTTGGTATGGATGTTATTGCCACTTTTCAGTTTTATTTTTGGGTTGTGGTGCCCTGTGATAATTCCTTCCTCTGATTATTGTTGTATGGTTCTGTTCATATCTGTTTCTTGCTTCTTTTTTTTTGGCCTTCTTGCGGCTGTTTGTTGTTGCCTAGCGTCTGTGAGCTATTTTGGCCAGGCTTTAGTTTGCGGTATCGAGGTTTTGAGGATGTTGGGTTGCGCGTTTTTGGCTCTAGTTCTCTGCGACCGCTACCCAGCTGCCGGTGCTGGGTCCGGCGCTGTCCAGCTGGGTCATGTCTGGCCTAGTCAGGGAGCGATCTATGCTGTTGCTGGTCTCTCTTCTGCGGGGGTGGACGTGGGAGTGAGGGCTTCTTTGGTCCTGTGTCTAGCCACTCCGACTGATAGTCTGCCCTCGTATATAGGCTGTTCTTGCCTCTGTGTTTTTTTGTAATTGCCTGATTTCGCAATAGGTTCTTCTCTCTGTATATTTATATGTATTTTCGTCGCCTTTTGTAGTTAGCTTGCTGGTTTTACGCCTTGTAAAATTGACTCTTGTACCTTTCTCGATTAATATGATTGATTGTGCTGGCTGGAGTCGTAAGACTATCCGTTTCATCAAAAAAACTATGACCCTCCTTTAAAAAAACCACACTAAAACTTTCTTTGGTGCAAAAAAACACCATTAAATATGTTTTCAACACAATTTTTATAAAAAAAAACCTCACTCAACCCCTTGTTGAAAACATTCTATGTGGTTAGTTAAAAGATGGCCATAGCTGAGGGCATCCACATTGGTTTTTTATAATTGGCAAATTGTCATTTTATAAGAAACGATGTCTGCAATGGTTTTTTATTTTGCCATTTTTAGCAAATTCGTTATACTGGTTTCTCATATATGAGAAACAAAATACCCATTCTCAAATTATAAAGGACGGTATATCATATACCGTCGCTCCGATTTTAAGATATTTTAATCGAGTCAGACGGGAAAACATATACCGTCTCAAATTTTTTTTTTTTTAAAGGGTCGGACGGTATATCATATACCGTCCGGTATATGATATCCCAGCCTTCCCTAAATTATTTTAAAATGTATTTTTTTTAAAAAAGCTCCTCAGACGGGGAATGTTGTCCCGTCTGACATCGGACGGGATAACATACCCCGTCCAAGAAGTTTTATTATTTTTTTTTTGGGGGGGGGGGGGGGGGGGGGGGGGTTTGTTTCACAAATTGCCCTTCAACGTCTCTCTACCGCTCTCTTCAATGTCTCTTTTTTCAAATCTCAACGGCTATAATTTTACAACGTCCATCAAAAAATCAGTATAAATAAGACACATTCCTGATACAATAGGGTGTACAAAATTCACAGCAAAATTCATAAGAGCATCCACAGTGGTATTTCTCATATTCTATTATATGGCAGCTACAGTAATAGCATATGGGGGACGATCGTGCAGTGGTGGTTTGCTAAATTTTTCTCATTTGCTTGCGTGGCAAAAATTAAAAGTTGGAGACGAGATAACATATCCCGTCCCTACGTTATTTATTTTAAAAAAATGTGGGACGGTATATGTTATACCGTCTCGTAAATTTTTTTAAAAAATAAGGGAGAGAGGGGGAAACATTCCCCGTCCCTTAAAAAAAATTAAAAAAAAAAAGTGAAATCGTCAGACGGGATAAGATATCCCGTCCTTAAAAACTGGCTCACTTTAATTAAAGTTATCCCATTAATTTGTTGGCGTGGAGTGGTTTTGGCAAAGAACAAATCATTTTGCTCCCTCCTTATGGTATTAAAAGACCAAATTACTCCCTCCTTTGAATAAGAACACGATAAATTCCCTACCAGACTATGGATTGAAGACACTCATGCTCTCGGCATTCTTCTGAAGAAAAAAAATTATAGTTGCTCTCGGCTATTCTCTTTCCCTCTTCAAATTTCTCAACTCTTATTGTAATCAAGATACATAAAATTTGCAATGTCTTCTTCAATCAAGCGATTTATTAGGAATATTAAATCAAGGTGTTGGTCGGAGTCCGCATCATCACAGTCCGCACCATCACAAAACAGAAACGAAGAAGAAACAACTGCGCCTATTAATGCCAGCGATCCATCACAGTGGGTAAGAGTTTTCGATGATGGACAACACATTTGCAAACTGATTACGAATGAACCTATAGGTGGATTTGTTAATTTCAGAGGAAATTTGAAGGGACCGATTAAAGCCTTACAAGGTAGTTTGCAATGTTCCTATAATAAAGCAGCTCATCGACAATGCCGGTTGGTCCCTTTTTTTACTATTGATACAGAGAAGTCGTCTGCGCGTCTTGTTGAGGTTTTGGTTGAGAGATGGTGGGACACGACCCACACTTTTCACCTTCCTGGCGGTGAGTTGGGATTTACCCCGTTAGACTGGGCAATGCTAACGGGTTTATCTATTGGAATTGGTGAGTTGCCGCCATGTAACGACGATGCATATCCCTTTGAGGTTGTCCAGTGTTGTTTCTTTCCCGAAATTACACCGGAAGATTGGATTTCTCACGGTATACGTATCTCTTTCCTAAAGAAGTATTTTGTGAAGGATTGGATAGATGCAGCTATAGCCGATCCTGTAGTGGCAATGAAAGTTGGCAGAGCTTTCTTCATGTATTTTTGTGGGTGAGTTTCTTCTACCCAATGCGTCCGGTGTAGTGAGATGTGGTTTCCTTGCTGCATTTGAAGATTTGAATGTTGTTGGTACGCATGATTGGGGTAGTCCATCTTTGGCAATGCTATATATATCTTTGGATGCTTGTAGCCGTCTTAAATTGAAAAGATTTAACGGCCCGTGGTAAGTACTAGAGGTAATCTTAATAAATAATGTTCTTTATTTTATTACAATATTTAAAATTCAAAATAATAATGTTCCAATTTTTAATCTGTCACATTATTATATGTGTTTGTTTCATAACTGGGCATATGAATACACAAGTATTTGTACACCAATGAGTATTCGAACCGTAAACTTTGCAGTCCATTTGCAAAATGCGGATATTCGACAAAAAATATCACGTTAGAATCGCAGTAATTTGGATGAAACGTATCAGATCACAACTTGTTTCATCCAAATTACTGCGATTCCAACGTCATATTTTTGGTCGAAGATCCGCATTTTGCAAATGGACTGCAAAGTTTACGGTTCGATCACTCATTGGTGTACAAATACTCGTGTATTCATATGCCCAGTACTGAAACAAACACATATAATAATATGTGACAGATTAACAATTGGAACATTATTATTTTGAATTTTAAATATTGTAACAAAATAAAGAACATTATTTATTAAGATTACCTCTAGTACTTGCCACGGGCCGTTAAATGCTTTCAATTTAAGACGGCTACAAGCATCCAAAGACATATATAGCAATGCCAAATATGGACTACCCCAATCATGCGTACCAACAACATTCAAATCTTCAAATGCAGCAAGGAAACCACATCTCACTACACCGGACGCATTGGGAAGAAGAAACTCACCCACAAAATACATAAAGAAAGCTCTGCCAACTTTCATTGCCACTACAGGATCGGCTATAGCTGCATCTATCCAATCCTTCACAAAATACTTCTTTAGGAAAGAGATACGTATACCGTGAGATTTCCAATATTCCGGTGTAATTTCTGGAAAGAAACTACACTGGATAACCTCAAAGGGATATGCATCATCGTTACATGGCGGCAACTCACCGATTCCAATAGATAAACCCGTTAGCATTGCCCAGTCTAACAGGGTAAATCCCAACTCACTGCCAGGAAGGTGAAAAGTGTGGGTCGTGTCCCACCATCTCTCAACCAAAGCCTCTACAAGACGCGCAGATGACTTCTCTGTATCAATAGTAAAAAAAGGGACCAACCGGCATTGTCGATGAGCTGCTTTATTTTAGGAACATTGCAAACTACCTTGTAGGCTTTAATCGGTCCCTTCCAATTTCCTCTGAAATTAACAAATCCACCTATAGGTTCATCCGTAATCAATTTGCAAATGTGATGTCCATCATCGAAAACTTTTACCCACTGTGATGGATCGCTGGCATTAATAGGTACAGTTGTTTCTTCTTCGTTTCTATTTTGTGATGGTGCGGACTGTGATGATGCGGACTTCGACCAACGCCTTGATTTAATATTCCCAATAAATCGCTTGATTGAAGAAGACATTGCAAATTTTATGTATCTTGATTACAATAAGAGTTGAGAAATTTGAAGAGAGAAAGAGAATAGCCGAAAGCAACTATAATTTTTTTTCTTCAAAAGAATGCCGAGAGCATGAGTGTCTTCAATCCATAGTCTGGTAGGGAATTTATAGTGTTCTTATTCAAAGGAGGGGGTAATTTGGTCTTTTAATACCAAAAGGAGGGAGCAAAATGATTTGTTCTTTGCCAAAACCACTCCACGCCAACAAATTAATGGGATAACTTTAATTAAAGTGAGCCAGTTTTTAAGGACGGGATATCTTATCCCGTCTGACGATTTCACTTTTTTTTTTTTAATTTTTTTTTAAGGGACGGGGAATGTTTCCCCGTCTCTCCCTTATTTTAAAAAAAATTTTACGAGACGGTATAACATATACCGTCCAGCGTTTTTTTTTGAATAAATAACGTAGGGACGGGATATGTTATCCCGTCTCTAACTTTTAATTTTTGCCACGCAAGCAAATGAAAAAAATTTAGCAAACCACCACTGCACGATCGTCCCCCATATGTTATTACTGTAACTGCCATATAATAGAATATGAGAAATACCAATGTGGATGCTCTGGGTCAGGTTTTTTACAAATTAGTCAGAATTTAAGTATGCTACAAGCCAAAGGCTCTGTAATAGTTTGTACCAACTTTAAGGTACCAAAAAACATGCTCGAGAATTATATATAGCATAAATTTCCTTCATCAAGATGAGCATTAATGGAACTGGTAGTACGGGGTCACTTGTAGTCTAGACTGCTTCGTCGTCAATTGCACCGAATGACAATGCACCTCCATCTTCTGGATGTGGGCGAAGAAGATATCGTATATTTCCCGTATATTTCCGTCAGGATTAAGCAATTCCTACCAGAAGGTAGTCCCACATTATGAATTAATTTTTAATAAGTGATTACTAATTACAACTTCACGTACTTCATTATCGTCTATTCACAATTTTATGTCAAATACCGATGTTTTCTGTCAAACCAAAACATGTGATTTTGAGGTAGGTGATGTTGATTGTAAGAGCATCCACAGTCGTGATTGTTAGAAAATGCATATAGCATTTTTCCTGTTTGCCGCAGTTGTCGAATGATATTTTTTTAGGAATCTAAGATAAAATAATAAAAATTCCCTATCAAAACGGTGTTTTAAGTTGCGTCGGAGGAATTTAATAATTTTTTAATAGGTAGACGGAACTTCACTTTGTGTCGGAAGGGAAAAAAAAAAACAAAACAAAAAATTGAAGGGATGGAACTTCACTTTGCGTCCCACGATTTTAAAGGATTTTTTAATGATTTTTAATTAATTAAAAACATTATTTAAGTATAAAAAAATTTTAAAAATAGGTGGGCCCCTCCTTGGACAGAACTTCACCTTGCATCCAAGGAGTGGCCAGATTGCACCACATTTTAAATTCAATTTTTTAAATTAAAAGACATCGAACACAAAGTCAAGTTGCATCTGACGAATTAAAAAGATTTTTTTTTCGTGATACGCAAAGTCAAGTTGCGTCCTGTATAATATGCATTTCTCTCAAATCCCCTCTCATATATAGCAATCTATTGTCGCTATTTATGCATGCATAAATAGCAAACAACTGCAGCTGGTTGTTTGCTATAAAATGCATAAATAGCACACAATTGTGGATGCTCTAATTCTAATGCCTTATTCCTTAATAAGATTAGAGGATGAGAATTACATAAAGGATCCATTGTGACTCCTTCTGAGCCCAATATCTCACGTTACCCCCAATTGGCTAATAATTCTTACACTAATTTAGAATGTTAGGGATCTGGGTGGTCATGGAAAACGGTAGATGGTTAGGGATGTTATTCAATCGTCCAAGGCTAACGTAGTGGGTCTTCAGGAGACCAAACTTTCGCATGGTTTCAGATTCAGGAGACTCGATGGATCCTAGGATTTCTGAATGGAAAATCCGTCCATCCACAGGGGTGTTTGGAGGCATTGCTATTGGGTTTAGCCCCAATCTTTTTTCTTGCCTTAAAGAATTCCAAGGGAAATTCTCTCTCTCTCAGGCTTCAACGACGTGCGGACAATTGGATCCATATTATAACAGTTGTCTACGGCTCCAACCACCAACCTTCCAGAGCTTCATTCTGGAGAGAACTCCACTCAATCCAAACGTTGTGGCTTGATTCGTGGGTAGCGGAGGGAGATTTCAACATCACTAGGTTGCTTTTGAACATCGTAGCAGGGATCCAGCGACTCGGATAGAGAGGAATACAGCCGATTATTACGAACCTGGAGCTGGTTGACATCTTGATCTCGGATAGACTTTTCACTTGGTCCAATATGCAAGCTTCCCCGATCATGGATAAACTTGACAGAGTCCTTGTCTCATTGGACTGGGAGATGAAATTCCCATTTGCATCTGCCAAATCCCTACCAAAGCCAACTTCTTGTTAAACATTGATTAATCAACTAAGTCCTTTTTGTTGTTTTTACATTAATCCAAAAAGAGTATGAAATATTGAAATTTTGAAGTACCGTACCCCAGCTCATTATCATCCCTTGGGGCAAAGTTCTACACTTCTTGATACAGATACGAGTATCAATGTGTTTCAAATTATTCATACTGTAATATTCAAAGATCTTCTAGACTAGACCAAAGAAACTAATCTCTCAACTCTTCCCTCAATGTATAGTGATAAACAATCTAAATACTATGAACTATTGTACGATCAGAGTACTGTGAGAAATCCAAAAAAAACTAGGTAAACACAGTAGAAGTGGATTTGGATGAGAAGGCAGCATATAACAATCAGATAACAGGACTCGATATTTTGAACTCAAAGAATTTGTTTATTGTTTAACAATGTCACCTATAAGATGGAGGAGCTAACGTACATACATATAACAGTCAATTCCAGTATAGTTGTTCAATCCACACCGACTATGGATAATAAAATTAACATAATAACACCAAACCAATAAGGTTCAAGGAACAATACAAGTATGAGTGGAATAACTTTCAAAACAATCGTGATATGGAAAAGAAAACCCTGCTCCTAGATTCTGACATTATCTGCTGCTAGAACGTTAAAATCTCCATCTTTCTGTCTAGGGCTAAATGATCCACTCCTCAATCAGCTCCCCGATAAACTTAACAGCTTACAATGGCTTAAATTTTGCATTGTGAAGTCTCTTAATAAGATTTTGTACTGTATCGACTTAACGGTGCTATCAGACCAGTTCCTCAAGTATCAAATTTTCATGATAGGATTCAATCAAAGCCTGGCCATCTCCTTAGCTGTCTTCAAGAGTCCACGCAGATTATAATCTTCTACTAGATTACTTTTTCCATCAAATAGTAGTTTTAAACCATATTCGTTATCTCAAAATGATGAATCAGATTTCCTCCTGAGTTGGATGCCAGCCAAATCTAAAAGTCGAGCCACTACACTGATTTTACCACTAACGTGAATCCACTGCCACAATAAACTCTAATATGATGGTCATTGATGCAGTACTTGTATCCTATGTTTACAGTACAAGGGGAAGTTTGATCATTTGTATTTCCGAAACCAAGCTGCCCATGTTCCCCCCAGCCCCATGTCATTATTTTTCCTTTCTCTGATAATCAAGGACATCAAAAATAAATATATAGGGTAAACTAAGGGAATAACCTAAGAAAATCAGCTAATGGAAAATTAAATAGCTGAGTTTGGTTAGATTAGGTACCTGTTACGAGCGCAGAGTGCTCAGCACCTGCAGCAATGTGTACCACTTTTTCTTCCACAATGCAAGATACCCTCTCCAGAGAAGGTGCCAGTATAGATTCTGAAGACAAATTCAGGCAATAATTGGTTCAGGTTCATTAAATTGTGATAATTAAATTAAAACAAAACAGTAGACTCTCAAGTAAGCAAGTAATTTACTGCTCCATATAGGGTTGTGCACCTGGTCGGAATTGACTTGAAACCCACTGCCCAACCCAAAAAATGGTGTGTGAAGGGTCAAATATCAATTTGAAATTTATTTTTACTATCACAAAAGCTGTCTGACACAAACACAGAATACCAAAAAACTGCCCATAACAGAATGAGCAAATAACGAAATGTTTATTAGTAATACTTATACATTTTATCCAAGAAATTGATTATTTAAAGACTAACTTGTTGCATTTACGTGGAAAATAAAATTAGATAATTGTGTCCGTTTCAAGAAGAATACCATATTTTTTAAACAATTAGACATTTGTCTACTCCCTTGAGAGGAAATAATGAAAATCCTTCCAGAATTTTAGTATAATCCTGCGCACTAGTTCAAACCCACTCGATAGAGGAATTCCTGCCCAGAACCAGAAATTCACCCACAACCTGTTGGGCATGTTTTAATCTCTAAAAAACCCACCCGACCCAACCTGTGCACAACTGCAGTTCCAGATCCAGATTAGTTGGATTAAGAAGAAGCAGGCAAACCAGTCACATAAAGCTCATATATCATCAAAAAGTACCCCAAAACAAAACCCTTTAAGCTTACCGTCTGAAGTACATTGAACAGAGGTAGATTGTTGCTGCTTCACAGTTACACGGTGGGAACTACTAAGTGTCCCATGGTGCTTCCCACCAAGCATAAATGCTTCACCATCTGTGTAACAGTTAATATGATCATTGGATATATACAACCAGATACAAATATTTCTGGACTTGTAAAAAATATTACCAGCTAGTACTAAAGCATGATTCCAACCAAGAGCGACTTGAGAGAACCTCAAAGATGAAGGGAAACACTGGGGAGAATGAGTCCCTAAGCTTCCACCAAAACCTCTGCCCCATGTATATAACTGCCCATCATCTGGTGATATAAGATCAGCTTAGAAGACTTAAAAAATGAACGATTCTTTAAAGTAATTGCAGTAGAAGGGTACCAGATAGAGCAGCACTCTGATCTCCATTAGCACATATGTAAACTATTTTATGATTCTCAAAACCTTGGACTTCTTCGGGAAGATTAATTGATCTTGATCTGCCGGTTTCAGATAAAGGGGCACCGATCTGACCATGTCTCACCGATCCAAAACCGTAAACTGTGTTTTCATGAGGTTCTGCATCATGGAAATCATATTAAATTTATGTATAAAAATATTTTGTTGAAGCTTGTCATGTTCCTAAAGAAAGAGAAATTCTGATGGCTGATCATTGACGCTGTAAAAAGAGAGAAATATTATAAAAATATTGCATGGATACCATGTTTATTGGTAATATATCAGCAAAATTACATCCCTAGACATCATTAGCATTATGAAATGTACTTAAGTGGTTACTTGTTGATGGTTGGCCATCAACAGATTGATTGTATAATAGAGAATCAAATAAATAAATTCTTTCGTAATACAAATTTATCAAATTTACTGACATAAAATTACCGTGTAAACACTCAAATTTATGCCACTTTGTTTCTCTTGCCATTATTTTAAATTTTTTTGCAAAAGTGAAATAGAAAGTGCAACAGAATTAGAATTCTTAGGTAGCAATCAACATTCAGACGTAAAGCAGGTTGTTTTCTTTACCCCTTACTAGGACAAGAGAGTGTCGCATCCCACATGCTATTTGCTCCACATTCTTTGAGACAAAGTATAGAACTTCAACAGGTGAACTATGTGACTGATGATCACCATTTCCAAGCTGCCCAAATGACCCATCTCCACACATGAAAAGACGCCCACAGTCTGAAGGAAAAGAAATGACTCACGCAAATAAGAATTACAAGAAATATGCATGATCCACTTCGAAGAAAAAAAAGTGACAGCTCATGGTAAAACATAATTGGACAATGATATGCTACTAGCACAGATATAAGAATAATGATTAGAGAACTTTCTACATTTTGGTTTCCCGTTATACAGGCCTTGGAATGAGAGGAAAGGCTGTAGCCGCCCACATGGGGAAGAGAGTTGGTTATGATTGGTTTCTTTGATAGTTGTCATTCCATGATTGAATTTTATGATATAGAAGTATAGCTTCTTTGAGGCGTTCTTTATGAGCATCTCCAATCGTTTTTTGCTATTTTGGCAATTTGGCAAAATAGCAAATGGCAAATCGAGTGTTTTGCTGCTGCTGTCGTAACTATAATATAGCAAATGAGAAAAACAAATGGACGGACGGAATATGTTGTTCCATCCAACCAATCAAAATAACTTTAAAAAAATAATTTGAAAATCTTCGACTTTGATGTAATTTGTTTTTAACTTGGTTTGACTTGGACTTGGCAATCTATGAAAAGAAATGGATTAACTTGGACGTTGATTAAATTGTCCAAATCAAAGAAATGGAAGGACGGAACATGTTGTTCCATCCGACCACTTCTTTTGTTTTTTTTTGCCATCGGACGGTACAACATGTATCGTCCAACGTTTTTTATAAAAAAAAAATTTAGAAAGAACATGTTGTTCCGTCCGATCGTTAAAACAGTAAAAAAAAATATTAAAAAATTATTAGACGAAACATGTTGTTTTGTCTGACGCGTTTAATTTTTTCATTTAAAAAAAGAGACGAAACATGATCTTCTGTCTGCTATATTTGGCAGTTGTCAAATTCGTTTCTCAAATATGAGAAACTACTGTTCCTCGTTTGCTAAAATTTGGCAAAATAGCAAATGATTGCAGCGCTCTTTTGCCAAATTTTTTGCCAAAATGGCAAAATAGCAAACGATTGGAGATGCTCTAAGGTGCAAATTATGGGCTCACCAGAACCAGCATGTAGTTAATACTGATCTCAAAGTGATGAATACATGATGAGGATTTCAAAGAGCTCAAGAACAGTAAAAGAATTTAGAGATTAATAAATTCACATTCTATGATGTAGTGGGTATATGCTGGGTGTGTCATTATGCACAAAGTGATATGAGAGATGTAATACCTATAACAAATCCAGAGTGATTCCATCCAGCAGAAACATCGGAAACAATAAAACTTTCTAATAACTTCACGAACTTCGGCTTCAAGCAATTAACCAGTTCCCCGTGTCCAAGTTGACCTTTTGTACCTCTTCCCCATGATAAAACCTTACCATCACCTATAAAAGAAAAAAAAAAGATTGATAATGTATTATACTCATTCTAACCTCAAAAGGAAAACTCACCTATCAGCAAGTGGAGCTATAAGAAGAAAATCATATTGATATCTTAAGGATCAATATAAGCTAAAAATGAAAAATTATCACCTCCCAACAACCTGAACTTTTTCTCAAAAAAATATGAGGTGATCAATGTACATTAACAACCCAGTTAAATAAACACAATTAGCAGCTCGTGTTGGGATGCTATAGAGAATTAAAGCAGCTGCAGAACACCATTCAACACTTCCTTGGTAGTTGATTCTATTAATTGTTCAATCCAAAAACCAATAAAATAAGCATGACTGAGAAGTCGGAAACAAGAAACCTCATAATATACAAATTATGTGATAGTTTCGACAAACTATTGAATTGGGCATATATCATAATCATAGTCGTTATTAACATAAAGTCTAAGTAAAAGCAGTTCACATTTCACATCACGTGGTTAAATTTCTCACTATCTTGTCCTTAAGACCATGACATTCTTGAATTCGCACCGTCTACGAATTTACATCACCCCCCAATATTATCTACTTAGCAAACTATGTATCTACTTTATCAACCAATTTCAACAGACATATATGAAGTGCTTCAAAATTCGTGCACAAAAAACATTGGTCATGATGATTGAGGTTGAAAGTAATCAACTGTGATCCTGATGTGTACGATTAGTGTCAACTGTGTAACGGAAAGGGGGATTAGTTACCGGTAAGGGCGAGGGAGTGGGCCCCACCGCAGGCAACACGAGAGATTGGACGAAGAAGAAGAAGAGGTTGGGGCAGGCACTCATCTCCGAGCCTGCCCGTTCCTAGCTGCCCGTCCGTGCCCGCTCCCCAACTCCATATTTCTACTTCTTCTTCTTCTTCGTCAACTTCGACCCCAACTTCTTCGTCTTCTTGTTTTTCTTCTGAATCTGAGATTACCATTTTGCCCCATTTGTTCGCCTCCCCCATTTCGCATTCGTTGTTTCTTTGAATTTGGGCAGATCTTGGGATTTTTAATACTGAATAAAATCTTATTGGGCTAGAGAAGCAGGCCCAATAAGTTGATGAATGGTCGGACCATTTTATAAAAGTTAAGGTCCAAGATCCACTTCTATTTCTTCTTCTCCTTTTTTTCATTTTTAAATTTTTTTCCCTCAATGATTGTTCAGCATTTGGAGCAACTCCAATTAAACCCTTCAAAACGAAGGTCTTCAAAATGAATATTTTTGAAATATTTATTTTAAGCCTCGTCAACTCCAACCACACTCAAATATGATTTCTTCAAACTTTATTTATTTTTCTTAATTAAACTAAAATAAACTATACATTAATTATAATATTAATATATTTTAGAACCACTTTAATTTTCGGATAAATATTTTTAATTAATCGATTATTAATAACTTATTAATTTCATAAAATATTAATTAATCTTAAATATTAATATTGTGTGTGTGTGTGTATATATATATATATATGAGTAATGTGAGCCTCATATTTGTATGAGAAAATTTTCCTCATACAAAGTGATTATACTCACTTAGTAGGGCCATTATGGAAGGTCCATCATGTTTATCATGCTAATAGATGTAAGTGTAGAAAAAATCAAGTTGTTTGGAAGTCATTCACTCATGCATCATGTGGGTCTAATTTGTGGTTCGATTTATATTACTGTTAAAATCGTTCATTTTTCAACCACATGATGCATGGGTGAATGACCTCCAAACCGCTTGATTTTTTCTACACAAACATCCATTAGCATGTCAAACATGATGGACGGAGTGGATCTTCCATAATGGCCCCACTAAGTGAGTATAATCACTTTATATGAGGAAAATTTTCTCATACTCTATATGAGGCTCACTTTTCTCTCTCTCTCTCTCTCTCTCTCTATATATATATATATATATTAATAAAAATTATAATAATAATAATAATATACGCGTTTTTACTAAAATAATATGAAAGTAATAACTAAAAGAATGTTAAACCACAAGAGGGTAGAATGGGGAAATTTTTTTTATATGCCACTTTTCAAAACTATTTGCAAAAATAGAACAATTGCTTCGCGCTCGTGGACTCAACAACTAAACTCGTCGTTCCCAACGGCGAGTTTAGTTGTTTCATGCTCACCGTTGGAACACGACGAGTTTAGTACTAATTTTTTGAGAAACTCACCGTTCCCAACGGCGAGTTCAGTTCAAAATTTTCAATAAAAACTCATCGTTCCTAACAACAAGAACATTTATACTAGACTCGCTATTGGGAACAAAAATTCAGTTCAAAATTTTCAATGAAGACTCGTTCCCGACGGTAGGACATTTAAACTAGACTCGTTGTTGGAAACGGCGAGAATATAGGAAATTTCACAGAGAGTGAAACACTCTGTTGGACTGAGTGAATTTTCAAAAAAAACTCCATATAATTTTTTAAAAACTAAACTCGTTGTTCCCAACAGCGAGTCTATTATAAATGTCATCGCTGTTGAGAACGGCGAGTCTTCATTGAAAATTTTGAACTAAACTCGCCGTTGGGAACAGGGAGTTTCAAAAAATAAAATAAAATAAAAATACACTCGTTGTGTTCCAACGGCGAGCATGAAACAACTAAACTCGCCGTTGGGAATAGCGAGTTTAGTGTCCATGAGCGCAAATAATTTGACAATTGTTCTCTTTCTGCAAATGATTTCGAAAAGTAGCATATAAAAAAAATTTCTAGAATAGGCAATTTTAATGTGCAATAGTGATTTGAAGGCTTCAAAAAATGCCTTCAAATTTGAAGGGTGGGAGGCACCCAACTTCATTTTGAAGGGCCAAATGAAGTCCAGTTGGAGCATTCCAACCCTTCAAAATGAAGATTTGAAGGTTGGGTTGGAGTTGCTCTTAAGGATTTGTTGATGATTGAACATCAGGCTCAATTTGTGTAGATGGTGATTCACAGGTAGTGGTGAATCAGATTGTTGCTAGAACCAATGGGGATCCAAATCATGACAACATTCTTTGTCTACTTGGTGGGTGGATTGTTCAATCAATTAGACACGTGTTTCACGAAAGTATCTGCTCTGCTGATCACTTGGCTAATAAATGTAGGAAGGTCAATGAGGAGTTTTAATCATTGGGGAAGTATATGATGAGCTTACGGCCTTATTGGAGGCTGATGCTCGGGGTTTTATGCTTGTAGTTTTTTATTTTTGAAAAACTTTTGTTTACAGAAATGATTAAAAAACTCCAAAAAATCAAAAAACTTCTCCCGTTAAAAAGAGCTCCCCCTCCTGCTTCCGTTTCCGTCCAGATCCCACGTCTACCTTCCCCATTCCACCTTCCTTCCTTCACAAAAGTGGTGCTCCTCTTCATCATCTCCAAACTCTTTTCGCTATTTGAGCGTCAGTTTAACTTTCTTCTTCTCCCTTCATTCACTTTTCTCACCTCCTTGTCTACCATTTCCAACCAGAACCTGCTCCTCTCTTCACTTTACTCCTTCATTCCTTCTCTTTTGAGGTGATTCTCTTCATCCTCTTCAGACCCGTCTCATTATTGAGATTCTTCTCCACTGTTTCTCTACTCCTTCCCTTTCCAAGCCATTATTTTTCCTCCCCACTCCCTCCTCCCCCTATTTCAGTCTACCCTTGCCTTCTTCCTCTCCTAGGTTGCCTTCTCCGGTTCGGTGGCTACGCACTTTGGTTGTTGTTGGGTTTAGCTCTGGTGAACATTTTTGGGTCTACATTGTTTCTCTGTGTGGTGATCGGTTTTCCATTGGGGGGTCTCCTTTTGCCCCCGATCTACGCCATCAGGTTGATCTCTGTCTACAACTATTGGCCCCCTCTATAATCTTCTGCATCGCACTGTAAGTATCCTCCTTTCACCGATCTACTTTTCTTTCCTTCATTTTTTGTTTTTGCTTCTTCATTTTTTTTCTCAGTTGGTGTGTTGTTCGTTGTTTGCGCTGTTGATCTTGATCGCTACAGTGCTTCTTGCTTAGTTAGGTGCTCTCTCCTATATTATTTTGGTCTTTTGTTTCTTTGAGGCCTATTCTATCTTGGGTCTAGGCTTTCCTTATGGATCAGTCATGGGTTGATGTGGTTAGAAAGAAATTAAAAATATATATATTTTACATTCGGCCCCTTTGCCGAAGACTAGTGTCCCGAACCTTCTAGTGCACACTGGTCAGCCTAGTCCCGCTCTCATCCTCTTATTTCCCCTCTCTCTCATTCCCTTCTCCTTTTTCTTCTAATCCTCTTTCCCTGCGGTGTTTCCGTTGTCTTGAACTTGGTCATCTGAAAGCTTTTTGCACTTTTAGTATGAAATGTTTGTTCTATGAGAAGTTGGGGCATTCGCGCAGTAGGTGTTTCTCTCTTCAACACCTTTTGGGCCTTCCTATGGGGGTGCCAATCTCGGAGAATATGCTTGCGGCGCTGGATTTTCCAGCACTACACTCCAGATTCTCTTACCCGCAAGCTAATAAACTGAAAAGAGCTAAGATTTCTGAGAAAGTTCCTCTTCTACCGATGCCTCCCTTTTCGCATCTTCTGTCAACCACTACTGAACCGTCGCCTACTGCTCAACTTTGGTCAGCAGCTCCAAACCCTTTGGTTCTAAACCCTCCACGACTATGTTCTGTGCCCTCTCTCCTGAGCTAAAGGGGAAAATTGAAAAGTTACAGTGCTTTGGAGCTGTCTCTTTCCTCGGAGGTTCAATCTCCATCTCCTCTCTTGACTCTTTTCTTTCCAACTCCTGTAATGTATCTTACTGGACTTGGTCGATGAATGCTTGCTCTAATGGAGATGTGGTTATTGAATGCCCTTCTATTAAAATCCTTGAAGACCTGGTTGCCAAGAAATTTTTCTCTTTTGGCTCGACTCGTTTGCTGGTGCGTAAATGGGCCTTTTCGGGTGTGTCTAAGTCGGAGATACAATCTCTCTCTTCTAAAGTTACCATTTTGGGATTACCTTCCTTCTGTGATTCCCCAAGGTTAGTGGCTGACATGACCATTTGTCTCGGTGATCTCATTTGCACCTCTTCCACCTCTCTTTTGGCATCGGGGTGTTTGCAAGTGGAGGCTGAATTTTTATGCCCATCTAATCAGAATCGCATTTCTGAGTATTCGCTTAGGGTTGGAGATTGTTCTTTTGCTATCACTATCAATTATCATGACATTCACCCTACAACCTCAGTGGTGCCTTCTGTTTCTGAGGATGTGCTTCAGGCAGTGCTTGTTGCTGGTATCAAGAAGAATCTTGCGTTTACAGAGGGTTCTTCCTCTATGCCTTCCTCCGGCTTCAAATCGCGAATTCTTCACAAGAGTGTTGGTAAAGGTAGCAATTGTGGTGTGCGTTTCTTGCCTACCCACCGCAAAACCACTGCTCCTTCTACCCCATATGCACATTCTCTATCGAAAGCTCCCAGCCTGGTGTGGATCAATCCTGATATTACTAACATCACTCCTTCAAAAAATTCTTCTGCGGCTGTCTCTCAGTCTTCTCCCTCTACTAATCCTCCTCCATCTACTCCAGCTCCGATATCTACTACAAATCCTCCTGGTTCTTTGCCTTTGTCTGACAACTCCAAGTGGCCCAACTGGTCGGTTAATCCCCATTATTTTGTTGATTGGGATAAGTTTAAAGCGGTGGTTCATGCTCTGATTTCGGCTAAAGCCCCTAGTTCTTTTCTTTCCCAAGCTGATAAGTGGATAGATGACAATAATCTTCTTTCTAACGAAGAAAATTAGTTACTTAAAAAACCTTCCGATTGCAAGGTATTACAGCCCTCCTCCCCCATTCGTTTTTTATTTTTTGCTTTCAATTTTCAGGATGTTTTTTCCTCTTGCATTTTTTCTCTGTATCCCTGTAACTTATTACTTTCTTACTCCCTGCACAATTGGGTTTGTCTTATGCTGCATTCGCCTCATACGTTGCACTGTTCATCTAAAAATGCTATTCTTGTGAACATTCTATTGTTCCGCTTTCTATACCTTTTCCCCTAATTCATCCTCAGGGTCTTCCCTCTCCTTCTTCTGTAGGCTGCCAGACATTTCAGTCTATGACCACCACTGATCTCTCCCCCTCTCCCCTTTCTCATTGTGCGAATTCAAAAAAATAAGTGCCTAAAAGTCATGTGAAGTCTATAACTAATTCTAAGTTTATACGGTCCAGTGCGCGCATTCACGCTCAAAACACATCGTCCTGTTCTTCGTCTACCAAAGCTTCTTTGGCAGCGCAAGTTCGCAATATTGAAATCCCTTCTATGGGGGGGATAACAACAACCGATTCCCCTAGGGTCTGTGTATCAAATTCACTTTGACTTTTTAACGGACCCTGACCTTCTTGAATTAGCTTATGGTTTGGGTTTTGTCATTGACCCAACCAACTCAAACCTCCTTCACTCTATTCGATCGCTTGAAATCTCGGGAGCTCGCGAGAACAATGGTAGCCATGATTAGTGTTTCTTGGAACATTCGTGATTTATGACTGGGTCCTAAACAAGAAGTGATTTATCACCTCATTTCTACTCTTCACTGTGACTTGATTTCTATTCAAGAATCTAAAATTAATGCCTTCTCTCCTGCTCTTTCCCGTGCCTGGGGGGGGGTGTTAGTGTAAGTGCCCTAGAGACAATGTGATTGTGCTTCTAGGAAATACTTTTGTTAATTAATGATTGTGTTCTATTGATTATTATATGTTAATTTATTATGTCTTAATTTACTGCGATAAAAATGTTAGAGTAATAAATGTCCTTGGAATATATAATACGTATTCTATATCTTTAAGTATGTGACTTAAAAATGAGATTATATGAATAGTGTTTATATTCCTAAATATCCCTAATCAAGCATTGTCATTATAGGACAATAATAATGCATAAAGATTAGTATGTTTGTTGACTGATGACCACATCTCATTGGTCATAGGTATAGTGATACTAAAGTCAAGAACATAGGTGCATGTAAGATTCTACATGGCACTGGATAGACCCACAGTGAGATTCTTCATGTTTAAATAAAGTCATAAGAAAGACTCACAGTGATAATGGTGTAATGATCCTCTGACTTGAGATCATTATATTTCTATACGAGGATTAATATACTTTGACTACATTAAAAGTTACCTTTGACCGGGTGATGATAAAAGTGGACATCGGGTATATTATGAGTCGTATGAGAAATATGAATGATAGATAAAGGATTTAACCCTCCTATAATTAGGAGATATATTATTGGCCTCTTGATTGAGTGAGACTATGAAATGCATGGCCATGCTCAAATAATGATTTGTTTTAATAGTCTACTCATTGATCAAGGAAACCCGGATTAAATGTTGAAGAGGATGACTGAGAACATGCCTCGAGTTTAATCTATAATATTTGGTTAAAGGGATTATATTACACGGAAACATTAATCACGAAAGGTTTTATTGGATCACCAATTATTATTATTACTTGGGTAGCAATGATGTATTACTAGATGCCGCTCATTGTTTATAATTTTATTATTGGATATTAAAATTATTTCCAACGTAATAATAACCTAAAGGGTCACACACAAGAACGCTTGAAGGAGATTTGATTTAAATTATGAATTTAAATTAAATAGTAATTCGAATTTATTTATGATATTAATTAAGTGGGACTTAATTAATTAATTAAATATAATTTCAAATTTACTAATGATTAGAATTAGAATTATATTAGAATATTAATTAAGTTTGACTTAATTATTTATTTAATTAAGAATTCTAATTTTAATAAAAGCCCAATAGGATTGGGCTTTAGAAAAAACAGATTTGTCTCTCTATATAAAGATCTTAAAACTCTCAAATTAGGGTTCATGGCTAAGAGAAAAACCCTAGCCGTTTTGAGAGAAGAAGATGGAGATAGAGTGAATTTGGTTTTCGGATGCTAGTACATCGCTCCTTCAAAAAAACCAAGTGTTCGTGTGGATACCGATAGAGCGTAGATCGCGTGAGCGGGATGCGTGGTGATTCAAGAAGCTTGGACCTCCATTAGTCATCCTTTTCTCAACTGTTAAAGCTTCATTTTAAGGTAAACATTCATAACTACGAATTAAACATCTTGTTTTGCATGGATCCTGCGATTGGGTTTCGATTTTATTGTTTTAATCCGCTGCATTTATGCCCCGAAAACCCAACAATGGTATCAGAGCCACTTGCGAAAACGTTTTAATTTGTTTATTTGTTACAGTTTTGATATATATGCATAAACTGTAAGTTAATGATGATTGGGATGATCATATGATGATCTTATAATCTGTATGTATACTGATATGTATATGATTTATGTTTGTTCTAATTACGAGAATCATATTCGATATGGATTCTGAAACGGCTGCTGCAGATTTGCTGAAATCTATTTCTAGTGTCCGATTTTTGCAAATGAGTACCTTTTCGGAAAGGGAAACGAGCGTCTAAACAAAACTGATAGCTTAAGCTATCACCGACTCGTCTGTAAGGCGTTTGACGCCGTTTAGGGCCTGAAATATGCAATTTTATGTTTTCAGATTTAATTTCAATTTTCTGAATTATGCCTTATATGATTTTTATGATTGGATCATGATGAAATATGATATGGTATAACATGATAAGATAATATATGATATTATTTGAATATTATATATTTGTTCTTATCGCGTAGATTGTATACGATACGGTTTCTGAAAAATTGCGCAGATTTAGTGAAATTTGCGTACTGTATCCGATTTTCGCAAACCATATATGGTTTTTGACTGAAATCAGGCCACTGACCAAGACTGACAAAGTCAGGTTCGTATCTGTAAGCCGTTTAACGCCGCTTACTGCCTGTAAACAGCGATTTATGGTTTTTTTTTATTTAATTTCGAATTTTCTGAAAATTGTTTTCTGAGATGTATCTTATATAATCATATTGGATATGATATGTACTGTTATGTATTGATGTATGGTGACATATGATGATGTCTATTAATTGTTTACTTGAGCATGGTGCTGGTTATGGCCTTAAGACCCTTAGATTAATGGTTTATGGTTTTGGTTTTGTAAATTCGACTTGCATGTCGTTTTCTTCATTCTTGTAATTGTATAATCTCGAATGTAACTCGAGTTTCATTATGTAAGTACATAAGTACATTAGTATAGGTTGTTTTCAATTATTCAATGTAATGTACTTGAAGATTGAAGGACGATCCAAGAAGTGGAGCAACCAAGGAGAATGAAGACATGTAATTGTATTTATATTTTCCACCATAGATTGACCTCGATCCTTTCATTAGCTTGAAAGGATCATGTAGGATAAAGGCCATAACCAAGCACGTTTACATACTGCACTTTACATATTGATGTGTGAATGTCTGTGTAGAATACATTATGATGCATGCTTCAATTAGATTAATAATGTATTAATGTATGTATTAGATACATCACCCATGCCATGCCTGCTTAAACAAGATAAAATCTATAACGATTTAAGAGATGCATGCTTAATTAGATTAAGATGAATGTATTAGATACGACACCCCATTCATGCTTAAACAAGATAAAATCTATAACGATTTAAGATGAACATTAAATAAACGATCATGAGATTCTTGTGTTTATGAAACACGGTAATTAAATATGAATTTTCATTATTCAACGATTGAATGATTTTGTCAACAACCGATTACGAATCTGTAAGAAAAGGGGTGCCAATAATGCCGTTTGTGCGTTAACCTCTGATCTGGAAATCATTCATTCAACGAATTTTGATTTGAAATATTTGATTCAAGGAAAAAATTGAGAATCTCTTTATGATGGGATCATGATCGTTTATAAGTAAATCCCTTAATAAATATTAAGTTAAACAAGATGCTTTCCAATGAATAACACTCATCAAGGCCTAGATCATAAGGGGTGGGTTTGCCAAAGCAGAGTGCTCCTTTTAATCGTGGTGAGGTGCGAAAGAGTAAATGTGATACTCGTTATGTTGATTCATTGGGCCTAACTTAACTAAGTCGTCACAATAAGATTATGAACTTAGAAGCATAGAGTTTGGCGAAAAATTTATTAGATAAATTAGAACAATGGTTGTTCACCAAACTATCCAAGAGTTATATACGTGATATAATTGACAAATGTTGTCTACCTAAATAGTTGTGTTTTGGGAGTTTCGGCCAACGCTGACTCAAGACATGATGAAATATGGATCTTGGCTCACTAGAAAGATATATAATAAATGCTTTCCAAATTAATAGTAAGGGCTATTAATTTGATCAAAATAGTGGGAGATATATATTATGAATATATATGAATAATCATTTGAACATAAACTAATAATTCCGTAGACTAATTCTTTTATGCATTTTTACATTATAGATATTCTAATGGCAAACAACTCAAATAACTTCTCTGTACGATCTGTCCTTGAGAAGGACAAGTTGACAGGAACAAACTTCCTCGATTGGCAAAGGAATTTGAGGATAGTCCTCAGGTAAGAGTGAAAGCTCTATGTCATTTCCTCGCCCTGGACCTCTCCCTGTAGGTGCATCGGTTGATCAACGTAATGTTTATCAGAAACATATCGATGATGACACGGATGTCACTTGTCTTATGCTTGCGACTATGAGTCTTGAGCTTCAGAAACAGCATGAGCATATGGATGCTCATATAATGATAGAGCACCTTAAACGTATGTTTGAAGGACAGGCTCGTCAAGAGAGGTTTGATACAAGTAAAGCCTTGTATGCGTGTAAATAGGGTGATCGTGATCCAGTTGCACCGCATGTTCTAAAGATGATTGGATATATGGAGTACCTTGCTACTCTGGGTTTCGCCATCAGTCCGGAAGCTCAGATAGATCTAATCTTGCAATCTTTGAACAGCGACTATGCTCAAATTTGTAATGAATTACAATATGAATGAGATTGACAAGACACCTACCGAATTGTTGGCTATGTTGAACTGCTGAGACCAACATTCAGAAGGCGTCCCCTGCTCCCATAATGATGGTCAACAAAGGGAATGCCAAAGGAAAGGGTAAATGGAAAGGCAAGAACAAGATTGGATCTAAGCCTGCTAATCCAGAACCCGCTGTTAAGGCTTTGAAGCCTACTGGAGGTGTTGCAAAGGCAAAGGCAAAGGGTGATTGTCACTATTGCAAGAAGCCGGGTCATTGGAAGAGAAACTGTCAAACTTATTTGGAGGATCTGAAGAAACTGAAGGCTGTTCAGATTTCTGATTCAGGTATTTATATTATAGAAGTCAAATTTGTCTACTTCTACATCATGGGTATTAGATACTGGATGTGGTTCTCACATTTGTATAAATGTGCATAAACGGCGAAGGAGTAGAACTTTGGCGTTAGGAGAAGTCGACCTACATGTTAGCAATGGAGCAAAGGTTGCTGCTTTAGCTGTAGGGACTTATTATTTATCGATGCCCATGGGGCTTATTTCAGAACTTGAGAACTATTTTACGTGCCTGCAATTTGCAGAAACATTATTTTGGTTTCTTGTTTGGACAAGATTGCCTTTTTGATTCAGAACAATTGTTGTTCCTTTTCATTAAATAATGTTACCTATGAGGTTGCACGTTTGTTTAATGGTTTATATGTTCTTGATTTTGATACTCCTATCTATAATGTAAATAATTAACGTCTAAAGATAAATGACTCAAATCAAACATACCTCTGGCACTGTCATTTAGGCCATATAAATGAGAATCGCATTTCCAAGTTACATTAGGATGGATACTTGGATAAGTTTGATTTTGAATCATACGAAGAATGTGAACTATGTCTCATTGGCAAAATGACTAAAACTCCTTTTACCGGATAAGGTGAGAGGGCCACCAAACAATTGGAATTGATACATAGTGATGTATGTGGTCCAATGCGTATGTTGGCAAGAGGTGGCTTTTACTAATTTTAACCTTTACTGATGATTTTAGTAGATACGGATATGTGTATCTTTTGAAGAACAAATCCGAATCGTTTGAAAAATTCAAAGAGTAAGAGATTGAAGAAGAAAAACAAATAGGCGAAAGTATAAACTCTACGATCTGATCGTAGAGGAGAATACCTAAGCTTAAAATTTCTTAAAAGCGTGTGGTATAGTATCACAACTCACTCCTCCTGGAACACCACAAAGACATGGTGTGTCTGAGAGGAGAAATCGCATTTTGTTGGACATGGTGCGATTGATGATGAGTCTAGGGGATCTTCCAATTAGTTTCTGGGGTTATGCCCCTAGAGACGGCTGCGGAAACACTAAACCGAGTTCCTTCTAAATCAGTTCAAAAGACACCATATATGAGATATGAACTGAGAAACGTCACAGCGTGTCATTTATGAAAATTTGGGGATATGAAGCGTTTGTGAAACGTATGATCTCTGACAAGCTAGGACCAAAATCAGATTTTGTGGGATACCCAATGGAAACAAAAAGGGTATTATTTCTATAAACCTTCCGAGAACAAAGTGTTTGTTGCTTGAATGGCTATGTTTCAAAAGAGAGATTTACTTTCTAAGAAAAATAGTGGGAGGACAATAGATCTCGATGAGGATCGAGAACCACAGAATAATGTTGAACCAGAGTTGGAACATGAGCAGAATGTGACTCAAGATGTTGATAACAACACTGCTCAAGAAACACAGGTTATTCGTAGATCTAGTAGGATTCGCTATGAGCCAGAGAGATATCGTGGATTTCTTCTGACTCAAATTGGCGATGTGAAGATCATAGATGATGATCAGCCTCTCACCTACAAAGATGCTATGAATAGTCCAGATTTTGAGAGATGGCTGGAGGCCATGAAATCTGAGATGGATTCCATGTATGAAAATCAAAGTATGGACTTTGGTTGGACCACCCGAAGGGGTAAAACCCATAGGGTGCAAGTGGGTTTCTTGAAGAAAACTGACGTGGATTGTAATGTACAGACCTACAAAGCAAGACTAGTGGCGAAAGGTTTCGAAGCAGATTCATAGTAGTGACTATGATGAAACTTTCTCACCGGTGGCTATGGTCAAATCCATCAGGATTTTGCTTGCGACAGCAACTTACTATGACTATGAAATCTGGCAAATGGATGTCAAGTCTATCCAAAGTTTGCTAGAATGGTCTGTGAGAAGCGATGGTCCATTTATGGATTATAGCCGGCCTCGAGGAGATGGAACATTCGTTTTGATGAAACAGTCAAAGAGTTTGGCTTCATGCAAAATAAAAATGTGTCGTGTGTTTACGAAGGGTTAGTGGGAGCCATGTGTCATTCCTAGTATTATATGTAGATGACATATTATTAATAGGGAATGACATTCCTAATCTACAGGTTGTGAAGATTTGGTTGGGAAATAGTTTCTCGATAAAAGACTTTGGCGATGATACATATGTCTTAGGGATCAGGATCTATAGAGATAGATCTAAAAGATTAATCGGCTTAAGTCAGAATACATACATATGTAAAGTGCATACTTAAGATAACGTTGCGGACCCACAAGACTAAGGCTTTGTCGCAGCAGAAGCACGAAGGTCACACTAGTTCCATGGGTATTAGATACATGAGTGATTGGCTCTAGTGCAAGTGGGAGATTGTTAGTGTAAGTGCCCTAGAGACAATGTGATTGTGCTTCTAGGAAATACTTTTGTTAATTAATGATTGTGTTCTATTGATTATTATATGTTAATTTATTATGTCTTAATTTACTGCGATAAAAATGTTAGAGTAATAAATGTCCTTGGAATATATAATACGTATTCTATATCTTTAAGTATGTGACTTAAAAATGAGATTATATGAATAGTGTTTATATTCCTAAATATCCCTAATCAAGCATTGTCATTATAGGACAATAATAATGCATAAAGATTAGTATGTTTGTTGACTGATGACCACATCTCATTGGTCATAGGTATAGTGATACTAAAGTCAAGAACATAGGTGCATGTAAGATTCTACATGGCACTGGATAGACCCACAGTGAGATTCTTCATGTTTAAATAAAGTCATAAGAAAGACTCACAGTGATAATGGTGTAATGATCCTCTGACTTGAGATCATTATATTTCTATACGAGGATTAATATACTTTGACTACATTAAAAGTTACCTTTGACCGGGTGATGATAAAAGTGGACATCGGGTATATTATGAGTCGTATGAGAAATATGAATGATAGATAAAGGATTTAACCCTCCTATAATTAGGAGATATATTATTGGCCTCTTGATTGAGTGAGACTATGAAATGCATGGCCATGCTCAAATAATGATTTGTTTTAATAGTCTACTCATTGATCAAGGAAACCCGGATTAAATGTTGAAGAGGATGACTGAGAACATGCCTCGAGTTTAATCTATAATATTTGGTTAAAGGGATTATATTACACGGAAACATTAATCACGAAAGGTTTTATTGGATCACCAATTATTATTATTACTTGGGTAGCAATGATGTATTACTAGATGCCGCTCATTGTTTATAATTTTATTATTGGATATTAAAATTATTTCCAACGTAATAATAACCTAAAGGGTCACACACAAGAACGCTTGAAGGAGATTTGATTTAAATTATGAATTTAAATTAAATAGTAATTCGAATTTATTTATGATATTAATTAAGTGGGACTTAATTAATTAATTAAATATAATTTCAAATTTACTAATGATTAGAATTAGAATTATATTAGAATATTAATTAAGTTTGACTTAATTATTTATTTAATTAAGAATTCTAATTTTAATAAAAGCCCAATAGGATTGGGCTTTAGAAAAAACAGATTTGTCTCTCTATATAAAGATCTTAAAACTCTCAAATTAGGGTTCATGGCTAAGAGAAAAACCCTAGCCGTTTTGAGAGAAGAAGATGGAGATAGAGTGAATTTGGTTTTCGGATGCTAGTACATCGCTCCTTCAAAAAAACCAAGTGTTCGTGTGGATACCGATAGAGCGTAGATCGCGTGAGCGGGATGCGTGGTGATTCAAGAAGCTTGGACCTCCATTAGTCATCCTTTTCTCAACTGTTAAAGCTTCATTTTAAGGTAAACATTCATAACTACGAATTAAACATCTTGTTTTGCATGGATCCTGCGATTGGGTTTCGATTTTATTGTTTTAATCCGCTGCATTTATGCCCCGAAAACCCAACAGGGGGGGGGGTCTCTCATCTCTAATTGGATCGCTCTGGATGCTATTCATTCCAAAGGTGGGATTCTGTTTGGCTATAAAGCTTATTCGTTTGATATGATTGCAATTCGTACATTAAATTTCTTCCTTGTAGTCACCCTGAATTGGTTTGAATTTAACTGTATTCTAACGATCGTCTCTGTGTACGGTCCTGCTACACATGAACGTCGTCCTCTCTTTTAGCAAGAAATTCAATCTTTATTGGCTCCATTGTCAGTCTTTGGGTCTTCTGTGGGGATTTCAATGTCACAAGATTCTCCACCGAAAGGCTAGGGAATGCTTCCAATGATGCGGACTCGTTCAGTTTAATGACTGCATTCAATCCCTTCAACTTGTGGATTTTCCGATCAATGGTCGTTCTTTTACTTTGTCTAATATGCGGTTGACTCCTTCAATGGCTAAGCTCGACCGCTTCTTGGTCTCCCATCATTGGGCTTCCAAGTTCCATAACTCTTTTGTGCAGGCGCTTCCTAATCCGTGCTCAGACCATATTCCCATTCTTTTGCACTCTTCTTTTAACTTTTCCAAACCTTTCAAGTTCTGTTTTGAACAATTCTGGCTTGAAGACCAGCACTTTGTGAATCTAGTGGGTGAGTGTCTATCTTCGATCATTGGCTCCCATGGTCTGGGACGGATACTTTTGAAACTCCATGCGGTCAAATTTGGTTGCAAAATTTGGCGTAGGGAAAAAGCGACCCCCATATTAATTTTATGAAAAACTTTATGCTTTCTACAATTCAAGATATTGATTGTTTAGAGGAAAGTCATGTTCTTTCCCAAGCTAACAGGTTGAAAAAATGTGAGTGTAAAAGAGAATACGTTTCTCTCCTTCATCTAGACCATATCAAATGGGCCCAAAGAGCTAAGGTTAAGTGGCTTAAAGAGGGTGGCGGTAATTCGTCCTTTTTTTTATAAGTTTGCTTCACATCAGCAAAGATGTAATCATATTTCATCCATTATTGAGGATGATGTGGAATTATATTCTATATCCGATTTCCATTCTGCCTTTCTCAATTTCTTCAAACTTCTTATGGGGACGTCTCAGACTCCTTCAATTCATCTTAATTTGACTCAACTTTATGGCAATGAGACTCATGATCTTTCCTGCCTTGAGTTGCCATTTTCCATGGAAGAAATTAAAGCTGCCGTTTTCTCCATTCGTAGTGATTCCTCGCCTGGTCCTGATGGATTTCCTACTTTCTTTTTTCAGAAATTTTGGGATTTCCTTAAAGATTGCTTCTTTTTCTTGTTTTCGGATCTTTTCTCGGGTCAGTTCTCCATTGATCGTATTAATTATGCGAACATTGTGCTCATCCCCAAGCTGATTGGTGCTAATAGGGTCTCCGCTTTTAGACCGATTAGCTTATTAAACTCTATTTTCAAAATCATTATGAAAGTTCTGCTAACCGCCTTAGCTTAGTCATTTCCCCTCTCATTGACCCAGCTCAATCAGGTTTTATTAAGAACAGATTTATTCTTGATAGTGTTGCGGCTGCTTTGGAGATTGAGATTATTTTTAGTTGTCATCCTTCTAGTACGGAAGAGATTTTGTTAAAATTAGACTTCGAAAAAGCTTATGACGAAGTCAACTGGAATTTCCTCTTTGATATCCTGCTTCATCGCGGTTTTGGTCTCAAATGGATTTGTTGGATTAAATCCAGTCTATTCGCTGGTATTTCCTTTGTTATTATTAACGGTATTGAGGGTAACAAGTTTAAGTGTAAGTGTGGCCTTCGTCAGGGTGACTTTATTTCTTCTTTATTATTCTCTCTGGTTACGGATGTTTTTAGTAAACTTCTGCTGAATGCTTGGAATGCCAACCTTATCGATGGTTTGGGGGGCTTCAGTGGTTTTCATGGCATTCTTAATCTGCAATATGCAGATGATACTATCTTGTTCGTGAAACCTAATGGTTATGCTCTTCGCAACCTTAAACTTCTTCTTTACATCTTTGAAAAAGCTTCTGGCTTATCCATTAACTTCTGTAAAACTTCGGTTCTCTGGCTTGGTGGCTCTGAGAACCGTAATCTCAAAATTGCAAAGTTTTTTAACTTTGCAGTAGCGTCCTTCCCACTTCAGTACCTTGGTATTCCGTTGAGATGGGGGAAGCTCCACAAATCGGACTGGATTTCGCTCATAGATAAAGTGGAATCCATACTTAATGTTTGGGCTGATAAGCTTCTTTCTAGGGGAGGACGTCTTATTCTAGTTAACTCTGTGCTTTCTGCCATCCCGCTCTACGTGATGTCTTTCTTCTACTTTCCTTCTTGGATTATTGCGAAGATTGATCGTATCAGACACAATTTCTTCTAGTCAGTGTCCTCTCTCTTCAAATCGGGCAAGCATCTTTGTAATTGGGGAACAATTTGCAAGTCTCAGCGTGATGGGGGTCTTCGGGTGATTAACCTTAGGAATCAGAACCTCGCGTTATTGGGTAAATGGATTTGGAGAATTCTTAAAAATGGCAACTCTCCTTGGGCTCGCCTTATCGGTCATAAATATTTTTTCCATCGTAAAATTTGGGAACTCAATCTTTCTATTCCGACATTGGCTTCCCCTTTTTGGAAGGGTTGTGGCAGACGATCGGTCCCTTTAAATGTGGTATTCTCAAAGTTGGCGGTAGCGGGGCTACTATTTAGTTTTGGACTGATTTCTAGTTGGGAAATTTCATTATTGCTTCTTCTTTTCCTGAATTGTTCCATCTTGCTGCTAATCCTAATGCGATTGTGGCAGATTATGTAGTTGGCCATGACAACTCTCGGTCTTGGTACATTCCGTTTACTTGTAATCTGCCTCCGCATTTAATCCCCAAACTTACCAGCCTCTTGTCTTCCCTACAGGCATACACGTGGCACCTCCAAGATGATTGCTTGTGGAGATGGAATAGTTCAGGAATTTTCTTGATTAAATCTATATAATAAAATACAAAGAAAGCTATCAAGTGGCTCTCAATCAATTGGGAAAAAATCAACGGTCTAAATTTTTACTCCCAAAAGACATTTTCCCTCCCAAATGTTCCCCCCTAAAATTCAAAATTTTCCTCCAAAACAAAACAACTCCTTCATTTATTACTCTCTCTCTCTCTCTTTCCCCTCTTTTCTCCTTTTTCATAATTCTCTCTCTTTCTTCTCCTTTTTTTTAAAATCCAGGTATGTCAAAAAAAAATCAATGTTTTTTTTATTATGCAATTTCGGATTATGTTTTTTTCTTCAAATTTTTAATTATATATTTTTTTTCGGATTATGGTTTCATAACTCAATAACATTCACTTCCATTTAATTGCTTTTGAATTACCATATTTGATCTGATTGTATTATACTTCAATGAGTAATTGTTTTAGATTAGAATGCTTCAGTGAGTTAATTTTGATTAGAATGTTTTTTTTATTATGCAATTTCGGATTATGCTTTTTTTTTTTGAATATTTGGGCATTTGCTGCTTTGAAAGATCATTGCAAATTCTTTAATTGACTCTCTTGATCGTGCTTTTATGGACAAATCTACGCTTAATCCTTGTATTTCAGGTTTTTGTAGCTGTAAAATTGTATCTTGATTTGCTTTGCTGCAATTTCACTTCACGTATACATCACAAAAAAATTTCTCTTTTAAATTCATACATGGTTAACTACATAAAAAATAAATAAGGATGAACTAACTTATGCAGTTTGAGGCGTAACTCATGCAGTTAGAAAATGAATTGTTACTTATGTTAGACTCCAAATCAAAAAAGAAATCTCTCATGCTCAAGTCACTCATAGCAAGGAATTTCTGATTCACTACTGTTGTAGATTCACAATACTATTTTTGAATCCCGAGCTGCTGACAAACAATCCTACAATATACAAACCAATAAACATTAAGGTCACTTCATAATCCTACTTCAAAGTACATCAATACATCAACGTCTACTAGCAAATAGACATGTATATAAATCATCCTTTACTGTTTACATGATTTTTCATATGTTGTATCGTTCCGAATACGTATCGTAGGCACGTGCCCACGGGCATACCTAGTATTTCTATAATTTTCTTAATTCGGGAGGTGTGTCTTCCCCTATCGTCAATCCTATGTGGAAGTTTTTTGCCCCTCTCAAAGTCAAAATTCTTGTCTGGCTCGATGTTCAAAATAAATTACTAACGGTGGAAATTCTTAACAAAAAGAATATCGCAGTCGGCCAAAATTGTGTTTTCTGCCACCAATTCCAAGAGAACGCTCTTCATTTATTCCTAACTTGCTCCTTCACTCGTCCGTTATGGTTGATTTGCCATCTAGCTTGGGGGGTTGTAGGACTCCCTGAGTCATTAGAGTCATGGTTGACTACTTGGAGATCTAACTCGGTCCATAAACCATTCCGTAAATCTTGGGACGTTTCTATGATGTCCATCATTGCAATCATTTGGAAGGAAAGGAATTTACGTATCTTTACTAATACTTCTCACCCGATTACGGGTTTAACTGACGACCTCCTTTTTTATCCCAAGTTCTGGGCCTTCAGCTTGGCCTTGCAGAGAATTATTACTCTTAGACTTCACAAGCTGGACACTGTGGCTTCTTTATTCTATCACTACTGTTTCCTACCTCCTTAACTAGTTGGTTTTGTACTGCTTTAGTTATGTTTTCTCTTTCTTTTCCTTTGTGTGCTTGCTTCCTTTCTATTTTAGTTTTGTTGCTGATGGGGGTTTTTACTCTATTTGCAGCTCTGACCTGTTGGGGCATCTCTCTTCTAGTGTTTTAGATGGGAGTGTTCTGCTTTCAGTAAGTCTCCTATAATTCTTTTTGTCAGTTTATCACTTACCTGCTTTTAGTTTGCAGGTGTTTTGACTGTGACCAACTTGATTGGTTACCTTTTGTGTTTCCTTTTATTTTAGTTACTTCGCAGTTTGTTTTTGGTTGCCTCGAGGCGTAGTGTGTTAATTTCTTTTGCCTCTATGTTCATGCGTTTCTACATCCCTTTGTTTTGTGTGTAGCTTTGTGGCATTTCAACTAGGTCTTAAGTGTGGCATCTGTGACTCTCGTCTATTTTCCATGTGGTCATCTCTGTCTTCCTTGCTGTTTCTGTACAGTGGCTGCTCTCTTCTGTTTGGGCTATACTTGCCAGATGGACTTTTGGCAGCTGTTTTGTGTGCTTCTATTTCACGGCATTCTGTTGGTTTTGGTTTGTGCTTCTGTTTGTTATTCTGTTCTCTCCAGGTGGGGCTTTTGGTGGTTGTTTTGCGTAGGTCGGCAGTTCGAGCTGGTCTATTTGGTCGACTAGCCATAGGAGTGCGCTTGCTCCTGGTCTCCTCTTCACTATTCGGGCAGTGTTTTGAGGCTTGTCTGTTTGGTTTGCTTGCCTTATGAGTGCGCCTGTCTACTCTTCTCTATTCTGAGTTTGGCTTTCGAGTCTAGTTCTCGCATTTACTTGATGCGTTTTGTGTTATGTAAATTTCTCATTTACTAGTTTGTTTAGTGTCGTTTGTTCTCTTTGGTTGCCGACTATTGGCGGTTCCTTTGTCCTCTCTTCTGTACTACATCTTGTATTACTTTTCTTTGTTTTTTCCTGTAATGTTTTGGTTCTATTTATATATATGCTTGGGCTAAAGTCTTTAGACTCTATCCATTACATAAAAAAAAAACAATAATTGTTTACTCAAATAAAACTATCAAGTCTCACTTTCTCATTCTTGTTCTACCTCCATCCCAACATATTTTTCATTTTAGCATATTTTTTTTTTTCAAATTATTTGTCGCTATAGGTTTTTTGTCCCCTTTGTTTGTGTGGAATGAGTTCGTAGTCACACATAACCACACTTTACTCCGAATATATATAATTGGGAAATTATTTGTGCAAACGGGATTCGAACTCCCGACCTCTTACTCACTAACAAAACATTTTACCAGACAACACCTTGCTCCTCTATGCAAGATTTATTGTTTTCCTCTTTGCTAAGAGCATCTCCAACCATACTAGCTAAAAATGCCTAGCAAATTGTTCAAATAGTGTTTTTTCCTGGTGAATTTGGTTAGCCATTATGCTTCAACTCCAACCATGGTAGCTTGATTAGCTATCCAATATTTTATTATTTTTCAAATGAAACATATTATATATTTTTCAAATCAAATTCATTTTATTGATTTCTTCATATTTAATGGAAAATTTTGAAAAATTAAATTTATTAACCATAATTAAAAAGTGTATGTATTCGAAATATGATAAAATTTAAAACATACAATCCAAATATTAAATATATATATATATATATGCACATAATGTTAAAAAAATTTAAGATCCAAATTCAAAAATATCAAATATGCATTTTCACTACATTCAAACTCATTCATACGATTGGTCAATAAAAATTCATGAAGGCATGTGTTGATTGAGAGAAGATAAGTAAAGAAAAAAGGTTAGACTTGTAGAATTAGTTGCTTGCAAGACATGGTTATCTTATTATCATGTCATTTTATTGTCTTGTCATTCACTTGTAGAATGGTTTGCTTGCAAGACATGGTTAGCTTACTGTCATGCCATTCACTTATTATTATTATTATTACTATTATTATTATTATTATATCTCATTTCAAATTCATTCGCTAATATTTTTTCTAAACTTTCATTCTCCAAAAAATACCTATGGTCGGGTTTAACAATAGCTTCTTTCAAACGATTCATGAGGAAAATGATAACCACAACAACTTTGAGTTGTTGAAAAATGTTGTCATAAACGATGTGCAATGTGCTCGCCGTAGACGATCAAAACAACACAGCGGTTCAATTGTAGACCCAAATATAATTTATCGTGAAAGAGTGAGTGGGCATGATAGAATTTATCGTGATTATTTTGCAGAAGAACATATCTATCCGGCCAAGTTATTTTGGAGGAGGTTCCGCTTGTCTCGTGATCTATTTTATGGCATTCAAACTGTTGTAGAAGTTTGTGATCCATAATTTGTCCAAAGAACTGATGACACTGGACTCGTTGGTTTATCACCCCTTCAAAGGGTAACAACTGCAATGAGGATGCTTGCTTATGGAGCCTCGTCTGATTTTGTAGACGATTATGTGCGCATCAGTGAAAGCACTGCCATTGAAAGTCTAAAACGGTTTGTAAAACCAATTGTTGGTGTGTTTGGAGACCATTACTTGAGGTCACCAAATAACAATGACATCACTCGATTAGTAGCGCAAAATGAACAACTTGGTTTTCCTGGGATGTTAGGGAGTATAGATTGTATGTACTCGGAAATGGAAACATTGTCCAACTTCGTGGCATGGGATGTACATTGGGCACATCCACGAACCAACACTTATTCAGGAGGTTGTGGCTTCACGAGATTGTTGGATATGGCATTTTTTGGGATGTCGGGATCGCTCAATGATATGAATGTGTTAGGTTGATCTCCTTTATTTGCCGAGCTTGTTGAAGGATGTGCTCCTCTTGTGAATTACTTTGTAAATGGACGTAACTATGATATGTGATATTGTCACACCCCGCTTCCCATTATACAGAAACACGGCCACGTAACTGAAGTCCAGTGAATGATATAAGTTTCCAAACTCACATCATCAATAAGATGTACAAATATAATCTCAACAATATAAAATATAACCACAACCATGCATGAAAGAATAATCACATAAACATGAATAGTCCATGAAATGTCTCATAAACTAACCAACATCAGGAAAGAAATAAACTTTGGGTCAAAACGCCCGGGATACAATGTATATAAAATAGCAACAATAGTAACTAGGAGAAGCATGAAATAAGATTATTAAAGCAGATAATGATTTGACTTTATTCTCTAGAAGAGTTATTCACCAAGTCCTTCGGTCATTCCCTCTTCAGTGCCTGCAATCTCCACATTTGGAGTTGGGGAGAAAAATGCCCGTTAGAGTAAGCTACGGACCGCAAGTAGTAACAATCAAAATAGGAACAAGAAGCAGGCATAACAGGGAAAGCAATAAGAACTGGCAATTCAATTTTGGAACAAGCATGATAACGAGAAACAATATACGTAACTAGAAAGAAAAAAATTGAACAAGAAGGGAAACAAGAACTGGCATTGTAATTGTAATATAACATGATTAAGTGTAATGCAAGTAACAACTGAAATAAGTCTCAAAATCTAATCAATCGGGAAACAAGGAATCATTTAACAGGAAACATGTTGTATAAATGGGAATCATGCAACTTGTAAACATGAATCATATAATCTTGTAAACATGAATCATTTAACTTGTAAACCAGAATCATATAACTTGTAAACTAAATTCATGTAAACTTGTAACAGGTAACATGTAACTTGTAAATATGAGTCATGCATATGTTCAATGTTAATCTCAAGTGTAGCAATCTTTTATAAATCCTAACTAATGCACGCAATCTTGCGTCCCATACTACAGGTTCGGGTGCATACAATCACGTTAATGTTTGGACTCTAATGGTGAATTCTATAGGATCATGTACTCGGATCTTGTAGTGACAATAACAAGAATCATATCATGTCCTGTAACCAGAATCATATCATATTATGTAACCAGAAGCATATCATATCATGTAAACATACACAGAGTCACTATTACGGGAAACACGGGGCCCCTTCCAAGTACACTTTTCTATATTGTCCACTACTAGATTCTTTCCCTCATTACCCCGGCATGTTATAATTTTACAACAATTATTCATGAACAATGCAACTAGTAAAATGGGTATCATGACAGGATCAAGGAGGTATCAATGGCTATGCAATGGATGGTAAATAGTTCAATTAATTAAATGCAAGAAATAAACATATTTACAATCAAGAGAATGAAGTTGCAATTCTGGACAGCAATACATTGATGTACAAAAGTTCACTTTTCCATTGCTACAGAAAAGCGAATCAGGTACCTTCAGAGGTTCCGGAAAATAGATTTCATACCGGTTTTAACGCATATTCACATGACATAATATAAATACAATAACAAGGTCAACCAGCCAGTTCTCTACTGGACTACTGTTCAGGCAGCAGCTCAAGTGCAATGTTCTTATATATATAAATCAACTGTAAATCATTTAAATTTTTTTTAAAAATTATAAAGTGACTCCTAATCATGTTTAGTACCATCCTGATAAATTTTAAATCTTTATTATACTATTAACATGATATTTTAACTAGTTAATTGAGAAGATATACTTCAAAATAGTAATATGGAATTAAAAATATATCAATACTAAAATATGTATATCTTGAACTCTACATATGGGATTTTAGATCCATCAAAAGTTCTCGAAACTAGATTAAGAGAGCTACAACTTTTATTTATAAAGTTATAATTGATTTAAAGTGTAACTAGGTCATAAACTCGCTACAAGTTAGAACAAACAACATGAAAGAAGCACACAAATTGATCTTTATGATCTTTTGATGGGCATTAAATCACAGAGGCAACTGGATTGATTCAATGCAATATATAACGAATGATTTAAACATGGAAGAATTTCAAATACGGTGGCTCAATCAATTGAAACTTATAAAGATCATTTCTCATGAATATGGATTGTAACGGTTTTCAAAACGCGGTAATAAAAAATGAATACTAATTGCGGCAGGTCAAATAAAATGCTTGTACAGAACAACAAAAATGTACATTATACTTGCCTTATGTGTGACGATGGCAATGAGCAAGGAGATAGCAAGCAACGGCGGCGAGAAGCAAAGTCAGCAACTGCAGCAAGAGTGAGTAGCAAGATGGTCGGGGCTGTTGCTGGGCGCTGGCTGCAGAGGTGGTCGGAGGTTGTGGTGAGAGGGAGACAGAGGAAGAGGAGGTCGGTGAGATGGAGGCTGCAGCAATACATCAACGTCAGCGGCACGGCAGCGAGGACGACGACGGCAGTGAGGTAGCAGCAACAGTGAGGAGGTGTCAGGGTTTCGAGATGGCAACAGAGAGGCAACGAGTGGGAGTTTAGATAGTAAATTATTTTTTCCCACTTCACTCTATGTATCTTATTCATTGGTATTGGTGATTGGTACTGTAAATTGTTTCACTTCTTTGAACTCGTGATCTAGACGAGTCGCACATACACCCTAGTACATGTTCCTCGACGCTGCGGACATCCTCAAAGTGCAGGGGATTTCATCATATTTCTTATTGATTTTCTTGTGTTTAATAAGTTGTTTAATTTTTGGCATGTCGTATCTATATAATAGAACAGGTTGGTTTAGATGGATCTTAACCCGATGGTTGATGATTATGAATTATTTGCATGCAATATACAATCATGGAAAATTCAAATTATGGTTTGAAATGGAATCGTGTATTTATATCGATGGAGGGCAGCAGCAAGGAGGGTTGCACAAAGTGGAGGGGCATATGGGGGTACTAATGGGGTGACTGTGAGAGGAGGCTTCGGGGTAGTGGTCGAGGTAGTCAACGGTGTTCAGATGTGGATGGAGGCTAGTAATGGAGCTCGGCAATGGTGGCAGGGCTGATGTAGTGGTGAGGCGAGGGGTAAGAGCAGCCGCAGGAAGGGGCTCGGGGGAGAGGCTGCGATGGTTGGAGACGAGGGGGAGACTTGCGGTGGATGAGGGAGGCAGCAGGGAGATGATCGAGGCACAACAGCGGTGGTGTTTGCAGCTGAGGAAGCAGCAAGCGGATGAGAAGCTGGCGAGGAGGCAGTCGGTGATGGGGATGCAGTGGCAGAGGTCCGAGAAATGGCGAGGTGGCAACTACGGGAGGCTGACGATGAAGAGGGTTGCAGTCGAGGTGCAATGTCACGCCCCGCTTCCCAAAAAAAGAATACAGTGTACGGATACGTGACTAAGTCCAGCGAATGATTTTCATCATCCATAAGCTGTTAGGATCTTTACAACATTTCACAGGAATAATCAGAGTAGGAAGCAATAGAAGTTAACCACGCATGCATAAATAAATTAATATACTAACAGGAATATACTTGTAACAAAATTTTATAATATCAAATAAACCAGATCTAAACAAGTCAATAATTCTGGGTCACATTGCCCAAATACAAATAATCCAAGTACAAATACATTTATTCAAATAAGCAATAGAAATAATAATAAAAACTCCAGCAACTAGAATCTCAGATTACCTCCTCCATCTGGCAGCTGATCTCCAAAATCTGCAATTTAGCAAATTGCAGGAAGAGGAAAAGAAAACAAAATGCCCGCCAATACAAGTTACGGGCCGCTTGTAGTGCAGGCACAAGTACAGAGAAAGAATAAACAAATACAGCATGGAATAGACTTGGCAACAAAATAGATCGACTAGCATGAATCATGAATAGAATCAAGTAACATGATATACTAACAGGTATAGGTAACATGCAAAAGATGTCAAGTAGCATGTACAGGTAATCATGTAACAGGTTTCATGTTATATCAAGTATTGTATTATTACTTCTAGGTAACACTTCATGGTCCCAATTTTTTTAACATATGGTTGCTACTTACATGCAAATTACGTATTCATGCCTAGTGGTGGGTTTCTATAGGGCCATGTACTCAGGCGTCAAGTAACAGGTAACAAGCAAGAATCACGTAGTCGTGAAATCGCGACAATAGGAACATGCATGAATCTTGTAGCCATGAAACATGGCAACATATAGTAATAACAGGTATGAATCATGTAATCATGAGGCATGGCAACATATAATAATAACAGGAATGAATTATCACGAATCATGGAAACATATAATCAGATAGTAATAATATGCATGAATCATGTAATCATGAAACATGGCAACAGGTAATGAGAAACACGGGTCCCCTTCTGAGTACACATACTTATATTGTCCACTACTAAGGTTTTTCCCTTAACCCTGGCTTGATTACTTGTTATTATTATCAGACATGCATGTATGTGTCACATAACAGAGCAAGAAATACATGGCATAAACAGGTAACAGGTTCAGGTTAGAAGATAAACATGTACAGGTGAAAGACAACTTATAAAAGGGTTAGAACAATGAAAATTCTAGTTCAGGACAATAAGACAGTACTGAACTAAATCTAGAATTTCCGTTGCCAAAAATATGCAAACCTAGATCCGCCAGAGAATCTGGAAAATAAACTCTCGGCCGAATCCAGAAAATATATATAAGTCATATGGTACTTCACAAAAATAAGTCTCGAAACATATTTGTATCCAGGAAACGTGTTCAACCAGAAATCAGAAGTTTGTATTCATAAATAGAAAAATGGCATCAAAACTTACTGATTAAATCTAAGAAAAATCTGGGGTATTCCCTAGTATGTTTAGTAAAAGAAATAAAGTTTCATAATTTTCCAACATAGATAGTATACTCAATTAAAATCAGAAAGCTGCAAGATACAGCTATTTTGTAAATCTGAAATCATAATAGCAATATTTTTAAAAAATACAAATCAAAATCCAGATATGTCAAAAGGGTGATAAAATAGATACACTATGCTGCAATTCATATTCACAAAGTTTTTATAAAAAGCAAATAGAATCAGGTTGAAATTAAGGTTCTTTACTGAACAACTTGAAAATTTTGCAAGTGTAGTAGTTATTTGCAAATATACAATAGTTTATAAAAGTCATTAATTAAATACAAAAAAATTAGGGGTTAATCCCAATCAGGTCTAGTTGTAACCAGCAAAATATTGGGTCAAAATATTAACTTTAACATCAGCAGAAAAATAGTTAACCATACAGAATTCATATAAAACTGGATATGGAATTTATAAACACATCTGTAGTAAAATAGTCATAACTTGCAACTCATAAATCGAAACTAAGATCTGTCAGAAAATATGAAAAATAGATAGAATTCTCTATAATTCATATTTATAAATAATTTTTATATACTGACCTTAATAAGGTCTAAAATACTGATAAAAAACGGGGTAACCGCAAATATATAAATCTTCTTCATGCATAAAGTCAACTAGTTCATATGAACCTCATCCAAATCATAACAAACGTGAAATATTGTGTACTATATGTCCAAGCAACATGGTATAGGGTATTTAACACGTCTACAACAAGTTATACTACTACTAACACATCAAGCATACAAGATCATACAAATAACATGTATGTATACACCAAGAATTGATTTTCTCTAAGTCTAAATTCATATCGTGTGTGTAATGAGACAACTACGGGAGGATCAACAAATAGAGACAAGATCAACAAGGATTTTGCACAAGAATTGTCTCTAGAACAAACCTACATTACAGGCAGTATTTAGTACTTGTATTACACAACAAAAATAAATAATACAAGTTACTTACCTTATAGATGATGAAGAAAACGACGAAGCAAAAACAAGAATAACGGGAACAAATTCCCGGGCACGAACCACGATACTAATGATCACAAACGAGATGATCACGAACAAGATGAAGACGATCAATATCACGAACACAATTGGACGGCTTCAAGATGATCGGATCAGATCAGACGGTCCAGATCTCTCAAATGATGAAGAAGATGATGATGATCAAGATCGATCGATCGAATGGCTGCGATCAAAGGAAGCTTGATGATCATCATGATCGTGACGACCAAGAAGAGGTCGAACGGCTCTGGATCCACTTGATGGTGATCGACCAAGAATAGGCTCGGGTGATCCATGGGGTGCATTGCGATGGGAGGACGGATGGCAAACAGAGCGGCACAACGGCGGCCAGGGGACAGACCGAGAGGGGGAGGCATGACTGGATTTCGATGTCGAGACGGGGAGACAAGGAGCACAGGGGGCTAGCGCTTGGTCGGGGTCGAGCAGCGCAGGGGTAGGGCAGTGCTGCGAGAAAGAGAGCAGCACAGGGGGAAGTCGAGGCAGGGTAGGGGAGGTGCACCGGGGAAGCGAGGGTAGCACAACGAGGTCGTCGAGGCACTAAGGAGCGGCTGTTGTCGTCAACTTCGGGAGAGAGACCGCGCGAAAGGGGGAAGCACAGGGAGGCGCATCGGAGACAGGGGGTCGCTAGCAATGCTGCAGGCTGATGGAGTACAGGGCGGAGAAAAGGAGAGGAGGCTGGAGGTCGGGATAGGGTGCAGGGGGATCGGGAGAGCAGGACGTAGGGTTTCGGAGGGGATGGGTTAGAAGATAGGGCGGCTATATAGTTGGTAGAGTGAACAGGGGTATGAAGGGATATATATATACATGGTAGAGTTTTAGGGTTAGGGTTTAGGTAGTGTAACGGGTAGGGTTAGATAAACGGGTATGGGTTTGGGGTATTGGATTATTAAGATCCAAAAGATAATTAGAATAGGGTTTTAGGGGTTTTATTAAAAATATCCAAATAGAATATAGGGGACAAAAAGAATGAACAAGTAAAATGGGACATGAATATTTAAATAATGGAGATCAAAAATAATATCTCGAACAACCAGTATGAAATAATATGCTGACAATTGAATCAAGAAGATCAAATAAGAAGACGAAAAATCAAATAAATGGATATATAGAAAATGATGATCCAATATACGGATCAAAAGAGATACAATGTGAATAAATACACAAAAAGAAAAATACACCCAAAAATATAGAAAAATGAAAAACAAGGGTTACAAATCCTACCCACCTAACAAAAAGAATTTCGTCCTCAATATCAAACAAGAGGCACATAGGGTAACCCCGAAAAGAAAAAAAAGAAATAAAACAAAAGCTACTCAAATAGATGAAACTTCTGCTGAATTTCCTTCTCCAACTCCCAAGTCGACTCACCAGGCAAGTGAGGATTCCAAGAAACATGAACCAGCTTGATGACCTTGTTCTTAAGCACTTTCTCCTACCGATCCAAAATAGCAACTGACGGAATCTCACAAGTCAAATCTGGCCAAATGGTCAACTCAGAATATTCGATCACGTGGCTCTCATCTCAGATATATCTCCTGAGTTGTGAGACATGGGAAACATCGTGCACTCCTGATAAAGCTGGCGACAATGCAAGACGATAGGCCACCTTGCCTACTCGCTCCACAATATCAAACGGTCTAATAAACCTAAGGCTGAGCTTGCCCTCACCACCAAACCGAATGATACCTCGCCAAGGCGATACCTTTAGGAAAACATGGTCACCAACCTCAAACTCTAAAGCTCTCCGATGGACATCTGCTCATGGCTTCTGCCTATCCTGAGCTACCCGCAAGTGCTTCTGATATGAGTCACCGCATCAACTATCCTGGTGGTCAACTCAGGATCCAACAACTTTCTCTCAGACTGTCCATCAGTTTGGGGATGAAAAGCTGTACTGTACTTCAATTTACTCCCCAAACTACTCGGAAGACTCTCCCAAAACTGAGATTTGAATCTCCAAAATCTGCAATTTAGCAAATTGCAGGAAGAGAAAAAGAAAACAAAACGCCCGTCAATGTAAGTTACGGGCCGCTTGTAGTGCAGGCACAAGTACAGTGAAAGAATAAACAAATACAACATGGAATAGACATGGCAATAAAATAGAACAACTAGCATGAATCAGGAACAGAATCAAGTAATATGATATACTAACAGGTATAGATAACATGTAACAGATGTCAAGTAGCATGTACAGGTAATCATGTAACAGGTAAACATGTAACAGGTGTCATGTTATGTCAAGTCTTGTATTATTACTATCTGGGTAGCACTTCATGCGTCCCAGGTTTTTACCACATGGTTGCTATTTACATGCAAATTATGTTTAGGCCTAGTGGTGGGAGGGCCGTGTACTCAGGCGTCAAGTAACAGGTTCAGGTACGAATCACATAGTCGTGAAATCGCAATAGCAGGAACATGCATGAATCATGTAGTCATGAAACATGGCAACATATAGTAATAACAGACATGAATTATGTAATCTGAGATATGACAATATATAATAATAACAGGCATGAATCTTCACGAATCATAGCAACATATAATCAAATAGTAATAATAGGCATGAATTATGTGATCATGAAATATGGCAACAGGTAATGGAAAACATGAGCCCCCTTCTGAGTACACATACCTATATTGTCCACTACTAAGGTCTTTCCCTTAAATCTGGTTTGATTACTTGTTATTATTATCATACAGGCATGCATGTATTACAGAACAGAGCAAGAAATACATGGCATAAATAGGTATCAGATTCAGGTTGGAAGATAAACATGTAGAGGTAAAAGACAACTCATAAAAGGGTTAGAACAACGAAAATTCTAGTTCAGGACAGTAAGACAGTACTGCACTAAATCTGGAATTTCCGTTGCTAAAAACATGCAAACCTAGATCCGTCAGAGAATCTGAAAAATAGACACTCGGCCAAATTCAGCAAATGTATATAAGTCATATAGTATTTTACAAAAACAAGTCTCAAAACAAATTTGTATCCAGGAAACGTGTTCAGCCAGAAATCAATAGTTTGTATTCATAAACAGGAAAACGGCATCAAAACTTACTGATTAAAACCAAGAAAACTCTGGGGTATTCTCTAGTACGTTGAGTAACAAAAAATAAAGTTTTATAATTTTTCAACATAGATAATATACTCAATTAAAATCTGAAAGCAACAAGATACAACAGTTTTGTAAATCTGAAATTATAAACACAGCAGTACTAAAACAGCAATATTTTACAAAATATAAATCGAAATCTAGATCCGTCAAAAGAATGATAAAATAGATACAGTAGGCTACAATTCATATTCACAAATTTTTTATAAAAAGAAAATAGAATCAGGTTGAAATTAAGGTTCTTTACTGAACATCATGAAAATTCAACAAGTATAGTAATTGTTTGCAAGTATATAATAGTTTATAAAAGTCATTAATTAAATACAAAAAAATTAGGGCTTAATCCCAATCAGGTCTAGTTGTAACCAGCAAAATATTGGGTCAAAATATTAACTTTAACATCAGCAGAAAAATAGTTAACCATACAGAATTCATATAAAACTGGATCTGAAATTTATAAACATATCTGTAGTAAAATAGTCATAACTTGCAACTCATAAATCGAAACTGAGATCTGTCAGAAAATATGGAAAGTAGATAGAATTCTCTATAATTCATACTCATAAATAATTTTCATATACTGACCTTAATAGGGTCTAAAATATTGATAAAAAATGGGGTAACCGCAAATATAGAAATCTTCTTCATGCATAAAGTCAACTAGTTCATATGAACCTCATCCAAATCATAACAAACGTGACATATGGTGTACTAGATGTCCAAGCCACATGGTATAGGGTATTTAACACGTCTACAACAAGTTATACTAATACTAACACATCAAGCATACAAGATCATACAAACAACATGCATGTATACACAAAGAATTGATTAAATCTAAGTCCAAATTCATGTCGTGTGTGTAATGAGACAACTAAGGGCGGATCAACAACTATAGACAAGATCAACAAGGGTTTTGCATAAGAATTGTCTCTAGAACAATCCTACACTACAGGCTGTATTTAGTACTTGTATTACACAACAAAAATAAATAATACAAGTTACTTACCTTATAGATGAAGAAGAAAATGACGAAGCAAAAACAAGAATAACGGGAACGGATTCCTGGGCACGATCCACAATACCAACGATCACGAACGAGATGATCACGAACAAGATGAACAACCGATCGCGAACAAGATGAAAACGATCGAGATCACGAACACAATCGGACGGCTAGATCTAAGAGATCAAAATCAAGATGATCAGATCAGATCAGACGGTCCATATCTCCGTGATGATGAAGATGATGATGATGATCAAGATCGATCGATCGAATAGCTGCGATCAAAGGAACCTTGATGATCATCATGATCGTGACGATCAAGAAGAGATCGGACGGCTCTGGATCCACTTGATGGTGATCGACCAGGAACTGGCTCAGGTGATCCACGGGGTGCACTACGATAGGAGGATGGACGGCGAACACAACGGCACAATGGCGGCTAGGGGACAGGCCGAGAGGGGGGAGGCTTGACTGGCTTTTGACGTCGAGATGGGGAGACAGGGAGCACAGAGGGCTGGCGCTTGGTCAGGGTTGAGCAGCGCAGGGGTAACGTAGTGCTACGGGGAGGAGAGCGGCATAGGGGGAAGTAGAGGCAAGGTAGGGGCGGTGCACCGGGGAAGCGAGGGTAGCACAACGAGGTCATCGAGGCACTAGGGAGCGGCTACTGTCGTCGACTTTGGGAGAGAGACCGCGCTACAGGGGAAGCACAGGGAAGCGCGTCGGAGACAGGGGGTCGCTGGCGATGCTGCAGGTGGATGAAGCACAAGGCGGAGAAGAGGAGAGGAGGTTGGAGGTCGAGATAGGGTGCAGGGGGATCGGGAGAGCAGGAGGTAGAGTTTTGGAGGGGATGGGTTAGCAGATAGGGGGCTATATAGTTGGTAAGGTGAACAGGGGTATGAAGGGGTATATTTATACAAAGTACAGTTTTAGGGTTGGGTTTAAGTACTGTAACGGGTAGGGTTAGATAAACGGGTATGGGTTTGGGGTATTGGATTATTAAGATCCAAAAGATAATTAGAATAAGGTTTTAGGGGTTTTATTAAAAAGATCCAAATTGAATATAGGGGACAAAAAGAATGAACAAGTAAAATGGGACATGAATATTTAAATAATGGAAATAAAAAATAACAGCTCGAACAACCAGAATGAAATAATAGGCTGATAATTGAATCAAGAAGAACAAATAAGAAGACAAAAAATCAAATAAATGGATATATAGAAATTGAAGATCGAATATAAGGATCAAAAGAGATACAATGTGAATAAATACACAAAAAGAAAAATACACCCGAAAATATAGAAAAATGGAAAACATGGGTTACATGCAGTGTTGCGGGAGATGGTCGGGGCATGAGCGAGGAGCGTCGCAGTCGTTGGAGCTTGGTGCTCGGGGTCGAGGTGTAGCAGGGATGAAGGAGGAAGGTGGCGCTTCGAGTTATGGTGCGGGTCGGTGATGGAGGAGCGCAACGAGGTGGTTATCAGGGCTGGTAGGGGTGCTACGGTGATGACGGCAATGTGCTCGGGGGTTGTGGTGGTGAGCGGTGCAGTAAAGGTAGAGGATGAAGGAGATGGAGGGGCTCAGGGATGGGACAGCGGAGGTCAAGTTTGGGTGAAGAAGATGTGAAGAAGAAGATTAAGAAGGAGATTAAGAGATGGGGGTAATTACTTGGAGGTATTAGTGGTTGGTTAAGAGATTAATTAGTTGAGGGATTAGATCATGGGCTAATTAGTTAGGGGAGGGTGTGGGATAGTTATGCAGTTAGGGGATTGTTCGGGTAGGGTTGGGGGTTAGGATTTTAGGTTTGGGTTTGGGTAGATAACAGGATTTTGGGTTGTGGGCTTGAGTTATGGACTATAGGGTTTGGGTTAATAAATCAAAATAAGAATAAACTGGGTTTGAGCTTTATACAATAAATAAACAAAGAATAGATTAGGAGTTTGTGTTTGAACTGGACTTGGGTTTTGGTCTTCAACCACAATAAAGAATTAAATAATTAAATTATAGGATGGCTATGATTGGGCTTTACATACATATTTTAGCAATTATAATTGGGCTTCATTTTAATAAATAATAAAAGATAGGTTAAGATCTATGTGGTTACACAAATTAATAAACAATCAAAATAATAATAATAATAATAATAATAATAATAATAATAATAATAATAATAAGATTATATAATGAAATAGGATTTGGTTTTGGGCTAAAATATAAATAATCAATCAATTAAGAATAGAAAACAGACTTATAAGTTGGAATAAAGTTTGTGTCAAAATATACAATCATTTGAAATAAATATAATTATTAACTAGAAAAGGTTTTAACAATAATTTGAATATTCTTGTGTGTACAATTGGGTTGAAAACAACAAAATTAAGGATTATAAATAATTGGAATACAGGAATACATAAAAATTTTGGTATAAACAAAAACGGGGATTAGAGATATTATCTGGTTGATGATAAATACCCAACATATGAAACATTTGGGAAAACTATTCCATATCCAAATGGTCCTAAGAATAAACATTTTTCTAAAAAATAAGAGGCGGCAAACAAAGATGTAGAGCGAGAATTTAGGATTCTCTAGGCATGCTTTGCATTTGTGCGTGACCAGGTCGTTTTGGGGATGAAGAAGCACTCAAATATATTTTGATAGCTTGTATAATAATACATAATATTATCATTGAAGACGAAGGGGATCCCAAAGATGGTGACAAGTTTGATAATATTGAAAAAAAATTTATTGCAACCGTGTCACGAAACCATAATGATCCTGATATGGCAGGATTTTTTCAAAATCTCCATCGTATACGAAACAAATAGATTCATACAAAGCTTCAATCAGATCTAATTGAGCACTTGTGGAAGCAACTTGGAGAGGGTATTTTTGATTAAACAAGTGTTTATGCTTGTATTTTGTATTTTAACATAAGTTGGTATTTTACATTTTTTATTGTAGTTGGTATTTTGTATGCTAGTATTTGTATTTTTATTGTAAGTTGTGTTTTGTATGTTGACACTTTGCTTTTTCACTTCAAAATGTCTTGTTCTTATTTAATGAGAATTACATAACTTTTACAAGCAATATAAAAGTACAAATATAAATATTTTGATTGCTCCAACAAAAAATAATTGCCTATTTGAGTGCTTCATAATACATTGCTAGGTTATGGTCCATTCCAGAAGTGTCAATCTTCATTATACACTCTTCCTCTTGATTTTCCTGAATATAAACCATCTTTTTTTGGTATTTCAATGATTCATCCCAACATTCCTTTCTATTTCCTTCGATTTTGATGTAATTTTCTCTATATTTTTCTAATGCCGCAGTAGTAGCTATGCCTTCAAATCTTTCTTGGCCTGTATAATTCATTTGTTGTTCCTTTGCAGCATTTCTACCAATTGGTTTCTCAAATTTGACATTGTCTTCCCCATGCATTGTTGAATCTTGAGTATATGGAGAAAGAGAAGTTGGACTTGAGTTGCTATGCGTCTTTGATTCACCAGCTTGCCATTTTCTAAGGCCCTTCGGTTCATCTCAACAATGCGCTAACATAAATATCCTATTGGTCTCTGTAGAGTATAATGTCTTCGCTTGACTGATTTGTGAAACTATATTGAACCTACTTAACTCTCTTATTTTAAATAAAAAACATAACATAGATTCATAAGTTAACAAATTTATTACCTTGTTAATCTTAGTGACATCACTCTGACATCTTTGTTGAATATTTGAGTAGAACCCAACAAACCTAGCAACTTCTTGGCTAACAAACTGTTTGATTTTCTACAAAATAGTCATTTATTCTCTTCCAAAAACTACCATTTTGTTTATTAGTTCCTACATTTGAATCCATGTTTGTGTTTAACCATCCAGATATGAGGAGAAGATCCTCATCCGGTGTGGGTGTGATTTTTTTTTTCTTCGTTATGGTTGCTGCCTCTTTGGAATTGAAACTTCACTGGAGACTTCGGATGACAACACATGGCTCAATGGAATTTGACCATTTTGATAGTAATCTTCGCTTGTAAATTGATCTTTACTATTAAACGATCTGTGTAATAGTTATTTTCTTGATAACTCATTTGCACATATAAAATATATAAATTAATATTATTTACATAAGCATACAATTTTGTAAATAAAAGTGTAGAGATAAATTAATTGCATAAAATATCGAAATAAATTACAAAACTCATAGATTAAAACTAGTTCTAAATAAACTTACTATATATACCTAATTAAAATTCAACCAAAAAAAAAAATCAAATATATTCATAATTTAATTAATACCAACCCATTCTAATATAAACCCAAATAACTAATTAAAACATAGACCAATTTAGTTAAAACCTAGCCCATTTAAGTTAAAACACAACCAATCACATAACTAAGGCCTAGAACCTTCTCACATTGATGAAGAACATAGAACACAGGAAGGCTGGAGGAACCAGGAGCTGGTTTCTTCGAGAGTGTAGCGGCCAGCTTATGAAGCTTCAAGAACTTTGCAGAAGCTTCTCACATCCAAGAATGCAGCAACAACAAAAGAGAAGCACAAATTGAAGAGATCATGATTCCCAGGTATTTAATGTCATTCTTTTGTGCCAAAAATTTAAAAAAAAAAAAAAAAGAAGATTTGTTTTAGAAATTGAAGTAATGGTTGTTTGAAATTTGTTCTATTTATAATTGTGAAAAAATAGCCATTAGAAATGTTTGAAATTCTAACATTTAGCTTAATTTTTTTTACCATTTTTCATGTATGCATAATGCCATTCTTCATCTCCATTTTGCCTCTTTCTGTTCATGCTCGATAAAATGTCGAATCATCATTATATTTAACTGTTAGAGATGCAAAAGGGATGTGGCTCGACAAATCTAGGGATGCCCCTTTATTTTGCAGAGCCGTTGGAGATCTCTAAGACCTAGTTCAAACAATGAGCTTACTTAGAGCATCCACTATCGTTTTCTAAACACAAAATTTAGCATTTGAGATCCAAAAATTCCTCACTCTCGTTTGCTATAAGTGCATTTGTAGCAAACGAAATGAACAGTAGATCGCTAAATTTAGCAGTCGGCTTTAGCAATTGCTATATATAGAAGACGGAGGATGATCTTACGTCTCATTTTTTTTATTAATTTTTTTAAGAACGGACGGATGAAGATCATCCGTCTACCAAAAAATAATTATGAAAATATCATCCATTTAATAACGAAAATGCCATTTTGCTAAATAAATAAAAAAAACCCAAAAAAGTTGGGACGGATGAAAATCATCCATCCGTCCACCAAAATTTTTCAAAAAATATTTACAAAAATGTCATCCATTTATTTACGAAAATGCTATTTTACAAATTAAAAAAAACAACAAAAAGGTGGCACGGATGAAGATGATCCGTCCATCAAAATTTTTTAAAAGACATTTACGAAAATACCATCCAATTATTTACGAAAATGCCATTTTACAATTAAAAAAAACCAAAAAAAGGTGATACAGCTGACCAAAATTTTTAACAATTTTTTTTATGAAAATACCATTATTTGCAAATTTAACAATAAACGATAGTGGTGTTCTTCCTATAATTACTATTTTCATTGCAAAATATGCAATTTTTTTTTGCCAAACCACAGTGGATGCTCTTATCATTGGGGTCCGAACCACATCCTCTGGACAGTAACGAGATTTTACCAAAAATGATTCACTTTTTGAAAGTATTTACCAAACTAACCCAATTTCGAAAGTATTTATCAAAATAACCCACTCGCTGTCTCAGATAGCGAGTTTGGTGAAAATTACCTCGCCATCTGAGATACCGAATGTATGTTGAGGTATTAAAACGTCAAGAAAATTTTCAAGTTTAGACTCGCTATCTCAGATAGCAAGTTTGGTAAAAAAAAATCGCTATATGAGATACCGAGTGTATGTTGAGGTGTTTCTCCACTACTTGGAGAAAAACTTGAAGAAAAATACCATATTTAGACTCGTTATCTCAGATAGTGAGTATATTTATACCACACTCGCTAATTAGATAGCGAGTGCCGATTAGGGAATTTTTAAAGACTCGCTTGTTGTTTTGCTATTTCTCTTCACTTCTCTCTTTCAATTCTTTCTCCCAACTTCGAAATAAACTCAAAATCCTAACCTCCCAAACTTTCGTTATTTCACCAAAAAAATCCGTCCAAAATCTATTGAGATCCACTTCATCACTCACAACGCTTTCTACCCCCACACCCAAAATCCTAAACTCATCATCCAAGATCCCGTATTGTACTAATCGCTAAAATTCATACGTATCTGAGATAGCGACCCTGGTTGTACTAGGGTCGCTATGTGAGATAGTGACTGTGAGAATTTGTAATTTTTCAGAAACTTTAAAGTCTCTAGAAACTCGCAATTCTCACAGTCGCTATCCCAGATAGCGAACCTCTTTGAACCAGGGTCGCTATCTGAGATAGCGAGCCCAGTTATTTTATTTTTCACGAAAGTTAACATTCTCAAATTTTCCCTATATACATAATGACTTGGCTTTAAACACACATACATTATGCCATATAATATCTCAAATAGAAATTATGTGGCTATATCTCAAAGTCAACTAAATATGCACAATTAACTAAAAATGCACAATTCAGAATCTTGGATGATGGGTTTAGGATTTTGAGTTGGCAAACACTATTGCATGTAATATTGTTTTCAACTGTTATGACATGCAATAATACTAACTATAGCTGTTGTTTGGTAGTAGCTGCAAAGCTTTACACTCTTCAATTGATTACATTTTGTTTCTTGCAACAGTGGTACGAGCTTAATTAGTTGTATAATTAGCATTACTAGTTGCAGTCGAAAATGGTAGGATGAGGTAAGTAAGAACTAACAAAAAATTCACTCAACTAAAACATACTATAAATCCATTCTATATTAACTCTACCTGAAATGCATACAACAATACTCGATATCTGAGATAGCGAGTTCATTTGAACTAGACTCGCTATCTGAGATAGCGAGTGTAGTTGTACTAAATTTTCAGAAAATTTTGAACATAAAATGTGTACAACTGCACTCGTTATCTGAGATAGTGACTCTAGTCCAAATGAACTCGCTATCTCAGATAGCAAGTGTTGTTGTACTCATTTTTCAGAGAAATTTTGAACATGAAATATATACAACTACACTCGCTATATGAGATAGCGAGTCTAGTTCAATGATAGTGAGTTCAGGTCTATACATTTGCATGTTTAAATTTTGTCTAAAAAATAAGTACAACTACACCAGTTGAACTAGACTCGCTATCTTATATACATTTCAGGTAGAAGTTGCATATTTAAAATTTCTCTAAAAAATGAATACAACTACACTCGCTATCTGAGATAGCAATGTCAGTTGAACTAGACTCGATATCTGCAATAACGAGTGCAGTTATATACATTTCAGATAAAAATTGCATGTTCAAAATTTTTCTGAAAAATGAGTACAACTACACTCGTTATCTGAGATAGCGAGTCATTTAAACTAGACTCGCTATCTCAGATAGTGAGTAGGTCAACTTGGTAAATTATTTTGAAAGTAGGTCAGTTTGGTAAATACTCTCAAAAAGTGAGTCATTTTGGTAAAAATTCCAGTGACGAAGGCCATTCTCACGTGCAGTAGTAGTATGCAGTATGCATACTGCATACATGCTCCCATTTTTTTTTTGATGATGAACTACATGCTCCCATTTTGAAACCTGTCTTTGGTCTGCAAACTGCACGAATACCAACAAAAATGTTTTTGCTCCTCTCTTTCCTCTCTCTCTCTCTCTCTCTCTCTCTCTCCCCTTCCTTTGTTTCCAGCACCAAGAATTAAAGTAATAAAAGTAGTCCTCTTTCATCTCTAAACCCTCATACTTTCCCCTATCTAGTATCTCCCTTACTTCTCAAACTTCAACTACAATGGGCTTATGGGTTTTGATCACCTTTGCCCTCTTCTTCTTTTTCTTCTTCTCCACCTCCTCATCTCTCACCCCAGATGGTATGCCTCTCAAAACCCCATTACTCATCTTCTTCTTCTTATTTTTCTACTAGTCATCTCTTTTGGTTCATTACAGGTGAAGCATTGCTGGAACTGAAGCAGGGCTTCAATGACCCCAAAAGGATGCTCAAGAGCTGGAAGCCCACTGACCCAACCCCCTGTGGTTGGTCTGGCATCACCTGCCACTTTCCTGATCTACGCGTTCGATCAATGTATGTATGTATGTATGTGTGTAAAACTGTCTCATTTTCAGTTTATATTTATTATCTGATCATTTCTACTGTGGTTTCAGAAATCTGCCATATTTGCAGCTTGGTGGTACAATCTCTCCAAGTATAGGGAAGTTGAAGAGGCTCCGCAGACTGTAAGTTTTGCTACATTGTGTAGATCTTTTGTTTTCGTGAAAGCCCGAGTTTTGATTTGAAGGATTGTGTTTGGGTATATGAAGGGCTCTTCATCAGAATAGCTTACATGGGTCGATTCCACCTGAGATTAGGAACTGCACTGAACTTAAAGCACTGTATGCATTCAGCCCATTTTGTTTGATTTGTTATTGGGTTATTATTTTTGGGAGGGGGAATGTGATTAGTGGGGGGTTATTATATTTGTGAAGGTATTTGAGAGCAAATTATCTAAGAGGGAGCATTCCGCCAGCACTCGGAGAGCTGACTCATCTTACCATTTTGTAAGTGATTTCTATCTAATATAGATTCTTTTGTCTTTGTTTTAGTTATTAACTATCCAATTATAATATAGTGAATCCTAAACTATTGTAGGGATTTATCAAGCAATCTTTTGAGGGGAACTATACCGGCTACAATTGGCAAGCTTGAGCATTTGAGATTCCTGTGAGTTTCGTTTGCGTAATTCCATTAACTCTAATAAGGCAAAAATGGTGTGAAACCAACAACATGGCGATTCTAAACATCTTCTTGTATTACATTTTCAGCAATTTATCGACCAACTTCTTTTCGGGTGAAATCCCCAATGTCGGAGTGCTTGGCTCATTTAGAAACAGCTCGTAAGTGATTCCATTTTCCCTTCCATGTATTTAGTCAGATAACAATGTGATTTGATGCTTCATTTTATGCTATACTGTCTTTATTTTGTATTGGTATATATTCTGAGGGTGCAAGGTTATTTCAGGTTTGTTGGAAATCTTGAGCTTTGTGGACTCCCTATTCAAAAGCTTTGCCGAGCTTCACTAGGGTTTCCTGCAGTGGTACCACATCCTGAGATTATTTCAGCCCCAGGTCTTCACATCCCTTTTTACTACAAACACTTGCATTCACATAGACTCCATTCAATTTCACCCGCCGATTGAAATTTCTATTTTTTTCTTCAGTGGAAACAGCAGAAATTCAACCAATGCCCATGCGAAAAACTTCGCATTTCCTAAATGGGATAATGATTGGTTCTATGTCAACCATGGGTGTGGCACTACTTGTCATCCTCGGATTCCTTTGGATATGCTTACTGTCAAGAAAGGGGAAAATGGGTGAAAAATATGTAAAAGTAGATAAACAACTTACTCAAGATGTTGGTATGTTCTAATGTTCTGTCCCTCTTTTGCTCTTCCTAGTTCTTATCTCTCCTGCTTCCTTGTTTAATTTGGTTATACTTATTAATAGGTGCAAAGCTTATCACATTTCGTGGAGACCTTTCATATTCATCTCAAGATATCATAAAAAAGTTAGAGCTACTTGATGAAGAGGATGTGGTCGGTTCTGGCGGTTTTGGTACTGTGTACAAGATGGTCATGGATGATTTTTGTTCATTTGCGGTTAAGAAGATTGACCGGAAATGTGAAAGTTATGATGAGGATTTTGAGAGGGAGATCGAGATATTAGGCAGCATCAAACACATTAATCTTGTCAATCTCCGAGGATATTGTAGACTTCCCTCCTCAAAGCTACTTATATATGATTTCCTGGACTTGGGCAGCTTGGATCATTATCTCCATGGTAAGCCCTGGAAAGAAGCATTCATTCCTCCGTTGAAATCTTACTATTTTACATCACTTGTGAAGTACTAAGCCCTTTTATTATATTTTTTCCTTCTCATGTGCTTATATTTAAGTTTATTGCTAATAATTTCTTTCCATTTTAACTCGTGAAGATGATGAAGATGGGCAGCCCTTAAATTGGAATGCAAGAATGAAAGTTGCTCTTGGTTCTGCCCGAGGCCTGGCTTACTTGCACCATGACTGCTCCCCAGCAATAGTGCATCGAAACTTGAAATCCTGCAACATTCTTCTTGATCGGAGTCTGGAACCTCATGTTTCGGATTTCGGCCTGGCCAAGCTCCTTGTTGATGAAGATGCACATGTTACCACTGTTGTAGCGGGTACTTTTGGCTACTTGGCACCAGGTCTGTGTTACTCATCTCCTCTGAATGTAGAAAATCAAATCCTCCAAGTTTATTCGCCCAATATTTTACCTATTAAAACATCCTCCTTAGTCCTGACTTTAACTCATCAACATCCCCCACCCCCACATTTTTCATGACATTATATGATAAATTAAGCCCTAAAGTTTATCTGTGGACATTTACGTTACTGTGATACAGCATTACTAGAGCTACTTCAAATCCTCCCAAGTTTATTCCTCACAATCTTTTACCTAATGAATCAATACATCATCCTCCTTATTTCTACTCATCAACACACTCCCCCCCACTCTCATGACATTATATGATAAACTATCCCATAAAGTTTATTTGTCGACATCTTTGTTTCTGTGCATCCAAACTACTGGAGCTAGTTTATGAGTTAAGATGTTAAAAAAAAGAGGCAAAGGACAATTTTGTTCATTTCTTGATTACAACTCGGAACTGTGGACTTAAACAATATGAAATAAGATAGTTCATTCTACCTTTTCCTGAAAACATAAGAGTTCATTCTCGTTAGTTTGAAAATTGGTGAGGATAGTGCAAATTTTATCGAGTTACTAGAATCTGTAGGGATTTGTTATTGATTTAAGCCAATAAAATTATACTTTTTAGATAAACTGTGATTGTTGTTGTATCAGTTATTTTTACCAAAATTTGACATTTACCCAATCTTCTGTTACTAGTTCTAAATGGTTTATGTGGTTTCCTGCTCATATCGCTCTCATGTTGACAGAATATTTGCACAGCGGACGTGCAACTGAGAAGTCAGATGTCTATAGCTTTGGAGTGCTCTTATTAGAGTTAATAACTGGAAAGAGACCAACAGATCCATCTTTTACTAAGAAGGGTTTGAACATTGTAGGATGGGTTAGTAACTGACTTCTCTCATAGTTTCTCTGTACTTCCCTTTTGCTATTAACAAGCGATAAACTTCTCTTCCCTTTGTTTCAGTTGAACACACTGGCAGTAGAAAATCGGGTGGAAGAAATCATGGACGATAAATGTGGGAGTGTCGATATCGAGGCAGTTGATGAAATCCTCGACATAGCTGCTATGTGTACCAACGCCAATCCAGAAGATCGACCTACCATGAGTAGGGTGTTGCAGATGCTAGAAGAGGAGGTCATGTCGCCTTGCGCAAATCACTTCTATGAGCCTCACTTGGATATCTAAAATGAGTGCTTATTCTAAGTTACTTCACTGAAGCCCTTTGCTAGCTGGACTAGCCGTGTCATATGTTGCTAGTGAGAAAGATTTCAAACATTCTATCCCAACTTGGGAACTTTTGATATGTTGAATCCGAGTTCCATTTGCTGCATCAAGAGCTTGAATTGATTTAATACCTTAAAAACAAAATCGCGGTTTCAAATTTCAATTAATGTAGACTTGCAACATATTAGAGGAATTTACTCGCATCAAAAGTTCCTACTGCAAGGTCCTTAATCGATTATTAAAGAAGTGAGATCAAGGACAAGGAGGGAAAAAATGTAATTCGCATGTTGAAATATAATAATTGCTAATGTGTATATTCTGTTTTCTAATCTACAGGAAACAGATTCTCCAAAACTCTCATCTCCTCAATCTTCTCTTAATCTCATTTTCTTCTCCAAGAATATAATTCTTATATAGAGATGTATACATAAGAGAAACATATGAATAAGAAAAATATTATTTTTCTCTCAAATATGTTTTCAATATAGTATCAGAGCTTAACAATATCTAGGCTAGAAGAAGAGACTGGCGGTGATCGGATCTGACACCTCCATCCCGACCCGATCCCGACCAGTCACTGATCATCTCCTCGAAGCCCGCAACCCGAAGTCGCAGCCCCGACATTGCCTCGACCTTGCGACCCCCGAGCGCATGCCCTTCGTCGTCAACAGCAAGTCACCGAAGCCGTCGCTGCTTGCTGCCCAAACACCCCTCGCTGCCATTAATTTCTGAAACCCCACCCCGCACCGCCTCAGCTCCCGCCTCCGTCGCTTCGACCACTGCCCCATCTCCATCTCGCTCACCTATCCTCCACCATCGTCTTCATGGCCCATCCAACCCACCGTCTTCTTCTCCCATCGTCTTCCACCTCCAAGCCGTCACTGCCTCCCGCTGCACCCACCAGACCCTGCCATCATCGTCCCTCTTCATCTTCGAGCCTGTCACTGCTCATCGCCGCCATCATCCTCGTCAACCTCCAACGCCGCCACTGCCGAACTCGACTGCAAGACCCCCCATTAACCCAACTCGATTGCGAGATTCCCCATTGCCGAACTCCTTCCTCTGTTTCCTTCCGAATTTTTCAGATCCAGACCTGATTTTTTTTCCAGGTCCCTGGATTGGCAGATCAGTTTTTCATTGGTGGATTGTAATACCCCGTAATTTCATATATATATATATATATATATATATATATATATATATATATATATATATATATGGCAAATGCTCAGTTGAAAACGAGTTTGTTTTCAACCGGGTTGGAAAATGCCATTCTCAGCCCTCCGATCGCTCGAGATCTTGATGAGCGGATCTGATCGAAATCCGTTAAAGTCTCCCACTAACGACTCTAAAAGCGGAGGGGCAATTTCAGAAATTCACGCCAAAAAACGTTTCACACTTAGCGTTATTTTGGCGTAAAGTTTTTTTTCAGTTACCTATACTTAGGCCATTGTTGGGAACAACGGCCTAAGTTATTTGAAGTTTTTTTTTAAGACAATTGTACTTAGGCCGTTGTTTGGAACAACGGCCTATGTACAAGTGTTTTTCCAAATACTTGTACATACTCAGATCGCCATCTCCCTCACAACTCTCTCTCTCGCTAGTGGAGCTCGAGAAACCCATTTTCCCAAACCCTAGCTCTCTTTCTATCGATCTGGAAACCCTAGCTCTCTCTTGCTCGTTGCTTCTCACTGAATCTCTCTCTATTCTCACACTCTTGCCCTCTTCCTTTGAAGATCCCGATTACAAAAAAACCCCTAACCCATACGAAATCTCCTGAACCCTAAAACCCTAATCCTAAATAAATTAGCCAAACCCTACTTCCCTTCCTTTCTCTACAGCAGCGCACAAGGATCTCCTCTATCTCCTTTCCGAACACCGTCACTGTGAAAGGTATTAATTTGTTCTTACTTTAGTAGATCTAACTAGGTTAATTGATTGGAATTTTTTCTTTAATGTTTGAGTGTACAATTTCTATATTATGCGTAGGTATTTATAGAGTAGGTAATTCTAGTTTTATTGTGGATATAGATGTAGTATTAGTTGTTGTTGGTCGTTGTTTGATGTTAGTAACAACGCACAAAGAGAAGAAAAAAAAACAATGCAATATTGCGAGTACGTCGGGCTCGCCACGCACAGGCCAACGCAACTTGCAGAAGTGTGTTTGGATTCACGGTTTGAAGTGTACGGCCATGTATCGCTTTCGAGTATTTCCCGTGAGTAAAAGCGATACATCGGCGTATATTGCAAACCGTGAGTCGAAACTCACCTCTACAAATTTTGCTGGCTCATGTGTTTTGCGTCCGTCCTACTCCCAAAGTTACGGAAATTTTTGATCTCGTTTGTGTGGATTTGTACCGTATATCAAACAACAACCTCAATTAATGTTTGATTTCTGTCGATGGTACTTTTCAGTACGAAACGACATCCAAAAAAAAAAAGAAATTTTGCGAGCATATTGGGCTTATCGCTCGCTACCAAACAATACTTGTAGTTGAGAGTTTGGACCCCCGGTTTGGGGTAATGTCAATGTATCGCATTGTTGGCATTTTCATGAATGAATGCGATATACGGCCGTATCTTGCAAACCGTTGGTCAGAACTCGCTTGTACAAGTTGCATTGCCTTGTGTGCGGGGAGCCCGACCCAATCACAAAGTTTTTTTTTTCCCGTCGATTGTGCAGTTTTCTCATGAATTTTGTTATGTTTTGAGAGAGTTTTCAATAAAGAACCCACTTAAAAAATCCGTAATTTTGCGAGTAGATCGGTCCGCCACTCACAAGTCATAGCAACTTGTAGTTGCGAGTTGTCACCCATGGTTTGCTATATGCATCCGTGTATCGCATTCCCCTCATTTCCAAGAGTGAAAGCGAGCGAGACACGGCCGTATCTTGCAAACCGTGGATCGGAACTCGCTTGTACAAGTTTCGTTACTTTGTGTGCAGCAAGCCGGACCCAATCGCAGAGTTCCGTATTTTTTTAATGTCATTTTTGACATTTAGTCACTTTTTTTGTTTCGTATGTATTTATATCACAATCATTTGTTAACAAACTGTTTTATATATGATGTGTGTATTAATTTAATAATATTATATTTTTACCCCAGATGAACAACGATACGGAGAGTTCTGCTGCCGGCGATAATTTTGTGCTGGTAGAACCAATCATTGATTCCCTGCCGTTAGTCGAAGAATATCTAAAACCAAAGTTAGGTATGACGTTTCCCACTTTAGTTGAGGCCAAAAATTTTTATTCTTCATATGTTCATTGTGGGGGTTTTGCAATGCGTAAGGGTGGGAATAAATTAAAGGGAGGAGTGGAAGTAGATAAGTCATATCTTTGTAATAAAGCCGGGTCGTCGCCGAGTCAACATAGTGATGGTAGACGTGGAACAACCTGTAGAACGGGTTGCAAGGCTTGCGTTCGTGTAAAATTCAACGAAGTAAGTAATACGTGGGTGGTGTATTCATTTCACGAAGAACACAATCACGAATTCACCTCACTCGGTAGAAGGCATCTTTTGCCCCGAAATCGTTCGGTGTCTAATACAGATAAAAGGATAATAGAGCAATTCAACCAAGCTAATATCCAGACATGTCGACAAATGCTCTTTTTCGAAAGTGCTAGTGGTGGTCACGAATAAGTAGGATTTACCGAAAAAGATGTTAGAAATTTACTAGAGATTCGCAAGAAGTATTGAAAGGACATGATTCTACAATGCTAATTTATTTTTTTGAATCTAAGAAACAGACGGATCCTTCATTTTTTATGACATTCAAGTAGATCCCGAAGGGCGGTTGTCACATTATATATGGGTTGATGGTATTTCTAGGATGAATTATCAAGAATTTGGTGATGTAGTTTGCTTTGATGCCACGTACAATACGAACCGGTATGGAATGTTATTTGTTCCCTTTGTTGGAGTGAATCAACATTGGTAATCGACTTTCATAGGAGGTGGGTTCATTCTAAATGAGACGGCCTCTTCGTTTGAATGGTTCTTTAAAAAGTGGTTAGGGGTTATGAATCGTGCTCCATCCGGTATCGTTACCGATCAAGACCGTGGGATCACCGCCGCAGTTAAGAAAGTTTTCCCCCAGACTCGGCATTGTTTTTGTATTTGGCACATTTTGGATAAGTTACCGCATGAGGTGCGTATGTCGAACGATGTCGACAAGTTTAGGGACTCTTTGAAGAATGTCATCTACAATTCTGAATATGTACATGACTTTGTAGGAAAATGGAATATTTTGATTTCACAATACGGATTAGAGAGTAACAAATGGTTGAATGATCTATTTGATATCCATGAAAGTTGGGCACCCGTCTACGTTAAAGATTCTTTTTGGGTCGGCATGTTGAGTAGCCAACGGGTTGAGTCAGCGTATTCTGCTTGAAGCATCATACAGAAAAGAAATATTCCTTGCATGAATTTGCCGTCATCTTCGACCGTTTTTTGGGAAAGCAAAGACACGATGAACTGAAAGAAAATCATCGTAACCGTGAGAAGAGACCAAAGTTAAAGAGCGAATGAGCTTTGGAGGCACAAATGGCGAAAACATACACTTTAATTTTTTTTTACAAATTCCAAGATGAAGTTACAAAAAGCTTCATGTACAATGTGAGTTACGTTGGCGATCTTGAGACACCGGATAGTTCAACCTTCCATGTGATACTCTGTGGAGAATCAGAACCGGATTGCCTTCTTCAATTATGCAAAATCAACAGAATTATTACATGTGCATGTCACTTCTTTGACTTCGTTGGTATTCCTTGCAGGCATATTTTAGCTGCTCTTCGGTTCAGCCATCACACTTCCCTTCCGAATGTATACATTAAAAGAAGATGGATCCGGGATGTGATGAGAAGAAGTTATACATCTGTTCCAACCGAACCCAATACCGAAAATTTTGCTTCTCGATATTGTGAGTTGAGCTACCATGCAAAATAGATTGTCGATCTCGGTTGTTCCTCCAATGAAAGTTACAAATACACGTTGGAGAATTTGCAGAAGATCATTGATGGCGTCTCTCGGCTACAACCCGGATTGGGTGAACAACCAGAACAGGCCTCACAACCACATGACAGTGTAGAACCGGGAGGTAGTTCACAGCCGCATGGTAGTGCACAACCTCATGATGAGGGCAGTGGATACATATCTACATGCGTAAGTGATCCACAACAATGCACGACAAAGGGAAGGCCTCGCGCCAAAAGATTGAGGCCGATAAGAGAGCAACTCCGCATAAAAAAATCGAGACGATGCAGATGATGCGGCATTGTGCAAATGAATCATGATTCAAGAAATTATCCAACATTATTTGAGAGGTAAGACTCGTACTTTATTTTTTTGTCCCTCTTTTAAATTTATTTGTGGTAAATGAGTTTCTCACTAACTAAAACCTTTCTTTGAATGAAGGCCAAACAATCCGCAAGAAGTGATTCCATCCGATGAAGAGAGTTCTGACGAGAGATATGATGATCCATTGTGAATTGGAATTTTTTAGTGTAATATTTCAGTATATTACATATTGATGCAAGTGTTGTTAATTACTTTTTGTTGTTAACTGTAAATGTTCTTGAGACTCAAGTGTTGTTGGTTTGTGTCGATTGTTAATATTGTTGTTGTTGTTGGGAGATTGTAGCTGATGGGTTGTATATAATTTAGCTGCAGTGTAAGTGTTGTTGGGAGATTGTAGTTGCAGTGTGAAAGTGTTGTTATTTTTTTTTCTTTTACATAGGCCGTTGTTGAAGACAACGGCCTAAGTTCTATGTGCAAAATTATTATTTGGATCAGTAGGTTTCTATATTGGCCTATTGGGAAGGAGCAAATTTTTTATACCTAAGGCCGTTGTCTCTAACAACGGCCTAGGTTGTAGGCCAAAAGTAGAAGTTTTGGGGGTGTTCTCTGACTTGGAAAAGTTAAAAAGGGTAACAAGTCAGAGAGCAACACCCTATTTTTTTAATACTGGAGACAACGACCTAGGTAATAGGCCATAAGTTGAAGTTTTTGGGGTGCTCTTTGACTTGGAAAAGTTAAAAAGAGTAACAAGTCAGAGAGTAGCACCCTATTTTTTTATACCTTAGGCCAGGTAATAGGCCAAAAGTGTTTTTGGGGTAATCTCTGACTTGTTGGAGTTAAAAAGAGCAACAAGTTAGAGAGTAACACCCTATTTTTTTTATACCAAAGGCCGTTGTCTCCAACAACGGCCTAGGTAGTAGGCCAAAAGTTGAAGTTTTTTGGGTGCTCTCTGACTTGTTGGAGTTAAAAAGAGCAACAAGTCAAAGAGCAACACCCTGTTTTTTTTATACCTTAGGCCGTTGTTTCCGATAACGGCCTAGGTAATAGGCCAAAAGTTGAAGTTTTTGGGGTGCTCTCTGACTTGTTGGAGTTAAAAAGAGCAACAAGTCAGAGAGCAACACCCTATTTTTTTATACCTTGGGCCGTTGTCTCCAAAAGTTGAAGTTTTTGGGGTGCTCTCTGACTTGTTGGAGTTAAAAAGAGCAACAAGTCAGATAGTAACACCCTATTTTTTTTATACCTTAGGCCGTTGTTAGTAGTCCAAAAGCTGAAGTTTTTGGGGTGCTCTCTGACTTGTTGAAGTTAAAAAGAGAAACAAGTCAGACAGCAACACCCTATTTTTTTATACCTAAGGTCGTTGACTCCAACAACGGCCTAGGTTATAGCTAAACATTTGAACTTTTTGCTTTTAATATTTTCTCTTCACTGTTTACGAACAGTCTCTGTGGAACTTTATACCAAAGACAGATGATCTATGCTTGTATATCGTTTATATATATTTTTATATTTCCATTTTTTTCCACCTAACTAACAAATATATAATCATGATGGTTAAATATTTACAAAAAATACCAGAAAATATAACATAATCTTTTCATTTGTAAAAAAATATTTTCTTAAATATATTCTAATCCCTAATAAGTAAATTCTTCTGCATAGCGTACACCTATCCGGTTACTGGTTAGTGTAGGGTTTCAACTCAAGTAGTAACATCTAGGTTGTTTAAGGATAGGGTTAGGGTAAGGTTAGGGTTAGGGTTTTTCTATTTTTTTGATTTTTTTTTTTTGCTTTTTACAACTTTCTCTTAACTCTTTACGAACAGTATCTCTGGAACTATATACCAAAGACAGATGATTTATGAGTGTATGGTTATGAATAGGGTTATGGTTGGTTCATTAATTAGGTTAATATTTGTAGTTAGAGGTAGTACAGCGCACTGAATCTTTTTTCCTTATTGGGTTATACAGGTGGGGATCTACATGTGGTGCCCACTTTGTAGAGTGAAAGGTAATAGTAGGCAAGTTGGGGACTTTAGGTTTTTTCCATGTGGGATCTGATGACTCTCCGTTCTAAAGCGCATTGAATCTTTACCCTTATTGGGTTATACATGTGGGGATCTACAAGTGGTGCCCACTTTGTAATAACAAATGTAATAATAAGAAAGTTATGTACTTTAGGTTTTTCTCATATTTGACTTGTTCTACATGTGGGTTTCTACATGTGGTGCCCACTTTGAAGAGTCTCCAATAATAGTACGTAAAGTTATCCTAAACAAAATGAACACTCCATTCCTCGACATAGACTTAACAAAATCTGTCCGAGTGAAGGGGAAACTATGAATTGGAAAAAGAGCAAGGACCGAGGATGCTATATGAATTGATAAACCTTCAATGTGAAGTTAATATATAGCTATTTCCTTGGTCTTTACCCTTATTGGGTTATACATGTGGGGATCTACATGTTGTACCCACTTTGTAATAACAAATGAAATAGTTGGCTAGTTATGGACTTTAGGTTTTTTTTTACTTATTGGGTTCTACATGTGTGGATCTACATGTGGTCTCACTTATGAAATCCATGAGTTGATAAAACTCCATTCCATTCTCATTCACATGATCCTTGTAATACTGCTCTTTATACTTGTCACAGATTTTGCATATATATTGGCCACAAAGAGCATTATAACCACTAACCCTAACCCTAACCCATAACCCTACTCTCCTAACCCTACACTAACCCTTAACCCTACCATAACCCTAGCTTACCCTAACCCTACCCTAAATATCATATTTTATTGATTTTTACGAATGAAAATATCTTTTTTTTATATAAATTTTTTTTACATTTAACCTTAACAATTTTATATTGGTTAGTTAGGTGGCTATAAATGGAAATTAATAAAAAAATATAAACGATGTACAAACATATGAATGTCTGTTTTGTAGAGTTTATGAGACAATATTCGTAAAGAGTGGAGAGACAGTTGTAAAAACATAAAAAACATAACCCTAAACCTAACCCTAACCCTACCCTAAGCCTATCCTTAAACAACCTAGAAGTTACTACTTGGGTTGAAACCCTACACTCACCAGCAACAAGTTTTAGGTGTATGCTATGCAGAAGAATTTACATAGTAGGGATAAGAATATATGTAAGAAATTATTTTTTACAAATGAAAAGATCATGTTATATTTTCTGGTATTTTTTGTAAACATCTAACCATCATGATTTTATATTGGTTAGTTAGGTGGAAAAAATTGGAAATTAAAAAAAAATATAAACGATATACAAGCATAGATCATCTATTATTGGTATAAAGTTCCACAGAGACTGTTCATAAAGAGTGAAGCAAAAGTTGTAAAAAGCATAACACATCAAGCCTAGGCCGTTGTTGGAGACAACGGCCTAAGGTATTAATATTTTTTAGGTGTTCTTTGACTTTTTGCTTTTTTCAAGTTGGTCAAGTCAGAGATCAACGAAAAAACTTCATATTTTTAGCTATAACCAAAACGGCCTAGGCTATAAATAAAATGGGTGTTGCTCTCAGACTTATTGCTTTTTTTCACTTTTGGCCTTAGGTATAAAAAAATTTGGGTATTGCTCTATTTTTAACTCCAACAAGTCAAAGAGCACCCCAAAAACTTCAACTTTTGGCCTACTACTTAGGCCGTTGAGGCATAAAAAAAATTGGGTGTTACTCTCTGACTTGTTGCTCTTTTTAACTCTAACAAGTCAGAGAGTACCCCAAAAACTTCAACTTTTGGTCTATTACCTAGGTCGTTGTTGTAGACAACGGCCTTAGGTATAGAAAAAATTGGATGTTGTTCTCTGACTTGTTGCTCTTTTTAACTCCAAAAAGTCAGAGAGCACCCCAAAAATTTCAACTTTTGGCCTACTACCTAGGCCGTGTCAACAGCCTAAGGTATAAAAAAAATAGGGTGTTGATCTCTAACTTGTTGCTCTTTTAACTCCAACAAGTCAGAGAGCACCCCAAAAACTTTAACTTTTGGCCTATTACTAAGGCCGTTGTCAGGTATAAAAAAAATAGGGTGTTTCTCTCTGACTTGTTGCTCTTTTTAACTTGTCCAGGTCAGAGAGCACCCCAAAAACTTCAACTTTTGGCCTATTTCCTTAGGTATAAAAAAAATAGGGTGTTGCTCTCTGACTTGTTGCTCTTTTTAACTCCAACAAGTCCGAGAGCACCCTAAAAACTTCAACTTTTGGCCTATTACCTAGGCCGTTGTCGCTAAGGTATAAAAAAAATAAGGGTCTTGCTCTCTGTCTTCATGCTCCAATACACAGAGAGTTATTGTTAAAAAAAAATTCCAACAAACAACCTAGGCCGTTGTCTTACAAAAATAAATAAATCTACAACTCCAACAGCAGCTACAGCTGCTACACTTGAATCACCCCCAAAATGCAAACATTTTCCCATCACCTACACTCTCCAAATAAATTTCTACGTACGGCCACCAAAATCACCAACATAATTGACTATTACCAATTAATAACAACAACATCAACAACAGTTAAACTTGCGAACAACAATTACCACATAATAATTTACAATAGGAATAAAAACAAATTTTGAATAAAATACTACAACAAAAAAATTGTATCGGACATTAGCTAAGAACCGGGCGTATATGGTTGTGGTGCTCACCTCTTCCAAGCAGGATTTCGTCGCCGGAGTGGGGATGATGCCTCAGGAATTTCTTCTTCTTCTTCTCCCTCCTCTTGTACGTCTCCAACAACCATTTCTTCATTCTCATCTTGTTGCTCTTCTTCTTGAAGTGGAGGTGAAGATGTACCTTGTTGTTCTCTGAGTTGTTGTTCCCGTTGTTGTCCCAACACTGCAGCTGGTCTAACCCTCATGCTCTTACGTCGCCCTCTCGGTGAGCTTAATGCTCTATCCAAACATTCACCCTCTCTCAAAATATCCAAATTGGTATGACATGAAGAGAGCATCCTCTGAGCGAACTTCTTCATAGACGTGCCCGCATTACTTTTGATTACCTTCACGCATTCTTTTGCCATGTCCATCGTATTATCAATCTAAAACAAAAAACCAAAAAAATAATAATTAAACACATTCGGAATAGTAAACAATTTAATAACTTTAAATATAACGACCATTCAACAAAATTTGAACATTATACTCACCAATGTACGTATAGCTGAGGCCTTCGGTTGGAACATGGGTTGTGAACTAGAATAGGCGGGTGGTGGTTCAATCTCCCTCTCCTCAATTACTCGTTGAACACTAGCAGGTAATTCTGTATCGGGAGAGATGTACAAACGTGTAATTGATCTGAACTATTGCATGTAGTTCCCTTGCATCTTGCCATCGTACTCTGGAACATTAATAATTACAAGTTCAAACCGTCGCTCGTTCCATTCTGCAACGTGAACACGATGGAAATCTACCCAATCATGAGTAGGAATGCAACCGGTACCCCTCACGGCGTGTAACTCATGGTCGTATAGGTTTGCGCACCTTGGGAGACTATCTTGTTGAAGCCCGAACTGCCGAAGGACTCTCACCGACCGTGGATGCTCCACTATACCAAAGTTGATGAGTGGAGCCGTCGTTATCCACAACTGCAACCCAGTCGTGCACATCGATGGTAGTCTTCCCACCCACTCGGGTGTATACGGCACCCAAATCACGAACTCTTCTCGTAGTTGGTCGAGCTCGTCTCTGTAGTATGTTAGTACACCTTTTGGGTTGTCTTTGTAACTCCGACTCCTGCCCAATATACCCCTAAGGGTGCTAACATATGAGGATTTGGTGGTTCGGCCATCCAACCGACTGTCGGTCTCCTAATTCAGGGACATACCATGTGCAGTCGCTCCCATGACCAAATCTGTAACAAAACCATCGGACCGGTCATCTCGGTCCCATCTAGCACTACAAACACAACGACCTGTATAGCGTTGCCAACACGCAACTTCTCCAGCTATACTGGCCAACTAAGCCTAGGTCGGGGAGCAATCGTAGATACATGAGGTGTACTGTATCCCCGGATGAGTTAGGCAAGAGAACCCCTCCGAGCACCGTTATAATGTAACCTCTAGTGTAGGACTGTACATAGTGGTTGGGCGATGCATCGGTCAACGTCCCTTCAACCAAGATAGTCGGATTGATTGTCCCACAAAAATATCCTTATCTTTCGCAGCCTCTTCATCAAACTCTGTACCGAGGAGTTGATTACACAGCTCTATTTTATCAAAGTTTACATTACCCATCACGGCCAACCCATCTATTGGAAGACTGGAGATCATCGTTATATCCTGTAGCGTCACCGTCATCTCTCCGACCGGTAGATGGAAGCTGCGTGACTCTGGCCTCCATCGTTCCACGAGTGCTGAGAAAAGTGCTCGGTCGAGTTTAACCTGACCCATCATGCTGATTCGATAGAAACTGGCCGAAAATAGGCACTCGACAATACGTGGGTGCACCGGCATGGTCTCGTGGGTGCAGAAATTACACATCCGCGTCGTCTCACCCCACACTGCCGCGGATCTGTGCGGTCTTGCAAGATCAGTTCACCGACATATCTTGGTCCTGGACCACGACATGGTGCCATCGAAGAGGATGCACCAACCTACACGAACACAAAACACAATTATTATTATTGTACTAACAATATCACTAAATACAAAATGCACAATACAAATTAATAGTTCTCTTACTTCTGTGGAATGTTCCCCCACAAGCATCCCTAGATGTCCTTCTGGTTCCCCTCGTTCTAACCATTTCTCTGTAAGAAAGTTTGCATATATAAAACAAATTATTCACCAAAAAAAAGCAAACACAAGCCAACGAGATGCAAAAATTTCAAAAGTTCGCTTATACGCGTCAGAACAATACAAATGACATGCAAAAATTCCAAAATTTGGACATCAAAGTCTGGCACACTAAACACAAGCCAACACAACTTGTAGAAGCGAGTTCCAACCCACGGTTTGAAAGATACGGCCGTGTATCGCTTTCACTCTTGAAAAAAGAGCAGAAAGCGATACATTGATGTATCTCGCAAACCGTGGGTCAGAACTCGCAAATACTAGTTGCATTGGGTTGTGAATGGTTAGCTCAACCTACTAGCAAAGTTTCGTATTTTTTTGACTTCATTTAAGCATTTTTTTTCCTGAGACCGTATTAAAAAAGTGCCGAGGTATATTGAAGTTTTTTTATATACACGTCAAAACAACACAAACGAGATGCAAAAATTACAAAATTTAGCTGTCAAGTCTGGCCCACTAAACACAAGCCAACGCAACTTGTAAAAACGAGTTTCGACCCGCGGTTTGAAAGATATGGTCGTGTATCGCTTTCACTCTTGAAGAAAGAGCGGAAAGCGATACATTGATGTATCTCGCAAACCGTGGGTCGGAACTCGCAAATACAAGTTGCGTTGGGTTGTGAATGGTTAGCCCAATCTACTAACATAGTTTCGTATTTTTTGGACTTCATTTAAGCATTTTTCTATTGAGAACGTATTAAAAAAGTTCCGAGGTAGATTGAAGTTTTTCATATACGCATCAAAATAATACAAATGAGATGCAAAAATTCCTAAATTTGGTCGTCAAGTCTGGCACACCAAACACAAGCCAACGGAACTTGCAGATGTGAGTTCCGACTCTCGGTTTGAAAGATTCGGCCGTGTATCGCTTTATATTCATTTTATTGAATAAAAGTTATAAACGGACGTATCTTGCAAACCGTGAGACGGAAATCACCTCTACAAGTTCTGTTACCTTCTACGCGGTGAGTCCGACCTACTCGTAAAATTTGGAAATTTTTGGATGTCATTTGTTTGCTTTTCCTATATTCCACAACTACAACTAACACTACATCTACAAAAATGTCAACAAAATATATATAACATACATGATCCGAGCTAATTGTATACTCTCTAAATTATAGACTACTATGCATAATACAAAAAATCAAACTCAAAAATTGAAAAAAAATTCAATAAATTAACATAGTTCATTATAGTAAATTGTGATTAAGTAAATACCTAGTCCAAAGAGAGAGAGAGAGAGAGAGTTGGCGAAGATGTGAGAAGCCGCTACTGTAACGAACAAGTTGTAGAGGCTAGGGCATTAGAGAATTTGTACTAGGGTTCAGGTGATTTGGGATATCGGGTTAGGTTAGGGTTTGGGGTATTCGGGAGAGTGAGAGAGAGATAGAGAGGCTTCGACAAGAAAGGGAGATCGAGAAGGCAAAGAGATCGACAAAAGGAGTTTGGAGAGAGAACTAGGGTTTGAGAATGGGTTTTGGGAGCTCAAGAGAAAGAGAGAGTGAGTTTGTGACGAAGACAGAGTGAGGGAGATCTGGGTATGAACAAGTGTTTGGAAAAACACTTGTACATACCTTGTGTAACGCCCCAAATTCTAAATAAGGCCAAATTCGAGATTCCACAGGATCTTTTAGAATATTGAAACAAAGTCTCTCTTGGACTGAGATAAATATTAAAACAGTAATTTAAGGGTTCAAACTTATTTTTAGAAAATTGTAACTTCATTTTTATATAATTCTTCCTTTGCATCCATATTTTCATTTTTTCCCCAAATCTCGAAACTAAAATTACGTTTAGTAAAACTAGTTCATACACTCTACTGTACTAGTTACATTTTGTGATAAACAAGCATATCTCTTGATTAGTCATGAATATCTCAAAGAGTCTCCTTCATGCAAAAAAATGTATCTTTAACCTATGTCGACATAAAGAGTTATTTTTCTTTTTTCTTTTTCTTTCTTAATCATCATGTCGAAAATATCGTTTTTTAACAAGTTCTAAAAGAAAACCACACACTCAACAAAACATACAAATTTGTAAACATTTTAATATGATTCATATGATTAATTCCTTAGTTGGACTCTACTTTTAAATTAGCATGGTAACAATTTGTTCACTAAATCTCAACATGATCATTGCATATTATGCTATCATGGATTCTACATATATCTCATTCAAATTATACTACTCATTAAACTATTTAGCATGCAAATTTCTATTCTAGAAAGGAAAGAGATCATCCATATCCCATCAATTTGGACTATAATAATAATGTCATATTCTATGCATTAGAAAGCATAGAGACCACCCACCTTATGTGAAGATTGGAAGTGAGAAAGATGGAACCAACACCTAGCTCCTAGCAAGAACACCTCCTCCTAGCAAAGAATTTCTCCAAGCGCAAGGATTCTCTTCTCTCTTTCTTTTTATTTCTCTTTATTTCTTTTGTTTTTTGTGTGAAAAAGAATGAGAAATGGGGTAACTATTTATAGGGTTTTGTGAGGATCTAAAGTGCAAAAATTACACACCTAATAAATTATTCAATTTAATTCACATCTCTTCACTTTCTCAACTCCTAAAAACCCCCAACTCTTCATTTTCCCAACTCTTCAAAAACCCAAATTCCCAATCCCTTCACATTTCTCAACCCCTACCTCTTCACTGTGTGACAGCCGAAATCCATAAACCCGGGTGGGCCCCATGGTCATAAGGCCACGTCATCCATTGTTTTGACCAAAATCAAAGTAGGAGCATTCTGCTCTTGGAAACCGTGGGCCCCCCACTACTCACACTATTCATTTACTTCCATTTCATACACCATTTTTCTTTTTTTTGATGAAAGAAAAATGGTGTATTCATAAACCATTTTTCAAATCCAAAACCATAACAGCCCAAGATTACTAATCCGTGGGCCCCCACCTTCATTTCCCATCACACCATAATATCATTTTAAATCATATTTACCAAACTATCATCCATGCATATATTAATACAGACAGCCACTATATATATCACACACATATATTTTATAATTTTTGAAAATTACGGGGTGTTACACACACTCCAAAATTTATTTGAAAAATAAATACGCTCAAATACGTTTACCGAAAACATGTGCGTCGCAAGTAAAATATCAAAAATGCGAAATCGATTTTATCAACGGAAAATTATTAAAATATAATTGAAAACAACATAAGAAAAAATTATATTTACTAATTTTATATATTTCATGATGAAATCACTAGACATAGAAAACACGTGCATTATACGTGCAGAAAATCGAAAAATGCATTTTAATCAAAATATGAGAAAAATGAACTTCCGTTTTATAAAATAGGTTTAATACATAAAAATAAATAATTTAAACCCATAGAAAATATTGTACGTAGCGGTGGAAACACGTGCATCAAAAACACGTAAAAAGCACGTAAAAATACAGAGATTGAAATATTATATTTTAGTCAACTGAAATCAATACGGGAAATGCACAAATAGTTATAAATCATAATACATAATGAAAACACATTGCAAAATACACGTGCGTAACACACGAAGGCAAAATTGTCATTTCCAATTTTGCGGGGTGTTACACCTTGGCCGTTGGTTGATTTTTTTTTTATTTTTTTAAAACAAACTAGGTAGTTGTTTCCAACAACGGCCTAAGTGATTTTTCGAAAAAAAAACTTCACGCAAAAAAACCGAAACGTTTTTTGGAGTGAAGTACCAAAAATACCCCTCCGCTAAAACACTAACAAATTTCTTCGATCAGAGCGGAGCGAATCTGATCCGCTCATCAAGATCTTGAGCAATCGGAGGGCTGAGAATGGCGTTTTCCAACCCGGTTGAAAACAAACCCGTTTTCAACCGAGCATTTCCCTATATATATATGTATGGGGAAGCTTCAGTTGCACACTCCTCTTTGTGCACTCCTCCTACGCACTCCTTCTCAGCCATTGGATTATGATCCTCATCATGATCAAAATCCAGTGGCTCTCCTTTCAAGTGCTCTCTCAGTTACAAATGATGGGGGGCACTAAGGTCTTTTTCCCATCTTTTACTCTATCTCCTCCCTCTGCTCTCTCTATCTCCCCCTCTCTTCTCTCGTTCTCCAAATCCCTTGTTAAGCCAAACCCTAGCTTCCTCGAATCCACCTCCACCTCAGCGCCGCTTCAAATCCAACTCTCAAATCGCTCAAACCCTCTCTTATCTTTGTTGATTCTTGATTTTGATGATTACAACACAGTGCAACATGTACCTGTGCTACACGTTATAATTGCAGGTTATATACACAAAGGCCTCTTTACTATACAGCTGAACAAATGAAAAAGCACACGCTCTGGATAAAGAAAATGGCTTCACTCAAGACTCAAGTCAAGACCTATGCTTCAAGTGTCATATATTGTTATGTCTTGTAAACAAATGTAATATTTTATATTTCTTGAGTCTTAGTATGATGTAAAGCCCTGTCACACACACATACACTCACTCTTTTAGAAATGTGTGTTTTTCAAACTTCAAAAAAAAAGGTCAAAACAGTTTGAAATAGTTTAGCCATTGAGTACTAGTCGACCAATACCTATACCAGTCGACTGAGTCGGTACAAAACTGACTAAACTTATTCAAACTCTGACCAGTCGACTCATCATGGCAACCCAGTCGACTGTTCGAGTGCGTTTGACAGTTTTCTGTTTTAAAAATCGTTTTTAAAATTCAAAGCTGCTTAGATCCGTTAGTTGACAGTTGGAATAACTGATTCCCAACGTCCAGTGAATCTAACTCTATAAATAGAGGTTAGAATCCACTGTTAAAAGGTCTAATACTCCAAGCATTCATTTTTGAGATTTTAAGTGTTACATTTTTCAAGAGACAAAGCTTTCAAATCAATAAGTCTTGGTTCTCTACATTCAGTCCAGTATAACATCTGATTTCGTTCTGGACTGGATATAGAAGTCAAACTCTTTAGCCACATACTATAACACAAATCACAAACAAGGCTATAGGTTGATTGTAAACAAATTTATTGTTTTTCTTTTCCTCTCGGTTGGAGAGTAGGACTCTAGGGTGTAGAGTCAGTTGTGTCACTCTTGGTGGAAGAGTGGGTTGCTTTTTCTGGTTGAGAGAAAGGACTACGGGTTAGACGAGGTTGTTGTCTGAACGCCGTAGGGTATTCTTGTAAACTTTTTCAAGAATAATGGAAATCTCAAGTGGGTTGCTTGGAGACTGGATGTAGGTCGGGAGGACTGAACCAGGATACATCGTGTGCACTCTGTGGTTGTATTTCTCTTACTTGCATTTATATTTTCTCAGTTTGAGTTGTTTCTGTGAAACCTGTCTGGACAGTCGACTGAGTACTTTATAAGTCGACTGGTCAGACTCGTATACTCTGATAGTTTCTCTGGTTGTTAAGTCGACTGTCTTAACTCTGAGTCGACTTCACAGATTTGTTTGAATTATCTTTTCAGTCGACTGGTTCACTCGTTAAGTCGACTGCACAGAAGAAAAATCTGCATTCCGCAATTTAATTTTTATAAACACTATTCACCCCCCCTCTAGTGTTTGTTGTCTCGCCTACAGGATCCAACAATCTTCTCTCTCCCCGCTCTCAACTCTCCTGATCGAAACCCTAACTCATCGATTCGAAGACGATCGAAACCATAACTCCTGCTTTCGAAATTTCTCGATGCCCTGCTTTCGAAAATTCTCGACGCCCCTTCTCCTGTTTTCGAAATCCCCCATATCCCCAAAAACCTATCTAAACACACCCGACATTTCTCTCTCACTTCAAATTCGACCACAACCCCTAGCTCCATCTCCTCCTTCTCTGACGATTCCAATCCCTGACGTCTATATCTAAACCCTATATCCAGATCGGACCCATAAAGCGACCAAAATCAGCGAAGGCATCTTCTCAACCTCTCCCATAAATCGACCAAAATCATCAGATAATTTATTTGAGTTACTTATATTTTTAATTCATGTATTTGTGGCTAGTTGTGTGGTGTGTATAGTAATAAAAGATTGTGGGTCTAAATCTATGGGTTTTATTAGTACGCAAAGACGAAAAAAAAACCCTCAAATTTCTTGAGTTTCGGTCTAAATTAAAGGTGTCGTAAAAATTATGTGAGAATATGTCACTACAACACATGTGCGATTTACCGGCATATATTCCCCGGCGTTTTACCATTCGCGCCGGGGTAGGGAGTGACCAGGAATGAGGATTGGATGGTTATACACCGGCGGCCTCTATAAAACGCCGGGGAATCATGATATTCACCGGCGTTTTCTTTAGAAATGCCGGTGAATGGTATTATTCACCGGCGTTTTAATAACACACGCCAGGGAATATATAGATACATTCACCGGCGTTTGTAATTTCAAACGCCGGTGAATTAACTGAGATAAATCCCCACGTACCCTAACATTTCGCTCGCTAATTTCCCAAATCCAATTTAGCCGCCTTCGTTTTCCGTCCCCCCTCTCTCTATTTCGCACGCTTCGCCTCCGTCCCTTCGTCATCTTCGACAGCCCAATTTGATTTCCCTCCTCCCTCTCTCTATTTCGCGGTGAATTTGCGATCGAAAACCACCGCTCGTCGTCCCGCTCTCTCTATCTCCTACGCCACCGCTCATCGCCCCGCTCGTCGCCCCCCCCCCCTCTCTTTTCGGTAATTTCTCTGGATTTCTCTCCTTTTTACTGTCAAAGATGCTGAATTCATGCATCTGATTGTCATCTTAGCATGATTTTTTTACCAAAATGGGTTCACTGTAAACTAAGGATGCTAGCTGTATACCAAAATTCTCCAAATCTGTACAAGAATTGGGCAGAACAAACCTTGTGCAGGTTTCTTTTGGAGCCACAAACATCAATGGTTTAGTTGGGATGAAGAATTATTAGAGAAACATATATGCTTAGATACTGGAAATTTTCATTTTCTTTTACTATTAAAGAAGCTGAATTCATGCATCTGATTGCCATCTTAGCATGATTTTTTTACCAAAATGGGTTCACTGTCTACTAAGGATGCTATCTGTATACCAAAATACTCCCAATCTGTACAAGAATTGGGCGGAACAAACCTTGTGCAGGTTTCTTTTGGAGCCACAAACATCATGATTTAGTTGGGATGAAGAATTAATAGAGAAACATATATGCTTAGATACTGGAAATTTTCATTTTCTTTTACTGTTAAAGAAGCTGAATTCATGCATCTGATTGCCATCTTAGCATGATTTTTTTACCAAAATGGGTTCACTGTCAACTAAGGATGCTGTATGTATACCAAAATCCTCCAAATCTGTACAAGAATTGGGTGAGAACAAACCTTATGCAGGCTTCTTTTGTAGCCACAAACATCAATGGTTTAGTTGGGATGAAGAATTAATAGAGAAACATATATGCTTAGATACTGGAAATTTTCATTTTCTTTTACTGTTAAAGAAGCTGAATTCATGCATCTGATTGCCATCTTAGCATGATTTTTTTACCAAAATGGGTTGACTGTCAACTAAGGATGCTAGCTGTATACCAAAATTCTCCAAATCTGTGCAAGAATTGGACTGAACAAACCTTGTGCAGGTTTCTTTTGGAGCCACAAACATGAATGATTTAGTTGGGATGAATAATTAATAGAGAAACATATATGCTTAGATACCGGAAATTTTCATTTTCTTTTACTGTTAGAGAAGCTGAATTCATGCATCTGATTGCCATCTTAGCATGATTTTTTTACCAAAATGGGTTCACTGTCAACTAAGGATACTGTATGTATACCAAAATCCTCCAAATTAATCTGTACAAGAATTGGGTGAGAACAAACCTTGTGCAGGCTTCTTTTGTAGCCACAAACATCATGATTTAGTTAGAATGATGAGTTAATAGAGAAACATATATGCTTAGATACTGGAAAATTTCATTTTCTTTTACTGTTAAAGAAGCTAAATTCATGCATCTGATTGACATCTTAGCATGATTTTTTTACCAACATGATTTGACTGTCAACTAAGGATGTTGCATGTATACCAAAATCCTCCAAATCTGTACAAGAATTGGGTGAGAACAAACCTTGTGCAGGCTTCTTTTGTAGCCACAAACATCATGATTTAGTTGGGATGAAGAATTAATAGAGAAACATATATGCTTATATACTAGAAATTTTCATTTTCTTTCACTGTTAAAGAAGCTGAATTCATGCATCTGATTGTCATCTTAGCATGATTTTTTTACCAAAATGGGTTTATTAATTTTGCTCCTCTAATGAATTTATTGAATCTTTGACAGGTACAAGATGCCTAGGCATGGAAAACGGATAAACATAAATGATGGGTATTCGGTTTATGCAATTCAGTTATCATTTGTTAAACTTCATAAATTTTGCAGCAATACTTCTCGTTCTCGGACTCCCTTACGCCTTGGGTTGAAAAGTCTCTCTCCAAAAAGTGGAGGGACTACAAGAGTGACTTGAAGGCTAGGTTTTTTGACAAAGACCTCACAGAGGCGGATAATGCAGGGGCTGTGCCGCCGAATGTGGAGCCTTCAGATTGGCAATTTCTTGTGCATTACTGGTGTTCGGCGGTCGGTCAGGTATTTACATTACTAACCAAAATTTAATGACTTGTTGGTTGTATGGCTACTCTAATTAAATTTTTTGTTAACTTCATTGTGGCATGTACAGAAAAGGGCGGAGGTGGGTGTTGCCAGTAGGTCAAAGCAGCTAGTGTTGCACACTGCTGGTACACAGAGCTTTGCTCTGGTTCGGGAAGAATTGGTAAGCGCAATCAAATTGAACATTTTTGACTTACAGTTATTTGTTTACAAGCATTTCATCTTACTAATATATAGGAAGAAGATTTGGGGGGTCCTACGGAGTTTGGCAACATAGATTTTTTCGATGCCACCCACAAGTCGAAGGATGGGACGTATGCGAGTCCTGAGGCAGAATGGATTGTGGTATATACTTGAAATTTACTACTATATATAGGCTATAGCAATGTTATTGTTTATATATATCTTTAGTTGCGTTTACTTTTTGATGATCTCTTGCTGTTTTGTAAATGGCTAATAATTTGTCGAAATCTCATCTACTTTTAACTCTGATTGTTATGTCCTTTTACAGACTAACGCTCGGAAAAAGTTTGGTGAAATCTCTTCCGCTTCAGATTCTGACCCCACGACGGCATCCACAGATTTCCGTACCCGCCAGCGACTTGCCTTGACCGCAGTTAGGGGAAAGGAGAGGCATGGACGTGTCCATGGTATGGGGCTAGGCCCAACCCCCTCGCGGTTATTCGGGCGGAGTGAATCTACTTCAAGTGGGTCTCGGGACGAGGAGATGACTTCATTAAAGGCACAAGTGGCACTCCTCCAAGAACAAATGGCCCAGTTAATAGGGCAGCAATCTCAAGTCCCACCACCGGTAAGTCTTTAAATTGGTAATTTTGAAGAGATTATAATTTTGAATGCATGAAAGACACGTATTAGTGTTTGTGAGTTTGCATTGTGGCTATCGTCTAGTGGCTGTCGTCTATGTTTCTTAATTGGGCTGTGATTAGAAAGAAAGGGCTCGAGTGGAGATCTGGAAACCCATATAGAGACATCTCGTTTATTATAATCTATTATTATTGTTGGACCAACCCCCTCTTGCTGTTGTTGCTGATGTCTCTTTGTGTGCGTGTGTTGAAGAGAAAGAAGGGATGAGAGAGAGTTGAGGAAAATGCCACTATGTTAGCCTGGTGTATCCTCATTCTCTACCATTCCTCTTTCTGGCTCCATTTATGGCTTCTATATTAAATTGGTTTCCTTCCACAATGACAGTTCCGTAAAACTACACTTGATATGAGCCCTGTTCTTATTTTTCTTCAATAAAATTGGAAATTTTGGTGATCCAACTAGTGATCATAGCTACACCCCACTGCATACTCACAAAAACTAATACGTGTCGTTCATGCATTCTATGACCAACCCCACTTTGGCATATAGCATGCTTAGATGACATTCTATGACATGCACACAAGGTTTGTTCAGCCCAATTCTTGTACAGATTAATCAAATTTTGGTATACAGCTAGCATCCTTAGTTGACAGTTAACCCATTTTGGTTAAAAAGCATGCTAAGATGGCAATCAGATGCATGAATTCAGCTTCTTTAACGGTAAAAGAAAATGAAAATTGCAGTATCTAAGCATATATGTTTCTCTATTAATTCTTCATCCCAACTAAATCATTGATGTTTGTGGCTACAAAAGAAACCTGCACAAGGTTTGTTCTGACCAATTCTTGTACAGATTTTGGGAATTCTGAAGTTTTTAGATCCAGGATCACAAATTTTGATTGGGCTGTGATTGGATTGTTTAGTGACTGTCAACAAGTGTTCTTAATTGGGCTGTGATTAGAAAGGTACGAGTTGGAGTGGAGATCTGGAAACCCATATAGAGACATCTTGTTCATAATAATTTATTATTATTGCAGTTCTTGTCGCTCTTGCTGTTGTTGCTGATGTCTCTTTATGTGCGTTTGCTGAAGAGAAAGTAGGGATGAGAGAGAGTTGAGGAAAATGCCGCTATGTTAGCCTGGTGTATCCTCATTCTCTACCATTCCTCTTTCTGGCTTCTATATTTGGTTTCCTTCCACGATGACAGTTCTTTAAAACTACACTTGATATGAGCCCTATTCTTATTTTTCTTCAATAAAAATGAGAGTTTTGGTTATCCAACAAACATGTACCCGCATACTTCCAAATGAAATTTTTCTTTAGAAAGTTGAGCTCCAAAGAATCGATCTTTGACTAGAATCTCCATTCAAAGCCCAATCAAAATTTGTCATCCTGGATCTAAAATCTTCTTTGAGCCACAAACATCAATGGTTTAGTTAGGATGAAGAATTAATAGAGAAACATATATGCTTATATACTGGAAATTTTTATTTTCTTTCACTATCAAAGATGCTGAATTCATGCATCTGATTGTCATCTTAGCATGATTTTTTTACCAAAATGGGTTGACTGTCAACTAAGGATGCTGTATGTATACCAAAATCCTCCAAATCTGTACAAAAATTGGGTGAGAACAAACATTGTGCAGGCTTCTTTTGTAGTCACAAACATCATGATTTAGTTGGGATGAAGAATTAATAGAGAAATATATATGCTTAGATACTGGAAATTTTCATTTTCTTTTACTGTTAAAGAAGCTGAATTCATGCATCTGATTGCCATCTTAGCATGATTTTTTTACCAAAATGGGTTGACTGTCAACTAAGGATGCTGTATGTATACCAAAATCCTCCTAATCTGTACAAGAATTGGGTGAGAACAAATCTTGTGCAGGCTTCTTTTGTAGCCACAAACATCATGATTTAGTTGGGATGAAGAATTAATAGAGAAACATATATGCTTAGATACCGAAAATTTTCATTTTGTTTTACTGTTAAAGAAGACGAATTCATGCATCTGATTGTCATCTTAGCATGATTTTTTTACCAAAATGGGTTAACTGTCAACTAAGGAAGCTGTATGTATACCAAAATCCTCCAAATTAATCTGTACAAGAATTGGGTGAGAACAAACCTTGTGCAGACTTCTTTTGTAGCTGCAAACATCATGATTTAGTTGGGATGAAGAATTAATAGAGAAACATATATGCTTAGATATTGGAAATTTTCATTTTCTTTTACTGTTAAAGAAGCTGAATTCATGCATCTGATTGCCATCTTAGCATGACTTTTTTACCAAAATGGGTTGACTGTCAACTAAGGATGCTGTATGTATACCAAAATCCTCCAAATCTGTACAAGAATTGGGTGAGAACAAACCTTGTGCAGGCTTCTTTTGTAGCCACAAACATCATGATTTAGTTGGGATGAAGAATTAATAGAGAAACATATATGCTTAGATACTGGAAATTTTCATTTTGTTTTACTGTTAAAGAAGACGAATTCATGCATCTGATTGTCATCTTAGCATGATTTTTTTACCAAAATGGGTTAACTGTCAACTAAGGATGCTGTATGTATACCAAAATCCTCCAAATTAATCTGTACAAGAATTGGGTGAGAACAAACCTTGTGCAGGCTTCTTTTGTAGCCACAAACATCATGATTTAGTTGGGATGAAGAATTAATAGAGAAACATATATGCTTAGATACTGGAAATTTTCATTTTGTTTTACTGTTAAAGAAGACGAATTCATGAATCTGATTGTCATCTTAGCATGATTTTTTTTACCAAAATGGGTTAACTGTCAACTAAGGATGTTGTATGTATACCAAAAATCCTCCAAATTAATCTGTACAAGAATTGGGTGAGAACAAACCTTGTGCAGGCTTCTTTTGTAGTCACAAACATCATGATTTAGTTGGGATGAAGAATTAATAGAGAAACATATATGCTTAGATACTGGAAATTTTCATTTTGTTTTACTGTTAAAGAAGACAAATTCATGCATCTGATTGTCATCTTAGCATGATTTTTTACCAAAATGGGTTAACTGTCAACTAAGGATGCTGTATGTATACCAAAATCCTCCAAATTAATCTGTACAAGAATTGGGTGAGAACAAACCGCGTGCAGGCTTCTTTTGTAGCCACAAACATCATGATTTAGCTGGGATAAAGAATTAATAGAGAAATTTATATGCTTATATACTGGAAATTTTCATTTTCTTTCACTATCAAAGATGCTGAATTCATGCATCTGATTGTCATCTTAGCATGATTTTTTTACCAAAATGGGTTAACTGTCAACCAAGGATGTTGTATGTATACCAAAATCCTCCAAATTAATCTGTACAAGAATTGGGTGAGAACAAACCTTGTGAAGGTTTCTTTTGTAGCCACAAACATCAATGGTTTAGTTGGGATGAAGAATTAATAGAGAAACATATATGCTTAGATACTGGAAATTTTCATTTTCTTTTACTGTTAAAGAAGACGAATTCATGCATCTGATTGTCATCTTAGCATGATTTTTTTACCAAAATGGGTTAACTTTCAACTAAGGACGGATGCTGTATGTATACCAAAATCCTCCAAATCTGTACAAGAATTGGGTGAGAACAAACCTTGTGCAGGTTTCTTTTGTAGCCACAAACATCATGATTTAGTTGGGATGAAGAATTAATAGAGAAACATATATGCTTATATACTGGAAATTTTCATTGGGCTGTGATTGGATTGTTTAGTGGCCGTCGTCTATGTTCTTAATTGGGCTGTGATTAGAAAGAGAGGGCTCGAGTGGAGATCTGAAAACCCATATAAAGACATCTCATTTATAATAATTTATTATTATTATTGTTCTTGTCGCTCTTGCTGTTGTTGCTGATGTCTCTTTGTGTGCGTGTGCTGAAGGGAAAGAAGGGATGAGAGAGAGATGAGGAAAATGCCGCTATGTTAGCCTGGTGTATCCTCATTCTCTACCATTTTCTGTTTCCATTTCTGGCTTCTATATTTGGTTTCCTTCCACGATGACAGTTCCTTAAAACTACACTTGATATGAGCTCCTTCTTATTTTTCTTATATTTGATTTCCTTCCACGATGACAGTTTCATGGATTGTCTGAACAATCCACGAAAGACATGCTTAGATACTGAAACTTCATTTGTTTTACTGTTTTAGATACTGGATATTCCCAATCAGAGCAGAATATAAAGGTTTTAAGTTAGATACTTGATTTTCATTTGTTTGGCTATTTTAGATATATTCAAAAACAAAATTAAGTACTAGCTTTTTAGCACTGCAATATAATTATTTTACCTCTCTATATATCATTAACAATTCCAATTGCAATTGGCACTTTGATCTTAGAATTTATGAATTGGGTAGATCTTTTTGCAAGCTTAAAAAATATGTATATTCTGTATTGTGGTCTACTGTTGAACTAAATTATTGTTTTTTTTTTCATAGAGCGGTTTCCAAGATGAAGGAAATTCTGATGATCAGAACTGAAGCTACTCGAGGGGTATGAATCTGTGGTCGGCCTATCCTTGCTGTTGTTATGTCCTCCTTGCTGTTGTTATGTCTTGTATTGTTGTTTTAAGTTTTCGTTGGGATATTTGGGATGTTCGTTACTGTATTTGTATTTGTTAATTATGACACTGTGTTAATTTTGCGGTGGATTTGGACGATGATATAACACGTGTGAAACTTTATTATCTTTAGTTCTTGTGTTTGGTTGTGATTTGCGCATTAATATGCCTGAAATTGGTTGAATCAGTTGTGAATTAGTTTACAGATTTTTTTAAATGAAATTGTAAATTGAAATCGAATGGAAAACTGAAGCAGGAAAAACAAATGGGCATACACTGGCGTATGAAATTGTGAATTGAAATCGAATGGAAAACTGAAGCAGGAAAAACAAACAGGCATACACCGGCGTTTCATAAAATGCCGGTGTATCTAATTGTTTAGTTGAAAATTTCGTTAGAGAGGCGTTTCCACACACGCTGGTGTACCCGTAAGTTACAACAGTCCTAAGAAACACCGGCATTTTATAAAATGCCGGTGTATATCTCTATAGCGGCGTTTTACGACACGTCGGTGCTTGTAAGTAGGGAAAGAAAGGCGCTCAGAAACAAGCATACACCGGCATTCTATGACCACCGGTAAATATTACACATTCACCGGAGATTGTACAAACGCCGGTGAAAAGATATATACCGACGGTATGTGACCACCGGTGAATGTATATTGGGAGAAAGAACGGCACCCAGAAATTGCCATATACCGGCGTTTGTCTGGCCGCCGGTGTATTTTGAAGATATACCGGCGTCCAGTAGAAACGTTGGTGAATACGCCTATCTTTCCGCAATGCTCGATTCAGCGACATTTGCACCGGAGTTTTTATAAATGCCGGTGAATGTTTCACTGGCGTAAAAAACCGCCGGTGAAGGTCTAAAAAAATGCCGGCGAATAGCTTCTGTGTTGTAGTGTGTTAATTTTTAGCATCCATGTTTTTTTTCCAATAAGGTTGTAACATGTTAGATGATTGTTTGGAGAAGATTCATAGCATATTCAAATAATCAAACTCCCACTTCAGCATAACATTTGTTACATTCTTCATTTCGTATTATGTCAATTGACCTTGTTCTTTTGCTTTGATAATAGGTATGGAGATTGATGATAGGAGCTCTAATGTCGGTGACCCTTTTTGAGAGTACAAGAAGGTGATTTTGTTCCGGAAGTTGACGATCACTTAAAACCACATGTAGGTATGACATTTGATACCCTCGCAGAAGCCGAGAATTTTTATCCGAGTTATGCCACTTGTGGTTGTGGGGGTTTTCAAATGCGTAAGGGTTCAAATAAACTAAAGGATGGCGAGATCGTGGAAAAGACATATGTTTGTAACAAAGAGGGGGTGTCGATTAGTAAGAGTACATCTAGAAAGGGAACTGCATCTAGAATAGCTTGCAACGCTTCGGTTCGTGTGAAACTAAACAAAGAATCAAACTCATGGTTTTTTTATTCATTTCACGAAGTACACAATCATGTTTTTACTTCCCCCGGTAGAAGGCATTTGTTTCTACGAAACCGTAGTGTATCAAATTCCGATAAAGCATTAATTAGACAACTTACAAAAGCTAATATTCCTACTTGCAAACAAATGATTTTTTTTGAAAGTTCTGGTGGAGGTCATAATAGAGTTGGATTCACCGACAACGATGTTTACAATCATGAGAGAGACATGAGGGAGGCTGTGAAAGGTCATGATGGACAAATGTTGATTGATTTTTTCAAATGGCAACAAGAAAAAGATCCCTCATTTTATTATGATTTCGAGGTGGACGAGTTGGATCGATTGACTCATTGTATTTGGGTAGATGGGATTGCTAGGAGGAACTATGAAGAGTTTGGTGGCGTTGTTTCCTTTGATGCAACACATAGTACGAACCGCTATGGGATGCTATTTGTTCCATTTGTTGGAATAAATCATCATTGGCAATCGGTATTCCTAGGTTGTGGGTTCATTCCGAATGAGAAGGTTTGTTCATTTGTGTGGTTATTTGAAAAATGGTTAGAAGTAATGAAACATGCTCCATTTGGTATGGTGACGAATGAAGATCGTGGGATAGGTGCTGCAATCAAAATTGTTTTTCCTACAATTCGGCATAGGTATTGCATATGGCATATCCTAGACAATATACCAACAGAGGTGCCCCAATTGAATCAAAATAGTCAATTTATGGATGCTTTTAAGGATAATATTTATAATTCCTATGATTCCTTTGCTTTTGAAGAAAGATGGAAATCATTGCTTATTCAGTATGGGGCGGAAAATAATAAATGGTTGAATGAAAAATCTATTATTCGTGAGAAATGGGCCCTCGTCTATCATAGAAGTTATTTTTGGGGCGGTATGTCGAGTAGCCAACGAAGCGAAGGGATGAATTCGTTCTTGAAGCTCCATACTCAAAAGAAATACTCACTACATGAATTTGTCGTAATCTTTGAGAGAGTCTTAGGAAGACAAAGAGAAGAAGAACTTAAACAAAATCATCGTACACTAGAAAAGAAACCAAAATTGAAGACCGAGTGGTCTTTGGAGGAACAAATGGCACAAGTCTATACATTGGTAAAGTTCTACACTTTCCAAAAGGAAATTCAAGCAAGCTTAACGTATAATGTAAGTCTGTTACTAGAGGATGAGAATGAGCCGAATATATCATACTTAGTGAAGCGGTGTGGGAAATCAGATAATGACATAATGGTTACTTATTCCAAAAGTAATCAAATGGCTAGTTGTTCATGCAAGTTGTTTGAATTCTTGGGTATTCCTTGCAAGCATATTTTTGCATATCTCAAGTACTCGGATCATAATGAACTACCAAAGCAATATATTTTAAGAAGATGGACCCGAGATGTAATAAGAAGAAGCATGGCAAGTGAAGGCACATGTGAGAATTTTGGTTCTCGCTTTTGTGAGTTGAGTAATCTAGCAAAACAACAAGTTGATATTGGAATAGCTTCTAATGAAGGCTACGAATTCATACGTGAGAAAATGTTCCAAAATATCAAAGACTTTCATCTTATGCAACCCGGAATAAGTGGAGAAGCATGTAAAGAACAATTGAAATTGTCTCAAGTTGAAGTGGAGGAGCCAGTACAATGCACAATAAAAGGAAGACCCCGTGGGAAGAGAATGAAGCCTACAAGAGAGAAAAAAAGAGGAAAACCCCGAAAGTGCAATGCTTGCGGTTTGCGTGACCAAGAACACAATTCAAGGAATTGCCCAACCAAATTTGTTAGGTTAAATTTCTAACTTTAAGTTGAATTTGAATTAATTCTCTTAAATATTGTGTTTTAGAAAGAAAAAAAATGTGTTTTTGACCAACTACCTCTTACTGTCATTTGTTTAGAGAGAAAAATATCGAAGAAGAAAGTTCCGAAGAAGACACATCTGATGATATAGATTATTGAGGTATCTTATCATGCATTTATTCATTTACTTACATTATTCAGTATTCATTTGTTCAAACATTTTCTGATGAGCAAGTTTAATGACTTTGCAGGTAATGAAAGAGAATGCAGCTATTGGACAACTATGTAAATCCTATGATCTGATCAGGGAAGTATTTGACTATATGAATCTTATTTACAAAGATGGCAGTGATGATGCAACAGAGAGTGCGCAATCGATAGTGGGTGCTTCAGTTGCGCACTTCAGATCTGTGCACCCCCGTGCGCACTCCCCCTCAGCTAGACGATTTTGATCCTCATCATGATCATAATCGTGTTTCTCTCCTTTCAGCTATTCTCTCACTTAACGAATGGGGCACTGTGGTCATTTTACCTCATTCGCTATCTCTTCTCTCAGTTATTATGCTAATATAAGCTAACATGTATCTTATTTTGATCCCTGTATATGCTAATAGAAAGCAAGAATTTAGTTGTTGCTTCTCCCTCTACTTCTTCCTTCAAATATTGATTATTGATTATTTATGTTTTTGAACTAGTTGGCATGGCATTGCAATGCAGCCCTAGTTTTAATTATATGTTCTGTGCCTACTTTGTTTTGTTTATTTCGGTCTTGTGTTGTTTATTTTTGTCTTCTTTTGTTTATTGTTTGATCCTTGTTTTGTTTATTGTTATTTATGAGTAGCAGCAAAACTAGCTTGGTAGAGATATGGGATGCACTCCATGCTGCAGCTGAAGCTGCTTTTAAGCCTCGCACAAGCCATAGTTGACAGTGCTGGAGCCATAGTTCAGACAATTAGTCATCAGTAAAATTCTAAAGTAGGAAACAAAACATTAATGTAAATTATGTAAATCAGTAAATAACTTTCCTCTACTGTGTGACTTTAAACTCAAGCTACTGCTTAGTAAATTTGCACCTTATATCTCCTCTCAGAAATGATAATCCAAATCTCATATTAAACAGTAAATGTGTGTATGCTGTCAGTTCATCAGTTTATTTTGAATTTCTTCTCAATGTTGCATTTCTTCTCAAGTTCTATAATTTTATATACTGTGCTCGTGAATTCTCTTTTGTTTGAATTGTAATTATTTCAGTTTGTCCTCCACAAATAGATACTAAGATATTCTGGCTATGCCTTTCTGAAATAGGAAACAGTGAGTGGCATGCTCATTTTTGAGTTATGTAGTACTATAGATGGTTGCTTCTTCATTTTTGCTTCAAGTAGTAATTCCCTGAGAGTTCGGGAATTTATTGAACCTTCAATATCTAAGTCTTACTGTGCACCAGAAAATGGGAGAGAAAGTAAAGAGACATCTGATGAGATGAGAAGCACTACATTTCATATGAAACAAATTGCCAAAGACCCTACCAACTGACTCAGTAATTTTGAGAGCAAATCCTTAGGAAGTTGTCCTGCCATATCCAAGTTATCTTTTCCACTAGTATTTGAAAGAATCCCTTTCACAAGAACTGGGTGATCGCAAGTTTGCCGAAGACGGAAAAGCATCACAAGTATACTAACATAGTTTTGCCTCAGAGTCCCAGAAGCAGCATATTTCTGCAATCATCATTGCAACACCAGGAATAATTCAAGATTGAACTCAGGCTAAAAAAAGTATTAGCCCCTTTTCATATTTTCTCCATTATTAAAACTGCACCAAATGACCTAAAAGCTATAAATATATAACCATAAATGAAGAACCAAAGTAAATAACTTCATCTGTTAGTCTGTACGTGCACACTACACGCTTTATTGTATGATAAATAATTTATTGGTGCACTTAGAAAGTTTGGGCTCTAGAAATCCACAATCAAAATCTACAACAAACATCCTGTTAATAACTCGAAAGTGAGAATTGAGTTTGAAATTGCAAACAAAGCAAAGAATAAACATATTCCCAAATCAGAGTTAGCAATTACATTACATCATGCAAGTCTGAATTCAACTTATGATACCATAAATAGTCCAGCTACAGGACCTCCAATTGAGAAACAATAGCAGGCATGCTCATAAACATACCTCATAAGGAACATGCATATGTAACATACCGACAAATACCTCGAATATTATTCAAACTGTAACTGTTCAATTCAATACCTTGCTCCAAACATGAATTCAATACCTTGCTTCATTCATTTCAGAACATAATATTCCATCAATACTGTAATGTACATGAATTCAAAAACTAACTTATACATAGAAAGAATATGAACATTGTTTGTTTACAAAGATGAACATTGTTTGCTGCTGCTACTTGTATTGCTGCTGCCTGGAATATGTGCTTCTCAACTTATCAACTCCTAGTTGCTGCCACTTCTTCTACTAACCCAAACAAAAGTAAAAAGCATAATATTGAAGTATGATTAATTAAACTAACCCAAGCATAATTTAAAAAGTCAAAAATATTAGTAGACTCAGAACACACTATTCACACTAGGGCTGCACTGCGGTGCCATGCCAACTAGTTCAAATGCATATATAATCAAGCATCAGTTAATTAAATAATCAAGCATCAGCTTAAGTGCATAAATACACCCTCCATCAATTTTATAATCACGCATCACTTCAAATGCATAAATACACCCTTCAACATTAGCGAGAGAGCGGGAGAAGGAGAGTTGCCCAATCAAGATCATGAACATATATAAGGGAAGCTTCAGTTGCGCACTCCTCTTTGCGCACTCCTCCTACGCACTCCTTCTCAGCCACTGGATTTTGATCCTCATCATGATCAAAATCTAGTGGTTCTCATTTCAAGCGCTCTCTCAGTTACAAATGATGGGGGGGCACTAAGGTCATTTTCCCATCTTTTACTCTATCGGCCCAATCAAGATCATGAACATGTATCGGGTGGATGTGGAAGAATATGCATAAAAACCATATGCTCGAAAATCTAACAAGAGTCGCCCTCAAGTAACTAACAGCAAATGGGTTTTCAGATAATAAGGTGTGTCATCACTGCCTATACCAACACCAAAAAATATAGAAAGACCAAATCTCAAAATGCATAAATGGGAATCAAATACTTCCCTGACATATTGTAGTTGATCATCTTGTTCCACACACTATTCTGGAGATGCAAACATTACCTGACAAATTAATTAACAATAATGAGGTTGAAAATGTGAATGAAAAACATATAACAATTGTCAAAGCATAGCAACATTGTCTAATTAATATTGAGATTAAATATGTTATCAAGTTATCTAACCCAATGCAAACATAAATCAACCTAAAGATTATTTTTTGCATAACATAAACTAACGAAAATTACAAAATAAGGGAGTTGAAAAAAAAATGGTAAAAAATGTTTACAAAATTATACCTGAACGAAGATGTCGGGGTGGATATGGGGGATTTCAAAAGCAGGAGAAGGGGCGTCGAGAATTTTCGAAAGCAGGGCATCGAGAAATTTTGGAAGCAGGAGTTAGGGTTTCGATCGTCTTCGAATCGATGAGTTAGGGTTTCGATCAGGAGATTTGAGAGCGGGGGAGAGAGAAGATAGGAGAGGGTTTGAGCGATTTTGAGAGTTGGATTTGAAGCGGCGCTGAGGTGGAGGTGGATTTGAGGAAGCTAGGGTTTGGCTTAACAAGGGATTTGGAGAACGAGAGAAAAGAGAGCGGGAGATAGAGAGAGCAGAGGGAGGAGATAGAGTAAAAGATGGGAAAATGACCTTAGTGCCCCCCCATCATTTGTAACTGAGAGAGCGCTTGAAAGGAGAGCCACTGGTGGCTGAGAAGGAGTGCGTAGGAGGAGTGCGCAAAGAGGAGTGCGCAATTGAAGCTTCCCCTATATATATAAAAAGATATTAATGATGAGAGAGAAAAGGGGGGGGGGCACTATTTGAGAGAACAAGCAGTGAAAACCTGCTGTTGGTTGTGGCTGACGTCAGCAGGGAGGGGCCCACCCGAATTTGAGAAAGAGAGGCAGCACCCCTGCTGTCCTGTCTTGTCTGATGACATGGCGCATGGGGCCCACATATGGGGCTGCTGTGCGTGCACGGGATTTGGGGATAGATGGAATTGAATTGTTCCATATCGGGAATACAAATAGATTAAATAATAATAAATATAATAGCCTGAGATTAGAGGTCACCAATAAGCTATAGCACCTTTTATGAGGCAGCATGTGGTGGGTAGTTGTACTATAAATAATAATTTGACTGAAAAAAGTATATAAATTGTATGAGTATTGGGGCGAGGCATTACAAATGGAATGTAAGGGCCACAGAATGATTCACGAGGTGGGATTGGTCTCTAGTATTCCAAAGACGAGAGCGACGCTCACGGGACTACTCCAAATCAGGATAGAAATGAGGATCCTGCACTAGATTGCATGCCCCGTATATATATATATACGGGGCATGCAATATATATATATATATATATATATATATATATATATATATATATATATATATATATATATATATATATATATATATATATATATATATATATATATATATATATATATAATAATAATAATAATAATAATAATAATAATAATAATAATAATAATAATAATAATAATATAAAGAGGTATTAATGATGAGAGAAAGAAGGGGGGGCACTGTTTGAGAGAACAAGCAACGAAAACCTGCTATTGATTGCGGCTGACGTCATCTGATGACATCAGCAGGGAGGGCCCACCCGGATTTGAGAAAGAGAGGCAGCACGCATGCTGTCCTATCTTGTCTGATGACATGGCGCATGGGGCCCACATATGGGGCTGTTGTATGTGCAAGGGATTTGGGGAGAGATGGATTTGAATTGTCCCATATCAGGAATACAAATAGATTAAATAATAATAAATATAATAGCCTGGGATTAGAGGTCACCAATAAGCTATAACACATTTTTATGAGGCAGCCTGTGGTGGGCAGTTGTACTATAAATATAATTTTTCTGATAAAAATATATAAATTGTCTGAGTATTGTGTTGGGGCGTTACATAATTTTTTTTGCTATTTGGTGTTTGAGCTCTTGGATTTGACCCAGATCAGATCTAAACGGAGCTATTCTATTGGTTGTGCTTGTTGTGTTGCTTTTCACCATGGGACCAAAACTATCGTATGAATCAAAGAAGTGTACTCATTGTGGCAAGATCGATCACACGAAAGCTCGTTGTTATAAGATCATCGGCTATCCGGAGAATTGCAATCATAGCAAGGATATTTGGAAGAAGACTTGCAATCAACCCACTGTCATAGTTAGAGTTGTTGATCGTGCTGTTGTAGGTAATGATGGTAAGGTTTTTAATATTTTTGCCTCTGTTATGAATAATGTATGGATAATTGATTCCGGTGCTACCGACCATATGACTTTTAATTGTAGACAAGTCCAAAATTTTAACCATCCACCAAATCAACTATGTCCACTGCCAATGGTGATCCTGCCACTGTTACTGGCAAGGGTTCCATACCTCTCACAAACAACCTAACCTTAGATAATGCCCTAGTTGTGTCATCCTTGAATTTTAATCTATTATATGTTACTCAAATAACTACTGCCTTACATTGTATTGTAGTTTTTTGACCTTCACATTGTGTGTTTAAGGATATTCGGACTTGCAAGACGATTGGTTATGGGGTTAGACAAGAGAAGCTCTATTACTTGGATTTAGAATCTGAAAATTCAAGCAAGTTGACTCAAGCTCTAAGTGTGGAAGTACCCAAAGGTTAGAAGAAGAAATCAGATATTTGGCTATGGCATCGACATCTACGGCATGCTTCTTTTGGTTATTTGAAGAAATTATTTTCAAGATTATTTTTGAAGATGGATATTTCTATCTTTTGGTGTGATGTGTGTGAACTCGTAAAAGGTCACTGTGTCTCTTTTCCTCCAAATCCATGTAGAAGCTCTCTTCCTTTTATGATTATTTATTCTGATGTTTTGGATCCATCTAAAAACACTACGTTTGGAGGAGCCAAATGGTTTGTGATATTTATTGATAAATGTACTCGTATGACCTGGATTTGTTTGATTAAGTTGAAAAGTGAAGTTAATGGCTTGTTTCAGAAACTTCACAAGTATGTTATGACTCAGTATAAACCACAGATTCAAGTTCTTAGGAGTGATAATGGCGGAGAGTACCTGAGTTCGAATCTGCAACAATGTTTGGTGGAACACGTGATTGTTCACCAGACTACATGCTCGTATACACCTCAACAAAATGGGGTTGCAGAAAGAAAAAAATAGACACTTGCTCGAGGTGGTCCGTGCTTCTCTTATCCATGAAAATATGCCACTCATTTATTGGGGGGAAGCCCTTGCTTCTGCTGCATACCTAATCAACTGAGTTTCCTCTAGTATCCTAAACTTTCTCACACCATTTCAAGCATTAACTGAAGCTGTGGATGCACCAAAAATTATTAACTTACTGCCTCGTATGTTTGGGTGTGTTGCATTTGTTCATCTTCATCAACATGAACGTAATAAGTTAACTCCTTGAGCTGTCAGTTGTGTTTTCGTGGGATATGCAAAAGATAAGAAAGGGTATCGGTGCTATCACCCACCAACTCAAAGGATGTTTGTAACTATGGATCATGTGTTCCATGAAGATGAGATGTATTTTTCCTCTGAGGTTGAACTTCAAGGGGAGTACCAAAGTGAAGTTCAAACTCTTGCCTATGATAAAGTGGTTATCATTCAGATTGAACAATCAGATATAAGGAGTGAAAATTTGGATGTAAGTAGTGACGATCACTCGAATGAAAATTTGGTTGAAGAAAGAGATCTCCACGAAGAACTGCAATCAGTGTCGAACCTCCACGAAGATAAGCCATCTCAACCACCAACACCGTCAGAATCATCTCTGCCACCAACACCGTCAGAACCCCAAAACCAATCGTCATCGCTGTCTAAAGCTCCAAGAAGAGAACTCCCAAATCGTACAACTAGAGGAATCCCAAAACCTACTTATGAGCCTGATCCCACTAGTAATATTAAGTATCCCATGAGTCATTATGCATCCACTCACCGATTGTCTGAATCAAATAAGTCATTTGTGAATCAATTATCTATTGTATCTATTCCTAACAATGTGCAGGAAGCCTTAACCGATCCAAGGTGGAAAGCATTTATGGATGAAGAAATGAAGTCCTTGAAGAAGAATGAGACTTGAGAGATAGTCGAATTGCCAGCAAGAAAGATACCGGTAGGATGCAGATGGATTTATACAGTGAAGTATAAGTCTGATGGTTCAATAGAGCGATACAAAGCAAGGCTGGTTGCCAAATGGTATACTCAAACTTATGGAATCGATTATGACGAAATATTTGCACATGTAGCAAAGTTCAACACTGTTCGAGTTTTACTGTCACATGCTGCAAATCTTGAGTGGCCATTGGAGCAATTTGATGTGAAGAATGCTTTTTTGCATAGGGAATTGACAGAAGAAGTTTATATGGATTTACCACCGGATCAAACAGACCAGTCCAATACAGTAATAAAGTGTGTCGGTTGAAGAACGCAATGTATGGTCTCAAGCAGTTGCCAAAAGCTTGGTTTGGGAGATTTGCAAAATCAATAAGGACATTTGGATAATGTCAGAGTAACTCAGATCATACCATGTTCTTGAAAAGGAAAGAAGGTAAGATTACTGCTCTCATTATATATGTGGATGATATGACAGTAATTAGGAATGATCCTGAGAAGAGAACGACATTGAAGAGCTACTTGTCACAAGAGTTCGAAATGAAGGATCTTGGCTCTTTGAGATATTTCCTTGGTATTGAAGTTTCTCGCTCGAGAAAGGGTATATTTCTTTCTCAAAGAAAGTATGTTCTTGATTTATTGAAGGAAACTGGAATGTCTGCTTGTCAGCCGATTAGTGCACCGTTAGAAGAAAGACTGAAACTTTACAACGAATCTGATCATGTGCCTTGTGATAAGGAAAGATATCAGAGATTGGTTGGATGAATGATGTATCTTGCGCATACACGACTAGATTTATCATATGCTTTAAGTGCGGTAAGTCAGTTTATGCATGCACCTCAGGAACATCACATGGATACAGTGATGAGAATTCTGAGATATATTAAGTCTGCTCCAGGAAAAAGGGTCCTATTTGCGAAACATGGTCACTTGAAGGTTGAGGCATGTACTGATGCTGATCGGGCAGGATCTATAATTGATAGACGCTCCACTTCAGGATACATCACCTTTGTTGGAGGAAATTTAGTTACATGGAGAAGAAAGAAGCAAAATATTGTTGCACGTTCTAGTGCAGAGGCTGAGTATCGCGGAGTAGCTCTAAGTATAGCAGAAACTTTATGGCCGAAACTCTTGTTGCAGGAATTAGGCTATGGTCCGAATGAACCTATGAAGGTGTATTGTGACAGTCAAGCAGCATGTGATATTGCCGCCAATCCAGTTCAACATGATAGGACGAAACATGTAGAGGTGGATAGATTCTTCATCAAGGAGAAATTGGATGAGAAAATCATTGAGATATCTAAAGTGAAGTGTTGAAATATAGTAATTGCTAATGTGTATATTTTATTTCCTAATCTATAGGAAAAAAATTTCCCAAATCTCTCATCTCCTCAATTTTCTCTCAATCTCCTTTCTTTTTCTCTAAGAATATAATTCTTATACATAGATGTATACAGAAGAGAAACATATGAATAAGAAATATATTCTTTTTCTTCCAAATTTGTTTTCAATATTCCGTACTTATTTGTTATGAATGCTATTCCTTGTGTTTTTATGTTAGAACTTTCTCTTGTCTCAGGATTTAGCACCTAAATCACTGATGTGATACAAGCATCCTTAACATTACACTCTTCTAGACTTGAATCAATCATCTTCATCCATATGTACTGATTGAGTGAGGTATTTGCAGCTATATCTTGAATCATCAATCATCAATCATCTTTATAGTAAAATGTAGTACATCTAAAAGCTTTGAATGCACACAAACTTGATTCAAAGTCTATTACTGGAATTGAGCACTTAGAGCATCCACAGTCGTTCAATATAAAAAATGACAAAATGCATATTTTACTCATCCAATTCGACGAAACATTGCAGTCGTCGAATGACAAAAAATACATAAGTTTGTTAAAAAATAAACAGACTATTAATAAAAAAATACGTGACGAAACATGATGTTTCGTCCCAAAGAAGAAAAAAAAATCAAAATAACCTGACGAAACATGATGTTTCGTCCAGGTTTTAAGTAAGTTTTTTTTTTGCAAAAAAAATTTGTAAAAATAATTTTAAAAAATAGTTTGTAAATAATATTTGCAAAAACAATTTAAAAATTTGCAAAATCAATTAAAAAATTTGCAAAAAACAATTAAAAATTTTACATAATTTGCAAAAAATCAAAATAACCGGACGAAACATCATGTTTCGTCCGGATTTGAAGGAAGTTTTTTTTGCAAAAAATAATTTGCAAAAGCAATTTTAAAAAATAGTTCGTAAAAAATATTTGCAAAAACAATTTAAAAATTTGCAAAATCAATTTAAATAATTGCAAAAAAATTACAAATTTAGAAAATTAATTTTTAAAATTAATTTTTTAAAAAAAATTGGATTGAGACGAAACATGATGTTGATTCCCACGCTTAAATTCATTTAACCGGTTATTTTATTTGGTTTTTAATATTTTTTAACTTCGGACGAAACATGAAACATCATGTTTCGTCCGATCAATTAAAATAATAATTAAATAAGCTATAATATGCATTTTGCTATATCGAATGCTATTTATCCCTTTCTCCTGTATCCGAATTGCCAAAAAATGGCAAAATAGCTCACGTCTGTGTGTACTACAGTAAAAAAAAATAGAAAAAATGGCAAACAAGCAAACGATTGTGGATGGTAAGTAACAAATCACAGAATTTTTTACCAAAATGACCCACTTTTCGAAAGTATTACCAAACAGACCCACTTTCGAAACTATTTACCAAATTGACTGAAATAGCGAGTCTAGTTCAAATGAACTCGCTATCTCAAATACCAAATTGAACATGCAATTTTTATCTGAAATGTATATAATTACACTCGCTATCGCAGATAGCGAGTTTAGTTCAACTAGCATTGCTATCTCAGATAGCGAGTGTAGTTGTACTCATTTTTTAGAAAAATTTTAAACATGCAATTTCTACCTGAAATGTATATAAATACACTCGCTATCTCAAATAGCGAGTCTAGTTCAACTGACCTTACTATCTTAGATAGCGAGTATAGTTGTACTTATTTTTTTTTAGAAAAAATGTAAATATGCAAATGTATAGACCTACACTTGCTATCCGAGATAGCGAGTTCTGTTGAACTAGACTCGCTATCTCAGATACCGAGTGTAGTTGTATATATTTCATGTTCAAAATTTATCTGAAAATTGAGTACAACAACACTCGCTATCTGAGATAGCGAGTTCATTTGAACTAGACTCATTATCTCAGATAGCGAGTGTAGTTGTATACATTTCATGTTCAAAAATATTCTGAAATTGAGTACAACTACACTCGCTATCTGAGATAGCGAGTATAGTTCAAATGAACTCGCTATCTCAGATAATGAGTGCTGTTGTATGCATTTCAGGTAGAGTTAATATAGAATGGATTTATAGTGTGTTTTAGGTAGTGTTTGGCCCAGCTTAAAATTAGCTTATCTTCTCCTTTAGAAGGAGAAGCTGGGCCAAACACATATTTTGAAAAGCCCAAAAAAGTAGAAGTAGCTTATTTTTTATTAAGAAAAGGAGCTCCAAAAGAAGCCCTCCAAATCTACTTCTGGCTTCTCCTTTTCTTCTTTTTCTACCTGTTCTCTTTTTTTCACCCAAAACTAAAGATCAAAAAAATTCCCCTTCCCCTTCCCCTTCCTCCATTCCCTCGCCGAACAGTTGACTCTGCCGTCGAACCACCGCCGCCGTCGTCGAACCTTGCCGCCGCCGTCGAACCACGCCGCCGTCGAACCACGCATGATGTAGATTTGTTCCTTGACCGGGATCGAACCACGCCGCCGTCGAACCACCGCCGCCGCCGTCGTCGAACCTCGCCGCCCTTCCCCTGCCCCTTCCCCTTCCCCTTTTAGATCTGTTTCTTGAAATTGATTTATTTGGAACTTTTAGATCTGTTCCTTTGATACTTCATGCTGTGTTTCTGTTTATTCTGAGCTTACAAAATTTGATACTTCATGCTGTGTTTCTGTTTGTTCTGAGCTACCAAATTTGGATACTTCATGATGTGTTTCTGTTTATTCTCAGAAGACAAAATTTGATACCTCATGCTCTGTTTGTGTTAGTTCTGAGCTTACAAAATCTGATACTTCATACTCTGTCTCTGATTGTTCTGAGCTTACAAAATTTGATACTTCATGCTGTGTTTCTGTTTGTTCTGAGCTAACAAATTTTGATACTTCATGATGTGTTTCTGTTTGTTCTCAGAAGACAAAATTTGATACTTCGTGCTCTGTTTGTGTTAGTTCTGAGCTTACAAAATTTGATACTTCATGCTCTATCTCTGATTGTTCTGAGCTGACAAAATTTGATACTTCACGCTCTCTCTCTGATTGTTCTGAGCTTACAAAATTTTGTACTTCAAAAACTTAAATTAAGTATAAAAGTAGCTTACAATTGATATCTTATGCCAAACAACTTCTAACTTAAAAGTAGCTTTAAAGTTGAAAAAAAGCTGACTATCTAAATAGCTTCAGCTTTTAATTTCAAAGCTCTACTTTCTAGCTTCTCCTTCTGAAATAGCTTTAAAGCTTAAAAAAAGCTAGGCCAAACGCACCCTAATTAGTTGAGTGTATTTTTGGTTAGTTCTTACTTACCTCATCCTATCATTTTCAACTGCAACTAATAATGCTAATTATACAACTTATTAAGTTCGTACCACTGTTGCAAGAAACAAATATATAGTCAATTGAAGAGTGTAAAGCTTTGCAGCTATTACCAAACAACAGCTATAGTTATTATTATTGCATGTCATAACAGTTGAACAACAATATTACATGCAATAGTGTAATAGCAAAACAGCGAGCGAGTCTTTAAAAACTTCCCAACATTCGCTGTCTTAGTTAGCGAGTGTGGTATAAACACACTCGCTATCTGAGATAGCGAGTCTAAACTTAGTATTTTTCTTCAAGTTTTTCTCCAAGTGATGGAGAAACATCTCAATATACACTCGCTATCTCAGATAGCGATGTTGTTTTCACCAAACTCGCTATATGAGATAGCAAGTCTAAACTTGAAAATTTTCTTCACGTTTTAACAACGCAACATACACTCACTATCTCAGACAGCGAGGTTATTTTCGTCAAACTGGCTATCTGAGATAGCGAGTGGGTCATTTTGATAAATACTTTCTAAAGTTGGTCGGCTTGGTAAATACTTTCAAAAAGTGGGTCATTTTGGTAAAAGTTTCAAATCACAACAACACATAGCATCCATAATGGTTCCTTGAAAAGAAAAAAGAAGCAAGGCTATGATAAAAGCCTGGGCTTTGGTTTAAGAGCTTTGAAATTAAAGTTCAGGATAAGCATTAAGTAACTTGGAGGACAAGGAACTTGCACTACCTCATAATGCACCAAAACACATTAATGCTTTGGGTAGTAATATCTACCTTCTTCTGAGTTCCCACTCAGCACTGCTTTGATTACTATAAGTTGCAGAACTCAGTGCGCCTACCAAATGGGTACTAACTAGGGAGACAAAGCAGACTAGAGTCCCCACAAAGTATTCATCTCTTTCTGATTGCTAACGGGGCTGCTTCTGTCTGAATTTACACCGTAGAGTTATTGTTCTTACTATTAGTAACAACATGTGTTTGAATGCTTCCAAAATGGTGGCGTTTTGCTAAGCATTTGGAAAGAGAATGATACACTCCAATGGGGCTTCATTTTGAAGAAATGAAGCCCCAACGGGGCTCTATCTCCATCTCCAAAATGGAGATGGGTGAAAAACGTCTCCAAATTTGGAGACCTTTCATCCCATCTCCAAAACACTATTCAATTTTTTTATTTTCCATTTTATCCTTTTTTACCTTAATATCTTTTTAAAAATTCCTTCCATATCCTTTAATTAAAATGTGTATTGTATATTTCGTGAATGTATCTTATAAAATATTAAACAAAATTTTATTATTTTGGTACAGTTGGAAATGTCTCGACGATACCTTTAAAATGAGACCAATTTTGAATATTTTTTTATTGTTTGAAAAAAATAATTGATACAATATTTATAGATAAGATTATTTAGTTATTTTGTATTAGCTTAACATATTTTAAAAAGACTACCCACTCATACAATGTGATCATTAATTGGAAATAGATAAACGACAAATACATAGAATCATTAATTGAAAATACAAACGTTGGACATTGAAATACATAGAACTGAATAATAAAAAAAAATTAAAATTATAACATTAATAATCCCCAACTTTTAATCCATTTCATTGCCTTGTCTTGCCCACAAATGCTCTATCAGTGCATTTCTAAGTGCAATATGAGCATTTTTGTCTTTGAGTTGCTTGTGTCGAGCAAGAAATCGTTGGAATTGCTCAGCTTCGTTGACATCAATCTCTTGAGTATTCTGAATAATTGCAGGAGTAGACAAAACTAGTCTTTCAGAGTCATCGCGTTCATTCTCGACGATCATATTGTGCAGTATAACACACGCAGACATGATGTCATGTAGTACACTTTTATTCCAAAAATGTGATGGTCCTTTGATGATGACAAATCGTGCTTGAAGGACTCCAAATACACGCTCCACGTCTTTTCGGCATGATTCTTGCATCATTGCGAAATATTGTTTCTTTGGACCTTGGGGTTGGGAAATAGTTTGTACAAGGGTTGACCATTTGGGGTATATGCCATCGGCTAAATAGTAACCGACAACATATTCTTTACCTTGAATTGTATAATTAGCAGGAGGAGTAATACCTTGAGTTAGGTTAGCGAATAGATTTGACGCTTGCAACACATTGATGTCATTGTTCGAGCCCGGTAGTCCAAAATATGCATGCCATATCCATAAGTCATAAGAAGCCACTGCCTCAAGAATGATAGTTGGACTACCATGACGACCCGAGTATTGTCCCGCCCAAGCCGTTGGACAGTTTTTCCATGCCCAATGCATACAATCAAGACTTCGCAACATTCCTGGAAAACCTCGTTCTTCACCCTTCTGTAATAATCTTGCAACATCATTGGCATTGGGTGTTCTTAAGTATTCATCTCCGTAAACCTCTACAATTGCCCTGCAAAATTTCTTTAAACATAAAATTGCAGTAGACTCACCAATTCTTATATATTCATCGGTACAATCCGCTGCTGATCCATATGCCAACATTCGAAATGCTGCCGTGACCTTCTGCAAAGTGGATAATCCAAGCTTTCCGATACCATCTCTCTTTTGTACGAAGAAGGTATCATGATCTTTTACCGCATCGACAATACGAAGAAATAGACTTCTCTGCATCCGGAATCTTCTACGAAATAAATTTTCTCCATATGTAGGATTCTCAGAAAAATAATCATTCCATAGACGAGAATTCCCATCTTCTCTTTCACGGTTGATCACAATGTGGCCCAGAATTGATCCTCGATGTGCTGGTTCATCATCATCGACAAGGTATTCACTCATGATGGCCTTGTTAGATGCATATAAACGAGCTAATAATGCTTCTTCCGCTTCCCATTCTTTCATTTTCTCCTCCCATTCTGTCGCCGATGGAATCAGAAGATTGGCTGATGTTGGTGAAAGAGGTATTTGTTCATCGTCAAAATTGGAAGATGGTAGATAAGATGACCCTTCTCTAAAGCTCATTGTTAGAGAATGTTGGATTTGGTCGTCTTATATGAATAGATTATGGATGAAGGATGTAGTATTCATGGTTATATGTTGCTTATATAGATATTGAGTTACATAACCAGCATTGGATTCTCTGTAAATGCATTAATTGGCATTGGATACCCTGTCTTCATAAGTCAAGTCGTTTGTCTTTTCCTGTGGCATTGGATACCCTGTCTTCATCAGTCAAGTCATTTGTCTTCTCCTGTGGCATTGGATACCCTGTCTTCATCAGTCAAGTCGTTTGACTTCTCCTGTGGCATTGGATACCCTGTCTTCATCAGTCTAGTCGTTTGTCTTCTCCTGTGGCATTGGATACCCTGTCTTCATCAGTCAAGTCGTTTGTCTTCTCCTGTGGCATTGGATACCCTGTCTTCATCAGTCAAGTCGTTCGTCTTCTCCTGTGGCATTGGATACCCTGTCTTCATCAGTCAAGTCGTTCGTCTTCTCCTGTGACATTGGATTCTCTCATAAAGTGGGTTGTCTTATAAATATTGACATCATTCAGTCACCATTTTTCAAACTCATAACTCTTTTCCTATCTTCTGAGCTGAAAACTTTTTCCTCCTCTCCTATGGATACAGTCAAATTTATTCGTGGAAAATCATTCTCTATAGAAGAAGATCAAGCTTTGTGCTCCATATGGCTTGACATTTCTCAAGATCCTATCTTGGGTAATAATCAAAAAAAAGACAAGTTATGGGAGAGAGTTGCAGCAACTTTCGGTAAACGTAACCCTTCTCTTTGTGTTACATATCGATCACCGAAGTCTCTACAATGTCGTATGACCCTAATCGTAAGAGCTGTAAGCAAGTTTCGTGGTTGCATTCGTCAAGTCGGACGCCTTAATCCAAGCGGTGCTTCTGAGCTAGATATTGTGAGTATTTCATTCATATCTTTCTTCTAATAATATTATTACATTTGTATTAATTACTTTTTACATGTTTCTACATGTAGATTAAACGTGCCAAAGTACTATTTTCACAAGATTCAGATGAAAAAAAAGGGTTTGTATTTGATCATGTGTGGTTCATCCTCAAGGATGCTGAGAAATGGACCAATACAAATTCCGCATCTCCTGCGGCCTCCAAAGGTTCACAAACCAACATGTCGCAAGGATCCGAAATGGGGTCTCCGTTAGGTCCAAGATCCATTGATATGAATATAGACGACGATGAGCGAGTGTCAATCAAAGAGGAACAAACACCAATCAATGAATCATTAAGCCGCCCTATAGGAAGGAAAAAAGAAAAGATGAAAAAGAAACAATTCGATAAGCAAAATTATTTTATCGAATCACTAGCTGAAGAAAATCGAGAAATTCTAAAAACATTGAAAAGAGGGCAAGAAGAACGGGAGAAAGAAACATCGTTACGCTACAATCTCTTAATGTTGAATGCTGAAAATGAGAAGAAAAAATTAGAACTAGAGGCTCAACATCAAGAGATGCTCTATATGGAGAAAGACCTAAATTCTATAACCGATCCCATCGAACGAGAATACTTTCGGAAGAAAAAAGAACAAGTTTTAAATAAGAGTAGTAATTCTGAAGTCTTTGGGTCATCCTCTCAATTTATGCATAATAATTTTCCTGACTGTAACCAATATCAAACTGGATACCAATGTGAAGGTGGATCATCCGCAGCTTATTATGGAGGAAGTGGATATGGAGGAACCAGACAGGGAGGACATAGATTTGGAGATGACTTACCGGAATATTAAATTATATCTAATTTTTAATGTTATCGTAATTTGCTATTATGTAATTTGTTTTTCCTGTTATTGTAGTTTGTTGTTATTGTATTAGCTTATCTGTATTTTTTTCATCTTCATGTTGTATTTTCATTTTTAATTATTATAATCCGAAATTTTCTATTTCTGTCAAAATTTAATATTAAAATATACTAAATTAGAAAATTTATTTGATTAATGTTATATATGATATTATTAAATTAATTCCAAAGTAATTTTACACTTGATTATTTTACATTGTTAATACAAGTAAAAAGTTCATAATTTAAAATTAGTTCCAAAAAGTACTAATATTAGGCTCGTTTTAAAGCATTCGGCGAGATATTTCTAACAGCATAATTTTTATTTTCCCAAATAGATTATTAATATAAGCAATTTAATGTAAAATTATTTATAACAAAACTAATTAAAAATTCCTAAAAATTATAGAGATGCATGGTTGGAGTGGGTCTCTATTTTCTCATCTCTATAATGGAATATTCCCAGGAATATTCCATTATAGAGATGAGAAATAGAGACCCCCATTGGAGATGCTCCTATATCCTGCCTGATTTTGCTCATACTGCTGCCCCTTATTCATTTCGAATTGATTGAACATTAATCGCCTTCACGTTTGGCACATGCTTCCTGATATTTGAAAGCTGAAACAAGATTGCATATACTTGCAAAGTCATGAGGGCTCTTAGAGCATCTGTAGTCGTTTGCTAAGTATGCATAATATGCATATTTGGCCAAAAACAACGCTGCAGTCGTTGGCCAAATATGCATAATATGCATAATTCGCTACAGGAGATTGCCATAAATGAGAAAGGAAATGAGAAATATGCATATATGAGAGACGGCACTTGAACCGAAAAAAATAACTTTTTTAATTGTCGGACGGCACTTGAAGTGCCGTCGCACAAAAAAAAAATTAATGGTCGGACGGCACTTGAAGTGCCATCCCACCATGCAGGGGGTTATTTGCAATTTTTTGTATTTTTTTTGTAATTTTTGTAATTTATTTGTAATTTTTTGGAACTTCACTACAACATTAATCGTCTTTACCGGCATTTTTTCCCACATTCACCAGCATTTTTAAACGCCGCCGTAGATACCACCAGCATTTTATAAAATGTCGGTGCAAGTGTCGCTGAATCGTGTGTCGCTGTATCTTCGGGACATTCACCGGCATTTTTTACGAACGCCGGTAAAGGTTAAATCTACACCGGCGGTTGAAAAATACCACCGAAGGGCTGTCTTCGTTTGGGGTCCCATTTTCAGCAACCACCTACACCGGCGTTTTAAAAAACGCCGGTGTAGGCTTATCTGTTTTGCTCAAAGCTATCCCGGCGCTTGTAAAAATGTCAGGTAGATATATATATATATTTTTAAAAAATAATTACAAAAAAAAGACCTTCAGCGCTAAAATATGAATGAAGCAAAACCAATTGCAAAACTAAAAGTGACCCAAATTAAGTTGATCATTGCACAGATTCTGAAAATCTTCAATCCCTAAAATATGAATGAAGCATAATAGTACAATATCATCAAATTGTAATCTCATAATGAAACATAATAATGTGATCTCATCACATTCATTACCAAAATATGGAGTTCAAAATATTGAGTTACAAAGAGTGAAAAAGAATATTTTCACTGTCAAATTCAGGCAAATAAGATACTAACTGAGATGAAACTTATACTTTTATAATACTCATGAGATAACTATCAATTGAAACCACAACATAAGTTCAAACAGGATTATTTCATCACTAGTCACTCCTTTGTAAATCATAGTATGCAACTTCAGTTACATAATCCATCTCATCATCACTTAAAACCAATGAGAAAGAACAATCTCATTTTCAAACCCAAGCAACAAGCATGCATGAACATTATCTTAGAAACTGATACTCATCTAGACATCATGATATAATTGTATATAAAGTTTAGATAAAAAAATTTCCATCACTAGTCACTCCTCAAAAAATCAGAGTGTGCAACTTCAGATACATGATCCATCTCATCTCCAAATTCAGACAAAAAAGCAAATCGTGAAGCTGCACTAACCTGAAGCATGAGTTTCAAATTTTACAATCCAGTAACATACAAAATCCAATAACCTGAAGTAGTTTGCCTTCACTGCAAGAAAGATGAAGCTGGTTTATTAGATGAGAAAAATCATACAATCCAGTAAAACAATCCAATAACATACATTGAGTATGCCCAAAAGTTTGAGATTGAAACGTAACTCATGAGAAAGAGAGTAGCTCATGTTCACCGTCTATTTCTTTCTATTTGTCAAGTATAAGAAAGCTCGTGCAATGCACATGCTAACAACGGAGTCTCATATAATTACAACTTCCAACCTGTGTAGCATTGAATAAGAATATAATAGCTTCGTGTTCCTCAAAACATTATGTGAAATAAGGTAAGGTCCCTTTTCCCACCGAATAAGTTACTTGCAATCCTACAAAGCAATTGACCTTTCTCACATTGTGAATCAATGTTTTTTGATAACTACATACGGAAATAATGTAAACCATAATGAACCACATATGGAAACTCCTCTCAGATCCAATGACCACAAACTTCTAAGTTCAAAACTTGGTTTCAACTTACAACAAAGATCAATTTTGTGTCTTACTCACCATACAATCTTTTCCTAAGGGAAAAAATTATTGTCTTAGTAGCTTGAAGGATGCTATAAGTATGCCATGAAGAGTGCATAAAAACTTGACTCATTGCCTATATGCATCATTTGCACTTGCAAAGTATGTTCCGTCTCTGTCCTATAATATGAAAGCCCAAACAGTTCCGAATGTACTTTGTTAACATCGAATTTTGATTCATAGCCTATTTCAATCTATCCAACCAGGACAAAACAAACTTAACCAAACTTGTGACAACCAACACCTCGATTTCCATGTTCACTGTAGGTCTCCAGACATAGGGTGTTCCTTCATCATAGAAGCACAACAATTCCACACAAATAGGATCACAGAAGCACAACAAAGCACAACAAAGCACAACAAATAGGATCACAGTAAATAAAGAAGATATAGTTTCAAATCCATCAAAGATACTAAAATGAACATAAACCATCACAAAGGAAAGAAAGCTATTCCCCAGTTATAGCATCGAATTGATGAATTCAGTTAAAGCATCTCCATCTATAGCTTACTTATTAAAAACCAACCAATCCCCATTTATGCTTAATTATATACTTCTACAAAAACAAACAACACTCAAAAGATTCGACAGAATTCATGAATTGAAGCAATACAACAAAGATCATGATGCAATAAGCTGAAGAAGATCATGTCAACCTTCAAAACTTCATGCACTCATCAAAACATCACAATTCCAACTAGGGCATCCATCTCCCAAATGAATTTCCCCCAAAAAGAGCTAATTTAAGGTTTCCCCTTATGAAAAGCAACCTAAACCTAGCTCATAACACCACATTCTCCTCCTTCAAATTCAGCCGGTGGCCACCACGCAGTCCACCGATGCTTCTGCCCTGAACACCACCACGGTGGCGCACCAGACATAGCTGACCTCAGCCAGGTCAACTTCTTCTTTCTCTTTTTCTGAACCCAGTAAAAATCTAATCAAACCCTAGAAGATTGAGGGGTTACCTTACGCTTGAGGATGGCACAACGACGGTGATGGAGGGCACAGCGATGGGGACGAGTGTGGAGACGACAACAGACGGCGGGGATGACGATGGTGGGCACAGCGATGACGGCCAAGCAGTGGCAGGAGAGCGTGGGAGAGAGAGGGGAAAATTGGGGAAAAAAGAATTGGGAGTCGATTACTGAAATGCTATAGGGTTTCGATGGGGTAAATTTATTCCAAACGTATACACCGGCGTTTTAACTGAAAGCGCCGGTGTAGGATATACCAACACCGGCGTTTTCCAAAAAAACGTTGGTGTATGTTCTACATACCTCGGCGCTGTAATAAAACACCGGTGTAGGTGTCTAAAATTTTGGGACGTCTTCCTGCTCCAATCCTACCCCTGTGCTACTAATAAAATGCTGGGGTAGTTTTGCTGGTGTAGCCCAAAAATGTTGTAGTGCTTTTTCGTAATTTCTAAAAAAAATTGTAATTTTTAGATTTTTTCGTAATTTTTTATTTGCACTTCGAGGACGAATTTTTCCCTCGGACGGCACTTGAAGTGCCGTCGCACCTTTTATAAAAAATAGCATTTAACCACTGCAGCAAAACGTAACTTTGCTATATTCGTTTATCCATTTATGCATATTTTGACCCTCAACGACTATGGATGCTCTTAGAGATTATGCACTGAATCTTGTTGAGTGTTTGACACGATCAATACAAATAACCAAACATACAAAAGCACACAATATTTGTCCTTGTTTGGGCAAACCCTAATTCGAGGAAGAAAAACCGAGATACTATTCAACTAGAGAATATACAAAAGTTACAACTCTCACCACCATCATTTCTCAAGTCTAACTGAAAATACTTGTTTACAATGGAGAATTCACTCACCTCTCAAATAAAGTACTATCTTCTTCTATTCGGCACTCAATATAAATCATATCATTCTTTGAGCCGTTACATTGATTATATAGAGATCCAGAGAAACCATAGTTTGTTATTCTTGATACAATAACCATCCGATGTATACTAAAGAGATAACCATATGATGAGAGTCGTACGAACTAACCGGGAGTACAAGTCAAACTTTAATCAGATTCACAATACTCAATACCCTGTTTGCCGCCCACTGCATATGTCGATCGACTACCCACTTTGACAGTCGACTGCTTTTATTGGTCCCAAAACAGAGAGCATGTCGATCGCCTATCCAACCAGACAGTCGACTATCTTTGCTTGTTGTCCCTGATGTTGTTGGCTGTTGTTCACCTTGCTTCCAACCGTTTCTAATTGCCTTGATTCCTCCTCATCGCAACACTGTCTTCTCTTCTCATCGAATAAGTATGCAAGACATATAAACCCAACAATCTCCACCTTAGATTGCATACGCATGAATCCACATCTGTGTGATTAAAACTCTTCTAAATTCTTTCCATCTCCGCTTGTAAACAACTCTGTTCAATGACTTCTTCTTCTAGTTGAATCTACATCCACCTATTTTTTCTCCAATCGTGTACCCCCTTCAAGGGTACACCATTTTATGTGTGAACACGAAGGTGACAGCCTCCACGCAAACTCTACCTAATCCAAGGATCTCTCCACCTTGCAATGATGTTCGAATGTTGCGCTTCGGTGATCCTTGTAACTCTGTTTTATCTGTACGTATTTTTATTACGTGAATCTCGTATTTTATTTATCAGACCATTTTCCTCTTCTGTTTTGGACTCTTTATCATGCAATGTAACTATTTAATTGTTGTTAAAGCACAATATTTTCTGATACATTCTAAATTATTTTGATTATTCAATTTGAGTTTAAATTATAACTCTAACCCTGATTAATCATAATATTAACTTCATAATCTAATTATATCTCCTAACTCACACCCACCAACTCCCAACCTCTGTTTACAACATATATATATATATATATATATATATATATATATATATATATATATATATGCCCATGGGCACGTGCCAACGGCATGTCTTCGGAACAATACAACACACGAAAAGCCCTGTAAACAGTAAAACAACAATTATGTAGCTCAAGTTTGAATAGTATGACAATAATTAGTTGTAAATAAAAGTCCATGTTTCCATTAGTATATGTTGAAAAATAATTATAAATGGGGGTATAAAATCCAACTTCTTAGAACTTTAAGGGTGGAAAATGATGAAATTTAACTGTTGAAGAGATATTTGCTATTTTCAATATAACATGTGCAATAAAAAAAGCATAAAAATTCTGAAAATTTTACAAAACTGAAATCTTTAAATCTAAATTTCTAAGTAAATAAAGAAAGAATGGGAGAGAGAGAGGGGGAGAGAGAGAAAGAGAGAAATATGAAAAAGTGATGAGAGAAGAGAGAGTAGTAATAAAGTAATGAGTTTTTTAGCTTTGGGGGAAAAAAATTGGTTTGGGGTTTGAAATTTTGGGGGAGAAAATGTGTTTTGTGAGGTTGAATCTGAGCCTTTAATTTTGGGAGGATTGAAGATGAGCCACTTGATAGCTTTCTTTGTGTTTTATTATATAGATATATAAACACCACCTTCTTCAACTCCAAACAGCCACCTTCAAACCCATTGTCCACTTCAACCCAACAACTCCTCCATCAAAGCCCAACTTCATTAGAACCCAACAACTCCACCTCAAACCCGACTCCCTTGATGCATCCATCTTCATCCTCCACCCGAACACCACCATCCCCGCACTCCATCAGCACCACCCAAACTCCACCTCCAAGCCAACCATTCCGACCAGCCTGCACCACCACCTACACCCCCACACCCTATCTTGCTCATCCCCGATCAGTCTCGAACCCGAGCTTCATCCGGACCTCGTCTTCACCCGACCTCCACTTCATCACCAACCCCTATAGTCCACCATCACCTCACCCTTCCTCCACCACACCCGACAGCCACTAGCCCGACCTCCACTACCATATACACCAAGCACCATCCCGACCTTGCTGCCATCCTTCACCCGACACCCAACTCCTTCATCCTCCTCCATCAGACCCGAAAGCCCCTCCATCACCCCTTGCTGCCTCCACCCGAACACCACCATCCCCACACCACATCAGCAACCTTCATCAACCCGCATACCTCTAACCAAACAGAAACCTACAACACCATCTCCATCTTGAACCCGAACACCTTTTTATCCTTGCTGCCACTGCTTACTACCGTCACCTCGCTGCCGTGTTGCTGTCATGTTGATGCCATTGCTTGCTGTCCATTGTGAGACCACCCATTGCCATCATTGCTTCTCTTCTTCCCGGTGTTCCTTCCCCACTTGTAATTATCGTATACAAGGTAAGCATCCTGTCTCACTTTCTCTCTTGAACTCCTAGCAAGTAGTTCTTTATTGTTAATCGATTTATCGTATTGTTGAATTTTATTCTTGTTTCAACATCGAATTCTATTCTTGATTCATTAGCAAATCCTAATCGTAGTTTCCTTTTTGTGTCATGTTAATTGATAAATTCAGACCTTTCATTGACAGAACGATTGATTTTGTACTGAGATTAGACCCGGTTTCCTGTAATCAAAGTTAGAGTTTAATATATGTATGTTATATCCCTTCGAGTGTAGAATCCAGACATCTTCTGGTTTTTCAAACCAATTTATAGATTGTGAGATATCGATGCTTTAGTACCACCAAGTCGTAAATTTCAGATTGCTGCATGTGCACTAGACCCGCAAAGAATAGATTGATAGACATTGCTAATGGACTTAGAATCTATCTAGTGAGTAGGCGTTGGATTCAGAAGAGTCCACACTTTCTGGAATCTCTGACAGAACTGGATTTGCATTCCGGTAGAAGCGGAAAAGTAAGTTTTAGTGCAGACATATGATGTTGTCCAGATTTGTTGATAGTGTCTTTTATTATATATATATTGTTATTTGTGCATGATAAATTGAACTGATATTGTAGAACGACATATTGCTTTTATATTATTCATTTGCATATACCACTTGATACTTTTATTATTACTTTCCTTAATACATGTATTTGCTTTTACCTCTTTGCGTGCTCATGATTATCGCCCTTGATACTTTCTTGATTACTGTCTTGAAACCACCATTCCTACTGGTTGCACCGATTACATGTTCGTGATAGTGTGTAACCCCCATTTCCAATTATACGGGTTTCATTTTTTTTTTCTTTTTCTCTTCTATATTCTTGTATTTCCTTATAAATTCTTTTGTTCGTTTAAATTCATTTTTTTATGCATCTCTTATTTGATTGAACCCATGTCGGCACATAAAATTTTCTATTCTTCTTGAACCCAATTGCTTTCATTTGGATATTCGATTAATTTGTTTGAACTTAGAAATTCTAATCCATACTATCATATTGTTATTATTTGAATACTTTATTCAATAGTGAACTCCAACACCTAATCCATTCTATAATTTGATTATTTGATTCTTCTTTTATTGTCAAGCCCAATCTCTCAATCAATTATATTATTTAATTTTGTAAGCCTATATTTAATTTCTAATCCCTACTATAATCATTTTATCATTGGTTGAAGCCCCCCCCCCAACAAACTCAAACCCATATCCTAATATCCAACCCGTTAACTAAAACTCAAGCCCGTTAGCCAAGCCCTACCCGATTTCCCCTATTAACTGCACTCTTCCCTCTAATCCAACCCCATTATCTCAACTATCTTAATCACCCCACTTTACTAACTAATCCTTCATTTATCTCCCCACTAACCCCATCATTATCTCAACCTATCCCCTAATTATATTAATTAACCATAATCCCTTCCCGGCTTCTTCTTCATCAGCCATTTCCCGAAACCCATTACACTCCACCGCCATCGTCAACAGCACCCGAAGCGCCTCATCGCCCTGCCTCCACCACCAGTCACTACAAGCTTTCTCCATACTACCTCATAATAGCAAACCGACCATCTTCCTCCGGCTACTGCGCCAACCACCGCCACTGCCATCTCCTTCCATCACTGCCTCGACCACAAGCTTCATCCCTGAGGTCCCCCAAAGTTAGTGCGCCGCCCGAATGAAGCCGCTGCCTTCCCCCATAGTAGCACTGATCGTCAACTCCACCATTTCCGCACCTCACTGCACTTCTTCCTAGCCAGAATCTGCGATCCCGACGAAGTTCTCCACTCCCGTACCTCCTACGCCAACTCCATCGCCACGACTGTGCACCACCACCGCATCCCCTCTCCGTCGACACTGCCCGTCCTTGGAGCCCCTTACTTCCCCTTCTGCTCGCTCCCGTGCGCGCTGCACCTCGAGCCCTCGCTCAACCTGCACGTTGCCACTCCACCGCCTGTGTCGTCGCCTTCCACCGCGACTATGCTCCACACCGCAGGCTCCTTGTTGCCCTCTAGTCTCCACCACGAACCGTCGCCACCTTCGCCTTACAGTCCTCATCGTCGCTGCCTCCATCCACCATTATTGTGCCTCCCGCATCTTCCCAGTCACCCCCTCCTCGTCGCCATATCTCCGGGACCACCATCTCATCTCCATTTCAACTCCATTATTTCCTGACAACTCCACCATTGCCGACGCCGACCACCTTGCCGTGTTTCACTCTGCAACCACTGAGCTTTTCTTGCTGTCGTAGTCGATGCCTCGCGTTGTCGACTTGCTTATTGCTTCTGTCACTCTTGCATGTTGTTGTTCGTAGCTCTTGCTTACTGTCGTGTGTCGCCGCTGTCGCTTCATCTCTGTTCCATCGCATTCGTAGTCGTCACATGATAAGGCAAGCATCACTTGTACACATTTTATTGTTCTTGTGTAAGTATTTTTCTTAACGTCCGGTAAGTAGTTATTGATTTGAATATCGTATCTAATTGAATTCCATTATTGATTCATTATTTTCTTTATCGTACCATGTTATTGATTCATAGTCTTCTTATCATACCATTTTTATTGATTTAAACCTTGAACCGTTAATTTATAGTATTATTGGACATTCAACTTTACTGCCATATAATTGCTTGACCTTGTACTGAGGTTTCAACCCAGTTTCTGCCACTGAAATTTAGAACTTTGTACATAGAAATTGTAGCACACTGAGTCTAGAATCCGGAACATCTTACGGATTCTCAATCCGATTTATGGATTGTAAGTTATTGTTGTTTTAGTATTGTTATATTATAATTTTCAAAATCGAGACTGTGCACGAAATCCGTAAAGAATTGATTGATCGACCTAGTTAATTTAACTATAATGCATCATGGGAATATGCATTGACCGGCAAGGAGTCTAGTTTCTGAAACCCATGACGGAATTGGAATTGCATTCCCGTAGCAGTGGAAAAGTGAATTTGAGTATCAATAGGTGTTGCTGTCTAGAACCTGCATTGTTATGTTTTTGCATATAAACCCACTATTTTCCATATTTAATGAATTGAACTATATATATTTCATGTATTCCATAGCCTTGGTATCTTCTTGATATTATATTAATACTACCGTTCTCATCGATTGTACCCATTGCATAATTCTTGATATCACTGTTCTCATTAATTGTATTGATTGCATGTCCATAATTGATTGTAATAAAATGATAACAAGCCAGGGTAATAAGGGTTCAACTTGGTAGTGAACAATCAGAGACTGTACTCGGATGAGGGGCCTGTATTTCTCTATATTGTTTATTGTTATTGGTTATTATTTTATCTATTGATTGTGGACTACTGCTACAGTATCTCGATTGTATCATGTATCGTATCATGGACCGATTCTCGTTATTGATCGTTGATTGTGGATTATTTATTATTGATTATTATTGCCGAGTACATGATCTATAGAGTTCACCACTATAGTCTAAACGTTCACTTGATTTTATGCACCCGAACATGTGGTATGAGACGAAGGACTGCGTGCATTAGATAGGTTAATAAAAGATTGATAGACCTAAAACTTGACACTAAACATCAACTATTGATTTATTGATTATTGATTATAGATTATTAATTGTTGTTTATCGACTATTGTTTATTGATTATTGACTATCGACTATTGGCCCCATTGACTATTGTTTATCGATTATAGATTATCGACCAATGCATCATTGATTATCGAATATTAATTCTATTATTGACTATTGTTTATCGATTATTATTTCACTGATTATTGACTATTATTTATCAACCATTTTATAATTGATTATCTACTTTTGATCCTGTTATCTTCTATCATTTATTGACTCTGATATCATTCCAATTCCTTGCTCTTGTTATATCGTACGTTATTGTTTCACTATTTTCTACTACTTGTTGCCCGAAGCTTGCTCTATCGGGTAATCTTTATCTTTCTTTTGAGCTATTGTTTATACAGGTACAGATGATGAGAAACTGAAGGAACTTGACGAATCGTTTACTACATTGTATCTTCTTGGACTTTTGTAAGTTCTTGTATCCCAAATATTGGTAGTGTATTACATTCTTGTTCGTGTGATTATTAATATTGTATTATTGAGCTTACTGGTATTGTACAACTTATGGATGATATGAGTTGACATACTTATATCAATCGATGTGTCTCCGTTACGTACCTGTGTTTCCGTATAACGTGAAGCAGGGCGTGACATAGTGTTAGGTTTCGAATGCAATCATAAATTAAATACACAACGAAAAAAATAACAAAAATATCAAAACCTAGCCATGGATCCATGCGAAAACCATAAATCGTGTTTAGGAGTTATACCTTAAAGATGGATCCGTTGTCTCCACGGTATGCCGATCAAAACACTGCAGTATCACAATGCCTCTACGATATCCACGCGAACGAAACGAAAAATGGCTCTCTCTCAGACCGCAGTGCTAGCTGCGAGAAGAGGATGTTGTTCCTCACGATCTCTCTATCTCACTTTCTGTGATAGCTAGAGTTTTTCACGTGTCTTTTTCACAGATACATGTCATATATAGGTGCAGAAAACCAACCCTAAGAGAGTAATGAGGTTGTTGGGCTCACGAATCTGACCTGGGTCAGATTCGTGTGTGGGCCTTTGAACTTTAGTCGGCCCATTTAATTAAATGTCCAACCAATGTCAAGAGTCCAAATCTTACTTGGATTCCTAATTAATTTCATCTTATGAATTCAAATCTCAATTTCGATCCATTCTAAGTGTGTGACCCTATAGGTTCTCATTAAGTTGACATTAATACTAAAATCATATTCTAGTATTACAAATAGTGAGCGATATCTAGCAGTACATCACTGCTACTCACGTAATGGGAATGTCAGTGATTTGACATAACCTATCTGTGACCAATATTACCATGTAGTCTAGTTCCTTTGTCTAGATATCATAATTGACCACAAGCATAGAGCATGTCACCCTTATATAGTTCAATTTTTGGTTTTTTGATGCCTGAGTAGACTTACGAAAATAAATGAGATCAATATATTATATTGACTCATTTGAGCACGACCATGTGTTTTACAGTCTTACTCAATCAAGGAGCCTGTAGATATCGCTCTTGTTATGTAAGAGGGACAAATCCGATCTAAGTCACTCCCATCCCTCTACATGATCTATCGTATATCCAATAGTCAATTTTATAATCACCTTATTACAGATAATGTTTGATGGCATTAAAATATATAACTTTTCATGTAGGGAATCGTAATGACTTAAGTCAAAGGACTATGTACACAATGGTCACTGTGAGAATCACTTATGACACTCACGTAACGGTCCATGCAGCGTTCTCATAGTGGGTTAGTCCAGTACATTATTACTCTGATATATATCCATATGAAGACTTGATATCTCATATCTGTGACCCGTGAGAATGGTCATCAGTCTACAAACACACTAGTCTATGTGTATTTTTGTTGTCCTAATTCACAATAATACTTAACTAGGGACATTTAAGAACAATATTATGATTCCAGCCAATTGGATCTCACAATCAAGTCATGTACTTGATATCCCATGACATTGAACTTACTATTCTAAGGACTTCATTATATTCATTTAATTCACAATAAATGAAATGTCTAAATATGAAATAAATGTCATGATACAATGTAAACTAGTAATATAAATACACAACTGGCCTATAGGGCATACACCAACAGATAAATCATAGTAAAATAATACAAGCTGGGGTAATAAAGTGTACGACTTAGTTGTGAACAATATAGGGGAGTGTACTCGGAAGGCTCGTGTTTCCCATAATAGTGATTCTTGATTCTTGATTACTGGGTTCTTGATTACATGTCTTGCTTATTGATACTATCACTGGAAGATCTGAGTACATAATTTTGTAGACTTCACAACTTAAGTCCAAACGTTCACTTGTTTGATATGCACCTGAACCTGTGGTATGAGACACAAGATTACGTGCATTAGATAGGTTAATAAAATCGATAAACTTAAGATTGACACCGAGCGTTGACATGACTCCTGATTAAATGATTCTCATACTACATGATAACATGATTCTTGATTACATGATCCCTGGTTACCGATTGATTATACCTTGAAGTCTTGATTGCACTTGCTTATAGTTGTTACTTGCATCATACATGATCATGTTATTCCAGTATTTGCGCCACTACGTCTTGTTTCCTTTCATGTTATATCTTGTTACTTCATTGTCGTATTGCTTGTAGCTACTTGCTGTCCGAAGCTTACTCTAACGAACATTCCCTCCCCACCACTTCAGATAATGTTTATATAGGTACAAACGAAGGGATACCAGAGAAACTTGATGAGAAGACTTTCTCGCCGGCCGTGATGGAATTGCTAGTGCTATTTTCTTTACTTTCCAGTCGCTAGTTTATCTAGTGATTCGTAGCGAACTATTATTTGCATTGTATTTCTACCAGTACACTATATTCTCAGGCATTTTGATCCAAAGTTTTTGTATCTTGGATATTTGTTATTTTATTCTATTCTTGTTCATTTGATCATTATTGTTACCTATGTGGTTGTATTTTTCTATCTTGTTGAGCTTATAACCGTATAACTTATGAATGCAGTGAGTTGGAATACTTGTATCATTCACTAGAACTTAGTTGCGTGCATGTGTTTCCGTATATTGGGAAGCGGGAAGTGACAATTCTAGTGACGACTTACTAGATGTTGCTTTAGGAACAATGAGCTTCCAAACACTCGGCCGAGTTTTCTTGCTCCCACAAAGCTGATAGAGATTGTGCTGACCATACCCACTTCCTGTAGAACCCCGTATTTTTTTAAAATACTATTTTAAAGGTTATAAATGAAATAAAATGATTTTTGGAGAAATTATAAATATTTTCTGAAAATATATTTTTTTACACGTACAAAAAACGTGCATCCAAAGTCAAGTTTTCTTCATGAAAAATCATTAATTAATATTTGGGATTTATTTTAAATTTTTCCAGATTTTTCTGAAATTAATTGGATCTATTTACAAATTTTGAGAAAAGAAGGACCTTTTTGCAAATTTGTCATTTTAGGGGTTAAAATGTAAAATTTACTTTCTGGACGTTTTGAACAGTACCGGTTGAGATTAATGTGTATATTTTTCTTTTAAATCCTAATTTAAATGAATTTTATTGAATCTCCAAGAATAGAGCTATATATATGAAGTTGTATTTTGAAGGGATCATTTTGCAAAAGTGTTTGGAAAACCCTAAACTTCTTATCTCGGGTATTTAAAAGAAAATGCAGCCTTCATTCGCTGCACAATATAGAATTTTTTGATTTTTCTTGGGAGGATCAAGAGGAGGTTTGGATCTCGCAAAAGGAGAGGTTTTATTGTTGGATCTCGTCGTTTCTAAAGGTGAGTGACATGAACTTTGTTTTGTTGTTTGCTTTATGTGAATAATGTAAATGTGGTTGTTGTTTTGATTTACGTGAGTGATTGTTTCGTTGTTTGTTTCGACATGTTTGTTTATTTAGTATATTTTGTATGTGAGCGATGCAATAGTTGTTGTTTGTATTATGTATGTAAAATCTATGAATGTTTAGTGGATCTTGGTTTATAGATTTGTATTGCTAGAAAGCATGTTTAAGATTTGAGTATGATTATGGCAATAAGGGATCGGATGGATGAACATCTGGATCTTGTAATTACAAATCAGATTTTTTGTTATGAGTTGTGGAAGAAATTCAGTATTGAGAAACCCTAATGGAAGAATTAGAATTTAGAACATGAGAATTTAAGTTTTGAGAAATTGGTTGATTTGTGGAATGTATCCAAACTGAGGATACTTTGAGATTGTCGTTTTTATCGGATTACAAATTATTTTAGTAAACAATGATTTCTTTAGAAAACTCTAATTTTGATTATCATGTACAACCAAAACTAAGCAGTCTGTAGGCCGACAGTCGACTGGCAGACCTTTCAGTCGACTGGTACGACCCAGCTGCTATGATATTTAGTTTCTTGAAAATCCGTTCTGGACAGTCGACTTAGACCCTTTTCAGTCGACTGGCACACTTAGAATTTATTTTTCAAAGTTATCGTAGATTTTTTTCTCTGGTAAGTCGACTTATGACTTTTATAAGTCAACTTATAACACTTAGCTTATTTTCTAAAAATCATGGAACATTCTTTCTGGACAGTCGACTTATGCTTACTATAGTCGACTGGTACTGATGTATTTTTATATTTATGAAGGTTCTTCCAAATGGTTTATTCTCTAGATATTTTGATCTATAACTACTATGACTTATCTCCTATTGAACTTATGTTTTCAAGATGTTAAGTTAAGCAGTTTATGAAGTAAGATTGGTTGAGATATTTGAGTTTGAGTCTCTAGAGGGTGTGTGTGACCCTAGTATACCGGCGTTTGAGTTCTTTTGTTGAGGCCTGTTGAGGTATTTTAGTTGTTCAGTTATTGAGTTAAGTCCGGTAGGGTACACCAACTCTAGGAGATTCGTTAAGTAATTAAATAACCCAAAAATGATAAGGACAAGCACTAGTGGTGATATGATGAACGGGAACATGAGTTATGTACCTCAGTATGGCTTTTGGTGTGGGATTTAATCTCCGAAATTATCCAAGTAACTTACTTGTGGTGTGGGATCTATCTCCGGAATTATCCAGGTAAATTACCTGTAGTGTGGGATATATCTCCGGAATTATCCAGGTAATTACTTGTGGTGTGGGATTGATCTCCGGAATTATCGGGGTCGAGGCGACACACATGTGGTATTCGTGTGATGATGTGTCAATGTTTCGGTGTGGGATGATCTCCGGAATTATCCAGGTAAAATACCTATGGTGTGGGATTTATCTCCGGAATTATCGGGCATTGGCTAATGCTCACAGTTTATCTTTATCTCGTAGTAGCCATCGTGATAGGATTAGTTGCATAGCGGGGGATTGAACCCTATGAATTGAAGACGTTAAGGGCTTGCACCGAACCTATGTAGAGTGGGATGCATAGACTTCGACAAGTACGCATTAGAGAGTTCGCATATAGAAATTGTGTTTTCCTGACTCGGTTTTATGCATGTAGTTTTCCTGTTTTCTACACTTGACACTTGGTTTAGTTTCACTTGTTGTTTACATTTCTTGCTACTTCATATTTTATGTATTTTGGTTCGCTACATGTTGTTTAAGAATCCTTGCTTAATGTTTATTTATGTTGTTTGCTTTTATGTCACTCACACCATTTATGGCTGACCCCTTTAGTTTTGGGAGTTAGGGATCATCTCTAGCCTCATGTGTTGCAGGTTGTTGTTTAGAGTTTGGAGGTGTGGATGCTTGAGTTAGTTTTGAGATAAATTGATTTAATAGAGTTTTGTGTAAATTTGTAAAGCATGTTGTAAAAATACTGTGTTGTGAATAAAAGAGAATTATGATTTGAGATGTTTTAAATTCTGCTGTGCTATGTAAAAGATTATTGTAATAAAAGTTGAAAATTTCATTAGTGTTGGTTGTGTTTAATGTTACATTGAAGTTGATGCTGGGATTGTGCCACGTATTTTCTAAGATATTATATTAGAAATTCGGGGCGTTACAGAGATTGGTATCAGAGCATGCTTCAATAGTAATAATAAACACAGCATAAAAATAACCTAGGTGTGGACAAAGATTGGTATCAGAGCATGCTTCAATAGTAATAATAAACACGGCATAAAAATAACCTAGGTGTGGACACTAGAGTGTGAGTACCTAGGTGTGGAAATTAAAGAGTGAGTATCACATAGAACTGAAACATGATGTTTAACCTTTGGGATACAATTGAGGTTTTGCCAAAGGATATTGATGTGAGTTTGAATTGAGTGTGGTGCTTTAACTTTTTCCTCGTTTTGCAGTATTCAGTATGGTTGCACCCAGGCCCAGGAATGGTGGTAACAATGATGATGGATCTGGGAGTTCTCGAGGAACTGGAATTGATCTTGAGGCCGAATTTACCAAGGTGTATCAGACTCTGAATACGCTAATGGCATTTAATTTGGCACAGAATCAGAATCAGAACCAGCAGCAGAATCATGGAGCTGGACAGGGATTGGTTAACGCCGACCCTATCAAGCAGATCGAGTCCTTCAAGAGGATGAAGCCGCCAATTTTCGAGGGGCAATCTAATCCAAACACAGCTGACGATTGGATTAGGAGGATGGAGACAATCTTCGAGGTATCAGAGACTCCGGTAGCCAATAAGGTGAAGTTGGCTACTATGCAACTGGAAAAGGACGCTGGTGTCTGGTGGGAATCGCTGAAGAGATTTTTTGGGAGACCAGCAGATGACTTGGGAAGCTTTTCTGGAGGAATTTAGGGATCACTTCTTTCCCCTAGATATTCAGGAGAAGAAGGCAACAGAGTTCCTGAATCTACAGCAGGGCAACATAACCGTGCGAGAGTATGAGACCAAATTTGCTCAGCTGTCGAGGTATGCGCCAGAGTTGATCGTTGACGAGGCGAAGAAGGCCAAGAAGTTTGAGCAGGGCTTAAGGCCAAACTTGAGGTCGAGAATGATTCTGTTGCGCATAAGGAGGTTCGACAAGCTGGCCAGGAGAGCAGCTATGACTGAGGAGGACATGGACTAGTTCCAAAAAAGGCACGATACATGGAACCGGAACAAGAGGCCAGCATCAGGTCAGAGTGGGAAGGGATTCCCAGCGAAACAAGCCAAGTTCAGTGATCCAGTGCTGAAGGCACCTGCAACTCAGGGAGTGACTTGTTACTACTGCAAGGAGGCAGGTCATTACAGGTCAGCATGTCCGAAGTTGGCGAAGCAGACTTGTATCCAATGTGAGCAGACTGGACATTCTAAGCCTCATTGTCCACAATTGAGGAAGGATGGTTCGGGTGGAAGCAATTTCCAGAGGCAAGGGTGAGTATTTGCATTAACCGAGGAGGACGCGGGTAACTCGGAAGATGTAATACAGGGTATGCAAGAGTTTTGATTTTATTTTAATCAATGTAATAAGTAAAACCTTTATTTGAGAATAATTGGAGATTGAGTATCACTCTTCATGTAACATGGATTGTTTTGATTAATGGAATAAAGGTCAAGGTTTTATTTGATACTGGTTCATCGCACACTTTTGTATCGCCAAATTTTGCAAAGATCTTAGGTGTGAAACCTAAGTTGTTTCCAGGCAAGGTATTGTCGGTGGCAACGTCGTCAGGTAAAGAATTGATTGCGGATCGATATTACGAGGGCTGTGATATCGAGATTGGTGGGAGGTTGTTCGGCATTGATCTGATAGAGCTGCAAGTCTTAGGTGTGGATGTCATCGTGGGCATTGATTGGATGGCAATATATGATGCCACAATTGAATGCAAGCAGAAAGAGGTGTTGGTGAAAGCAGCAGGTGGACCCGCAGTGACTTTCCAAGGGAAGAAGAAGATTCCGAAGGTGGCTGCAATGGTATCCAAGATGGCATTCCAGATAAAGTCAAGGGCATTCCGATTGTCAGAGATTATCCTAAGGTGTTCTTGGAAGATTTTCCAGGATTACCGCCGCAGAGAGATGTGGAATTTTGCATCAATGTTCAGCCGGGGAGCGCGCCGATTTCTAAGGTTCTGTACAGGATGGCACCTGTAGAGCAAGACGAAGTGAAGAAGCAGATTGAGGAGCTGTTGAGCAAGGGGCTTATTAGGTCGAGTTCTTCTTCGTGGGGAGTGCCAGTGTTGTTATTCAAGAAGAAGGATGGGTCAATAAGGATGTGTATTGACTATCGGGAGTTGAATAGGGTGACTATTCAGAACAAGTATCCACTGCCGCGGATTGATGATTTGTTCGACAGGCTTCGAGAAGCAGTGGTGTTTTCGAAGATTGATTTGAGATCGGGGTATCATCAGGTTCGAGTCAAGGAGGAAGATGTGAGTAAGACAGTTTTCAGGACTCGTCATGGACTCTATGAGTTTTTGGTGATGCCATTCGGGTTGACGAATGCGCCAGCAGTGTTCATGGATATGATGAATCGGGTTTTGAGGCCATTTATTGATTCCTTCGTGGTGGTTTTCATCGATGACATTTTGGTGTATTCGAAGTCGGAGGAGGAGCATTCTATGCACTTGACAGCGGTATTACAGAAATTGCAGGAGCATAGCTTGTATGCCAAGTTTTCGAAGTGTGAGTTTTGGAAGTCTGAGGTAGCTTTCCTTGGTCATATCCTTTCTAAGGAGGGAGTGGCCATTGATCCTCAGAAAGTTGAAGCAGTTAAGGATTGGCCCAGTCCAACATATGTGAAGGAAGTCAGAAGTTTCTTGGGTTTAGCTGGTTACTACAGGAGATTCATCTAGGGTTATTCTCAGATTGCAGTTCCTTTGACAGGCTTGACCCGGAAGAATGTGGCATTTCTATGGACTGATATGTGTGAGGAGAGTTTCCTTGAGTTAAAGGAGAGGTTGACTACTGCACCTATCTTAGCTTTGCCACAAGCTGGGAAGGATTATGATATCTTCAGTGATGCATCTCTCAGAGATTTGGGTTGTGTCTTGATGCAAGAAGGCAAGGTTATTGCTTATGGTTCGAGGCAATTGCGTCCACATGAGAAGAATTATCCGACGCATGATTTGGAACTAGTAGCTATTATTTATGCCTTGAAGCAGTGGAGGCATTATGTTTATGGCGAGAAGGTTAACATGTACACTGACCACAAGAGCCTGAAGTACATTTATCAACAGAAGGATCTTAATCTTCGGCAGAGAAGGTGGTTGGAGGTATTGGAAGACATTCGTCCTGAGATCAAGTATCATCCGGGCAAGGTGAATGTGGTAGCTGATGGACTTAGCAGGAAGAGTAGTTTATCAAGTTTGATCACTACTCAAAGTGAGTTGGCAGCAGAGATCGATCAGGCAGGTATCGAGGTGGTGTTGTAGGGTTTAGGGGCATCTTTGGCTCAGTTGAGGCTACAACCGTCCTTGAGAGAAAGGATTGTGGAAGGTCAGAGATCAGATTCAGAGATTCAGAAGATGTTGCAACAGGTTTCAGAGGGCAAGCTATCAGAGTTTCGTGTCCAAGATGGAATTCTTTGGATGGGTGAGAGGTTGTGTGTTCCGGATAATGCAGATTTGAGAGATAGTATCTTGCAGGAAGCACACGGTACCTTGTTGTCAGTTCATCCAGGAGGCACGAAGATGTACAGGGACATCAAACAATATTTTTGGTGGTCTGGTATGAAGAGGGATGTGGCATATTTCGTGGCAAGGTGTCTGACTTGTCAGCAGATCAAAGCAGAAAATCAGAGACCTGGAGGTTTGTTACAGCCGTTGCCCATTCCGGAGTGGAAATGGGAGAATATCAGTATGGATTTCATCACGGGTTTGCCGAGGAGTTCGAAGGGCAATGACTCGATTTGGGTTATTGTGGATCGTTTGACTAAGTCGGCTCACTTTCTAGCCATGAAGATTACTTGGTCGATGGAGAAATTGGCTGAGTTGTACATTGGTGAAATTGTGAGACTTCATGGAATTCCTATGTCGATTGTTTCAGACAAAGATGCAAGGTTTACTTCAAGGTTTTGGAAGAGCCTACAAGCAGCTTTAGACACCAGAACTGATTTCAGTACCGCATTTCATCCACAGACCGATGGTCAGACCGAGAGGGTGAATCGAGTGCTGGAAGATATGCTGAGGGCTTGTGTTATGGATTTCGGTGGTAGTTGGGAGAGATACTTGGCATTGGTTGAGTTTGCTTATAACAACAGTTACCATGCGAGTATTGGGATGGCACCGTATGAGGCTTTGTACGGGCGGAGGTGCAGGACACCAGTTTGTTGGTACAAGGTTGGCGAGTATGGTCCTGAGATCGTACAGCAGATGTCAAAGCAGATTGAGATGATTCGCAAGAGGTTGGTCGAGGCTCAGAGTCGGTAGAAGAGTTATGCTGATACTCGACGAAGAGACTTGGAGTTTGAGGTTGGGGATGCAGTTTTCCTCAAGGTTTCTCTGACCAAAGGAGTGATCAGGTTCGGTATGGGAAGCATGTTGGCGCCAAGGTATATTGGGCCATACAGGATCGTGGAGCGGATTGGTAAGACAGCACATAGGTTGAAGCTTCCAGAGGAGTTGGCACAAGTGCATGATGTATTTCATGTGTCATTATTGAGGAAGTATGTGCCGGATCAGAATCATCAGTTGGTAGAGATTCCTGAAGATCTACAGGTGAACTTGAGTTATAAAGAACAGCCTGTTGAGATCGTTAATCATAGGGAGAAAGTTCTTAGGAGCAAGGTGATACCTATGGTCAAGGTGCTGTGGAGGAATAAGCAGTTCGATGAGGCTACTTGGGAGCCAGAGGATCGCATGCAGAAGGATTTTCCTGAGCTTTTTGTATGAATGTATTTTTCTTTTATGTGATTGTAATTCTCTTGAATGATCGTACCCTTGAATGAGTTATAATCCTTCTATTTTGGTAATATTCTCATATGCAATTGTTTGGACTATGTTTCCATTTATGAAATATTGTTTTCTTTGTTGGTGAGTTGTTTGGACTCATTAGTAGTAGTTCTGAGGACAGAACTCTTCTAAGGAGAGAGTGATGTAGAACCCCGTATTTTTTCTAAATATTATTTTAAAGGTTATAAATGAAATAAAATGATTTTTGGAGAAATTATAAATATTTTCTGAAAATATTTTTTTTACACGTGCAAAACACGTGCATCCAAAGTAAAGTTTTCTTCATGAAAAATCATTATTTAATATTTGGGATTTATTTATAATTTTTCCAGATTTTTCTGAAATTAATTGGATCTATTTGCAAATTTTGAGAAAAGAATGATCTTTTTGCAAATTTGTCATTTTAGGGGTTAAAATGTAAAATTTACTTTCTGGACGTTTTGAATAGTACCGGTTGAGATTAATGAGTATATTTTTCTTTTAAATCCTAATTTAAATGAATTTTATTGAATCTCCAAGAATAGAGCTATATATATGAAGTTGTATTTTGAAGGGATCATTTTGCAAAAGTGTTTGGAAAACCCTAAACTTCTTATCCCGGGTATTTAAAAGAAAATGCAGCCGTCATTCGCTGCACAATATAGAATTTTGTGATTTTTCTTGGGATCTCAAGAGGAGGTTTGGATCTCGCAAAAGGAGAGGTTTTAATGTTGGATCTCGTCGTTTCTAAAGGTGAGTGACATGAACTTTGTTTTGTTGTTTGCTTTATGTGAATAATGTAAATGTGGTTATTGTTTTGATTTACGTGAGTGATTGTTTCGTTGTTTGTGTAGCGCCCCAAATTTCTAATTTAATAACTTAGAAAATACGTGGTACAATCCCAGCATCAACTTCAATGTAATAGTACACATAGCCCAAAAACACAAATAATTTTATTCCAAACTTTTATTACAACAATCTTTTTCAAACACAGCGGAATTACAAACACCTTGAATTACAACTTTCTTTTCACAATACTTCTTTTTACACAAATTTACACAAAGCACTATTACATCAGTTTATCTCAAAACTAACTCAAGCATCCAGGCCTCCAGACTCTAAGCAACAACCTGTAACACATGAGGTTAGAGATGATCCCTAACCCCCAAACTAAAGGGGTCAGCCATAAATGGTGTGAGTGATATAAAAACAAAACAACATAATTTAATCATAAAACATAAAGTCATCAACAGCATGTATTAACAACAAGGATAAATGAATGAGAAATAACAAAAGATGTAAAGCATGAAAACATCATGAAATGAAAACAACAAGTGAAGTTAGCCTAAGTGTCAAGTGTAGGAAAACTGGAAAACACAAGCATAAAACCAAGAATACATCCGGTACATACAAATGTACCCTGTCTAAACAACATCCGGAGAATTATCTCCCTGCCGTGTACCCCATGAAATGTGCAGATACACCCGGTACATACAAATGCACCCTGCCTATCCGGAGAATCATCTCCCTGCCTATCCGGAGAAATACCTCCCTGCCGTGTACCCCACGAAATGTGCAGATACACCCGGTACATACAAATGCACCCTGCCTATCCGGAGAATCATCTCCCTGCCTATCCGGAGAATTACCTCCCTGCCGTGTACCCACGAAATGTGCAGATACACCCGGTACATACAAATGCACCCTGCCTATCCGGAGAATCATCTCCCTGCCTATCCGGAGAATTACCTTCCTGCCGTGTACCCCACGAAATGTGCAGATACACCCGGTACATACAAATGCACCCTGCCTATCCGGAGAATCATCTCCCTGCCTATCCGGGAATAGGCCCATAGACCTTCATCACGCGAACATCTAAATAACTAAAAAAACAACAACTAACCAAGACCCCTCAAGCCTATCTCAATAAATCTCAACTGCCGGTTCACGGGACTCCCGCTCAACTCCTAGGGACTTCAACGGAACCAAAACTCACTAATCCACCGTCAAACGATCAAGGGGAAATCTCTCCACTCCACAAAACCCAAGTCTTTAATAAATTCTATAATCCAAATCCAACCATAATATATATTGAAAGCGTATGTTCTATAGAAGAATAATATTTATAAGAGTAGATTATAGATCCAAAACATTTAAAGAGTTAGTCTTTTAAAGAACATCAAAACACCTTAGAAAAGTATCAGTACCAGTCGACTGCAAAAGGTCACCAGTCGACTGTCCAGAGTGAAAACTAACATCTTTAAGAAGTAAGATCTAAGTGTCTACAGTCGACTGCAAAACTCACCAGTCGACTGTCCAGAGAGAAATCCAGTAACTTTCAGAAAATAAGTTAAGTATTATAAGTTGACTTATAAAAATCATAAGTTGACTTACCAAAAACATAAGTTGACTTACCAAAAACATAAGTTGACTTATAAAAGTCATAAGTCGACTTACCAGATCATAAGTTGACTTATAAAAACATAAGTCGACTTATAAAAACATAAGTCGACTTACCAGAGAGAAATTCCAGAAATCTTTAAGAAAGTATTCTAAGTGTTATAAGTCGACTTAAAAGAGATTATAAGTCGACTTAAAAGGCCATAAGTCGACTTACCAGAGAGAAATTTACGATAACTTTGAAAAAAAAATTCTAAGTGTACCAGTCGACTGAAAATGGTCTAAGTCGACTGTCCAGAGCGGATTTTCAAGGAAACTAAAGATCATAGCAGCTGGGTCATACCAGTCGACTTAAAGGTCTACCAGTCGACTGACGGCCTACAGACTGCATAATTTTGGTTGTACATGATAATCGAAATTAGGGTTTTCAAAAGCAATCATTGTTTACTAAAATAATATGTATTTAGGTAAAATCGACAATCTCAAATAATCCTCATTATTGATACATTTCCTCAAATCAACCATTATCTCAAAACTTAATTCTCATGTTCTTAACTCCTAATTCTTCCATTATGATTTCTCAATACTAAATATCTTCCACAACTCAAAACTAAATCTGATTTGTATCCACGAGATCCAGATGTTCATCCATCCGATCTCTTATTATCATAACCATACTCAAATCTTAAAACATGTTTTCAAGCAATAAAGATTTCATCAATCAAGATCTACTAGACGTTCATAGATTTCGCATACATCATACAACAATAACCATTAAATCGATCTCATACAAAATACACTAAATAAACAACATGTCAAACAAACAACAAAACAATCGTTCACATAAATCAAACCACAAAAAAAAGTTCATATCACTCTCAAAACAAAATAAAACAAAACAGTATCACTCACATTAGAAACGACGAGATCAAACAATAAAGTCTCTCCTTTGCGAGATCCCAAAACTTCCTCTTGAATCACCAAGAAAATAAAAGGTATAATAAAATTCGAGTTGTGCAGCGAATGACGGCTGCAAACCCTTTTTATATAGGCCGGAAATCAAGATTTAGGGTTTTGGAAATGCATTTGCAAAATAGTCCTTCCAAAATATAACTTTACATATATATAGTTCTATTCCTGGAAACTCAATAAAAAATCATTTAAATTAGGATTTAAAAGTAAAATATACTCATTAATCTCAACCATTACTGTTCAAAACATCCAGAAAATAGATTTTGCATTTTAACCCCTAAAAACGACAAATTTGCTAAAAGGTCCTTCTTTTCTCAAAAATTGCAAATAGATCCAATTAATTTCAGAAAAATCTGGAAAAATACTAAATAAATCCCAAATATTAAATAATGATTTTTTTTTGAAGAAAACTTGACTTTTGAACTTCTCAAGAAAGTAGTTGCACGTGTTCTGCACGTGTAAAAAGATAAATCTTTTAGAAAATATTTATTAAATCTCCAGAAAATCATTTAAATTCATTTTCAAATATTTAAAATAATATTTGAAAATACAGGGTTCTACAGTTTGTTTCGACATGTTTGTTTATTTAGTATATTTTGTATGTGAGCGATGCAATAGTTGTTGTTTGTATTATGTATGTGAAATCTATGAATGTTTAGTGGATCTTGGTTTATAGGTTTGTATTGCTAGAAAGCATGTTTAAGATTTGAGTATGATTATGCAATAAGGGATCGGATGGATGAACATCTGGATCTTGTGATTACAAATCAGATTTTTGGTTATGAGTTGTGGAAGAAATTCAGTATTGAGAAACCCTAATGGAAGAATTAGAATTTAGAACATGAGAATTTAAGTTTTGAGAAATTGGTTGATTTGTGGAATGTATCCAAACTGAGGATACTTTGAGATTGTCGTTTTTATCGGATTACAAATTATTTTAGTAAACAATGATTTCTTTAGAAAACTCTAATTTTGATTATCATGTACAACCAAAACTAAGCAGTCTGTAGGCCGACAGTCGACTGGCAGACCTTTCAGTCGACTGGTACGACCCAGCTGCTATGATATTTAGTTTCTTGAAAATCCGTTCTGGACAGTCGACTTAGACCCTTTTCAGTCGACTGGCACTCTTAGAATTTATTTTTCAAAGTTATCGTAGATTTTTTTTCTCTGGTAAGTCGACTTATGACTTTTATAAGTCAACTTATAACACTCAGCTTATTTTCTTAAAATCATGGAACATTCTTTCTGGACAGTCGACTTATGCTTACTACAGTCGACTGGTACTGATGTATTTTTATATTTATGAAGGTTCTTCCAAATGGTTTATTCTCTAGATATTTTGATCTATAACTACTTACGCCGTATCTCCTATTGAACTTATGTTTTCAAGATGTTAAGTTGAGCAGTTTATGAAGTAAGATTGGTTGAGATATTTGAGTTTGAGTCTCTAGAGGGTGTGTGTGACCCTAGTATACCGGCGTTTGAGTTCTTTTGTTGAGGCCTGTTGAGGCATTTTAGTTGTTCAGTTGTTGAGTTAAGTCTTGTAGGGTACACCAACTCTAGGAGATTTGTTAAGTAATTAAATAACCCAAAAATGATAAGGACAGGCACTAGTGGTGATATGATGAATGGGAACATGAGTTATGTACCTCAGTATGGCTTTCGGTGTGGGATTTAATCTCCGGAATTATCCAAGTAACTTACTTGTGGTGTGGGATCTATCTCCGGAATTATCCAGGTAAATTACCTGTAGTGTGGGATATATCTCCGGAATTATCCAGGTAATTACTTGTGGTGTGGGATTGATCTCCGGAATTATCGGGGTCGAGGCGACACACATGTGGTATTTGTGTGATGATGTGTCAATGTTTCGGTGTGGGATGATCTCCGGAATTATCCAGGTAAAATACCTATGGTGTGGGATTTATCTCCGGAATTATCGGGCATTGGCTAATGCTTACAGTTTATCTTTATCTCGTAGTAGCCATCGTGATAGGATTAGTTGCATAGCGGGGGATTGAACCCTATGAAGTGAAGACGTTCAGGGCTTGCACCGAACCTATGTAGAGTGGGATGCATAGACTTCGACAAGTACGCATTAGAGAGTCCGCATATAGAAATTGTGTTTTCCTGACTCGGTTTTATGCACGTGGTTTTCCTGTTTTCTACACTTGACACTTGGTTTAGTATCACTTGTTGTTTTCATTTCTTGCTACTTCATATTTTATGTATTTTGGTTCACTACATGTTGTTTAAGAATCCTTACTTAATGTTTATTTATGTTGTTTGCTTTTATGTCACTCACACCATTTATGGCTGACCCCTCTAGTTTTGGGGGTTAGGGATCATCTCTAGCCTCATGTGTTGCAGGTTGTTACTTAGAGTTTGGAGGTGTGGATGCTTGAGTTAGTTTTGAGATAAATTGATTTAATAGAGTTTTGTGTAAATTTGTAAAGCAGTGTTGTAAAAATATTGTGTTGTGAATAAAAGAAAATTATGATTTGAGATGTTTTAAATTCCGCTGTGCTATGTAAAAGATTATTGTAATAAAAGTTAAAAATTTCATTGGTGTTGGTTGTGTTTAATGTTACATTGAAGTTGATGCTGGGATTGTGCCACGTATTTTCTAAGATATTATATTAGAAATTCGGGGCGCTACACTTCCCCTCTTACCCTTCATCACCTTACGATGACTTTCTCAAATTGTCAAAACTCCATCTCAAGCTGTGTGCATGTAGCCCTGAACATCAAGAGTCCCCAAAGATATCAATTTTAGCTTCCTCAAAGAAATATGCATGACCTCTTCTAGTTGAATCATTTATCATCTGGTGTCTCCAACATAACTGTTCCCTCACCACTACTTCACAAACCTCACTAATGGTCGTTCTCACACTATGACTTGTTGTAGTGTGAGAACATCTTACTCGCTTAGCAAATATGAGAAGAAGTTCCAGAATCAAGAAACCAGCCATAATTCACATTTAAAGAACTTTGAAACAAGAAGATGATCTAAGTTATCCTCTAAGTTAGAGGTGTTGGTGATGACTATGTGTGCACCCTTCTGATTCAACCACTTGCGATAATATCTCTTGTAATACCCAATGCCTCTGCAATGCTGGCAACGGATCATATCCCTGTGTGTCATATCCCTTCCAATTGAAGTCTTGCCATCCACCACCAAACAACTTGCAAAAATAGACCCTGATTTATGAGTCTCTTTTCTAAGTTCATCTTTCCTAAGTTCATCTTCCTTCATCCGCTTAGATCATCCCTGTTTATCGCCTTCAGTTTATATATTACCTTGTTGAACTCCACAATATAATCTTGATGATGGATACCCTCCTTCATTGAGAAACGAAACAGCTTTCTCTTCCATTATATCTGATCCAACAACGACGATCCCGAGTAATTAGTTTTGAGTCTCGTAATAGACTCATTGCACTTGTCTCATCATGACTTCGTCCACCAATTCTCAATGCTTTCAAACAAATCTCATCACATTTCTCCTGCTTCATGTCGGTTAGTTTTCCTTTATCTCCTTCTAGGGCAATATGCAAGCCCTTTTGAACCAATGTGCCATACATGTCCACCTTCCATAAATTAAAGTTTATCTTATCGTTAAACTGCTTGATCCCCATGCTATGATTTGTCATCTTCTCCAAGGAACTCGAACAAACCCACAAATCTGATACTCTGATACCAATTGTTAGGGATTATATGCCGATTTTGTTGAGTCTTTGACACGATCAATACAAATCACCAAGCAAATAGTAGATCACACCATACACACAAACCACACAATATTTTTCCAGGTTTGGGCAATCCCTAAATCGAGGGAAATTTTTTAGACACTATACAACTAGAGAACATACAAAAGTTACAACTCTCACCACGACCATCTCTCGAGCCTAATTGGAAATACTTGTGTTTACAATGGAGAATTCACTCACCTCTCAGATATTCATCACTCAATAAAATCATATCATTCTTTGAGCAATTACATTGATTTAGAGATCTAGAGAAACCCTAGTTTGCAATTCTGATACAATAATCATCCGATCTACACTGAAGAGATAGCCATACGATGAGAACCGTACAATCTAACCTAGAAAACAAATCAGGCTTCAATCAGATCCACAAGACCCAATACCTTGTTTGCCGCCCACTGCATATGTCGATTGACTTTCCATTTGGACAGTCGACTGCTTTTGCTGGTCCCAAAACAGAAAGCAAGTCAGTCGACTGTCTCGACCGTCTTTGCTTGTTATCCCTGTTGCTTCTGGTTGATGTTCACCTTGCTTCCAACTGTTTCCAATCGCCTGGATTCCTCCTCATCGCAACACTGTCTTCTCTTCTCATCGAATAAGTATGCAATACATATAAACCAGACAAGGGCTTCGTCTCAACGAGAGGGTTTGTATACTATTAAGTACGATGTCTTAAATATGTCTTGATAAATATCATCGAATTCAAATTCTTCCTCTAATCCTTATCAAAATAGCTTCACATGTGTATTCGTTCAGATATTCTTTTGGGGTCTCACTTTCACAATGGGTACTAATAGAAGTCCAACATCATATCCATCCTCCCATACATGAAATTTTGTGTGAGCGAAAATTTGCAACAGAGTAATTTGAAACTATTTATTTGGAAAGGGGGCTTTATGTAATACCCCGCAAAATTGAACTATGACAATTTTACCCTGCACGTGTTATACACGTGTATTTTTTACCGTTAGGGATAATATCCATAATATTATATTTTTCGTATTTTGTATTTCTATTTTATAAATATCTTTCCGATCATTCGAATTCATTTTAATTGCTTATTTGATACCAACCCAAATATTTTCTGACCCATTCTAAATTTGTTGATTTAATTAATTCAGTCTCCTTATCATGCCGTGTTTTTGATTCAGCATAAGACTGTTGATTTATCGTATTATCGAATATTCAACTTTGCTACCTATAAATTTCTTGACATTACACTGAGAATTTAACCTAGTTCTCTTCATTGAAATTGAGAAATTTTATACATGAAAATCGTAGCCCATCGAGTTTAGAATCCAGAACATCTTGCGGTTTCTCAATCCAATTTATAGGTTGTAAGTTATTTTAAATCTAAGTTGTCCCTTAATCCTAATCCCTAATCCTAATTCCCACCGTAACCCCAACCTCATTTAATTCCACCTCCATCTAAACCAACTGCCTACTCCCAATTATTTTACTATGCTCTTTCCTCAACCCTCTCCTCCTTCACACTCCACAGCACACATCTCCTCCTATAACCCTACTATCTACTATACTCTACCCTAAAACACACTCATCTTCTCACTCAGCAGCATCCTCACTCCCCTATAAATACATTCCTACACCCACTCAATCACACACTCTCTCTCACGCAGTAGCACCCTCACACCCCTATATAGATATATATATATATATAGTCACCCGCCCACTGTCTTCATCTTTCTTCGATCTTCTTCCTCTTCGTTTCTTCACCGAAGGCAAAACCCAACCCAAAACACTCCTTGCTATAGCCTCCTGCCACCGCAGCTTGCCACCATCGTCATCACCAAGCTCCAACCTTCACCCTCATCCTCGTCACTGTCGCCATCACCATTGCCATCGCCATCGCCATTGCCACCTGCGCATTCATTGCCGAAGCTTTTGCCATTGCTGCCACCCCCACTCGCAGCTCCTCTCCTCTCGCTGTCACCGCCTCCCACTCCTTGCTGCTGCTATCAGCACCCACACCACCATCATCTTCACCACTATCACCTGCTTTCATGTCCCCACTTCAAAATAATGAAGCTCCTTGCCAGCCACCACGTCGCTCACTACCTCCTTGCCATTGAGCCACCACTGAGCTCCCTCTGAGCTCTTGATCGCCACATCACCATCACCCCACGGCCTCCATCACATTGTCGCCTTCAACTCCCCTCTTGCTGTCACCACCACAGCAAGCTTCGCCACTTCCATTGCCAATCACCTCCGCCACTGCTGGACCTCTCCTCCTCGCTGTGCTCTCCACCTTGATAACTCGAAACTTAGAATCTCCTCATCAACCTCCTCGCCATCGCCTCGTCAACCATCACCTTGAGCTCCACTCCAACTCGTCTCCGTTATCACCTCCTGCCAAAGCTCCCCTCCACCATCGCCACAACCTGCGCAACCTCGTAGCTCCACTTCCGAGCTCCATCGCAGTCGACAAGCATCTCACCGCTGCACTCAACTTCCGAAACCCGAAGCTCCTCACTGTATATCTCTCACTCTCTCACTCTTTCTCTTTATTTTTCTCTCTCACTCTATCTCTCGTTCTCTCTCTCAGTCTCTCTCTCTCTCTCTAAGTCAGTCTCTCTCTCTCGCTCTTTTTCTCTCTCTCTAGCTTTCTCTCTACCTCTCTCTCTCCTACTCTCGCTCTTTATATATATATATATATATATATATATATATATATATATATTATTGTACATGTATATATCTCTATATATATTAATACAATTTTCACTTCGTTCGCTTCCCGAATTCGACGAACAGTTGTGGCCCGTAGAGTCATTGTCGTTGTTCGTGTTGCTATCATCTTCAAATTGATCGTAGAATCGATCAAATCCAAAAAATAAAAAGTGGGTAACAACTTGAACCAACTCTATTTAAAATTATAGGTTGTGTGCATGCTAGATAATTTAATAAATTGAGTAATCGTGCTTAGATTGTGTATAAATGTTGTTTGATTATGAGTGTTAATTAATTTGTGAGATGATTATTATCTTAGAAACGTTATTATAATTCTGTCCAGAATTTGATCTCACTTCATAAAATCGTTTCTATTTAAATACATGGATTATGAGACTGAAACTTTTGTATGCATATCATGTATGTGTGTACAACATCTCCTCAAAATTTCATAATTGTTGGATGTCGTTTGGTATTTTAATAACCTCCGAATACATTACTGATTTAGAAATGAAACAGAATTTATTTCATAATTCTGGCTAAATATCATACTTATTTTCTTTTGAGTCTAAGAAATCCAATTTCCAAGAAGTGTGGCTTTCTGTGATTTCTAAAAGTAGCAAGAGCTATGATTTCTGGAATCTGAACCTACTATCTTATAAATGATTTTAGACAGATTTAATTCGGTTGAAACTAGAGGTTCTTAACTACAATGTTGTAGTAGACTCATTGAGGTTTCATATGAGACTAAGAAATTAATTTTCGAACAAGTATTGGAATTTATATAATTATTGGAAGTTGTATTCACCTGTCAAGGGGACACGTGCGGAGTTGTCTCGATTGTTAATTTCTGGGATCCAGTGTTAAGAACGGGGGTGCAGATGTATAGGCTGTAAACTCCTATCGGAACTTAGGGGATGGACCCATAAGTGTCCGTTGATGATCTATGTTATAGGATACAAATGAGGAGGAGAAGAAAATGCCTACCAGGGCGTCTTATATTCATGATAACTTTTAGTGAGGTCCGGAAGCGGAGAGAGACCACCGGGGCTGGGCACCATTATGGATGCTTAGGAGTGGAGAAAGACCGTTGGGGTTCGGGCGGGGTGGAATATATAAAACCGGGAGTGGGGAGAGACTACCAGGGCTGTGCATCATTATGGATACTCAGGAGTGGAGAAATACCATAGGGTTCTGGTATGACCACTACCGACTGCAGTAACGGAATTGGACCGAACAAATGAAACCTCACTAGTCACTAGATAAATATCAGAAACAGTGTAGAATACATGAGTATGTATTGCATAAATGCGGGATTGAATCCTGTAATGAAAAGAAATGCTAGTAACTTGCATTCGGAAAATATGCTATATGAGCGACATATCGTTCCTAATAAGCGTGTATTAAAAGAGCATATTTGGATTGTGCATGTTTTCTTGATAAATATATGTTTAATTTTTTAATAAATTGTTTATACACACGCTCATATGACATTGTATATTTGACTATTTCATGTTTACATTTACTGATTTCAGTTTTATTTCTATTATACTATGTATGTTTTTATGTTATTTTTGGAGTTAGTTAAAGCTGTTGTGATTCTTACCATCAACCTCACATACTGACGAACCCACAGATTGTGTTATGCAGGTAAGAGTACCTGGAGTTTAGGCATAGAGGTGTAACATCCTGAGCCCATCATCTTATTAATCCAAGAGGTTTGGATTTATATTAAGATTTCCGTATTTTCCTATATTATATTATGTTTATGTACTCAATTGAAGGAAAATATTTCTGGGTGTGCTACAATTTTCCTGTGTATGGAAGTCGGGACGTTACAGAGTGGTATCAGAGCTAACTTCAATTTGTTGTACTAAACATAGTATTGGAAATGGGCTTAGGATGACACTAGATGTGTTTTTTTTTGTTTGGGGCCGTGAATGCTATGATCATTTTTTAGCTTAGCATTTATGATATCCTATGTGAACTGGTTTTTCCCTCTCTCTTCTGTAGGATGGAGGATGACCAAAATCCTATGGAAGATGAGCTCTTCAATGAAGAAGAGGAGGAAGATCCTGAGGAGGAAGAACCTGAAGAAGAAGATCCTGCGGAAGAACTGGAAGAGGAAGAAGAACCCCAAAAGATGCACCCACTTACTCCACCTCCAGTTGACTCTTCAGACGAATCTTCGGGTGTCCCTTTAGCCCTGAGCAGGAATGATCATAAGATGGTCGAAATTCAACGACAAATCTACCGATATCAGTGGAGGACAGGCCAACTAAGGGGACAAAGATTGGAAGACCAGCGGCACATTACAACCCTAGAGACAGAGGTCAAGATTCTAAGGAGAATCTAGTTTTGAGCGGCACGGCAATTCAATGAACTCACGAGCATGCTCGTAGGAGAAAAGAGGAAATCCAATCGAGCTCATAGTTATCTACATGAAGAAGTGGTCGAATTGCGAACAGAGCTCAGGACTGCTGTCACTGAGTCATACATGGAACACTACCCGTTATAGAAGGACAAGAGGAACAATGGGAACAAAGGAAAAAGACCATTAGCATCAAACCACTACGAAAAACACTCATCAGCTCAGAAGCTCAAATTAACTGGAGAAAATAGTGGTGGATCACCAAAAAGGTAATGAGATGTTATAATTGTGGATAGGCCGGGCACTACAGGTCTAATTGCCCGAAGGAAAGCACATGCTTCAGCTGTGGCAAAAGGGGCCACATCAAATCCTACTGTCCCGAATATCAGCATAAAGAGTCAAACCAAGAGCCCGCAAATCAGGAGGAAAAGCTATACAACCACAGGCGAGATTTGGCACTCACAAAACATTGTGTAGAAGATCCAGAGAATGTCATCACCGCTACGGATCAATTCAAGGGAAATGAGTGGTGTTTTATTTAACTAAGGCTTTGCAATAATAATGATGTATTGTTAATCTTTTGATGTAACAAGACATCTCTTGATCAATGGAATAAAGACCAATGTTTTATTTGATACTGGATCTTCATATACTCCTGTATCTCCCGAATTTGCAAATGAGATGAGTGTTGAGCCTATGATTTTCTCGGTAGAATTTTGGCTGTAGCCACGCCTTCATGAGAGATGCTGATTACTGACCAATATTACGCCAGTTGTGATATCAGGATTGGACGAAGGATATAATTTTCCTAATTTTCTAGTAATCGTTGATTATGACTTTTCGGGTTAGTTATATCAATAAATTTTGGAGTTTAGGATTGAAATAAAAATTTGGAATTTATGGGGATTGAAGTGAAAATTTTTGTATGAGTTGTTGTAGGGGGAATTAATGAGAGGAAGAAGAAATAAAAGAAGTAGAAGATAAGTCAAGAAAAGGAGGAAGAAAAAGAAAGAAAGAAAGAAAGAAAGAGGAAGAGAAAGAGAGGAATCAGCGGAAAAGAAGCCGAAGAAGAAAGAAGGAAGCCGCAGAAGAAAGAGGAAGAAAAGAACGAGCAAGAGAACTCGAAAGCGAGCCTCGGAGAAGAGAAAGAACGAGAAGCAGCGGAGCAAAAAGAAAGAACGAAGCGGCGGAAAAAGAAGAGAAAGAGATCGGCTTGGCAATGGAAGAAAATAGGAGAGATCTACAATCAGCGGAAAGAGAAGTAGGAATGAAAAGAAAATCGATGGAAGAAGAAGGTGAAGCGGGAAAGAAGATGAAGCTTTCTTCATCTTCATCATCTTCATCGAGATTCGGCAGGATCTGCGTATTTTGTGGCAGTAGTTCTGGCAAGAGAGCTAGTTACCAAGAAGCTGCTATCGAGCTCGGCAAGGAGCTAGTGGAGAGGAATATCAATTTGGCCTATGGCGGTGGAAGCATAGGATTGATGGGCCGTTTCTCTGACACCGTTCATGCCGGTGGCCAACATACTTTGGGAGTGATTCCTAAGGCGCTGATGCCAAAGGAGATTACTGGAGGGAATGTATGAGAGGTTAGAGTTGTCTCTAACATGTACGAGAGGAAAGCTGAGATGTGTCGCATTGTTGATGCCTTGCCCGGAGGTTATGGAACACTGGAAGAATTGTTTGAGGTGCTCACTTGGGCTCAACTGGGGGTCCACAGAAAGTCAATAGGTCTTTTGAATGTTGAGGGATATTACGACTCGCTTTTATCCTTCATAGATTCGACTGTGGCCGAAGAGTTTGTATCCAGTAAGGCCAGACGCATCTTGGTTTCAGCTCCATCACCCAAAGAACTAATCAGAAAATTGGAAGAGTATGTGCCGGAGCGGGACGAGCTGGTGACCCAACTGAATTGGGATGTTGGGGGAGCCCAGTAGTAGTGGGGGTTCAGATTTGGAGCCCGGGTGTTAATTTGTTAAGTCTTCCAGTTGTTTGTGCAAAATTTTGTATTGGGTTTTCTTAGTGTTTTGGTTTAGGAGTGACTGATGTCGATGTGGATGTTAAAGTGGTTGAACATCGTAGCACACGATAAGGTACTATTAAATCACTTGATTGTGGCTTGTTCTTTTCAATGTTCCCCTTAATAAACAGACATTTTTTCTTAATCTTTTCTTTCTGTTACAAGATGAACTTATGGATTTCAATATACTCTTTTGTAATTAAGGACTCCATCAATTATATTAGTAGAGTGTTCTTGTTACAAATTCGCACCCTATTAAGTTCTGATGACAGAACTTTGGGGGGGGGGGGGGGGGAGGGTGTAACACCCCATAAAATTAAACTACGACAATTTTGTCCTGCATGTGTTATACACGTGTATTTTGTACTGTTACGGATAATATCCGTAATATTATATTTTTCGTATTTTGTATTTTTATTTTATAAATATCTTCCCAATCTTTCGAACTCATTTTGATCTCTTATTTGAACCCAACCCAAATATTTTCTGACCCATTCTAAATTTTTCGATTTAATTGATTTAGTTTCCTTATCATGTCGGGTTTTTGATTCAGTATAAGACCGTTGATTTATCGTATTATCGAATATTTAACTTTGCTATCTTTAAATTTCTTGATCTTGCACTGAGAATTTGACCTAGTTCTCTTCATTGAAATTGAGAAACTTTATACATAAAAATCGTAGCCCATCGAGTCTAAAATCCAAAACATCTTGCAGTTTTTCAATCTGATTTTTTGTTGTAAGTTATTTTAAATCTAAGTTGTCCCTTAATCCTAATCCCTAATCCTAATTCCCTCCCTAACCCCAACCTCATTTAATTCCACCTCCATCTAAACCCTCTGCTTACTTCCTATTATTTTACTATGCTCTTACCTCAACTGTCTCCGCCTTCCCACTCCACAGCACACACCTCCTCCTATACCCCTACTATCTAGTATACTCTACCCTAAAACACACTCATCTTCTCACTCTGCAACACCTTAACACCCCTATAAATACATTCCTACACTCACTCAATCACACACTCTCTCTCACTCAGTCACAATCTCTCTCTTTCTTATATATATATATATATATATATATATATATATATATATATATATATATATATTTCTTATATATATATAAGAAATATATATATATATATATATATATATATATATATATATATATATATATATATATATATATATATATAGTCTTCTTCTTTCTTCGATCTTCTTCAACCCAACCCCAAACACTCCTCGCTACTGCCTTCCGCCACCGCAGCTCTCCACCATCGCCATCACCAAGCTCCAACCTTCACCCTCATCCTCGTCACTGTCGCCATCACCATCGCCATCGTCATTGCCACCTACACCATCATCGCCGAAGCTCTCGCCATTGCTGCCACCCCCACTCACAGATCCTCTCCTCTCGTTGTCACCACCTCCCACTCCTCACAGTTGTCGTCAGCAGCCTCACCACCATCATCTTCACCACCCTCACCTGCCTTCCTGTCCCCACTACGAAACACCAAAGCTCTTTGCCAGCCTCCTCGTCGCCCACTGCCTCCTCGCCAATGAGCCACCACTGAGCTCCCTCCGAGCTCTTGATCGCCACATCACCATTGCCCCACTGCCTCCACCACATTATCGCCGTCAATTCCCCGCTCGCTGCCACCACCGCCACAAGCTCTATCGCTTCCATCGCCAATCACTTCCGCCACCGCTAGACCTCTCCTCCTCACTGCGCTCTCCACCTCGAAAACTCGAAACTCCGAAGCTCCTCATCAACCTCCTTGCCATCGCCCCGTCAACCATCACCCTGAGTTCCGCTCCAACTCGTTGCCATTATCACCTCTCGCCGAAGCTCCTCTCCACTATCGCCACAACCCCCGCCTCTCAACCTCGTAGTTCTGTAATGCCCCGATTTTCATCTAATGAAAATTATTTTATTTTGTACGTAGTGTGCACGTGCAATGTTTTGGTAATTATTTTCATTATGATGAGTATAGATATTTATATATGTGCTCTTTAATTATTTTCATATAAAGCCCTTTTTCAATTAGACAAAAGCCTTTCTTCTTAAAGCCCAAATTTAATTCAATTTATTATTTTGACCCATATACTAAAGCCCATGAGCTATTTTATTTTTAAATACAACTTGTAATGTAGAATACATTTTAAAGATTATTTTTATGCAAAATATAATGTACAAATTTTTGGAGACCAAGTTGCATGCACGTGCATTGCACGTACACGTGCAAAATGCACATGATGAGCATGGCCGGTTGGAGCTTTGGAGGGAAAAGGGAAAATTTGAGTGGAGTCATGGGTGGTGGTTACTTGATCATGGTTGGTTATTGTAACTCCTCCTTGAATCCTAGCCTTTTAATCCTAACTCCTAAGTTAATCTTAGCCTTCCATTTTCCTAGATTTTTAGTATAAATACCCCCCCCCCCCCCTAGCCTAGTTATTCTTGTGCTTATTATTTCCTCCAAACCTATAGTTTAAAATACATTATTTAGTAGTATACAAGTGAGTAAAAGATTGAGAGTTTGTGAGGGGTTTGTGCTTGCACCAAGGCTGGCATCAATAGGAGCTCTCGGTTTGGCTTGGTGGAGGCTTGTGTGCGCGCATCAAGGAGGAGGATCGCTCTTTTGCAAGGACATTAGTTTAGGAGGTGTTGTTAAATGTAGTCTCTCCAATTAAGGTAGGTAAATTTTCTATATTTCTAATTAGGAAGCATGCTAGATTTGAATGGAAAGAATGATGCATGAAAAAGACTAATAAGAGTACACATTTAATTGGAAAAATGACCTATTGATTGATTGAAATGTTGATATGCAATTGTATGTGGTTCTATTATTAAAATTCAAGTTGTGTGCGAAATGATTATGGCTATGGATTGTGTAAAGAAAACTTCATTATTAACATTAAAAATTATATACAAGAGTTAGTAGATTGGCAATATTACTTTATGTGCTTAAATGAACTTTTTGTGATAATGTTGTGATGGATGAATTAAGATATAGATTGTATGTTTGGGAAATGATTAAAAACAGAGAATTGATTGCTAATAAAAAGATTAGGGTTGTTAAACTTGATAAGAAATGTCGAAAAACACTACAACACGTGCGCGATTTACCGCGTATATTCCTCGGCATTTCACCATTCGGGCCGGGGTAGGGAGTGACCAGGAATGGGGCGTCAGATTAGATGGTTATACACCGGTGGCCTCTATAAAACGCTGGGGATTCATGATATTCACCGGCGGTTTATTTAGAAACGCCGGTGGATGGTAGTATTCACCGGCATTTTAATAACACACACCGGGGAATATATAGATACATTCACCGGCGTTTGTAATTTCAAACGCCAGTGAATTAACTGAGATAAATCCCCGCGAACCCTAACATTTCGCTCGCTAATTTCCCAAACCTAATTTCGCCGCCTTCGTTTTCCCTCCTCCCACTCTCTATTTCTCGCGCTTCGCCTTCGTCCCTTCGTCATCTTCGACAGCCCAATTCGATTTCCCTCCTCCCTCTCTCTATTTCGCGGTGAATTTGCGATCGAAAACCACCGCTCGTCGCCCCGCTCTCTCTCTCTATCTCCTATGCCACCGCTCGTCGCCCCCCTCTCTCTCTTCGGTAATTTCTCTTGATTTCTCTCCTTTTCACTGTCAAAGATGCTGAATTCATGCATCTGATTGTCATCTTAGCATGATTTTTTTACCAAAATGGGTTAACTGTCAACTAAGGATGCTGGCTGTATACCAAAATCCTCCAAATCTGTACAAGAATTAGGCTGAACAAACCTTGTATAGGTTTATTTTGGAGCCACAAACATCATGATTTAGTTGGGATGAAGAATAAATAAAGAAACATATATGCTTAGATACTAGAAATTTTCATTTTCTTTTACTGTTAAAGAAACTGAATTCATGCATCTGATTGCCATCTTAGCATGATTTTTTTTACCAAAGTGGGTTCACTGTCAACTAAGGATGCTGTATGTATACCAAAATCCTCCAAATCTGTACAAGAATTGGGCGGAACAAACCTTGTGCAGGTTTATTTTGGAGCCACAAACATCAATAGTTTAGTTGGGATGAAGAATTAATAGAGAAACATATATGCTTAGATACTGAAAAATTTCATTTTCTTTTACTGTTAAAGAAACTGAATTCATGCATCTGATTGCCTTCTTAGCATGATTTTTTTACCAAAATGGGTTCACTGTCAACTAAGGATGCTATATGTATACCAAAATCCTCCAAATCTATACAAGAATTGGGCGGAACAAACCTTGTGCAGGTTTATTTTGGAGCCACAAATATCAATGGTTTAGTTGGGATGAAGAATTAATAGAGAAACATATATGCTTAGATACTGGAAATTTTTATTTTCTTTTACTGTTAAAGAAACTGAATTCATGCATCTGATTGCCTTCTTAGCATGATTTTTTTACCAAAATGGGTTCACTGTCAACTAAGGATGCTGTATGTATACCAAAATCCTCCAAATCTGTACAAGAATTGGGCTGAACAAACCTTGTGCAGGTATATTTTGGAGCCACAAACATCATGATTTAGTTGGGATGAAGAATTAATAGAGAAACATATATGCTTAGATACAGGAAATTTTCATTTTCTTTTACTGTTAAAGAAACTGAATTCATGCATCTGATTGCCATCTTAGCATGATTTTTTTTACCAAAGTGGGTTCACTGTCAACTAAGGATGTTGTATGTATACCAAAATCCTCCAAATCTGTACAAGAATTGGGCGGAACAAACCTTGTGCAGGTTTATTTTGGAGCCACAAACATCAATGGTTTAGTTGGGATGAAGAATTAATAGAGAAACATATATGCTTAGATACTGGAAATTTTCATTTTCTTTTACTGTTAAAGAAACTGAATTCATGCATCTGATTGCCTTCTTAGCATGACTTTTTTACCAAAATGGGTTCACTATCAACTAAGGATGCTGTATGTATACCAAAATCCTCCAAATCTGTACAAGAATTGGGCGGAACAAACCTTGTGCAGGTTTCTTTTGGAGCCACAAACATCATGATTTAGTTGGGATGAAGAATTAATAGACAAACATATATGCTTAGATACTGGAAATTTTCATTTTCTTTTACTGTTAAAGAAGCTGAATTCATACATCTGATTGCCATCTTAGCATGATTTTTTTACCAAAATGGGTTCACTGTCAACTAAGGATGTTGTATGTATACCAAAATCCTCCAAATCTGTACAAGAATTGGGCGGAACAAACCTTGTGCAGGTTTCTTTTGGAGCCACAAACATCAATGGTCTAGTTGGGATGAAGAATTAATAGACAAACATATATGCTTAGATACTGGAAATTTTCATTTTCTTTTACTGTTAAAAAAACTGATCGCATGCATCTGATTGTCATCTTAGCATGATTTTTTTACCAAAATGGGTTCACTGTCAACTAAGGATGCTGTATGTATACCAAAATCCTCCAAATCTGTACAAGAATTGGGCTGAACAAACCTTGTGCAGGTTTCTTTTGGAGCCACAAACATCATGATTTAGTTGGGATCAAGAATTAATAGACAAACATATATGCTTAGATACTGAAAATTTTCATTTCCTTTTACTGTTAAAGAAACTGATTGCATGCATCTGATTGTCATCTTAGCATGATTTTTTTACCAAAATGGGTTCACTGTCAACTAAGGATGCTGTATGTATACCAAAATCCTCCAAATCTGTACAAAAATTGGGCGGAACAAACCTTGTGCAGCCTTATTTTGGAGCCACAAACATCAATGGTTTAGTTGGGATGAATAATTAATGGAGAAACATATATGCTTAGATACTGGAAATTTTCATTTTCTTTTACTGTTAAAGAAGCTGAGTTCATGCATCTGATTGCCTTCTTAGCATGATTTTTTTACCAAAATGGGTTGACTGTCATCTAAGTATGCTAGCTGTATACCAAAATCCTCCAAATCTGTACAAGAATTGGGCGGAACAAACCTTGTGCAGGTTTCTTTTGGAGCCACAAACATCATGATTTAGTTGGGATGAAGAATTAATAAACGAACATATATGCTTAGATACTGGAAATTTTCATTTTCTTTTACTATTAAAGAAGCTGAATTCATGCATCTGATTGCCATCTTAGCATGATTATTTTACCAAAATGGGTTCACTGTCAACTAAGGATGCTGTATGTATACCAAAATCCTCCAAATCTGTACAAGAATTGGGCTGAACAAACCTTGTGCAGGTTACTTTTGGAGCCACAAACATCATGGTTTAGTTGGGATGAAGAATTAATGGAGAAACATATATGCTTAGATACTATTGGCAAGTTTTCGTTTCCTTTTACTGTTAAAGAAACTGATCGCATGCATCTGATTATCATCTTAGCATGATTTTTTTACCAAAATGGGTTAACTGTCAACTAAGGATGCTAGCTGTATACCAAAATCCTCCAAATCTGTACAAGAATTAGGTCGAACAAACCTTGTGCAGGTTTATTTTGGAGCCTCAAACATCATGATTTAGTTGGGATGAAGAATTAAAAGAGAAACATATATGCTTAGATTCTGGAAATTTTCATTTTCTTTTACTGTTAAAGAAGCTGAATTCATGCATCTGAAGATTTAAGATTCAGGATGGCAAATTTTGATTAGGCTGTGATTGGATTGTTTAGTGGCTGTCGTCTATGTTCTTAATTGGGCCGTGATTAGAAAGAGAGGGCTCGAGTGGAGATCTGGAAACCCATATAGAGACATCTCGTTTATAATAATTTATTATTATTGTTGTTCTTGTCTCTCTTGCTGTTGTTGCTGATGTCTCTTTGTGTGCGTGTGCTGAAGGGAAAGAAGGGATGAGAGAGAGATGAGAAAAATGCCGCTATGTTAGCCTGGTGTATCCTCATTCTCTACCATTCTCTGTTTCCATTTCTGGCTTCTATATTTGGTTTCCTTCCACGATGACAGTTCCTTAAAACTACACTTGATATGAGCCCCTTTTTATTTTTCTTATTTTTCTTATATTTGGATTCCTGTTGAACTAAATTATTGTTTTTTTTTCATAGAGCGGTCACCCAGATGAAGGAAATTCTGATGATCAGCACTGAAGCTACTCGAGGGGTATGGATCTGTGGTCGGCCTACTCTAGTTGTTGTTGTTATGTTGTCCTTGTTGTTGTTATGTTCTAGATTGTTGTTTTAAGTAATTGTTGAGATATTTGGGATGTTAATTACTGTATTTGTTAATTATGACACCGTTAATTATGCGGTGAATTTGGACGATTAATGGACTATGTGTGAAACTTTATTATCTTAATTAATTCTTGTGTTTGGTTGTGATTTGCGCATTAATATGCCTAAAATTGGTTGAATCAGTTGTGAATTAGTTTACAGGTTTTTTAAATGAAATTGTGAATTGAAATCGAATGAAAATTTGGAGCAGGAAAAACCAACGAGGATACACCAGCGTTTCATAGAACGCCGGTGTATCTAATTGTTTAATTGAAAACTTCGTTAGGGAGGCATTTCCACGCACGCCGGTGTACCCATATATCTATAGCGGCGCGTCATAAAACGCCGGTGAATAGCTATATACCGGTGTTTTATAACACGCCGGTGATTGTAATTAGGGAAATAGGGCGCTCAGAAACAAGCATACACCGGCGTTCTATGACCGCTGGTACATATTGGACATACACCGGCGTTTCTACAAATGCCGGTGAAAGATATATACCGGCGGTATGTGACCGCCGGTGAATGTATATTGGGGGAAAGAACGACACTCAGAAATTCGCATATACCGGCGTTTGTCTGGTCGCCGGTATATTTTCAAGAAATACCGGCGTCCAGCAGAAACGCCGGTGAATGCACCTATCTTTCCGCGACGCTCGATTCGGCGGCATTTGTACCGGCGTTTATAAAAATGTCGGTGAATATTTCACCGGCGTAAAAACCGCCGGTGTTTGTCTAAAAAAATGCCTGCGAATAACTTCTGTGTTGTAGTGAAAGAAATGTGGTAGTGGTAGTTTATAATTCGAATTAATTATATGCAAAATTATGTGTTAATTATTGAAAAAATTATTTTTATTATACTGGAGTATAATTTATGTTGAGAATAGCCAATCTGGACATTTACAGCAACTTTAGTAAAGGCAAAATTAAATGAGAGATTGTTGAACATCGAAATATTTACTAAATAGAGAGGATAGATTTAACTAGACTACGGGTTGAAATATGACAACATGGCCGCATAGCTCAAGTTGTCGGCATGATCTTAATCGCTACAGTGGGTTGGCGAGTCGCTGGTTCGAATCCCCTTAGCACCATACTTTTTGTATTTTTGACAAAAAAATAAATAACTACAGCCGAGAGCATTTAATTCTCTCAGCGCTCTTCATTAACGCATACAACATTCGGCCTAGTGGTCTGTGCCTTGGGTTGGTTTCCCTATGGTTGGTGGTTCGAATATGGGGCTCGGCCAGTACTAAACTTTGGGAAAAAAATATTTTTTTAGTGTTTTTTATGATTGAAAAATTATGAAAAAAATATGGTTATTATCCTAAAATTATGTGGGACTTGTGAAAAATAATTTGAGGATTATTTGCATTAAAGGGAGTATGTTTTAAAAATAAATGTATAATTTAGAATTATGGTGATACACTTGTATGTTATGAAAGTTGCACTTTGCAAACGGACTTGAAATAAAATATTAGAAAAGAAGTGAAATAAAGATAGAAATTATATGATGTGATGTGAATTATTCTCATTGGGAGAATAGTGTGAAAAATATGAAATGTGAATATTCAATAGTGTTGTGATTTTATTGAGGAAATACATAAGGAATAATTGAATTCCATGTATGGCTATGGACTTATGAATAAATTAGAGATCATGCTATTGAAAAAGAAAATCTATTATGATTATGAAAATGAATTTATGAGTTGGAAACGCTCAATTTTGGAAATTGTGAATTGGAATTTAAACAAAAGAGTAGCTAAGTCTCTCCCGGCATTTGGAAAGAAATGAAATGAAATTTGAAATGAAAGACCAAGGTTGGTCATATTTGAATGAATGAATAAGTCCAGTTTAGTGGAGAGGCTAACTCTAGAGCTTTGATTTTGTTCATGATTCTAATAAAAACTAAGGATTAGTACATAGTGAAGACGTGATGAAAGTAAGAGAAAAACACAAGTATGAGAGTTAGTTTACGATACGGGTGTGTGAGCCACAAAATGCATGCTTGATGAGTCAAGACATGGCATGGGCACAACTCAGTAATGATCGGACTTTAGCAATGCTTGTGGGATGTTTGGTGACTGCAAGAGGATCGTGTTCAGGGAGGAGGCTGAATTGCCACAGAATGCATGCTTGATGAGTCAAGACATGGCGTGGGATTCCCCTGCAGGGTCCGGTACACGTGCTTGTACTCATAGATCATCTAGGATACTCACCGTAGTTACAGTAGTAGATTAAGTCATGACGAGGGATTGAACCCTACAAAGATGAAGAACGAATAAGAGGCTTGCCCTCGGACCTATATAGTATGGGATGCATAGAATCCGAACAAGTGCGCATTAGTGTCATATAATATAAATAATTTCATTAAGGACTAAGTGCACAATCACAACACGACATCATTAGGGTATTCCATTTAGTTTGATATGTGACAAGTTTGTGTTTGTTAAATATGGAAAATGAGTTATACTATTTCCGGCATAGAGAGGATGGCCGTGTATAATGTTTGTCGGTTGAATAAACTGACGTACCCATAGTTTTGTATGTAAGGTAAATGACATGATAAAGGTTAAAGAGGAACAGATGCTTAAAGATTATTCAATATTGTTGTACATTTATTTAAATGTTGTAAATTTACTTCCGCTGTGCAATGTAAAGTGTAATGTTTTTCATGTAACTCTGATGTAAAGTGGAAAGTTCAAATTTCCTTGTAAAATTGTACTAAATGAAGTGGAAAGATCCTGTGGAATCTCGAATTCAGTGTATTTTGGAATTCGGGGCGTTACAAGTTCCACCTCCGAGCTCCATCGCAGTTGACGAGCATCTCGCCGCTTCACTCAACTTCCGAAACCCGAAGCTCCTCACTGTATATCTCTCACTCTCACACTCTTTCTCTCTATTTTTCTCTCTCATTCTCTCTCTCAGTCTCTCTCTCTCACATTTTCTCTCTCTCTCTAATTCAGTCTCTCTATCTCTAGCTCTTTTTCTCTCTCTCTAGCTTTCTCACTATCTCTCTCACTCCTACTCCCGCTCTTTATATATATATATATACACACACACACACAATTTCACTTTGTTCGCTTTCCGAATTCGACGAACAGTTGCGGCCATAGAGCCATTGTCGTTGTTCGTGTTGCTATCGTCTTCAAATTGATCATAGAATCGATCAAATCCAAGTGGTTTGGATTTATCTTAAAATTTCCGAATTTTCCTATATTATATTATATTTATGTACTCAATTGAAGAAAAAGATTTCTGGGTGTACTACGATTTTTCTGTATATGAAAGTCGGGGCTTTACACTTTGCGCCCTCAACAAGTGTGTTTTTATACTGTTAAGTACAATGTCTTAAATATGTCTCGATAACTTTCATCGAATTCTAACTCTTCATCCAATCCCTATCAAAACAGCTTCACATGTGTATTCGTTCAGATGTACTTCTTTTTGGGTCTCACTTTCACATTGGGTACTAATAGCAGATCAGTATCGTATAAATCTTCTCATGCATACATGAAATTTTGTGTAAGCAAAAATTGCAACCGAGTAATTTGAAACTATTTATTTGGAAAGGGGGCTTTATGCCCCATAGTTGAACAGGGTTGCAGTACAGTAAAGCTTCTCAAACGAATCTCAGTTTTCACACATAAATTATTTTAAAAAACTATTAAATTGCAAGTAGACCGCAAGTAATCAAGTATGAAGTTTACACATACTCCTCACGGTTTACACCTTTTAACATAACCCCCACAACTGATTTTTTCAAAATTTAATATATGCCTTTTTTTAAAATTATTTGCAAAAAAAGGACGGTTGCTAAACTATTTGCGCTCGGGGACTCACTGTTGGGAACGGCGGACCTAGTTTTATTATTATTTTTGTGTGGAGAAACTCGCTATTGAGAAATGCAAGTTTAGTTCAAATTTATCAAACATGACTCGCCCTTGGGAACGACGATGTTCTTTATACTAGACTAGCTGTTCTCAACAACAAGGTTCTTCATACTAGACTCGCAGTTAAGAACGGCGATGATATATGAAATTTCACAGAGAGTGAAACTCTCTATGGGACTTAGAGAATTTTCGAAAAAAAAACATTCCGTACAAATTATTTTTGAACTAAACTTGCCGTTCTCAACAACGAGTCTAATATAAATTTCCTTGCCGTTGAAAACGGCGAGTCTTGTTTGAAAATTTTGAACTAAACTCGCCGTTGGGAACGACGAGTTTCTCACACAAAAAAACTACGACGAGTTTCTCACACAAAAAAACTACGACGAGTTTCTCACACAAAAAAATTACACTCGCCGTGTCCCAACGGCAAGTACGAAATAACTAAACTCGCCATTGGGAACAGTGAGTCTAGTTATTGATGTCCCCGAGCACAAATAGTTTGGCAAATGTCATATTTCTGCAAATATTTTCGGAAAAATGCCATACATTAAAAAAAAATTAAAGAAAGATATATCCATAATATATATGCCTTTATCCTAAATGTTAAAAATTGTACACACAAATGTACGGACCCCTTAGGGGGTGTTTGTTTGGTTGTAAATTTTTTCTAAAGTTGTCAAATTACTGTAGAGAAAAGAAATCTGTGGAAATGAGTTTTGAAAAGGTGGTTTTGTTGGATGCAGAACTGTAGCAAGAATAGTTTTCCATGAAAGAATATGTTTGTTTGAGTTGTAAGAATACTGTAGCGAAAGTTATTTAAAATACTTTTTCACTTTTAGTTTTATTTGAAATTAGTCTCAATTAATTAAGATTTAAACAAATTAAACTAAATTTATCTTAATTAAATAAAACAAAAATGTTAGAAACTAAAAAAAATCGAAACTTTAAAAAGTTAAACTAAAAAAAAACTGAAAAAAAATTGAACCCAAAGAAAACAAAACTGAAGCTAAAAAACCAAAGCAAAAAAAACCGAACCTAAAAAAACCCGAGATTAAAAAAACCGAACCAATGTGCTGAGAAATTAGTCCCACATCGGCCATGACACGTGACTTTATTCAGTTAAATAAGATTATGTAATTGTTGCTTGTGAGACAAGGTTTAGGTTGGAAGAGAGTATGGCTTAATTATAAGGGTGATCAGTCCAGGGTTCTTTTTGAAAGAGGGGAACAAACCCCCCCGAACTATTGTTGCAAAAAACCACCCCTCCGGTTTGAGACTTTCTGCTAAAGTTGAGGGAGATTAGGGGGTTTTTGCAACAATCATAGTTCAGGTGAGGTTTCTGCATAAAAAAAAAGGTCAGGGGGTTTTCTGCATAAATGCCATAATTCAAATTATTTTTTTTCAAATGTAGCCAGTGAAAAAAGAAAAAATTTGCGCACTACTGTAGGCTACAGTACGAATCCATATACGTCATGCTAAACAAACACCCCTAAAAAAAGGTGGAAGTGGGATCACACAAAAAGAAAATTTGCGCACTACTGTAGGCTATAATGTGAATCCAAATCCGAACAATTCATGCCAACCAAACCACGTAAATAGTGCTCTCCCCCCTAATTTCACTTCCTACGAATCCATATACTTCATGCTAAACAAACACCCCCTAAAAAAGGCGTAAGTGAGATTGCGCAAAAAGACAAAATTTGTGCACTACTGTAGACTACAGTACAAATACAAAAAAGGCGGAAATGGGATTGCGCAAAAGATAAAATTTGCACACTACCGTAGGCTACAGTACTGTCATGCCCCGCTTCCCAAAATACGGAAATTCGATGACGCAACTGAGGCCAAACGAATGATGTGTACATCATCCATAAACTGTAACAGTTTACTCAATAATATGAAATATAACAATAACCATGCATGCAATAAAATAATCACATAAACATAAATAGTTCATGAAATGCTTCATAAATAACCAACATATGGAAGGAAATATTCGGGTCACTAAAGTCCAGTATACAATGTACGATAATAACAAAATGCTAGAAATAAAATAACATGATTGAAATGAATATCGTAGACTATTAATTCCACTCCAATATTTTAGAAGATCAGATCTCCAAGACCTTCAGTTGATTCCTCCGTGACACCTGTAATCTCAACATCTAGAGATGGGGAAATGCCCATTAGAGCAAGCCACGAGCGACAAATAGTAGCAAGCACTTAAACAATAAAGGACGATATAACAAGAACAAGATATTAGAACGATATCAGAGTAAATAAATGTAAGATGATAACAAAATCAAAATTCGATAATCAATAATCAATAAACAATAGTCGATAACAATAATCAATAATCAATAATCAATAGAAATAATCAATAAATGATGCATTGGTCGGTAATTAATGATTGATAACTTATGGTCGAAAAATAATATTCGATGGGGCCGATAGTCGGTAAACAATAATAATAATCAATAATCATTGACCAATAATCAATAGTCAATGTTTAGTGTTAATCTTTAAGTCTATCAATCTTTTATTAACTTATCTAATGCACGCAATCTTGCGTCCCATACCACATGTTCGGGTGCATGCAATCAAGTTGACGTTTAGACTCTAGTGGTGAATTCTATAGGGTTATGTACTCGGCTCTTGCAATATCAATGACCAATGACTGATGATCGATGACCGATGACCAATACACAATAAATCAGGATACTGTTGTCATTAATCTGCAATCAATCGATGACCAATATGACTGATAACAATGACCAATATCCCCTTTCGAGTACACTCTCCTATATTGTCCACTACTAAGTCGACCCTTATTACCCCAGCTTATTATCATTTAATTACGATCAATTATAGACATGAAATCAATACGATCAAAGAGAACGGTAGCGTAAAAAATTATGCAACTAGTGTAATCGATGAGAACAGTAGTATTAATACAATATCAAGAAGATGTCAAGCCTATGTGATACATGAAATATACATAGTTCAATTTATTAAATATTGAAAATAACGGGCTCATATGAAAAAAATATAAAAATGCAAGTTCTGAACAACAGCACCTATTGGTACTCAAATTCACTTTTCCGCTGCTACTGGATTGCAAATTCAATTCCGTCAGGGGGTCCAGAAACTAGACTCCCTACCGGTTCCAATGCATATTCATACGATATATTATAGTAATAGTAGCCATGCATATAAATTCATTCTTTACTGGTTCCGTGTACAGTTTCGGTTCTGGAAATTATAACATGACAGTACTAAAAAACCAATAACTTACAATCTATAAATCGGATTGAGAATCTGTAATATGTTTTGGATTCAAGACTCGTGCTACAATTTCTATATACAAAGTTATAAATTTCAGTGTCAGTAATCGGGTCGAAACCTCAATACAAGTTGAAGCAATTTATAGGGCAGTAATGTTGAATGTTCAATAATACGATAAATGAACGGTTCAAGATTTAAATCGATAACAATGGCATGATAAGAAGACTATGAATCAATAACATAGTAAGATCAAGAAAATAATGAGTCAATAATGGAATTTAATTAAATAAGATATTCAAATCAATAACTACTTGCCGGATATCAAGAAAAATAATTGCACAAGAACAATAAAATGTGTACAAGAGATGCTTGCCTTATGTGACGTTGAATACGAGAGAGGTGAGCGCACGACAGCAAGTAACTACAGTAAGGCGGCACAACAACAACAAACAACGGCGACGACAGTGCGGCAAGAACGACAGCAACAACACACAACAAGAACAACAACAACGACAGTGAGAGACAGCGACAACACAAGCAAGGACGATAGTGGCAAGAGGGCAGCAGCACTGCAGTTAGCAAGGCAGTAAGAGGGCAGCTAGAGACGGTCGGGGTGGAGCTGCGATGAGGAGGGGCAGTCAGGTGCAGGCAGGAATGGCAAGCGGCGGTAAGGGTGAGACCGAAAGCACAGAGATGGCTGGCTGCGACACGCAATGGAGCAGGCAGCGAGGTGAGATGGGTTTTGATGTGCGGTGGTGATGGTAGTTGCAGTGGGAGGAAGTCAGAGGAGAGATGTTGCGAGAGAATAGGGCGCCGACATTGGGGCCAGTTGCGAGGGTGGATGTAGTGGCAGTGCAGCTCGGCAGTCGGTGGTGAAGGAGGAAAGCGTCGGGGACTGAAGTGAGGTCGGGGGTGCGAGATGTCAAGGGTTGCGGCGAGGGGATGAAAGGTCAGGGTCGCAGTGGTAGCGATTAGAGATTAAGAGGGAGACAGAGATGATGGAGTAGCAAGGCAGTAAGGGCTCGAGTTCGGCGATGAGCAGCAGTCAGGGCGAAGCTGCACTGGGTTGCTGCGTCGGAGGCAGCGAGGGAAGGCAACGACAACAATGGTTGTCGGGCGTGTTGCAGGCCGAGGGGTTGAAGTTGCAACGGTGCAGAGGAGGAGTTAAGGGTGATCGGGAGGCAAAGCAGTGGGGCTCGGTTGCTGCGAGGGTGGATGGTGCAACAAAAAGGGGTGCAACAATGAAGATGAGGGAGTGCGGTGGCTGCGATGGCGGGGCAGCGATGACGGCGGTGATTGACCAGCAGCGTAAGGTGTAATGCCCCTGTCCTAGACTCAGACAATTTTATACAATTTAGCAGACAAATTATTTATAGTATAGTACAACTGCACACCACAGGCTGCCTCTCAAAAGGTGGTTAACTGGATTGGTGACTCTTGATCATAGGCTATATTATTTATATTTTAATTATTACTATTATATTCCCGATGTGGGATTATCTTTCTTACACTTCTCCTCTTGATGAAGTACAGCCGAAGCCTCCTAAGCCACGTCGTCAAGGAAGATCACAACACTGTCTTCACAAGGCGGGTGGCCCCCACCTTTGAATGCCACGTTAAAGAACATTTACAAATAGCATGCTCAACTCTGTTTTTAATTTATCAGGTGAGCCCCCCCTATTTACACTATATTACATATATGCCATCCTCCTTTATATATATATATATATATATATATATATATATATATATATATATATATTAGTTTTTTAGAAATTACGGGATGTTACATACCCCCCCCCCTCTAGAAATCAGCGTCATCGCTGAGCACGGGGCACGCACAATCTAGTGCAAGATCTACTTTCTAGCCGTTGTGGAGCATTTGCTCTTCTATCAACCACTTGGATTTGATTGATTCTACGAGCAATTTGAAGACGATAGCAACACGAACAACGACAATTGCTCTACGGGCCGCAACTGTTCATCGAATTCGGGAAGCGAACAAAGTGAAATTGTGTGTGTGTGTGTGCGCGCATATATATATATATATATATATATATATATATATATATATATATATATATATATATATATATATATATATATATATATATATATATATATATATATAGGATTCTTCGGTTGCAAACGGGTCTGTATGCACAGACCCGTGCGAACTTTAATCTAGGCTGTTGGATCTTTGATCCAGCGGCCCATATTTTTTTTATAAAATTTTGCCTTAACCCGCCGTTTCCATCGACGGGTTAAGGCAAAATTTTATTTAAAAAATTTCCTTAACTCGTCGTTGAAAAGGGCAGGTTAAGGCAAAGATATAATCTCAGATCTGTATACAGTCCTTCGTCTTCCTCGTCGACCCCTCCCCATATTCAGTCATTTTTTGGGGCGAAACCAAACCCAAGAACCCTAAAAAATTCCAAACTCCTCCGTTTTCTCCTCCTCCTCTTCCACTCTCATACAATCTCTCTCTCCAAATATCTACATCGAAAGCAAATCAAATCTCTAGTTCAGCCACAAATCGATCTATTGGCAAAATTCGTAGTTATTTTGTAAGGTATTGACTAATTCTTTGCCTTATTAGATTTAATTATGTTGATTTCTAAATTTTTACACATTAAATTATTTAGAAAGTCCAAAAAAAAATGCTTTGACCAAAATTGTTTAGAAATATAGTAATGTTTGACTTACTAATTTAGTTTTATTTGTGTTGATTTTTCACGTTCAATTTATACAGAAATAATGACTTAGAATTTTTTAGTGCGGTTAGAGTAGAAAACCTTGCAAACGGCCTCCAAAAAATATGAAACTTTGTGAGTAGGTTGATCTCACGCAGCACAAGCCACTAGTAGGTTCAATACCATGGGATATCAAGTGCATGACTTGATTGTTATATCCTATTGGTTGTAATTAGAACACCATTCTTAAATATCCGTCAAGTAATCGTTAACCATTAGCAAGGGGTCGACCTTCGAACTCGCTTGAATGAAAGGCGAGCCTTTGAGGAAGTTCCCAATCCGAGCTCCTAGGGGCCACGAGAGCCCGGACCCCCCGCAGGACGAGAACCAGAAGATCCCCTCCTCCGAGGAGGTGAAGAGAATCTCCTCCACGTCATTGGCGGAGAATTCATACTCCAATAAGTCGAGCGGAACCAGGGGACCACCATGCTGGAGGTGTTTGTGTATGCCCTAGAGGCCAGTTGTGCATTGACATTACTAGTTTACATTGCATTATGACATTTATTTTATATATGAGGCATTTCATTTATTGTGTTATTTATTGTTGTAATTAAATGAGCATAATAAAGTCCTTAGAATAGTAGGTTCAATACCATGGGATATCAAGTGCATGACTTGATTGTGATATCCTATTGGTTGTAATTAAAACACCATTCTTAAATATCCCTAGTCAAGTATTATTGTGAATTAGGACAACAATAATGCATAGAGACTAGTATGTGCGTAGACTGATGACCATATCTCACGGGTCATGGATATGAGATATCAAGTCTTCACATGGGTACATATTAGAGTAATAATGTACTCGACTGACCCACCATGAGAACGTTGTATGGATCGTTACGTGAGTGTCATAAGCGGTTCTCACTTTGACTTGAAGTCACTACGCCCTACATGAGAAGTTATATATTTTAATGTCGTCAAACATTGCCTGTAAAAAGGTAATTATAAAGTCGACTATTGGATACACTACAAATCATGCGGATATGAGTGACTTAGATAGGATTTGTCCCTTTTACATAACATGAGCGATATCTACGGGCCCCTTGATTGAGTGAGACTGCAAAATTCATGGCCGTGCTTAAATGAGTCAATATGAGATATTCAGATCATTTGTTTTAGTAAGTCTACTCGAACATCAAGAAACCAAAGATTGAACTATACAAGGCTGACACACTCTATGCCTTGTGCTCAATTAAGATATATGGACAAAGAGACTAGACTACATGGTAACATTGGTCACGGATAGGTTATGTCTATTCACTGACATTCTCGTTACTTGAGTAGCAGTGATGTATTGCTAGATATCGCTCACTGTTTGTAATATTAGAATATGATTTTAGTATTACTATCAACGTAACGAGAACCTACAGGGTCACACACTTAGAATGGATCGAAATTGGGATTTAAATTCATAAGATGAATTTAATTGGGAATCCAAGTAAGACTTGGACATCGGTTGGACATTTAATTAGATTAAATGGGCTGACTAATGTTCAGAGGCCCACACACGAATCTGACCCAAGTCGGATTGTGAGCCCAACGACCTCATTACTCTCTTAGGGTTAATTTTCTGCAGCTATATATATGATACACATTTGTGGAAAAGTGACACACGAGGAAACCCTAGCCATCACATAAATTGTGTGAGAGATATCGTGATAAACAGCCCCATCCCGCAGCTAGCACCGCGGCATGAGGAAAGATTGGTTTTGATCCATTCGTGTGGATACATAAGAGGCACTACAACATTGCAGTGCTGTTGAATCCTACAATGGGGAGTCAGACGGCGGTGAACAACTCCCAATAGGTTCCACCCAAGCAGACCCCTCTTTTCCAGGGCCATCATGGAAGCTCTGGTCCCCAAAGCATTTAGGCTGTCTCGCTTTGAATCCTACAATGGGGAGTCAGATCCGGACGATCATATCGAGAGTTTTAAAACTCTCATGATGATTCATCAAACCTCGGATGCGCTCCTCTGCAAGACCTTCCCAGCAACGTTGAGGCAATCAGCGCGAGAGTGGTACTTTTGTTTATCCCCAGCCTCCATCTTCTCATTCATACAGTTCGAGAAGCTCTTCCTTACCCACTTCGTTGGAAGTCGTCGATCCGAGAAAATAAGTGCATATTTGCTAGCACTCAGCCAAAGAAAGGGTGAATGACTAAGAGATTACGTTCGGCGCTTTACCGCCGAAGCCCGGTCTATTGCCTCCATCAACCAATCGGTGGCCTCTGCAACATTTAGGCACAGCATCAATAACGCTGACCTCAAGGCGTCTTTTTCCAAGAAGTCTCCTCGGGAATTCTCAAAACTTCTGCTTAGGAGTGAGAAGTACATCCAAGCGGAAGAGGCTCTCAACCCCCCCAGTCAAGAGGAGTCATCTTTTGGGAGCAAACGGAAGAATACGAGTGAAGAAGGATCCCAAAAATTCCAGAAGGATGATAATGGTCAGCACCGCCCAGCTCCTTATTTTGATAAGTTCACCCCCCTCATTGCTAGTATATCAGCGTTCTTGTGGAGGTGGACAAGGAAGGGATACTCCGTGGTCCCCCTAAAATGAATACCTCTGGCAAGAAAAGGAACAGGGATAAGTGGTGCCGCTTTCATAGGGACCACGGACACGACACGGATTATTGTCGGGCTCTCAAAGAAGAGATCGAAGAACTCATACAGCGGGGACACCTGGCCAAGTTCGTCAGAAAAGACGGGGCCAATCCTCCACCCCGAGGAGCCAACAATCGAACCCAGAGGCCCAACTAGTTCCAAGACTCCGAAGCTGGGGCCATCCTCCACCTTATCCATGGAGGTCCATTGGGGGGAGAATCAAACTCCTCCCGAGAGGCCTTCACCCTATCGTAGAAAGTAGGTTTTCAATTTTCAATAAGGCCGATGCTTGTAACACGGCCAAAAGCATGTAATAATGACTCGTCCCATTGAAGCGACCACTTAGTTTGTTTCAATAAAACTCAGTTTTTTTCTATTGAAAATTATTGCATTTGCCTCATTTTTATCTCTCTGGGTCACATTTACGACTCATTAAACGGTAAGTTCGGAGTCCAGCTTGTCCTACATGGCTGCTCCCACAACTTACTAAGCTCAAAAAATGAGTTCGGAGTCCAACACTTGGTTCGACACCGCTTTAGCCGCTTGCGAACGAGCAAGTGCAGAGCAGCTCACCATTCGGAATTGCTCCTACAACTCGTTAACCCCCTCAAACAACAAGTTTGGAGTCCAACACTTGGTTTGATGCCGCTTTAGCCGCTTACGAATAAGCAAGTGTGAAGTGGCTCACCATTCGAAATTGCTCCTACAACTCTTTGAAACCCCCAAACAACAAGTTCGGAGTCCAACACTTGGTTCGACTCTGCTTTAGCCGCTTCCAAACTAGCAAGTGCGGAGCAGCTCACTATTCAAAATTGTTCCTACAACTCGGTGAAAACTCTGTAACAACTAGTTCGAAGTTCACAATCAAGGAAAAAACTATGCCTCCCGATGCACGTTCGATCGTGATCAACGATTGTTATTAAAACAAAAAAAAAGAGTCAACGGTCAACGTTGACTGAGTCACCGGTCAACCATTGATCATGTCAAGCCGTCGAAGCCTCTTCTGGATTCGGAAACGCAATCCGAGCATTCTTGCCACCGAACTAAAAAATGGAGAAAACCCCCGCCTCAAGATTCATGCTCAATCATGATCTACGACTCAGATTCGCCAGAAGAAAAAAAGGAATAATTGGTTAACGGGTCGGGTTTGAACCCGTTATAGGCCCAAACCCGCAACCCACCTCTTCTTCTTCTCCTGCGAAACTGAGCACCAAAACAAAAGAAATGCAAAACCTCCAGCTCTCTCCTCACCGAACCCCTCCTCGCCAAAGCTCGACCTCACGAGCTCTAGCATCCCCAAGCTCCTCTCCACCGTTGAGCTCAAAATCCAACATCGCCAGAACCCGTCGCCATCGAGCTCCAAAGCAGAGCTCGAGCACCTCAACCTCCCCTCCTCCGTCGTCGACCTCAACCCTCCACTGTCGAGCTTACCAGCCACCATCGCCGAGCTCGACCTCCCCTCGTCGAGCCCACAACGTCGAGCTCCACCTCCAACAAGTTGCATTTCCGCCACCATCACTGTACTCCAAGTCGAACTCGTTGTCCACTGCCGAACTCGTCGTGATTTCGAAGCTCTCCTCCACTACAGAAATCATCGTCAAACTCCTCCCCTCCTTGCCGAACTCCTCGCCAACCTATCGAATCGCACGCTACACTGGCACTCGGACAAGAAGACGAAGTCGGGCTTCCATGGCGTTCGAGGTCGACGAGCAATGGTGAAGCCAGTGGGAGGTGGATGTGGTCCAAGGCAACGCTCAGGGTGCAGCGGAGGTTAAGGGAGGGCGAGGTCAGAGGCTGAGGTGCGATGGGTTCCTCGAAGTAGAACGGGGAAAATGGGGAAAGGGAGAAGAAGCGTGGGAAGAAGTCAGAGGAAGAAGGAGAGAAGAAGAAAGAAGGAAAATGAAACAATAAAAAAATAAAAGAGAAGTGTTCGGTGTTGACCAAGTCAACGCCACCGAGCATTCTCATTACCGACGTCCAAATAAGAAAAATGCCTCCTCGCGATGCACGCTTGCTTGATCGTGATCAACGCACAGGATTGCGTCACGTGTACAGGTATATATTAATTTATTTATTTAATTAATTAATTGAATTATTATTTTAAAAAATAAGAATAATTAATTAAAAATCGAAAAAATTAAATTAAAATTCTAAAAATAATTATTAATTCCGAAAATAATTTTAAAATTCTGAAAATATAGTTAGTAAATTGGAATAATTAATTAAAATTTTCGAAAATTAATTATTTAAATTCGGAAATTGAATAAAAAATTCAAAAAATGGTATAAAATTGGAAAAAAATCAGAAAAAATTGGGAAAATCACTAAAAATCTAGAAAATTCTAAAAATAATTTTGGGTATTTTACAAGCTCAGAATAACACCTTTACATCTCGAGCAAGATCCAGACTCCCCCGAGAACTCCGATAAAATTCTATAAGCCATTAAAAACGGGCGAACTACTCCTCAAAGGTTGTAAAACTCAATCTTCAGGAGTGGGGGGCTTGTTATATGGCTAAAAATAGAACCAAATTGGAATCATTCAAATTGGGCACGAATCATGAAGCTCCAGGGGTAAAACGGTAATTTCCACCACAAACGAGTCTGAAATGGGAACTGGGTCTTTCTTCATAGCCCAATAACCCAAAAACAGATCTGTCCTCTTGGGTATAGGTGGTAGCCTGCCACAAACTAGCCCAGCATGATTAAAGAGTAATTCAAATTTATGATTATCCTTAAGAGGCGGTTTAAACTAAAACTCTTATCATGAAACGATTTAAACACTACATCTTATCCAAAAAACACCGGGATATAGGGATAAATGATTATCTCTAAACTGTCTTTAAAGGTGACTATAAATACCCCTCTCCCCCACCATAAAAAAGGTAATCAATCTTTTTTCCACCAAAGCTCAATCATAATCTTCCTGATTACTGACTTGAGCGTCAGAGGGTTCGTCGTCGGGATCCATCCCGGTGTATCGAAATTTTTGTAGGTTAACAGTAGCGGCAAGAAACAGTCAAATGCCGGTGAAGTTCAATAGGTTTACCTTTATTATTTCCGAAAGAATCCACAAATTCATCTGTTTGCTCCAACACCAAAATCATATTGATTCTTGATTTTGATGATTACAACACAATGCAAAGTTGTTGTTCTACTTCTTACATATTACAGGATATACAAAGGCAAAATGTTCTAACAAGCTTCTTAAAGCACGTTGATCAAGCAAAGCTACAAACATAGCTTTTATAGCTAATTGATCAAGAAAGCTACAAGGTTGCCAGCTTACAAGAAAAGACGAAGGCTAAAAGCTCCATCTCAAGACTCAAGACTCAAGACAGGACATATGCTTCAATTTATTGTATTAAGTGTCTTGTAACAATTGTAACTTTTTTATTCTTTTTTGAGTCTTAGAAATTCTGTAAAAGCCTTGTCACACACTCACACATTATCTTTAAAATAATTGAGTATTTTTCAAACATAAAAAGATCGAAATAAGATTGAAAAAGCTCAGCTGTTAAGTACCAGTCGACCGCCATAAGGCACCAGTCGACTGTCTTAGTACGAAACTGACTGAACTTATTCAAACTCTGATCAGTCGACTCATAACGGCAACTCAGTCGACTGTTCAAGTCGTTTCGACAGTTTGCTGATTTCAAAACTTAATTTTTCGAATTCAAAAGTTTTATTTCCGTTGGTTGACAGTTGATATAACTGCTTCTCAACGTCCAGTGATTCTAACTCTATAAATACAGAATAGAAATCACTTAAAAAAAGGTGAACAACTTATTCTTTCCAAGCTTTTGTTTCTCAAGCTCTGAAGCTTTTGGTTTTAACAAGAAAAAGCATTCAAAAGCATTCACTTTCTAAGTCTTGGTTCTCTGAAATCAGTCTAGCATAACAGTGATTTCGTTTTAGACTGATTTCATAAGTTGACCTAATAGCCACGCCTAAAATCACATCCACAACAAGTCTATAGGTTGATTGTAAACTTTTTTGTTTGTTGTTCTTCACTCTCGGGTTGTGAGAGTGGTTCCTCTCGGTTGGAGAGTAGGACTCTAGGGTGTACAGTCAGGTTTTCACTATTGGTGGAAGAGTGGGTTGCTTTCTCTAGTTATGAGAAAGGACTACGGGTTGGACAAGATTGTTGTCTAGCATCTTAGGGTGTTCTTGTAATTATTTCAAGAATAGTGGAAAATCTCAAGTGGGTTGCTTGGGAACTGGATGTAGGTCGGGAGGACCGAACCAGGATACGTTGTGTGTACTCTGTGTGTTTCTTGCCTTGCCTACAGGATCCAACACTTGGTATCAGAGCCTGGTTGAGTGCAATGGTAACTAATTCTAATGCAAATCAATACCATGAAGCCAATCTACACAAAGGCCACCCCTCTTCGATGGAACCAATTACAACTATTGGAAGTGTAGAATGAAGATCTACCTTCAGTCCATCAACTATGAAATATGGAACATGATGAAGACCGAGTACACCGCTCCTACCATTCCATATGCACAATGGAACGACGACATGAAGAACCAAACAATGAACAATGCAAAGGCGATGAACGCGCTATTTTGTGCCCTTACAAAGGAGGAGTTCAACTGTGTGTCCAATTCAACAACCACACATCAAATTTGGCACACACTCGAGGTAACTCATGAAGGAACAAACAAAGTAAAAGAATCTAAAATATCTGTTCTTGTTCACAGGTTTGAAATGTTCCGCATGAAGGAGAATGAGAATGTGTTTGAGATGATTACAAGGTTCACAGACATTACAAATTTACTTGTGGCACTTGGAAAGACATACACTCAAGCCGAGATGGTGAGAAAGGTACTTCGTGCACTAACCCCCAAATAGGAGAAGAAGACCACCGCCATAGAAGAGGCCAATAATTTAACACAACTTTCTCTTGAGAATCTTGTGGAAAATCTTATGGCTTATGAGGTACAACTTGAAGAGCGTAAGAAGGATGCCGAACCACAATAATCAAAGAAGAAGACATTAGCATTCAAAGCCTTGTCGGACTCCGATGATGAAAAAGAAGATGAGGAAGAGATTACCATGTTCACGAGAAAGTTCAAAAAGTTCCTAAGAAAAGGTAAGTTTAATTTAAAATCTAAGGAATCTAATGAATCTCCAACTTATTTCAGGTGTAACAAGACAGACCATATGAAGAAGGATTGCCCACTAGAGAACGCAAAATCTAAGGGAAAGACATCCAACTTCAAGAAGGATAAGTACACAAGGAACAAGTTCGTGAAGAACAAAAAGGCATACCAAGCAACTTGGGATGACAGCGATTCTTCATCAGAAGAAATTGATGAGACAAATGAGGTTGCAAACGTGTGTTTTATGGCGTCACAAAATCAAGTAAGTAGTGTGTATGATTCTAATGATTTACTTGATGTTTTCAATGAAATTTTTCAAGAACTTAAAAAGAAAAAGATTAGAGTTAAGAACTTAGAGGAAGTTAATCAAACACTTTCTCAAGAGAATCTTAACCTTGATAAAGAAGTAAAATCCTTAAATTCTCATATTTCTAGTTTAGATTTGGATCTTGAGTCTCTAAAGAAAAATTATGAAGAGATATCCAAGAACGTATCTAAATTTAATAAAGGAAAAGAGAATTTAAATGAGGTTCTTCAAAATCAAGTGAAATCTAGTCAAAAGTTTGAACTTGGCTTTAAAAAGTCACTTGAAAAATCACATTCTTCTAAGAACACTAGTGTAAATAAACCTGTATCTATTTTCAGTGTTAAGCATAAACTTTATGAGTTCTTTGAAAAGCCTAAAACTATAAGTTTTCATGATAAAGGCAAATCTAAACTTCAGTCAAGTCGACTGCACCCATCCACCAGTCGCTTGTCCAGAGGTACTGAGTCTTATTCAACGAGACAGATACCTCAGATAAGTCGACCTATACTACCTCCCAGTCGACTGACTAATAGTAAAAGTCGACTGAAAGGTGTTGTAAAGTTGACTGGACAGAGCAAATATGTATGGGTTCCAGTCAACCTGAGTTCGAAAGATGGAATTGCTTATATTAATTCATATATGCTTAATGTATGTAATTCTGCCAATTTCATCTCTGCTTATGGTGGAAAATCAAACTCATCATGGGTTTGGTTTCCCATAAACTAATCTATTTTGGACCCAATAAAAAGGGTACCATATTCACACTGAATATTTTATAGGTACCTAAGAGAGAACGTTGGACACTTGACAGTGGATGCTCGAAGCACATGAATGGTCATGCCAACCTCCTATCTTCCATACAAAACATTGATGGAGGAACAGTTACATTTGGTGACAACAATAAAGGAAAGGTCATAGGAATTGGTATGGTCGGTAAGCACACTAACCCCTCTATAGAAGATGTCTTATTAGTTAGTGGACTTAAACATAACCAGGATCATTTCTAATAGTGACTATGGTTAGAGACTATGGTGGAAAGGTCAAATTCTCCACCATGATCACTTCTAATAGTGACTATGGTTAGAGACTTTTGATTTTGAATTCGTTTACAAAAATTTACACTTTATAAGACATCTTCTATAGAGGGGTTAGTGTACTTGTTTTATGAATTTTACACTTTTCAAATGGATGTTAAAAGTGCATTCCTTAATGAGTTTATAAAGGAAGATATTTATGTTAAACAACCACCAGGTTTTGAACATGAACAATTCCCAAACCACGTTTTTAAATTGAAAAAGGCTTTGTACGGTCTTAAACAAGCACCTCGTGCTTGGTATGATCGATTGAAGACTTTTCTTTTAGAAACAGGTTTTGAAATAGGTAAAGTAGATACTACTTTGTTTATTAGAAGAATTAAGAATGATATTTTAATCATACAAATATATGTTGATGACATAATTTTCGGTTCTACTAATAGTAATCTATGTCAAGAGTTTGCTAACACCATGAAAAACGAGTTTGAGATGAGTCACATGGGTGAACTCAATTATTTTCTTGGACTATAAATTAAGCAGTCACATAATGGCATATTCATTAATCAAGAAAAATATGCCAAGGAATTACTCAAACGATTTAACATGGATAGCACGAGTAGTAAGACCACACCTATGGCTACTACCACTACCCTTGACAAAGATGAATTAGGTAAGAGTGTCGATCAGAAACTCTATCGAGGTATGATTGGCTCACTCTTATATATAACTGCTAGTAGACCGGACATTATGTTTAGTGTATATTTGTGTACTAGATATCAGTCAAATCCTAAAGAATCTCACTTAAAAGCTGTGAAACGCATTTTAAGATATATTAAAGGCACGTATGATTATGTTCTATTTTATCCACGCACCGACAATTTTCAACTTTTGTCACATAGTAATGCGGATTTTGCTAGTAGTAAAACTGGCCGCAAGAGCACAAGTGGGACATGTCACTATTTGGGACATTCACTAGTCTATTTGTGCAATAAGAAGCAAAATTCGGTATCCCTATCTACTACAGAAGCTGAATATATCGCTGCAAGTTTGGTTTGTGCCCAAATTTTGTGGATAAAACAAACCCTATTAGACTATGGTATTTCATTTGAAAAATCTTCAATAATGTGTGATAATACCAGTGCCATTAACTTATCTAAAAATCCGGTTCAACACTCACGTACGAAATATATTGATATTTGACATCATTTTTACGTGATCATGTTTTAAAGGAAGACATTTCTTTAGATTTTATTTCTACTGATAAACAAGTAGCTGACATTTTTACCAAATCCCTTAAAGAAGACACCTTTATAACCTTAAGTAGAGAACTAGGAATTTGTAGTTTTCATGATGTTTCTTGAATTTTTTTTGTGTAGGTCGACTTACAAATATTATTCGGTCGACTGACAAGTTTCTTTTTCTAAATTTTGTCGGAGTTTTATGCTCTGGACAGTCGACCATGCTTAGTACTCAGTCGACTGACCAGTTGTATTAATATTACGTTCAATTTTTTTTGACTCTCGACTAAGTCGACTGCCTCCTAATACCAATCGATTGTCGCGACTCAGATTTTCTTCAAAATTGAATTTTGGCACATCGTTTGAGGCAAATTTTTTTACCCTTTGACCGATCTGAGCCTTTGAAACTCCTTACCTTCATCTCAGTCGTCCATTCTAAATAAAAACCCTAACTCTCTCCCCTCATTCTTTCACTTTTACCCTAACTTTATCTCTCTACCAAAATTTCAAGTTGGCTGCTGCTGCTGCTTGGGGGTTTCCAGGAATTTTGAAACCCAGATTGAAGATCTCTTGAAGTTCTTTTACTTCTCCTTGCTACTTCCTTGTCGGTATACCCTCTTAGAACTTTTTCCATCTCTTGTTTTTTAGGATTTCTCTCTATGGCTCCTAAACGATCAAAAACATCTCATGTAGAGGAGGGTTCATCTTCTAGGGACTAAATTCAATATCTTAGAAGTTCCGACCTTGTTGAAAAATGGTACATAATATGTTCCATTATGATTTTTCCGGGTCGGTTTGTAAATTTTTTCGATCTTGATAGGTTTAATCTAATGTCTTTATTTCAACATTGTGGTCTTTATGAGTTTTTATCTTTAGAAAATCAACCCTACTATTACCCTCAACTCATCTATTTGTTTTATACAAATATGAAGGTTGTCCAATCGGATGATGGTGGTGAGATTTTCATTTATACCTCTGTCAAAAATAAGAAAATGAAACTCACATCCGAAAGAATCAACCTTATTTTGGGTTTAGATGATGAAGGGCTTGACTTAGGAGAAATTGAGATGGATGATGCCACCACTTTATCTAGAATTTATTTGCCAAATCATGGACCCCCTATGTCAAATAAGTCCATTACCCCTGTTGCAAAACTTCTTGCACGGATACTATCATACAATATCATTCCCAAAACAGGGAGTTATGATAAGTATTCCATGGAATTACAATAAGCAGTTTATGCAATATTCGGCAAAATTAATCTAAATTGGGGTCGTATCATATTTTCTAGGCTTCATAAGGCTCATACTTCATTTCTTCCTTTTGGTGCCCTTCTTACTCGAGTCTTTTGTGCTTATGATGTCGATCTCGATGCAGAGACCAATGTAGTAAAGCACTATGAGTTTTTTGATCGTGCAAGTTTAGCAAGCATGAAGCTTCTTACTTCTCCACCTAGGTCTACTTCTAGGACTTCCCCTCCTGTTCCTTTAGCTACTTCAGCTCGTCGGTCTTCTGCTTCTAGTTCCTCTCGTCTTCAAGCAGATTTTTATGATCCTCACAGTATTTATCATGCTATCAATTATATCATGGATCGTCAAGATGTTCTTGAGTCACATATTTCTCATCTTACCCACCTATTCACCACTCAATTTCCTCCTCCCTCTCATGATGACCAAGATGAAGAAGATGAAGATTGATGAGTTATTTTTTTATTTATTTCTATGTATTTTCCTACTTTTTGTTGCATTTTTATGTAATCGTTTGACCTAAGACTAATTTTTTATGAATGACATTTTATCTGTATTATTTTTCTGTGAGGATTATTTTTTTCCCATTTTTGTTGATGACAAAGGGGGAGAAAATATAAGCTCCAATTTTTATATTGCTTTGTGTGTTATGTTGTGGTGATACATATATTTGTACATGTTTTTTTCACTTTTGCATGCTTTTACACCTATGCATGTCGTACATTTGATAGGGGGAGCATGTGAGCACTTGTAATATTTATTCCCTTTATTGTAAGCTATTGTGTTATCATCATCAAAAAGAGGAAGAATGTTGATTCTTGATTTTGATGATTACAACACAATACAAAGTTGTTGTTCTACTTCTTACATATTACAGGATAAACAAAGGTAAAATGTTCTAACAAGCTTCTTCAAGCAAGTTGATCAAGCAAAGCTACAAACATAGCTCTTATAGCTAATTGATCAAGAAAGCTACAAGGTTGCCAACTTATAAGAAAAAGGCGAAGGCTAAAAGCTCCATCTCAAAACTCAAGACTCAAGACAAGACATATGCTTCAATTTATTGTATTAAGTGTCTTGTAACAATTGTAACTTTTTTATTCTGTTTTGAGTCTTAGAAATTCTGTAAAAGCCTTGTCACACACACTCACACATTATCTTTAAAATAATTGAGTATTTTTCAAACTTAAAAAGATCGAAACAAGATTGAAAAAGCTCAGCTGTTAAGTACCAGTCGACCGCCATAAGGCACCAGTCGACTGTCTTAGTACGAAACTGACTGAACTTATTCAAACTCTGATCAGTCGACTCATAACGGCAACTCAGTCGACTGTTCAAGTCGTTTCGACAGTTTGCTGATTTCAAAACTTAATTTTTCGAATTCAAAAGTTTTATTTCAGTTGGTTGACAGTTGATACAACTGCTTCTCAACGTCCAGTGATTCTAACTCTATAAATAGAGAATAGAAATTACTTGGAAAAGGTGAACAACTTATTCTTTCCAAGCTTTTGTTTCTCAAGTTCTCAAGCTTTTGGTTTTAATAAGAAAACGTATTCAAAAGCATTCACTTTCTAAGTCTTGGTTCTCTGAAATCAGTCTAGCATAACAGTGATTTCGTTTTAGACTGATTTCGGAAATTGATCTAATAGCCACGCATAAAATCACATCCACAATAAGGCTATAGGTTGATTGTAAACTTTTTTCTTGTTGTTCTTCACTCTCGGGTTGTGAGAGTGGTTCCTCTCGGTTGGAGAGTAGGGCTCTAGGGTGTACAGTCAGGTTTTCACTCTTGGTGGAAGAGTGAGTTGCTTTCTCTAGTTGTGAGAAAGGACTACGGGTTGGACAAGGTTGTTGTCTAGCATCTTAGGGTGTTCTTGTAATTATTTCAAGAATAGTGGAAAATCTCAAGTGGGTTGCTTGGGGACTGGATGTAGGCCGGGAGGACCGAACCAGGATACATCGTGTGTACTCTGTGTGTTTCTTGCCTTGCCTACAAGATCCAACAAAAATCAGCAGCAATAAACAGAATACTTGAATATTGGTGACAAATCCCTACATTTCTTGAAATTAGTTTAAGAAAATATGTGCATTGTATGTACATTTATAATACCTTTAGTATAAACAACATGATAAAATATCTTGAGTATAAACAATATTCCTTGATGCCTAGCACCTAGTCTCCTCCACTTTTCTCTTTAGGCTTGTTTGACTCTTACAAAAACTAACAAAATAACAAGATTATTTCATTTGGTTTATCCAAAACTCTATATAATAAAACAAAAAGAAAGCTATCAAGTGCCCCCCCCCCCCCCCCCCCCCCCCCCCCCCCCGGAAACTCAAATTCGAATCTCCCCCCCCCAAAACAACTTCTTTATTTATTTAATTATTTCTCTCTTTCTCTCTCCTATTCTTCTTCTTCTTCTTCAATGAATTTCTTGATCTCATCTTCTCTACTTTCAAATGCGATGGAAGATTTAAATAGATATTCACTTGGGTAAATTTCAACCTCTAAAGTTACATTGAATTGCATATACATGTTGATACCTATGTGATTTGTTAGTTAGATAGGATTGCATATATTTTATTGTTTACAGGGCTTTTCATATGCTGCATTGTTTCAAATACGTGTCGTAGGCACGTGCCTACCGGCAAACCTAGTACTAGCTAAAATGGGTGCTCCAACCATCCACGTCAGCTGTCAGCCATGTAGATGGTGTCAGAAAAATCACAACTTCTAACCAGAAAATTGGAGAGGAACATATTATTTGAGAATTTCTTATTCACTAAGATGGATCAAACAAAAAAAAATAACGGTATTGTTTGTCATTGGTGAATCTCATACCCACTTATTTAGTTATATTAATTTCTCACTTACTCTCTGTTTGGTTCAAGGAGGGGAGGGGAGGAATTTTAATCAAGACTCTCTTTGGTTCAAAAGAGTGGAGGGGAGGGAAAATAATTCTCTTCTTGTTTGGTTCATAAGGAAAGCGAAGAGATTTTATAATTAAATTACTTTTATACCCTTTTACATTTTAGAAGAGTCTATGTATTATTGTTTCTAATTCTAATTTGGTAATATAAACAAAATACAACTAGGAGCACCTGGTGATAGACTCACAGGTCAGACCTAGGAATTTTCCTTAGGCAGAATTAAATTAATCCGACTAAATACTCAAACAATCAAACACATTAGGGAATAAATGTTAAATAACCTAGAAGAAACATTTCCAAGCACATTATAAGGGTTTTAACATAAGAGTTGGCAAGTAAGATAAAAATCAGCTTGAGCTAAATGTGTGTGTACTGTGTACCTGCGCATATTTTAAATGTGAAAATAGTTATTAAGATCACAGATTTTATTTTTTTTATTTAAAAGTAATTTTAGGAGAGTCTTTTATACAAAACTAATATTTTAGGAGAGTCTTTTATAGCCAGATGTTTGATTGTTTGAATATTTAGTCTGATTAATTTACATTTTAGGGATTTAGATCTAAAAGGGCAATTTAGTCCAACAACTTAAAGAAATTAGACCTACTTTCTCTCCCTACAAATCCCCCAGTATAGGAAGGGAGCTAAAATTGGCTCTGGAGGGATTTTGCACCCCTCCATTCCCCTCCCTTCCCCCCCTAAAAAATGAAGCAAATAAGAAATGTTTAAACAAATCCCTCCCCTCCCCTCCCCTCCAACCAAGCAAAGATACCGATGCGAAGATAAAATGAGTCATCCTCTTTAACCTTTTTTGTTTTTGTTTTTTTATGTTTTGTTCACAACCCAAAAGGATTACTTATCAAGCACTTTGTGTGTGTTTTAATCTCATATCTAGTAGTATAATCCAATGGTCTTCTTTTTTGTGTGTCCTATATGATATCCTATACCCCTACATCCCCCCATCCCCATTTCCATTCCCTAAGGCACTGTTTGGTTGGAGGGGAATGGAGGGAAGGGGAGGGGAGGGAAGGGGTTTTTTAATACTTTTCTTGTTTGGTTCAATTTTTAGGAGGGGGGGGGGGGGGGAGGGAAATGGGGGGGTGCAACACCCATCCTGAACTAATTTTGGCTCCCCTCCAAAAGTGGGGGGATTTAGAGGGAAGAGAAAATTGGGCTAATTTTTTAAAGTGGCTAGACTAAATTGCCCTTTAAAAGTAAATGGGCATAAATTGTGATATAAAATGGAAAACATACATTGATCACCAACTTCCTTCTAAGATGTGTCTCTCAGTTGTGCTGGGGATGGATATATAACAAGATCGTGAGGAGTTCTATCAAAATAGAAAAAAAAGTGGATTACTTTCTTTTTCTCTATTGTTAGAATACAGTATCATGATTAGGAGTTCTGTCATGCATATTGCGTATTCAAAGATTTTACTAACAGTTCATTATTAGGATCAAAATTAGTGTCACAGTCATCTTGTAGGATGGATGTTTGCTTTTCTATGTTTTTGATACTTTAGGTTGCATTCGGGATTTTTTTTTTCTATCTGAGTTTTGAATCATATTAGGTTATTGCTTCTTTCGGGTGTGAAAATGATTCTTAGTGAGGATTTTGCTTAAATTGCAAGGCATGGAAATATGCAATGAGTTGTACATTTCCTTGGTTCTAATGACATTGAGCATATGATCAAAAAAAAAAATGACATTGAGCTATATTTTTGGTTTAGTGCACTAGAGATGAAGCTGAAATTGCCATTAGATTTCTCATTGTTTTTTCCATCCATATTATTTTGTGTCACTATTTCAGCGATTTTTCTTTACAGTTTTCCTTTTGTCGCTTACTGTTCAAATTTCCTTCATTATCTTTCCTCATCACAATTCATAATGGGAACCTAGTAGACATTTTAATGATTTTCGTGTTTTCATAATTTGTAATCGCTGTGAATACTGTTGGTTTTATTTGTAATCGCTGTCGTGTTGACTTGCCAAACTCTGCAATCGCTAGCGGTTTCTTCAGAATTGCATTAGCACCTTGGATGTGTGATGTAATCCAGCTTCGGAGAAAGGATAGTTTAGCCTCATTATCTGTGGAAGCATATATGTATCGGTGGAAGCATATCAATTTGAGTTGTTCATTATGCAAAATGTGTACTTCATGAATGGAAATGGAATAAAAAAGGAGAAATTATGAGCAAAATCTCTAATGTGTTCATTATGCAAAAAGGAGAAATTATAAGCAAAATGTGTTCATTATGCAAAAAGAAGAAAAAAATTTCTCTAATTCGTTGTTGTTTCAATTCTTATTGTATGAAGTGGTTGTATGAATTTCTTATTATATGCAAAAGGGTATAAAAGTAATTTTATTATAAAATCCATTCCCTCCCCTTGTGAACCAAACAAGAAAATTATTATTTTTCCTCCCCTCCCATCCTTTGAACCAAACAGGTTTTCATTAAATCCCTTCCCTTACTTTCCCTCCCCTTCCCTCCCCTCCCCTCCAATCCATTAAAATCCCTCCCCTCCCCTCCCCTGAACCAAACAGACCCTAAAACCCTACCCATATCGCCATCAAGATTTATCCGCAATCCGCCTCCTCTTCCAACTTCTAAAAAAGCTCCAAAATTTCCATCCATGGCTTCTTCGAAGCTGTACCATCACTTCTCCTCCTCCCTCCTCCTCATCAACAGAAGAACCCCTCTCACCCTCAAACCCTTCCCTCCCTCTCTCTTCCTCAAACCCTCCTTTACCCCCCTCTCCCTCCGTTTCTGCAGCTCCGCCGCAACTGCTGACGTGGATGTTGTCTCTGCTTCTTCTTCGTCGTCGTCGTTATCGTCTACTCATCCATGGCCTGAGTGGGGCCAGTTCATTGACAAGATGAGAAGCAAGGGATACTTTGCGGCAGTTGAGGACGTTGCTGCTGCTGATGAGAAAGTGCCTTCCTTTACTCCTTCTGATCTTAATAAGATCAAGAATGCTTGTTTGAAGTTTGCCCGCGAACGGTTCGACATTTTCAGGTATACCCATTTTCCGTATTTAGTGTGTTGGATTGGAAAAGTTTGTCATCTTGGTAATGAATGAGCTTAAACTTTGTAAACAAGGGTTGGGATAATATCTTGGCTGGGAATATGGGGTCAATTTAAGGTTGACGGTTCTGACATTTTCAGGGATACCCATTTTCGGTTTTTTGGTTTTATGTGTGTTGAATTGGAAAAAGTTATCATCTCGGTAATGAATGAGCTTGAACTTTGTAACTGTATCTCTGTAAGAAGGCTTGGGGGATAATATCTAACTTGGCTGAAAATTAAGCATATGTTTTTTTTTAAGGTGGACGTTTGTGAGTTGTTTTTAAATTTTGGCAAAATTTAACTGGCCCCATTTTGATTGTTAAAGGCGATATATGATGTTATTACTGATGGGTTGTATGAAGAATGATACATAGTTATTTGATAACCATCTGATGAACGAGACATTTTTGCACACGCGTATCCATTAGTCTTCCTATCCCCTGCCTTGTTTGATTGTCACAATTGTATCTTGAGGCATTTCCACATGACAAGGGCCACAAATTTGTGTTTGAGCCAACCAGCTAAGCCACTATCAAAGTATCAGGTCTCAAATGTTTCACAAGTTCGACATAGTTATTATTTTCCTTTTTTAAAAAAAAATTTAAACTTGGTATTCCAAAGCATTTCTCTTGACAATTTGGTACTCATACAATGCAGGTCCTTGCCTAAAGAAGATATTCAAGCTGTTGTTGAGATTGGGTGTCCGAATGTGTATCGGAAGGCTGTTAATTCAGCAAAAAGGCTGAGAGCATTTCTCAGACTCAATGAACGCGGTGTAAGTGTCTGATTACACCTTATAGTTAACAACCTTTTATTGTTCCGTGCCTGTCGGGTAGAGCATGTATTGCTACAGAATTGCTGTATTTATTCTTTTGAAGTGACACATGACTGAAAAAAATATTGTTATATGGTTTATTGAAGGGATATCAAATTGATACTGCTTTAGTGATACTAAATTTGAATGTAAAACTATGTGATTCAGGTCTGTAGTGCTTGCAAGCTACAAGGAGAATGTGACAAAGCAAATGTAGAATTTAAGGAAGATGACCAAGCTCGTACTGTGGATATTGTGCGCATTTTAATGACCTATGCAGTGGACCCCGCCCTTTGTTCGGGAGGAACTAGCCCTTCCATCACAGAACATGCTCAAGAGTCAGCTCGAAACCTGCTTGTGGAGCTTATTAGATTGAGCGATACAACCATTGACCGAGCCCTCCTGAAACCTGCAGTGCAAGCTTCTGTTAAAAAAGAATCTTCTCGGAGGGACACCAATTATTTGGATAAATCGAAGAATGTTGAGATGAAGAAAGGTGACTGGGTATGCTCTAAGTAAGTCTTCTGAGAGTATAGTTTCTTTGTTTATATTATGTGATTTTTTTAGTTCATATCCTTTGAACTTACATAGACACACTAAAATGGTTGTCACATATGATAAGATGATACTTAGTGTCCAGGAAAACAGTAGGTTCTTGATAATTCAAATATTGCAAAATTATATGATAATCTTTATAGATTAGAATATCATATTTAGTATGATCAACCAAAGCTGCCCAATATTTGTTATTTTTTGATAAATAACGTTATAGTATCATGAATTAGAAGTAAAGGTAAGTTGTAGGATCATAAATTATTTCTCATCTAATGCAAAGATACAATTATCTGAGAAAGTAGATTTGGGATTATTGTAGTGATTCTGTCAATACTAACCTTATAAGATTTGTTTCTGTTGTCTTGTGTCGGCTTGCAGCTTCCAATATCGAATATGAGCTTTTGATAGGGTAGCTATGTATATTATCACAAGAGAATTGATTTATTAATTACTACAATGGTAGTGCGATAAACCATGTTTTATGGACGTCTTTTTGGGCAATTAATGAGCAACCTATTAAAAAAATGATCTAGTTGTGGACAGATGCCGAGTTTGATTAATGGCAGTCTGATGGAATTGGGATACGAAATGTGTTTATTGATGAAAGGTTAGTGCTAGTATTTTCTTTTGAAATAAAATAAAAAAGGAAATCAATAAGTTCATTACTTCGAGTCTTCAACCCATGAGTGCCTTAAGAGCGTTAGCATCACACTTGTAGGAAGAGCATGAATAGGATAATTTGGTTAGGTAGTAAAGTGACATACGATATATGATGATTAGTAGTATAACCGAGTAGTGGCAATTAACGGCTGAATGGAAAATTTTGAATTTTTCTTTTTGCATTGACCTATAAGTTGGTTTACATGTTTTGAACATGTAATAGAATCTCATGAGTGCCTTAGGAGTGTTAGGATCACGCACTTGTAGTAGCATGATAATATGTTGCTAGTAAAATAACATAGGACAATTTGTAATATAACTGACTGGTGACTATTCATGGCTGAATGGAAAATTTTCGATGTGGATTGACCCATAAATTGATAAGTAGACTTCTTTTTTGTGTATGTTGTATTATAAAGCGTACCAGGGGCTTACTTCTACTATGCACACTAAAACTTGAAGAGCTTATAAGGTCTGAGAGGACAAAAATCACACAAATTCAGCTTAACATTATATATCTGCCTCTTATTACTCGACTTCTTTCTAAAGTATGCATTATATTTCTAATTGGAATATTGCACCTTATTTTAAGAGATTGGAGCTAATATAGAGCTTCATTATCGACTAGAGCTCAGCTCACTTGCAATTTTTTAAAGTCAATGGAATCTTAGTTCAAGCCCTCAGGGGCATCAGGTGTAATCTTAAATTACTTCTGAGAAGTTTATCTAGCACCATTATTGTTGTTTTGTGAATTCATCTTTAGTAACTCACATATTATTTGGACTAATATGCAAAAATAATCTATCCTTTTCCCCCTTTTTGTAGATGATTTGCTAGTCTAGGAGAATTTGGATAGTAATTTACTTGTCATTTACGATTGCGGCAAGTTCCCCATGTCCTAGTTTCCCTGACAGGAATTTGGCATTAAATACGAATGGTTTGATGTCAGGTCGACAACCGCGTCGACAACCGCTCTTTAGTATCTTGTTTCCTTTCTAAGAGCATCTGTAGTCGTTTAAGTTAAAAAATGGGTATATGGCAATTTTGAAAATAGCAAATAGCGGAAACGCTGCAATTGTCTATACTAAAAAATTGGCCTTTTTTGGACGAAACGAAAGATGATATACCGTTTTGAAGATCTGCGTATTTTTTAAAAAAAATATTGTGAAGGTTCATTTGCCGTCTCGAAAAAAAAAAAGTGAAAGATGGCACATGATGTGCCGTCCAACACATTTGATTTTTTTTTTCTTTTTTCTATTTTCACAAACGGAAGATGATCTTCCTATTTTTGTTTTTGTTTTTTTTAATGATCCGGATGGGATATCATATACCGTCCAACCATTTACCGAAAAAAAAATCAGATCAGACGGCATATCATCAACCGTCCGACTTCGAAACGGTAAATCATGTTCGATATCCAAAATATGGAAAAAGTTAAATTCGTTGCCAAATTTGGCAGTCTACTGTTCACTTCTCACCCAAAAAATGGGTATTTGGTCGACGACTGCAGATGTTTTTTGGCCAAATTATCCATTTTTTGGATATTTGGCCAACGACTACAGATGCTCTAAAAGCCTTATGCTGCATAATCATCCCCACCTGGAGATGTTCCTGATGATGATGTTGCAAATCCTGTTTCTTTCAATATTTTATTCTTTAGCTATATAAAGGACTTGCTTAAGTGGTTTACCGGGTTTTAAGATGTAATCAATTGGGTAATCATTAGTATCCAACAGCTTTTGATTTCTAGCTAAAGCATCAAGTTGTAGGTTACAACCCGCTATAAACCTCCCTGTGTGGCTATTAAAATGTAGTAAGGCAACGCTCAACGATTTTTAGTTAAAAGTTGACCCAAATAGGCTAACTTGTTCCATTAATAAGAAACTAAAAGAACATGTAACTCGAAAAACGCTCAATGATTTTAAGTTGACCCAGATTATTAAGTCCGTATAACTCAAAAATCATTCAACGATTTTTTGCTCTTAAGTCCAGATTACGTGGGCAGGACATTTTGGCTGAAACTTTTATATTACAATAGGACTGTGTCTGGTTCCACTTCAGTCATTATTTTCCCTTTCCATGCTTGGAACACTTTGATGAACAAAGAAGTTCAACATTAGCTGCTTGCTAGGAAGCACGGATACTCTCCCGGGGATGCATATCTCGTACTGGATATGTATCCGGTGGGATACTCGCCGGATACGTACCGGATATGTATCCCAGCAATTATTTTAAAAAAAAGAAAAAAAGGTCGGATACTCTAGGGATACTCTCGGATACGTTGGGTTACTCTTGGATATTGTTTGGATACATGGAGGGGTATATATATATATATATATATATATATATATATATATATATATATATATATTCTACTATTCTCTTCGTCTTTTCCTTTCAAGTCCTAATTTCATAAGATATTATTTTGTTTCATTTGATTAAAATACGTCGAGAAAATGATAGATGTAGGATGTAGTTCTTGGTTGATTGACTACTTGATATATTGTACAAGTTGCTGCATCTTTATTCGCTTTAGTGTTTAAGTGTTAGATTTATTCGCTTTAGTGTTTAAGTGTTAGATTTCTTTAAGATGATAGATATATGACAGTAGAATGTAGTATTGAAGGGTCTTGGTTGGTTCATGGTTATGACTTGTGAAGTTATGATAGATGTAATTATGATATTGATTCTATTGAATAGGTTTAAGACTAGTCTACTTTTATTTAAATATTTCGGTCATGTAATATTAGTATTGGTGGTGTTGGAAACTTAAAATGATTCATTAGTACCTCTTGTTTGACACTGGCTTGTATTAATTTTAAGAGTAATGTTTCAGCCACTACCAATTTCACTACCATTCTCTTCACTACCTTAGGTGGCATACTCCTATTGGAGAGTTCCCCCACCTATTCTATCTTTCCCTACCTATTGGAGTGTGCCACCTAAGGTAGTGAAGAGAAATGTAGTGAAATTGGTAGTGGATGTAGCATTACTCTAATTTTAATTACCATGTTCTTATTTCTTTTTTTAATGTTAGTATTGAATTGAATATTTTAGTTTACTATTTATATATCTATAATATTAATTATTTTAATTATTTTAATTTAGCATATCCTAACGTACCCGTATCATAGTTTTCGAGAAATTGACGTATGTGCATACCGGATACGTACTGTACCGGATACACGTACCCGTATCCGTGCTTCATAGGCATGCGTGTAGTTAGATTATGCACTGTTGAACAAATATGTAAATACCATTTCGCAGCTGAGTTGATTTTACATGATCTCAATAATTTGACTCATTTATGTGATGCAGGTGCAATTTCACGAACTTTGCTCGTAATGTGCGTTGTCTAAAGTGTAAGGCAGATGGACCCAAAACTGTTGAGTTTAGCAATAAAGAAATGAAGCCTGGGGACTGGACTTGTTCAAAGTAATTTCCCTTCTATAATCAAACTTTGGGTAAAGCATGTTAGTATCATACCAACAGAAACTAAAGTTGTACTTCTATGTCAACAGTTGTGAGTTTATGAACTTTGCCCGCAACAAGCAGTGCTTCCGCTGCCGACAAGCACGACCAAAACGCCAACTACAAAACGGTGAATGGGAATGCACTAAGTGAGTCTTGAAATGTTACTCAATAATCAACCTTGTATTCTAGTCATCTTTATGTATCCTCATTTTGTATCTTCGTTCTTGGTTTGTAGGTGTGATTTTCTGAATTTCAGAGGAAACACAGTATGCAAGAAATGCAACTGCGGTTGCCCGGATTCTGGTGGGGGCAGCACATATTATGATTACTTATGGAAGAAACCCAGAACTGGTAAAGAGGAGAAGTTTTTAAAATTTGGAGATGATGATGAGGAAGACATAGACGATGAGGAACTTGATAGTCTGTTGCCGCGCTTTGGAGAGAACAAATTTGTAGTGAGCAAGAGGGCGACACCTGCTGAGCAGAGGTTTACATCTGCCAGGAACCGAGACAACTCTTTATGACATGCTTGAAAATGCTTGAGAAATTCTTTATAGAATTCTGTGCACCGTTAAATTTGATATTTGTTGATAAGTTGCCAGAGAAATTCAAGGTATCCTCAGCTTTTCTGATGTTCTCTTCATAAATTGGAGTTGGTAGTTGAAAACAAATTCCTTCAGCCATCAACACTTTGATAGACTGTTAGAGCGTATTTAGACATCAATGCTTTGAGACGATTACCTCCACTGAGACTTTGATGGGTGAACAGGCCCCCTGAGTACGTACTCATGAGACGAGGACCCACAGGTATTAGATTAAACATTTCAAGCTTTAATTTCAAGAGGAAGGACATAATACTGATGGCAGATGTAGGCGTATCATTTTGGAATGTGGAGTAGGTACCATGCTGATAAAATGATTAGAAAATTGATCTGAACTGTAAATACAATTCCATTAATAAGTTAACAAAGTCAGGTGCAGCCCTGAAGAATGATCGTTATACACCCCATAACTTGTGTACAAAATACCCAATACCATCGAGGAGAAATACAACCAAAATACATCATGAAAGCATACAGCGAGCAAAGATACAGCCCATTCCAAAATACACAAACGAAGGGAGAACAATCCAAAATTCTACCTATTAACAGGAACGCTGGTTAGATCAGATGAGACAAGTGACAACACACCCTCTGTCTCCCCGCCAACGCCCTAGTCTACTGGAGGTATCAGGTATCTGAGCCAACAAAGATGGTAGGATACGCACCATTCTCTTGGATATCGCCCAAAATTCACCTGCGGAAAACATGATATATATTTCCCTTAAAAAAAAGAAAACATGATATATATTAGCATGCCTTGAAGCTGTGGAGGCATTATGTTTATGGTGAGAAGGTCAATATGTACACTGACCACAAGAGTCTGAAGTATATTTATCAGCAGAGGGATTTGAATCTTCGGCAGAGAAGGTGGTTGGAGGTATTGGAAGACATTCGTCCTGAGATCAAGTATCATCCGGGCAAGGCGAATGTAGTGGCTGATGGACTTAGCAGGAAGAGTAGTTTATCGAGATTGATCACTACTCGAAGGGAGTTGGCAGCAAAGATCGATCAGGCAGGTATCGAGGTGGTACTGCGAGGTTTAGGGGCATCTTTGGCTCAGTTGAGGCTGCAGCCGTCTTTGAGAGAGAAGATTGCGGAAGGTCAGAGATCAGATTCAGAGATCCAGAAGATGTTGCAACAGGTTTCAGAAGGCAAGTTATCAGAATTTCGTGTCCAAGATGGAATTCTTTGGTTGGGTGAGAGGTTGTGTGTTCCAGATAATGCAGAGTTGAGGGAGAGTATCTTGCAGGAGGCACACAGTACCTTGTTGTCGGTTCATCCAGGAGGCACGAAGATGTACAGGGATATCAAACCACATTTTTGGTGGTCTGGTATGAAGCGGGATGTAGCAGATTTTGTGGCAAGGTGTCTGACTTGTCAGCAGATCAAGGCAGAAAATCAGAGACCTATAGGTTTGTTACAGCCATTACCCATTCCGGAGTGGAAGTGGGAGAATATCAGTATGGACTTTATCACGGGTTTGCCGAGGAGTTCGAAGGGCAATGACTCGATTTGGGTTGTTGTGGACCGATTGACTAAGTCGGCACATTTTCTAGCCATGAAGATTACTTGGTCAATGGAGAAATTGGCTGAGTTATACATTGGAGAGATTGTGAGACTTCATGGAGTTCCTGTGTCAATTGTTTCTGACAGAGATCCAAGGTTTACTTCGAGGTTTTGGAAGAGCCTACAAGCAGCTTTAGGCACCAGAACTGATTTCAGTATAGCATTTCATCCGCAGACAGATGGTCAGACGGAGAGGGTGAATCGAGTGCTGGAAGATATGTTGAGAGCTTGTGTTATGGACTTCGGTGGTAGTTGGGAGAGATACTTGGCATTGGTTGAGTTTGCTTATAACAACAGTTACCATGCAAGTATTGGGATGACACCGTATGAGGCTTTGTACGGGCGGAGGTGCAGGACACCTGTTTGTTGGTATGAGGTTGGCGAGAGGCAGATGTATGGTCCTGAGATCGTGCAGCAGATGTCAGAGCAGATTGAGCTGATTCGCAAGAGGTTGGTCGAGGCTCAGAGTCGGCAGAAAAGTTATGCTGATACTCGACGAAGAGACTTAGAGTATGAGGTTGGGGATGCAGTTTTTCTCAAGGTTTCTCCGACCAAAGGAGTGATCAGATTTGGTAAGGGAGGTAAGTTGACACCGAGGTATATTGGACCGTACAGGATCGTGGAGAGGATTGGCAAGACCGCTTACAGATTGAAGCTTCCAGAGGAGTTAGCACAGGTGCATGATGTATTTCATGTGTCGTTGTTGAGGAAGTATGTGGCCGATCAGAATCATCAGTTGGTAGAGGTTCCCGAAGATCTACAGGTGAACTTGAGCAACAAGGAACAGCCTGTTGAGGTCGTTGATCGTAGGGAGAAAGTCCTTAGGAGCAAGGTGATACCTATGGTCAAAGTGTTGTGGAGGAATCAACAGTTCGAAGAGGCTACTTGGGAGCCAGAGGATCGCATGCAGAAGGAATTTCCTGAATTGTTTGTATGAGTGTATTTCTTGTATGTGATTGGAATTCTTTGGATAATTGTACTATTGACTGATATATGATGTATTCTTTTGTTTTGATTGTGATGTTATAAGAAATTGTTTGGATTATGTTCTATATATATGAAACACTGTTTCCTTTTGTTTGGTATGTGTTTGAACTCATTAGTAGTAGTTCTGAGGACAGAACTCTTCTAAGGAGGGAGTGATGTAGAACCCCATATTTTCAAATATTAATTTAATTATTTGAAAATGAATTTAAATGATTTTTGGAGATTTAATTAATATTTTCTAAGAAATTTATCTTTTGTACACGTGCAAAACACGTGCAAATGACTATTTAGAAGTTTGAAAAATTAAGATTTCTTTATAAAAAATCATTATTTATTATTTAGGATTTATGTAGTATTTTTCCAGATTTTTCGGAAATTAATTGATACTATTTGCAATTTTTGAGAAAAGGACTTATTTGCAAAATCGACATTTTGAGGATTTGAGTGCAAAATGTGCATTCTGGACGTTTTGAACAATATTGATGAAGATTTAGAAGTATATTTTCGATTAGATCCTAATTTAAAGGAGTTTTATTGAATTTACAAGACTAATGGATATATATGAAAGTTGTGTTCTTGAAAGGATTATTTTGCAAATTGGGTAAAAACCCTAAACCTATTTTCCGGATTGTTTAAATAGTTTTTCTCCAGCCGTCATTGTAAAAGTATACAGAATTTTGGAGATTTATTTTGAGGAGCAAAAAGGAGAATTTTGGATCTAGCAAGAAAGAGAGCTTTTTCGTGGATCTTCTCTAAATCAAAGGTGAGTGGTTTGGTTTTGTTTTGTTTTGTTTTGTTTTGTTTGTTTTGATTGATGAATGACGTACGATCTTTTGTTACGCTTTGTTTGGGATCGACATGATATTGTATTGTTAGTCTCATTGTATGCATAATATGGATCTTTTATTTTGATATGGATGATGAGAACACTTGTTGAATATTTGGACCATGTATGAGAAAATATCAAGATTTGTTGAGGAAATATTGATTTATGGGATCGTATTGTTGGAAAGCATGTTAAGAATTGATTAGGTTGTGATCGGATGATAAACATCTGGATCCTATGATTTTTTAAATCAGAATTTGATTATGAGTCGAGGAAGAAGTTTAGTTGAGAAACCCTAATAGAAGATTAGTGATTTAGATCATGAGAAGCTGAGATTTGAGGAATTGATTGATGAGTAATGTATCCGTATTGGAGATTATTTTGAGAGTTATCATTGGCTTGTGTACGAACTATCGTTTGATAAACAATGAACAAGGATTCTTTAGAAATCTTCAGTTTGATTTTGTATCCAGACTTATTTTTGAAAACTGTAGGCCGACAGTCGACTGGCCTACTGTGCAGTCGACTGGTACGACTCTACTGATTATCTTCAGTCTTTTGAGAATTGTTCGGGACAGTCGACTTAGGCTATTGTCAGTCGACTGGTCTGCTGATTGTAAAATTTGTTCAGTCCTTTCGGGACAGTCGACCTATGAACCTTTCAGTCGACTTATATACTTAGAATATTTTCTTGAGAATTATTGGAATTTGTCTCCGGGCAGTCGACTGATGACTTTCCTAGTCGACTGATATGCCTTAGATTATTTTTGTGAAATTCTGGAGAATTTTCCTCTGGACAGTCGACTTACCTCCGCATAAGTCAACTAGTACTGAGGGATCTGTGTATTTGATTTTGAGATATTTTGTTCAGGGTTTGATTTGAGATATTTTGTTCAGTGTTTGATCTTGAGATATTCAGTTAAGAAAGTGATTTTGAGATATTCAGTTGAACCACTTGTTTAGTGGGAATTTGATTAGATATTTGATTTTGAGTCTCTAGAGGTACGCGACCCTAGTATACCGGTGTGGAGTTATTTGTTGAGGCCCATTGAGGCGAATTTTCAGTTATTCAGATTTTTTAGTCCGGTGGGGTACACTACTCTAGGAGATTTGTTCAGTAACCAAAAATAATAAGGACTTGCACTAGTAGTGTCATGACGAAGGGGACATGAGTTATGCACCTCAGTAAGGCTTTAGATGTGGGAATTAATCTCCTGAATTATCCAAGTGGTTAACTTGAGATGTGGGATTTATCTCCTGAATTATCCAGGTAGACAACCTGAGATGTGAGATATATCTCCTGAATTATCCAAGTAATTATCTTGAGATGCGGGATTGACCTACGGAATGATCAGAGTCGAGGCGACGCTCTTGGGATATTATTGTGATGATGAGTCTATGTTTAGATGTGGGTTGATCTCCTGAATTATCCAGGAAAAATACCTGAGATGTGGGATCTATTTCTGGAATTATCAAGCATGGGCAAATTCTCATAGTTTATCTTCATCTCTTAGTAGTCATCGTTGTCAGCATATAGCATTTGTGTTTTATTGACTCATCTTTATGCATTCGGATTTCCTGTTTCCACATTTGACACTTGGTTTTGGTATCACCTGTTGTTCTATTTGGTATTTTGGTTATTACTTGTTGGACATTACGATTTAAGTTCATTTATGTTGTTGTTTGATTTTTATGCCACTCACACCATTTATGGCTGACCCCTTTAGTTTGGGGGTTAGGGTTCAACTCTAGCCTCACATGTTGCAGGTTATTGCTTAGAGTTGGAGATTGGATGCTTGAGTTAGCTTTTGGGATAAATGGACTATTAAGTGTTTAGTGTTAATTTGTAAAGACCTGTTGAGTTAATTTTGAGTTGTTTAGTCTTCCGCTGTGATATGTAAAAGTTTTGTTATAATAAACGTTGAAAATTTTAGTGGTGTTTGGTTGTGTTTATTGTTATATTGAAGTTGATCACTGGGAATGTGCCACGTATTTTCCAAGCTCTCATATTAGAAATTCGGGGCGCTACAGTTGGTGTATGCCCTAGAGCCCAATTGTATATTGACATTACTAGTTTACATTGCATTATGACATTTATTTCATATATGAGGCATTTCATTTATTGTGTTGTTTATTGTGATTAAATGAGCATAATAAAGTCCTTGGATTAGTAGGTTCAATACCATGGGATATCTAGTGCATGACTTGATTGTGAGATCATATTGGTTGTAATCAGAACACTATTCTTAAATGTCTCTAGTCAAGTATTATTGTGAATTAGGATAACAATAATGCATGGAGACTAGTATGTGCATAGATTGATGACCATATCTCACGGGTCATGGATATGAGATATAAAGTCTTCACATGGGTACATATTAGAGTAATAATGTACTGGACTGACCCACCATGAGAACGCTGTATGGATCGTTACGTGAGTTTCATAAGCGGTTCTCATAGTGACCATGGTGTATGAAGTCCTTTGACTTGAAGTCACTACGGTTCTCTACATGAGAAGTTATATATTTTAATGTCGTCAAACGTTGCCTGTAATAAGGTGATTATAAAGTTGACTATTGGATATACTACAAATCATGCAGAGGGATGTGAGTGACTTAGATAGGATTTGTTCTTCTTACATAACATGAGCGATATCTAAGGCCCCCTTGATTGAATGAGACTGCAAAATGCATGATCGTGCTCAAATGAGTCAATATGAGATATTGAGCTCATTTGTTTTAGTAAGTCTATTTGGACATCAAGAAACTAAAGATTGAACTATATAAGGGTAACACACTCTATGCCTTGTGGTCAATTAAGATATCTGGACAAAGGGACTATACTACATGGTAATATTGGTCACGGATAGGTTATGTCTAACACTGACATTCCCGTTACTTGAGTAGCAGTGATTGATTGCTAGATACCGCTCACTGTTTGTAATACTAGAATATGATTTTAGTATTACTGTCAACGTAACGAGAACCTACAGGGTCACAATTAGAATGGATCGAAATTGGGATTTAAATTCATAAGATGAATTTAATTGGGAATCTAAGTAAGACTCAGATTCCTGACATTGGTTGGACATTTAATTAGATTAAATGAGTTGACTAAAGTTCAGAGGCCCGCACATGAATCTGACCCAGGTCGGATTGTAAGCCCAATGACCTCATTACTCTCTTAGGGTTAATTTTCTACAGTTATATATATGATACATATCTGTGAAAAAGAGACACGAGAAAATCCTAGCCGTCACAGAAATTGTGAGAGAGAGATCGTGAGGAACAGCCCCATCCCGCAGCTAGCACCGTGGCGTAAGAAAAGTTTGGTTTTGATCCGTTCGTGTGGATACCTTAGAAGCACCTCAATATTACAGTGCTGTGATCGACATATCTTGGAGACAGCTGATTCATCCATAAGGTATAATTTCGAAACACGATTTATGGTTTTCGCATGGATCCATGGCTAGGTTTTAATAATTTTTGTAATTTTTCCGTTGTGTATTCAATCTGTGTTTGCCATTGAAACCTAACAGATGTCCAATATGCGGTCAAAACATTTTTAATAAATCAACACCGCGAATTCGTAATAATGAAATCATCAACCATCGTGTACAACGTCAAATGTAAAATGGCACCAAAACTGTATACAAAAGCGGAGAGGGCAGTAAATCCATCACTTAGGAGATTCAGCAGTCCCGGTTGTGCTTGGAGATTTTGTGCAGTTGTTCCAAAAGGGCAAACATACTTTATTGCGAAGATGATAGACGGGCCACATACATGTGTTAATTCGTCAATTAATCAAGACCACTCAAAATTGGACTCAAAGCTAGTTTCGGGTTTGATATTGCAAGTTGTGAAGGCAAAAACTGGAATAACCCCGAAGGCAATAAGTGAGATGTGAAACTTCGATTCAATTATCAAATATCATATAGCAAGGCAAGGCGTGCAAAGTATAAAGCTATTGAACGGATATACGGAGGGTTTGCAGAAGCGTATGAGAAGTTGCCTGCTCCTTTATCAGCGCTACAAGTTTCAAATCCGGTCACTGTTGTCCATTGGGATAAAGTCAGCACGGGGTTAGTGAGGAAACATTCAAGTCGGTTGTTGCTGCTGAATTCAGTGTGGGGGCAATCAGATGAATTTGTGAATTCGCAAGAACTCGAATGGTTCAAATCTGACCTCTTCCACTGCTGTTCAGCTGGCTCCTCGCAGCTGCACGGACCTGCACAAAGTATGAAATACTAGGATGGATCCCGACGTCGCACCCTCCGATGCTCTTGTCAATACTCAGAAAAGAATATCAAAAGAAGCTTTAGGTAGGAAAAGAGTGATCATGTAACACCTCGAATTTTTAAAATATCGAAAATGTCTGTTTTTATATATTTTGAGTGGTGAAAATTATTTTTGATATATTTTATTTAAATATTGATATCGGTATGGATATCTATGGTAGATTGGTATTATTGCTATATATTGAAGCCATGAGTTGAGATTTTATGTCAATAAATATTGATTATTTTATTTTATAATTTTGAAGGATTATTGCGAGATAATTGCAATGTATTTTGTATTGTTGGTGCGATTAAAGAAAAGAGTTGGGGTTTACTTGAAATATTTTGGAGGTCTAGGGGTCTATTTGTAAATATCCATTTATAAAAATATTATTATTATTATAATTTTATCTCTACTACTATAATGGGAGAACACCTTAGTGTAATTTGTCCTCAACCCAAATATTTTCGAAAGTGGACCAGTTATGGACTAACTTTGGATAAATATTTTCAAAAGTGGACCAGTTTGGTAAATATTTTCCACAGTGGATCAGTTCGGAAATTATTTTCTTATAACCCCCCATTCTTCTTCTTCTTCTCGGTTCTTTTCTCTCCCGATCGAAGCCAGCCGAACCCACCATTCGGCCTCTCTCTCTCTCCTTAAATCCACTTCGTTCCTTCGCAAAATCCAAATTTAATTTGGGAAATAGGCTAATTGAAGGGTTCTCTACAACGTGGTAGCATCGGATTTCCGAAAGGATTCCGAAAAGGTATACCCTATTTTATTTATTTGTATAAAATTTATTGTGGTTAGTTTTATTGAGTAGGATTATGATGGTAGAGAGATTTAGAAGTGTTGGAAGTGGTAGATTTGGAAAATTAGTGGGTTGTTAGAGAAATTGCAATTTGTTAGTAAATGAGGGTTTTGGGTTTGTAAAATAGAGATATATATATATATAAGAATTATCTCTGGTATGGTGGTAAAAATTGTAGTGAGTCATTAGAATAAAATGGGGAGTAGTGATTTTGGTATAGACTCGAATTATAGAGTTTATGAAATCGGGTAGAAAACTCGATCCAAATAATTAAAGAAAATGCATATGAGGGTGTAGAGTATTATGCAAGGATTAATATAAATTTAGGATGATTTTTATAGGCTTCCAGCTCAATTAAATTGAGTGAAATAAATTATAGGCGAAAAGTGCACGCCGGGTGTTCGATGAAATGCCCGAGCAAGATTTAGGTGAGAATTTGATGGGTTTGGAGGTGTAGTTGAGTCTTATTATTATTATTAACCCTAATATGTGAGATTAGGACCAAGGGGATTAAGGAATTTAGAAAATATGAATTTTCCTATTAGAAAGCCTCCGATCAATATGTGAGTTCTTGTATCGGGGTTCGAATTTGAAATCCGTTGATGTAGCTCACCTACATATGTCATTTGTGACGAGTGCGTGATGACGGATTCAAATTTGGAGGTCCGCAGGTCGAGTTTTGAGCTTTAAACTAATCGGTTCTATAATTTTTCAATTAGGAGGAAAAAGTCGAACTTCGACTGGCTACAGGACGGACGTGGGACATCGTTTGCTCGAGCCGTCAGGTGAGTACGTTGTGTTTATGAATATTTTATATTGTGGCCAAATTTCGTGGCCTTTTGATATGTTTCATGGGTGTTATGCCAAAAAATGAATTTTCGTTGAAAATACGGATTTTTAAGGATCCAAAATGGGTTTTTGAGACATGTGATGAAATTAACTATTTTAAGTATATAAAACCTATATTATGGGTTAATGTGACGTGTCGAAGTATAAAAACTAAATATTTTAAATTATTTATGCGTATTTTTACCCCGTGCATGTTTTGTGCATGTTTTTGGGGGTATATAGGCCGATATAGGCAATCGGGTATATGCGGAGCCTGGTGTATGGGCTAGCATGTCATGGATGGATGTTATAAGATGTAATTAGATGAATTTAGTGATTGTGATCATGTTTTGAAGATCTGTGTAATTATAGTACACGTTTGTACATGTTTTGGGGCATATAAGCCCTTATAAGTGATTTTACTTATATGAAACAGGATGTATGAGCTAGTATGCTATAATTAGATATTATAAGACTTAATTAGAGGAAATAAGTGGTTTTGGCCCCTTATGATGGGAAACCCGCATGTGTGAGGTTTATTTGTAATATATAGAGATGATTATGATGTGTGATGCAATAATTGACGAAATTAAATAAGTGGGTGCATGTTTACATTTTAATTATGTTTGAAATGAATTAATGGGCAATAATATGACATATTGGTTTATATGATAAATGACTTGGTGTATGTTTATATGGGATTTAATGAAGTAGCGAATAGCATGGTATTCATAATGGGTGATGTTATGGTAAATTAAATAACATGATGGTTTCTATGTTAAATGACATGGGGTATGCATATATATATGATACAACGAGATGATAATCAATATCGTGGACATCAGATGTGCATCAAATGCAAGATAAAAGGTGAGATAGTAAGTGTTAATAAAATGTGTTATTATTCTTGTGGTTAAAGTCAAGGATGTGGCTATTGTTGAATTAAAAGCTATGATGCCTTATGTTGGTAAAGTAAACTGGAAAGATGAAATGATTAATGTTAATAACAGATGGGTTTGTTGACCAGTACCTACAGCAATCCTGGGGGTTTGGGCTAGATCTCCTAATACCCAGGACCGGCTTGGGGCACGAGGACCCAAACTATGTTTGGGGCACGAGGATTTTATCGCCCAAGCTATCGGCTTAAGGCCCGGCTTTCCCTCGATGACAGCTGTCGCGAGGAAGTACCCAGTCTGTCTGGGGTCAGTGGTTTTTCCCTCCTGGCTATCGGCTGGGAGGAAGTACCCAGTTTATCTGGGGTTAGTGTTTTTTCCCTCGATGACAGCCGTCGGGAGGAAGTACCCAGTTTACCTGGGGTCAGTGGCTTTTCCCTCTTGGCTTCGGCCGGGAGGAAGTACCCAAGTTCTACTTGGGGTTAGTGGTTCGCTTCCTAGTTCGGCTAGGAGGAAGACGTAGCCTCGGACGAGTAAGACTCTGTGTGAGCATCGGTCCGCATGTTTTACTGGGCTGTCGGCTTTCAGTATGTTGGGATACTGTGGCTCACTGGTCGACAAACTAATAAAATAACTAAGTGTTAATAATAAATGTGAATTGTGCGTGGAAAGGAAAGTAAATGGTAAAATGTGAATTGCGTGTGGAAAAGAAAGTGGAAAGTGACTTGTGAATTGTGAATGACAAAGAAGGTAGTTGTGAATGAAATAAATGTGAAAGAGAATGAGTTATGAGTTAGTATATGAAAAGAAGTGATAAATGCAGATTGTGATTAATTTAAGATGAAAAAAATAAAAGAGATGTGTTATCAGGAATAATACGAAGTAATTGTATTATGTGTGTGATCATTAAAGTAAAATACAGTTGATATGTGTTGTACCTTGGAATTGTGTCAAGGAACTACCCGCCCGCAATTTGTGTAGAAATTGTGGGAACTACCTGCCTTGGCATAATTCGCAGGGTGAGTGGGTATAATAGTGGTAATGATTAATAGAAATGAGAAATAAAGTGAAGTGAAGATGATAAGTGATTGAAGTGAAATTAATAATCAAGCTATCGGCTTGAGATGTGATGTGATATTACCCAAACTGTGTGTTTGAGGTACAGTGATTATTACCCAAGCTATCGGCTATGGGATGTGATATGTGGTGGCCCCAGAGTGTGTTTGGGGATTAAGTGAAAATGATAATAAGATTTATTGTTATAAGAAAAAGTAATTACTAAAGTGATACAATAAGATGTGAATGAGCTATAAAACATGGTTTTGATGCAATGAGTATAAGAATTCTAATTAATGAGGTGTTAATGATGTGATGAAATGTGAGTAAATCGCATGGGCAATGAGATGTGGTAATTATGTCACAAGACCGGAAGGAAGGTGGTATTATGAGAATAGATGCATATGTTTATAATGTGATACTTATTATAACACAATAAAATAAATACCTGTATTATGAGATTGGGTATGAAAATGGTTAGTAAAGAAAGTATGTTGTGATATGAGTTTGTGTACCTTGGAAGTGTGTCGGGGAACTACTCGCCCGCTATTTCCGCGGAAATGGTGGGAACTACCTGCCTCGGCACAACTTCTAGGATGAATGTGTGTGTTGATGACATAATATAAGTAAATGAAATGCATGGCTAAATAGAGTTGGAGAAATGATGTAATGACATCATGTAGCTATATTAATATAAATAGTGAGATGCTGATATGACGATAAGTGTGGAAAGATGAATATTCGTATTATGCGAATGTAAGATAAGTGTATATATATATACGAGGTTGATGTGAAGTGTATTATGAAATGTGGGAAGTTATGGATAATTAAAGAGTTGAATGCAGGTTTGACAGAGTATTTGATATGTCATTGTATTGACGATGTGGTTGTATTCAAGATTCAGGTTGCCTTATTTTAATTTGGCATTCGTAAGTTTAATTTATTTTCTTTATACTATTTTAATTTGTTATTTGATTAATAACTATACTCACACCAGAAATGGCTAACCCCTTAGTGTTTGGGGGTTAGGGGAGTCTGAGGACTACCCTAGGTCCCCCACTGTTGCAGGTTCTCATCAGTGCAGAGGTGAGGCGTGGAGTGGTAGTATAACTTTTTATTTTAAAAATTTGTATTATTTAGTTATAGGAATAGTGAAATTTGTGATTTAAATTGTATTATGAGTGTATAAGCCTGTATATGACGATGATGAGTATAGTGTGAGGTGGTGTGGTATGTTGGTGACCCGTACCCATCTCGTCGTGGAGTACCAGGCTCTGTGGTAAGTTTTACAATGATTTTTCTAAGATTTTACCTCGTTTTTCAAAGAAATTCATAGTTTTTAATTGATATTTGATAATCCGTTATGAGTTTGGCCCCCAGAGCATTATATTATATTGCCTGTGTGTATCTGCTCATTTTGGCCTGGGGAGCCCATGAAAATATTATGTGGTTTGTGAGCTACGGAATTTTGAGCAGAATTCCGTAAGCTTTTTGTGTTTCGGGGCAAAATTTACAGGGGAGATTCTGTCAAAATTTTTCCTGGAATATAACTTTCTTAGTTTATGATTAAAGTGATATAGAAATTTAAAGAAGTGAATTTGGAGACTTAGTTTTCAAAAAAAAAAAAAAAAAAAAATTTGGGTTGTTACAGTTTGGTATCAAAGCTTAGGTTAACTAGGAATTCAGTTTATCCTAGTGATCTTGTCATGTGAGTATGGGTTCATTATTGCTTAGTCGGAGATAGAGAGTGTGGTTTATGCGGGTGTTTTATTGAAGAATAGATTGTATTGTGGAATGGTGTGATCCCCATTAGACTTTGGTCTGACCTTGAGTCAGCATTTCCTTTCATGACCCTGCATATGGGTTGATCTCTGTAGAAATCCCGGTGTGAATTGCACACTATTGGAGTATTCCATTATATTGATTGCTGTGTGCCGTAAGGGGCTATTCTCAGGAGATCTGGTGTAGGTCCTATGGACATATGTTCTATAGGTGTATGTGTTATAGATTGAGGAGTGATGTGTGGTTATGGTTTTATCTCATATTTGGGGAGATTGATTGGTTGTAGAAGGTTATGTAGGTCATCTGCGTAGTTGGGGTATGGTACAGGGAGGATTCGGGTGAGACAGCCCGATGAAACCCAGTTTTGATTATATGTAGTGCCTTGGACGATGAAGATTATGCCCGTTGGGTTTGGTGGAAACATTTAAGGCAAATATTGAGATTGTTGATGTGGTTTGCAAAGTTTTTGATATAATTGAAGAGGTTTTTAGTCCCCCACTTTTTCACTCTAGAGTTCAAGATCGATTTGATATTTGGTATGATTCCAATTTCTAATTCAGCTTGTGGTGTAGCACTTTAGGAATGGGGAGAGATTAAAGAGAATTTGAGGAGAGGTTATTGATAAAGGGTATCGGTTCAAGTGATACGCCGTAGGGCGCTTCTGCAGTATTGTAACAAAGAAGGCAGTTCACCGAGAAGGTGTACTAAGTAAGGTGATTATTAAGTATTTATTGTTGAGAATAGATAATTGGTTGGATTAGATACGGGGAGTGCCATTAATCTCCCGATTAGAGTTGCACACCGAGTACTATCAGATAATCCCTAGAGATGGAAAACATCTCAGGAATTATTTTTCGTACTCGGTATGAATTGTATGAGTTCTTAGTGATATTTTGGGGCTGGCGAACGTCCCTGCAATTTTTATAAATTTGACGAATTAGGCCTTTCATCCTTATATTAACAAGGTGTGATTGTAATTGTAGATGATATTTGGTGTATAATTGCTGTATGGTGGAGCCCTGATCGATAGGTTGGGGCCAAAAGTGGTATGCTATGTCTGCAAATTGCCAATTATGGGGGCGAGAAGTGTAAATTTTGGGATACATTGTGTCTATTGAAAGCGTATTGTGGATCCGAAGAAAATTTCAAAAGGTGAAAAGACGGGAAATAACCCTCGGATGTGTTAGAAATTCAGAGTTTCTTGGTTCTAACTGACTATTATCGGAGGTTCATTCCTCAATTTTCTATTATTGTGGTACCGATGACTCATTTTATCATAAAGAATGGGCCGTTGGTATGATCCGAACAGCGTGGAAAGATATTTTCAAGAGTTAAAGGAAGAATTAGGAAGAATTAACGATAGCTTGTGTTTTGATTACTCCGAAAAGGGAGTGTCTCCTCGAATAGATGCGGATACATGTGATATAGGCAGGTGCAGCTTGATGCATGAGGGAAGACTTATGGCTTAGGCATTTAGGCCGTTGTGGTCCTATAGAGTGAGTTATCCTACCCGGCTTTGAAACTGGTGGTAGTAGTATATGCAATAAAGATGTGAAGATATTTCTTGTTGGGAAGCAGTTCAGTTTTGAACAGTGCAGAAGAGTTGAAGTGCTTATTTCTTTTGTAGTAGGAGCTTAGCCTGAGGCAACAGAGGTGACTCGAGTTCACTAGTAGCTTGGGTGCGGAAGTGAAATATCAACCGGGACAGCAATGAGGTGACGGGTGTTGTAATTGGATCAGAGGATTTTGGCTTTTATTACGTCCCAGGAGTGGATGGTGTTAAAAGTCATCGAATCAAAATGATTTTATTTTAGTGGTAGAGGTCGACATGACCTTATATGTGGGCAGTTTATCAGTACAGCGTCCATTATACAGCTGACCAGTCAAACTTGAATTCAAAAATTTCTGTTTGTGACAGAGAATGCGTGGTCGAATTCTGGATGAGATTAGTGAATGTGATGCGGATTGGACAGTAGGCAGTAGGAAATTCTTGTTATTATCGTAAATTTGTTCTTGATGAGGATGGCTTGTGGTAGCGGGTGATGGAGAATGTTCCTTAGGCACAATATATTATCATTTTGGTGGCATGAAGATGAATCAAGATTTCCAGGAGAATATTTTAGTAGTCCGGAATGAGGAAGAATATTAATTATCAGGTGAGCATGGATAAGCCTCTTTTGAGGTGTGTAGTCGACAAAAGAAAGGGTGACGCCCATCAGCGGCGAAAGCCTCTTGAAGTTAGAAATTGAAAATGTGGGTATTCTTGAAAGTATCATTTATTCATGGAGTACGTCGTTTTAGAAACCGGGAAAAGTTAGACCCGAGGTATGATGACCCTGTAGAGTTATAGAAAGAATGGGAACTGTGGTATATTGTTTGAAGTTTATTTTGGAGATATCGGGTATTCTGGATGTATTTTTTGTTTCTATGTAGAGAAAATTGTGAGAGATCTATCTCAAGTGTGGAGCCGTTGTAGATCGAAGACAGCTGGATGTGGCATTGGATGTGATATCCTATGAAACTAGTGGTTATTGTAGGTCGATAGTGCGACAGACCAGACGACGAGTTGTTCAGCAGTTAATAGTGCAACGAAGTAGTGATGCTGATAATGTACCTAGAAATCCTAGGTAATGGTGTGGAGGAAGTATCCTGACTTTGTTCGGGGAGTTTTCTTAAACCCCGTAGCTCGAGGACGAGCTTCTTTTGAGGTGTGTAGAATGTAACACCTCGAATTTTTAAAATATCGAAAATGTCTGTTTTTATATATTTTGAGTGGTGAAAATTATTTTTGATATATTTTATTTAAATATTGATATCGGTATGGATATCTATGGTAGATTGGTATTATTGCTATATATTGAAGCCATGAGTTGAGATTTTATGTGAATAAATATTGATTATTTTATTTTATAATTTTGAAGGATTATTGCAAGATAATTGCAATGTATTTTGTATTGTTGGTGCTATTAAAGAAAAGAGTTGGGGTTTACTTGAAATATTTTGGAGGTCTAGGGGTCTATTTGTAAATATCCATTTATAAAAATATTATTATTATTATAATTTTATCTCTACTACTATAATGGGAGAACACCTTAGTGTAATTTGTCCTCAACCCAAATATTTTCGAAAGTGGACCAGTTATGGACTAACTTTGGATAAATATTTTCAAAAGTGGACCAGTTTGGTAAATATTTTCCACAGTGGATCAGTTCGGAAATTATTTTCTTATAACCCCCCATTCTTCTTCTTCTTCTCGGTTCTTTTCTCTCCCGATCGAAGCCAGCCGAACCCACCATTCGGCCTCTCTCTCTCTCCTTAAATCCACTTCGTTCCTTCGCAAAATCCAAATTTAATTTGGGAAATAGGCTAATTGAAGGGTTCTCTACAACGTGGTAGCATCGGATTTCCGAAAGGATTCCGAAAAGGTATACCCTATTTTATTTATTTGTATAAAATTTATTGTGGTTAGTTTTATTGAGTAGGATTATGATGGTAGAGAGATTTAGAAGTGTTGGAAGTGGTAGATTTGGAAAATTAGTGGGTTGTTAGAGAAATTGCAATTTGTTAGTAAATGAGGGTTTTGGGTTTGTAAAATAGAGATATATATATATATAAGAATTATCTCTGGTATGGTGGTAAAAATTGTAGTGAGTCATTAGAATAAAATGGGGAGTAGTGATTTTGGTATAGACTCGAATTATAGAGTTTATGAAATCGGGTAGAAAACTCGATCCAAATAATTAAAGAAAATGCATATGAGGGTGTAGAGTATTATGCAAGGATTAATATAAATTTAGGATGATTTTTATAGGCTTCCAGCTCAATTAAATTGAGTGAAATAAATTATAGGCGAAAAGTGCACGCCGGGTGTTCGATGAAATGCCCGAGCAAGATTTAGGTGAGAATTTGATGGGTTCGGAGGTGTAGTTGAGTCTTATTATTATTATTAACCCTAATATGTGAGATTAGGACCAAGGGGATTAAGGAATTTAGAAAATATGAATTTTCCTATTAGAAAGCCTCCGATCAATATGTGAGTTCTTGTATCGGGGTTCGAATTTGAAATCCGTTGATGTAGCTCACCTACATATGTCATTTGTGACGAGTGCGTGATGACGGATTCAAATTTGGAGGTCTGCAGGTCGAGTTTTGAGCTTTAAACTAATCGGTTCTATAATTTTTCAATTAGGAGGAAAAAGTCGAACTTCGACTGGCTACAGGACGGATGTGGGACATCGTTTGCTCGAGCCGTCAGGTGAGTACGTTGTGTTTATGAATATTTTATATTGTGGCCAAATTTCGTGGCCTTCTGATATGTTTCGTGGGTGTTATGCCAAAAAATGAATTTTCGTTGAAAATATGGATTTTTAAGGATCCAAAATGGGTTTTTGAGACATGTGATGAAATTAACTATTTTAAGTATATAAAACCTATATTATGGGTTAATGTGACGTGTCGAAGTATAAAAACTAAATATATTAAATTATTTATGCGTATTTTTACCCCGTGCATGTTTTGTGCATGTTTTTGGGGGTATATAGGCCGATATAGGCAATCGGGTATATGCGGAGCCTGGTGTATGGGCTAGCATGTCATGGATGGATGCTATAAGATGTAATTAGATGAATTTAGTGATTGTGATCATGTTTTGAAGATCTGTGTAATTATAGTACACGTTTGTGCATGTTTTGGGGCATATAAGCCCTTATAAGTGATTTTACTTATATGAAACAGGATGTATGAGCTAGTATGCTATAATTAGATATTATAAGACTTAATTAGAGGAAATAAGTGGTTTTGGCCCCTTATGATGGGAAACCCGCATGTGTGAGGTTTATTTGTAATATATAGAGATGATTATGATGTGTGATGCAATAATTGACGAAATTAAATAAGTGGGTGCATGTTTACATTTTAATTATGTTTGAAATGAATTAATGGGCAATAATATGACATATTGGTTTATATGATAAATGACTTGGTGTATGTTTATATGGGATTTAATGAAGTAGCGAATAGCATGGTATTCATAATGGGTGATGTTATGGTAAATTAAATAACATGATGGTTTCTATGTTAAATGACATGGGGTATGCATATATATATGATACAACGAGATGATAATCAATATCGTGGACATCAGATGTGCATCAAATGCAAGATAAAAGGTGAGATAGTAAGTGTTAATAAAATGTGTTATTATTCTTGTGGTTAAAGTCAAGGATGTGGCTATTGTTGAATTAAAAGCTATGATGCCTTATGTTGATAAAGTAAACTGGAAAGATGAAATGATTAATGTTAATAACAGATGGGTTTGTTGACCAGTACCTACAGCAATCCTGGGGGTTTGGGCTAGACCTCCTAATACCCAAGGACCGGCTTGGGGCACGAGGACCCAAACTATGTTTGGGGCACGAGGATTTTATCGCCCAAGCTATCGGCTTGAGGCCCGGCTTTCCCTCGATGACAGCTGTCGCGAGGAAGTACCCAGTCTGTCTGGGGTCAGTGGTTTTTCCCTCCTGGCTATCGGCTGGGAGGAAGTACCCAGTTTATCTGGGGTTAGTGTTTTTTCCCTCGATGACAGCCGTCGGGAGGAAGTACCCAGTTTACCTGGGGTCAGTGGCTTTTCCCTCTTGGCTTCGGCCGGGAGGAAGTACCCAAGTTCTACTTGGGGTTAGTGGTTCTCTTGCTAGTTCGGCTAGGAGGAAGACGTAGCCTCGGACGAGTAAGACTCTGTGTGAGCATCGGTCCGCATGTTTTACTGGGCTGTCGGCTTTCAGTATGTTGGGATACTATGGCTCACTGGTCGACAAACTAATAAAATAACTAAGTGTTAATAATAAATGTGAATTGTGCGTGGAAAGGAAAGTAAATGGTAAAATGTGAATTGCGTGTGGAAAAGAAAGTGGAAAGTGACTTGTGAATTGTGAATGACAAAGAAGGTAGTTGTGAATGAAATAAATGTGAAAGAGAATGAGTTATGAGTTAGTATATGAAAAGAAGTGATAAATGCAGATTGTGATTAATTTAAGATGAAAAAAATAAAAGAGATGTGTTATCAGGAATAATACGAAGTAATTGTATTATGTGTGTCATCATTAAAGTAAAATACAGTTGATATGTGTTGTACCTTGGAATTGTGTCAAGGAACTACCCGTCCGTAATTTGTGTAGAAATTGTGGGAACTACCTGCCTTGGCATAATTCGCAGGGTGAGTGGGTATAATAGTGGTAATGATTAATAGAAATGAGAAATAAAGTGAAGTGAAGATGATAAGTGATTGAAGTGAAATTAATAATCAAGCTATCGGCTTGAGATGTGATGTGATATTACCCAAACTGTGTGTTTGAGGTACAGTGATTATTACCCAAGCTATCGGCTATGGGATGTGATATGTGGTGGCCCCAGAGTGTGTTTGGGGATTAAGTGAAAATGATAATAAGATTTATTGTTATAAGAAAAAGTAATTACTAAAGTGATACAATAAGATGTGAATGAGCTATAAAACATGGTTTTGATGCAATGAGTATAAGAATTCTAATTAATGAGGTGTTAATGATGTGATGAAATGTGAGTAAATCGCATGGGCAATGAGATGTGGTAATTATGTCACAAGACCGGAAGGAAGGTGGTATTATGAGAATAGATGCATATGTTTATAATGTGATACTTATTATAACACAATAAAATAAATACCTGTATTATGAGATTGGGTATGAAAATGGTTAGTAAAGAAAGTATGTTGTGATATGAGTTTGTGTACCTTGGAAGTGCGTCGGGGACTACTCGCCCGCTATTTCCGCGGAAATGGTGGGAACTACCTGCCTCGGCACAACTTCCAGGATGAATGTGTGTGTTGATGACATAATATAAGTAAATGAAATGCATGGCTAAATAGAGTTGGAGAAATGATGTAATGACATCATGTAGCTATATTAATATAAATAGTGAGATGCTGATATGACGATAAGTGTGGAAAGATGAATATTCGTATTATGCGAATGTAAGATAAGTGTATATATATATACGAGGTTGATGTGAAGTGTATTATGAAATGTGGGAAGTTATGGATAATTAAAGAGTTGAATGCAGGTTTGGCAGAGTATTTGATATGTCATTGTATTGACGATGTGGTTGTATTCAAGATTCAGGTTGCCTAATTTTAATTTGGCATTCGTAAGTTTAATTTATTTTCTTTATACTATTTTAATTTGTTATTTGATTAATAACTATACTCACACCAGAAATTGCTAACCCCTTAGTGTTTGGGGGTTAGGGGAGTCTGAGGACTACCCTAGGTCCCCCACTGTTGCAGGTTCTCATCAGTGCAGAGGTGAGGCGTGGAGTGGTAGTATAACTTTTTATTTTAAAAATTTGTATTATTTAGTTATAGGAATAGTGAAATTTATGATTTAAATTGTATTATGAGTGTATAAGCCTGTATATGACGATGATGAGTATAGTGTGAGGTGGTGTGGTATGTTGGTGACCCGTACCCATCTCGTCGTGGAGTACCAGGCTCTGTGGTAAGTTTTACAATGATTTTTCTAAGATTTTACCTCGTTTTTCAAAGAAATTCATAGTTTTTAATTGATATTTGATAATCCGTTATGAGTTTGGCCCCCAGAGCATTATATTATATTGCCTGTGTGTATCTGCTCATTTTGGCCTGGGGAGCCCATGAAAATATTATGTGGTTTGTGAGCTACGGAATTTTGAGCAGAATTCCGTAAGCTTTGTGTTTCGGGGCAAAATTTACAGGGGAGACTCTGTCAAAATTTTTCCTGGAATATAACTTTCTTAGTTTATGATTAAAGTGATATAGAAATTGAAAGAAGTGAATTTGGAGACTTAGTTTTCAAAAAAAAAAAAAAAAAAAATTTTGGGGTGTTACAGATCACCTTGTAACGGTAGGAGGTAGGGGATATTTATAGTCACCGTGGGTATCTGCTTCGGGATAAGAACGAATCCCTACTCCCCGGCGTGAATGGATAGAAGTGGTTAAAACCACCTCCCGTAGATAAGGACGAGCCATGATTTCTTCATATCCTACTGAACTGGTCCTTAACGGGTTGGAACCCGTACCCAGTCAAATGGATCCGTTTATGGGTTATTAGGCTTCGAAAGAGAAGCCCATTTCCCATTTCGGACCCGTTTGCAGGTGAAATTACCATTTTGTCCCTGTAAACTTTAAGATTCGTGCCCGATCTGAACGATCCAATTTAATCCCATTTTTAGCCATATCACAAGCCCCCCACTCCCAAAGACTGTTAGCCACAGCCTTTGGGGAGTAATTTTGTTGTTTCAAGGGCGTACGGGAATTTTTCGGAGTTCTTAAAGGGTGTTCGAATCTTTGTTTGAGGAGTAAAGGCATTTTTCTGAGCTGGCGATGCACCCAAGATTGTTCTTAGGCTCTTCTGGACTCTTGGTGATTTTTTCCCATTTTTTTAAATTATTTTTCGAAATGTTTATTCAATTTTGCAAAGCGATGATTTATTTTTCGAGAGCACCAATTAATTATTCTAACCAATAATTATTTACCCAAAGGTTCAAAAAATATTTCCCCGAATTCATAATTATTTTTTAGAATTTTTAATTAATTTTCCTAAATTTGTAATCATTTTTTTGCAATTTTTATATAAACAATTCGAATTAATAAATAAAAAAAGATTTAATCATTGTATTTATGACGTGGCACGATCTGGAGCACCCATCAGCCATCGGCGCAAATATCTAAACGATCAGACAGTAGATCAGTGCCTGGCAATGTGGCTAAATCTAGGACGTTGATCATATTGTGACGCGAATTTGAGGGGATCTGACGGCGTACGAGGGTTTCCAGTTCCCCTTTTTCGTTCGGGACCACGTTTGTTCGACGAGCGGCAGGGCGAACGTGTCGAACGTGACGTCGAACATGGCGAACGTGGCGAACGTGGCGAACAACAGGGGAGCCACACGTGTCACTGGGGTCATTGACTGATCAACGTCTTTTTGCTTGCAATACCTTCGGAACCACGTCTGTTCGACGACCAGCGGCGAACGTGTCGAACGATCCATTAAACATGGCGAACGACTGGGGAACGACACGTGGCACTGGCAACGTTGACTAGTTAATGCGTTTGGCTCATTTTTCGTTTGGAAACACTACTGTTCGACGACCAGCGGTGAACGTGTCGAACGAGGCATCGAATGTGTCGAACGACCAGGGGACGACATGTGGCTCTGGTAGCGTTGACTGGTCAACGCATTTTGCTCATTTTTTTATCGGAATCATGTCTATTCGATGACCAGCGACGAACGTGTCGAACGAGGTGTCGAACGACCAGGGGACGACACGTGGCGCTAACAGTGTTGACTGGTCAACCCATTTTGCTCTTTTTTCGATCGGAATCACATATGTCCGATGACCAGCGGCGAACGTGTCGAACGACTAGTGGACGACACGTGGTGCTGGCAGCGTTGACTGGTCAACGCATTTTCCTTATTTTTCGATCGGAATCATGTCTGTTCGACGACCTGCGGTGAACGTGTTGAACGAGGCATCAAACGTGTCAAACAGCCAGGGGATGACACGTGGCACTGACAGCGTTGACTAGTTAATGCATTTTGCTCATTTTTCGGTCGGAGACACGTCTGTTCGACGACCAGCGGCGAACGCGGTGAACGTGTCGAACAAGGCGTCGAACGTGTCGAACGACCAAGGGACGTTTGTAGTCTTGGACGGTTGGACTTCCTGACGGTTTGACTTCTTGGTGATTTGACCGCTGCCTTTTGGTATTTCTAACCGTTAGGGCTTCGCGCCTCCTGGGATTTCCCAAAGGCCTCTTGAGCTTCCGACTCAGGCCCATTAAGGAAAACTATAAATCCCCCCCCCCCTCTTTCATTTTAACCCCACTCTTTCACTTTCATCACTTGAAGAAAAATTCACTCTCCCCCTAGAGTAAGATTCCGGTGTGTTATTCCGAACTTCGGCGATCTTTCCGACCGTGTACGTCACATCAGAGGTAATTTACTTTTGTTTTGAAGAGATGTCTAGGGTTTTGTTTGGCGAAGAGACCTCTCCCTCAGATCGTGTCGAAGAGACTCCTCCGACAGCAACTCCTAGGGTCGACAAGGGAAAGGGTTTGTTGGTCGAGCCATCGCCCGCAGTAGAGACGATCGTGGAGAGAGAGAAGGATGGGCAAGTTTGGGAGGCACTCCATAGCTGTATCTCGCTTGGGAGGGATTCGGCAGTACAGTGCCGAAGAGCTGGCGCGCGTCGAGCATGGCATGACGCGACACTATGAAGAGAACGAACCACGAGATCGTACTAGGCGAACAAAATTGTCACCGTGCTTAGCGAGGAGCACCTTCGTACCAAGGAGGACCTTCGTACTATCAGAACGTGTTTCATGATCCTTGAGGAGTTCGAGCTGCTCCCCCCTGGTCCTGGCGTGAGGTCTTGTTCTTCTTTTCCTCCGAATGTATGTGTGTTTCCCTATGATGCTTTGAATGCGGGTCTCCGACTTTGCCTACACCCGTTCGTGAGGGAAGTGCTGCGGTAGTTTGGCGTGGGCCCGATTCAATTGATGATGAATATGTGGAGACACGTAACGGGATTCATACTTCGCTACCAGGCCGCTAGGATCGAGCCTCGCCTCAACGTGCTCCATAGTGTACAAGATTCACCAGAAGATGAAGACGGAGTACCGGTTCTATCTCAATGCTCGTAAGGGCATCGCACAAGTCGACAACCTCGACTCTGTGAAATATTGGAGGTACAAATACTTTTTGATTCGAAGTAGGGTTTCGTGGGATATCCCGACCGTTTGGAGGGACGATGTGCCGAGGAGGGCGAAAGAAGAACCGTTTCTTAGCCCGAAAGAAGATAGGATGGTGGGGATTCTCTTGGATCAGCCCACGTTGAGTTGGAAAGAGATCTCAGAGGAGAGTATCTTTGTGGGGGGGGGGGGGGGTCTAAGCCTGATGAACCCTAGTACGCATTTTGCTTGTGTTTCTCTATCTCCTAGCTTGCAAGAGTTGAGATTTTTAACATTCGATTTCTTTCATTTGTAGGAGATCCGAGCATGGAATTTGATGCCATTATGAGCAAGCGTTCTTCATTGAGTGCTAGGCGGGTCGATGAAAAGAAGAGGAAGCGAACTTTCATTCGACCGCCGCCGTCTAAGGCCACTAGAAGCGAGAGTTTTGCCACACCCATTGTGGACTTAGAGTCCGCGGCTGCAACGCCTACTACTCCTTCAGCTAATGGTCTCCCCCTCTCCGCGACGCTTGCACACGAGGCTCCTCCTCTCACAGCGGTTGCTAAGTCGATTTTGACCGACGAGCTGAAGAGGATTTTCATCCCCGACTGGCAAGTTTGGAGGCACGACGACTTCTTAGGGGATTCGACAAGCTGTATGGACGCTGTTCGTCATTTGGCCACCCCCAAAGACAAGGTTGCCATGGAGCATGGGACTGTGGGCAACTCTGCTTTGGAGATCGCCAAGGCATAGATGACGGTAACTAAATTCTTGTTTTTCTTTTGCAAGATTGTCGACTCTTATTCTCACCCTTGAATCCTTTCTTGTAGGCGGTCTGCCAGTTCAGCCACCTACTGAGGCAAATGGCGGAGCAAGAGAAGGAATTGAAGGCAGCCCTCAACAGGGAGAAGGCCGAGCGGCTGCGGTCGAAGAAAGAGTCCGAAGCAGCTGCTTTGCTGGCCGAATCTCAGGCCGCTCAGATAACCCTGTTAGAGGCGGCATTAGCGAAGGCGAAGGAGAGTGCCGCTTTGGAGAAGGCTGAGGCCGCTAGGGAGAGGGCGGCTGAGATGGAGAAGGTGGCCCTAGAGCGAGACAGGGCTGTGCGCGAGGCTGTTCGAAAGGCAAATGCAGCCGCGGAAAAGAAGGCCATTGGCTTTCTGGAGAACAACATGCAGAAGGCCTACGACACGGCCTTGAAAGACGTCAGCGAACGAGTTCCAAGGTTTGATTGCACGGGCTACTACCTATTTCCCAGTGAGGCGAGAACAAACACTGAGGCGGATCTTGAGGAGGGGGAAGAGGTTGATGAGTAAGGGGCGACGAAGAGGGGCTCGTTGTGGGGGACCCTGCAACGGCTTTAGTGAGCTTGCCAGAGAAAGCTGAGGGGAGTGGTCGTGAGTTTGGACCCACTGAGGTGGACCCCTGATTCCCTTAATAGCTTTTATTTTGTTTCTAGTAGCTTTTCTTTTGTTTCTAGTAGTAGGTTTGATTGTAGTGATGCCTAATAGCGAACTGGCCATCGCTATTTTATCTCTACTAAGTAATGAAAGTTGCTTTGATGTTTCAACATATGTGTCCCTGACTTAGCGTAAAACTATCTTGTAGCTTTAGGTATAGTCTGCTTCTAAGAGATTTATATCTCTTTTGTTTCCCTCCAGGATAGCAAGGCATCCCGTCTCCGCTCCGAGCTAGGCATCTATAAGTTGGGATTCATTCAAATCGGGAGAGGCTTTATAAGGCTGAGTTGGAGTTGAACCATCTGAAGCTGATCTTGGCCCACCGTGATAAAGAGATGAAGCGGTTAGAAGAGAGAATCGATGAAGCAGCACCAGAAGGTGAGGAGGCATGCCCGTCGATGGCGGTAAACCAAGGTTTAAGGCTCAAATTCCTTTAGCACTCCTTGTTTGATGCGAAGTCTGCGAGGGAAAAACTCAAGAACATGGTTCTTGAGAAAAGCATGGAGGCGGCTCATCTACGGAGAACAATTTCTGATGCCTCGCGCGGAGCCAGTTCAGCTCGACTGCCTCGGTTGAAGATAAGAGTCACCGATGATGCGCTTAAGGAGTGATTCATAGAGCTGGAGGCGAAGAACGCTCGTTTGCGACGGTTGTCCGAAGGAAGCAATGTTAGGAGCACCTCCTGCCCTCGGGATGAGTATGCTCAGGGAAAGTCGTTCCATAAGCTAGCACTTTGCTCGCCCCCTATACTGAAACGTCCCGGGGATGCACAGAGTGGCGTGGCCGATTCGTCGAGCGGAGCATCCGTTGGGGCCACAGTTAAAGTGGGTGCCGACGATGCCACTCGACTCGTTGGCCTGGGGACATCTGCGGAGAGGGGTCGCCAGCAGCATGGTGCTCGCCGTCCCCTAGGAGGGGTTAGGGTGGCCTCTTGATGCCTTGTGGTCTTGTAGTCTCTTGTTGTGGATTTTGGTTTAGTGTGAGACTTGTATCTAGAATAAGACTTGTATCTTTTAACTTTGATGAAATAAAGTAAAGTAATTTTTGACTCTCTCTTGCACTTGGGCACGAATTTTGAGAGAGTTCTCATTCTTTGCGGCGGACGTGGCGAACAATAGGCGAGCGACACGTGGCTCTTAAGCCGTTGACTTGTCAACAGTGTTTTGCCCATTTTACGTTCGGAATCACGTCTATTCGATGACCAGCGGCGAACGTGTCGAACGAGGCATCGAACATGACGAACGACTAGAGAACGACACGTGGCACTAGCGGCGTTGACTGGTCAACGCACTTTGCCCATTTTTCGTTCGGAAACACATCTGTTCGGCGCTTGCTAGCGAACATGGCAAACGCGGTGAACGACGGGTATTGTCTGGTGAACGGTTGAGTTGAGCTTTGTATGACTCTTGGGAAGACCCATTCTTGGAGGTGGGTTTGAGGAGAAAATCTAAGGGACAGTTGTGCTCCGAACTTACTGTTAAAGCTAGTTTGAACAGTTGTGGGAGAAATTTTGAATGGCGAAACGCTTCGTACTCGCTTATAAGCGAGTAGTTAAAGCGGAAACGGACCAAGTGTTGACTCTGAACCATCGTTTAGAGAATATCAATGGCTGTTGGAGCAATTCCGAATGGTGATCCACTTCGTACTCGCTTAAGAGTAAGTAGTTGAAGTGGAATCGAACCAAGTGTTGGACTCCGAGTGTGTCGTTCAAAGAATATCAACAGCTGTGGGAGAAATTCCGAATGGTGAACCACTTCGTACTCGCTTAAAAGCAAGTAGTTGAAGCAGAATCAAACCAAGTGTTAGACTTCGAGCATGTCGTTTAATATATATTTTTTGTAAGCGCCAAAGTAGTACAATTAGAATGCTCAAAATAGAGAACTTGAAGGAATCGATTGCTTTTATTGAAAACAATTAGGCGGCCGCTTCTAAGTTGCGAGCCGCCCTTACACTTTGATAAGGAAAAAAAAACTTTGACATATTTTATGGAGCGCTCTTGGGCAAGTTGCTTGGAGCGGTGTTTAGACACCTTCTTGGTACTTCATCAAGTGCTCCGCGTTCCATATTCTCGGTATTCTCCTACCCCCGGGGCCTTCGAGTTGATATGCGCCTGGGCAAATAACTGTGGAGACCCTATACGGACCTTCCCAATTGGGTGCTAGCTTGCCCTTTTTGCTTGGAATGGAGATCGACAACTTCTGAAGTACTAGGTCGCCCTCTTTAAGATTGGTTGGCCGGACCTTCTTGTTGTAGGACTGAGTGATCTTACGTCGGTACGTCTCCTATTGGATGGAAGCTCTTTCACGGATCTCGTCGATGAGGTCCAGACTGTTGTGAAGCTAGTTCGCATTCTGTTCTTCACTGTAGGTTATCAGTCAGGGTGAAGGCAGGCCCACTTCTAAGGGGATGATGGCTTCGAAACCGTATATAAGATTGAAGGGGGACTCCCCTGTCGGAATACTCTTGGTGCTGCGATAGTTCCAAAGCACGTTGGAAAGTTGTTCGACCCACAACCCCTTGGTAGATTTATCGAGCCTCATCTTTAGGCTGAAGATTATTTGTCGATTAGCGTTCTCCGCTTGGCCGTTGGATTGAAGGTGGGATATCGAGGAGAACCGCTGCTAGATGCCGAGGTCGGTGCAGAAGTTGCGAAAGGTTGCTCCTGCGAATTGAGTCCCGTTGTTGGTTACGAGGATACGGGGTACACCGAACCGACAAACAATGTTCTTCCAAAAGATCTTCTGGACCTTGTGCTCGGTAATCGTTGCAAGGGGTTCGGCCTCGATCCACTTGGAAAAGTAGTCTATCGCCACGACCAGGAACTTCAGCTGGCCCGGCGCTGGAGGGAACGGTCCGAGCAAGTCCATCCCCTACATTGCCAAAGGGACTGGACTTGCCAAGGAGGAGAGCTGGGCTTGTGGTAGGCGACGGATTGGAGAGAATCTCTGGTAGGAATCGCACTGGCGAGCGTACTCTTCGAAGTCACTAAGTAGTGTGGGCCAGAAGTAGCCGTAATTTAGGAGTTTACAGACGAGGGATCTCGCTCCCAAGTGCGCGCCACACATACCGTCCTGGGCCTCTTTCAGGGCATAGAGCGCTTCCTCAGGGGAGAGACACCTCAGGTAGGGTCGGTTGTCGATCTGAGTGTAGGAGCGTTTGTACATGACTCCATTAAGAAGTGTGTACCGCTCGGCTCTGGTCCTGATCCTTCTCGCCTCTTTGGATCTTCTGGAAGAACTCCATCTCTAAGGTACTCAAGTAAGGGCTTCATCCAATTCTCTCCAAGTGTGAGGGGCATAGTATCCATTGGCTCTAGGCTATCTTCCTCAATACTTGGTTTCAGGAGTACCTCTATCAGTACGGTTTGCTTCAAACCCTGGAAGGAGGAGGAGGCGAGCCTTGAGAGGGCGTCCGCCTGTGCATTTTCCTCTTGGGGAACCCACTGGAGTCGAGCATCTTCAAATAAGGCCAGTAGTCCCTTTACCTTCACCAAGTACTTGGCCATGCGTTCATTCCTTGCTTCGTACTCCCCGGACACTTGATTCACGACCAGCTGTGAATCACTGAAGACCTGGACACGCTTGGCCCCTGTTTTGCGAGCCATGCAGAGCCCCGCTATGAGGGCCTCATATTCGGCCTCGTTGTTCGATGCTCGGAGTTTAAGCGGATGGAGTATTGCAGAACAAAAGTGTCTGGACCGGTCAAGATGATGCCGGCCCCACTTCCGTCGGCACACGAGGACCCGTCAACATAGACAGTCCAGACCAGGGGTTCGGTAGCCGACTAACAGGGGTCGAGAATGGTGCTCTCCACAATGAATTCTGCTAGAGCTTAGGCCTTGATAGCGATTCTGGGTTGGTAGCTGATGTCATGCTGGCTCAACTCTATGGACCATTTTATCAAGCGTCCCGATGTCTCGGGTTTATGGAGAACTTGCTTCAGCGGCTGGTCGGTATGAACGACCACCGAATGAGACTGAAAGTATGGGTGGAGCTTTCGGGCCGCCATAACCAAGGCAAAAGCCATCTTCTCTAGCTTCGGGTAACGGAGTTCAGCATCCCGAAGGACCTTACTCACGTAGTAGATGGGCCTCTGCATTTTGTCTTCTTCTCTTACCAAGACAGCGACTGCTCCGAAGCGGCGAGGTATAGGTAGAGGACCTCCCCGGGCCTTGGCTTGCTCAGGAATGGGGGGTTGGCTAAGTATGCCTTGAGCTAGTCGAAGGACTCTTGTTGCTGTTGCCCCCATTCAAAGCCTTTAGTCCCCCTGAGGGCCTTGAAGAACGGGAGGCACTTCTCCCCGGATTTGGAGAGGAAGCGCCCAATCGTCGCAAGGCACCCGGTGAGTTTCTGTACATCTTTAACATTGGAGGGGGAGCCATTTTGAGTATGGCATGGATCTTTTCGGGGTTGGCCTCTATGCCCCTCTGGCTGACCATGAACGCTAAGAACTTGCCGGATGAGACTCCAAATGCGCACTTGCTCGGATTCAGCCTCATGTTGTTCTCCTCAACACCTCGAAGGCTTCCTGGAGGTCGAGGACATGCTCATGCCCTCAGATGCTCTTGACCAACATGTCGTCCACATAGACTTCCATGTTTCGGCCAATCTAGTCTCGGAAGACCCTGTTTACTAGGCACTGGTATGTAGCTCCCGCATTCTCCAAACCGAACGGCATGAACTGGTAGCAGGATAGGCCTTTTCCCGATACTGGATCGAAAAACTTTCTACATGAAAATCGTAGCCCTTCGAGTCTAGATATCCGAAACATCCTACAGTTTCTCAATCCGATATATAGATTGTGAGATATCGCAGTTTTAGTATTATGACTCCGAATTTCCAGAATGCGCGCGAAACATCGAAACCAGCGAAGAATGAATTGGTACGCATAGCTACTGTCTTTAGAATGTATCGTGTGAATATGCGTTGGAACCGAAAGAGAGTCTACTTTCTAGAATGTCTGACGGAATCAGATTTGCTTTTCTGTAACAACGGAAAAGTGAATTTGAATGCAGATATGTCAAGTTGTCTAAAAATTTATCTATACATTTTTGCATATAAACCCGTTACTTTTCATATTTAATTAACTGAGTGTATTATAGTGTTCTTGTAATAATAACTTGCATAGATATAATAGGTTGATAGCATGTATTTTATACTACTTGATAATTTATAATAACTACTCTCGATACATGTACTCGTTTTACGTTTCATGTCCATGATTACTACCCTTGATATTTTTCTTGACTAAGCTATTTGATTACACCGATCCACTAGTCGTACCAACTGCATGTTCATAATAAAAGAATAACAAGCCGGGGTTATAAGGGTACGACTTAGTAATGGACAATATAGGGGAGTATACTCGGAAGGGGGTCTGTGTTTCCCGAAATAGTGATTCTTGATTACACAATTCTTGATTACATAATTCTCGATTACATGATTCATGATTACATGTCTTGATACTATCACTGGAAGACCCGAGTACATAATCCTATAGAATTCACTACTTAAGTCTAAACGTCACATGATTGATATGCACCGAACTTATGGTATGAGACACAAGATTGCGTGCATTAGATAAGTTAATAAAATAGATAAACTTGAGATTTCCACTAAGCATGATTCTTGATTACATGACTCTTGATTACATGACTCTTGATTACATGACTCTCGATCCTTGATTACATGATTATCATTTAACTGAGCCTAGGTTATCAATTGCTTATATCTTGAAGTCTAGAATACACTAGTTACAGTTATTACTTATATATATGATCATATTATCCCAGTTCCTTGCTTAATTCCATATTGTATTTGTACTTCTACTTCTTGTTTCTTTCATGTTATATCTTGTTATATTACCCATTTTTCTGTTTGTCGCTACTTGCTGCCCAAAACTTGCTCTAACGGGAACTTTTCTATTTTTCTTTGAGTTAATATTATACAGGTATTGATGGACCCGACGAGCAGACTCTTTAGACGATCGTTGCTGCTTCCTTACTACTTCATATTGTTTTTCTTTCAGTTGCTATTTTATCTAGTTGTTTTAGCGAACTGCTTATCATATTATTTTAATTTTGGCACCTTGTACTCCCGGGCATCTTGACCCGATGTTGATGTATTATCCAAATAATGGTTATTCTATTTTCAGCTCATGTGATTATTATATTTGCCTGCATGAATGTGTTATAAAGATCTTGTTGAGCTTATAACTGTACAGCTTATGGATGATGTATATCATTCGCTGGGCCTCAGTTGCGTGCCTGTATTTCCGTATAGTGGGAAGCGGGGCGTGATAGGTTTTTAGTGGTATCAGAGCCTAGGCTCGAACCATGCTAAGCTCAACAATAAACACACCACGTGGATCACATGAATATTAATAACCAACTTGCCATCTGGAGAATTACCCTATTTGAATATGCATTTCAGACTATGGTTCACGGAGGCTCTTCAAAATCTACACCTAGGGATGAACTATCGGAGATCGTCGCCATTCTCCAGGAGATGCAACGAATGATGGAGTTACAGCAAGAACAAAATGAACTGGTGAGAGTTAATCTGGATAGGGTACATGATGTCGCAAACTCCATTCAATGGGACTTATTTGTGCACCAGCATAAGAGTTACACCGCCATGCTCGATACCCAGGAGCAGATCCGTAGAGGGTGGACTGCCGTTTAGGGGGCATTACAACTCCTTACTGTCGCACAGTCTACAGGCGGACCGATACGGAGGCCAGTTCAGACCCCGACTACTAGAGCAACACCTTACTCATCGGCGACTCCGAAGAAGGACCAGAAGTGCTATTATTGCCGTCGAGTTGGACACATACGCAAGAATTGCTGGAAGGCCAACAACCTGTGTCTTGCATGCGGAGCGAATGATCACAAGGTTCGAGATTGCTCGAAGAGAAAGAGTGTCACACCAATAGGAGGATCAAATCCCAGTGGAGGACATACTGGAGAGTGTAATCAGGCTCATAACTTGATTACAGAGGAGGCAGAGACCACTAAAGAAACAGTTGCTGGTATATTTTGATCTAGTCATACTTCAGTTCCTGCGTCGTTTGTTACCTTCTGTATATTGCATTCATTCTCATCGATCAATCCATTATTAAGTATCATACTAGTCATTTCTTTCTATCCCTATTTTCTTGAATCTTCTGTTGGAAGAGAGTAAGAATTTTGTTGGCCTAAATGGCAAACAATTGAAAACTTGTGTTATATTTTATTATAACAACAAGAAAACTTTTCACTATTTTCTAAAATTGGTATTACTACACCTTACAAATATACACTCTATTCTTTTTCTTCTTTTCTGCTTGTTTCTTGTTCTTGTCTTGCTTAATTTTTTTTCTTCTTCCTAAACCTCTCATTTATCGGAATGAGAGATGATCAACTGACAAATTCTTCATTCCCGTTTCTCCCGTTTTTCTTTGCGGTATCAATCTTGCCACAATTTTTCAATATTGTTTGGTGGGTGGGGCCCACTTTACCAAATAAGTTTGACAACCAACATCTTCGTGTTACCAATCTCTTAATTCTGCTCAATTTATCGATCGCTATCACGTGATATCAGCATCTAGAAACATCACCATCAGAGTGGCGCAGCGAAAGCGTAGTAGTCCCTTATTGATTCGTGGAATGAATTTCAAAGCAAATCGTCATCAACATCTCAGGGTTCGATGTTATATTTAGAATGGATAGGGAACAAAGTGCAAATATTGGCCATAGGCCGGTTATAGGGGGCGGTGCATTAATGAAGAAAAGACAAGAAGAAGAAGAAATAAAAAGAAGAGAAAGAGAGAGAGAGAAGTCAAAGAAAGAAGAAAGAAAAGGAGAAAGAAAGAAAAAGAGAAAGAAAGAGGAAGAAGAAAGAAAGAAAGAGAGAGAGAGGTCGGGGAAGAAAGGAAGAAGAGAAAGAAGAAGGCAACTCGGGAGCAAGCTTCGGAGAAGAGAGAAAGTGAGAAGCCGGTAGCAGAGGCGGGAGCAAGAAAGCAAGAGAGAGAGTAGTTGCTCGGATTTTCTTGGCAAATGGAAAGAAAAGATCAAGAATTGGTGGTAGGGATGAAGAGAAAATTGGTGCATGAAGAAGGAGAAGTGGGTATGAAGAAGTTTTCTTCATCTTCATCATCTTCATCGAGATTCAGCAGGATCTGTGTATTTTGTGGCAGTAACTCTGGCAAAAGAGCTAGCTACCAAGAAGTCACGATCGAGCTCGGCAAGGAGCTTGTAGAAAGGAATATCGATCTCGTCTACGGTTGTGGGAGCATAGGATTGATGGGTCTAGTTTCTGATGCCGTTTGTGCTGGTGGCCGACACATTTTGGGAGTGATTCCCAAGTCGCTGATGCCGAAAGAGATTACTGGGGGAACTGTGGGAGATGTTAGAGTTGTCTCTAACATGCACGAGAGGAAGGCTGAAATGGCTCGAGCTGCTGATGCTTTCATAGCCTTGCCCGGAGGTTATGGAACACTTGAGGAATTGTTCGAGGTGATCACTTGGGCTCAACTGGGGATCCACAGTAAACCGGTTGGTCTTTTAAATGTTGATGGATATTACGACTCACTTCTGTCCTTCGTAGATTCAGCTATGGCTGAGGATTTTATATCCAGTAAGGCCAGACGCATCTTGATTTCAGCTCCATCGCCTAAGGAGTTACTAAGAAAATTGGAGGAGTATGTGCCAGAACGAGATGAGCTTGTGACTCAGCTGAACTGGGATGTTAGCGATGTCGGTGGTTCAGATTCAGAGCCTAGATATTAAATTGTTGAGTCCTCCAGTTAAGGATGCACAATTTGTCTTTAGTTGTTTTCGTGCCTTTGTACTTCTTGTTTCTTTTATCTTCTGTTGTACTCTTCATTGAAGTGTATTGCATTTACTTCTTAAGCTATCCTATATCTCGCTTATGTAAATTTCGAGGACGAATTTTTTTGTAAGGTGGATAGGATTGTAACTCCCTGTTCCAGTTGCACGTATTTTATTACGTAAATTTTTGTACTTCAATTTTCAGATCAGTTTTATTTTTCTCTTTTGACTCTTTATCTAAAGCCAGAATATTTTTCTGATCAATTCTATAATTTTGTGATTTTTCGATCGAAATTTAAATACAAATTTTAAACCCCGATTAATCCTAATCCTAATACTAATCCTAATCCTAATCCTAATCCTAATCCTGCCTAACCCTACACCTTATTTTCTCCCTCCCTACTTCACCATTTCTGCATACGCCAACCCCCCCCCCCCCTCCCTCATTTTCTCCTTCTATGCCTAACTCCAATTTTTCCACACATCCTTTGATTTTTCTACACCCCTCCTTTGATTTTTCTACATCCCTCCTATCCCTTCCTTTCTATATATATACACACACACACATGCAGAGCTCCTACCTCTTTCTCTTCTCTTATCTACATTCTTCATTTTCCCTTTTTCTCTCTCCTGCCTTCTTCACACCCGAGAGCTCAAGCAACACCCGAGCTCCACTTTACCTTTCACCTTTGAGCCAACGACTTCGCTTCTACGATCTCGTGAACCCCGAAAAATAACCCGACGCCGCGCCACCTTGTTGTTGTCGTCGCTCACCGTTACTACCGTTGCTCACTCGCTACCGTCTTGCCACCATTCTTACTGTAATACCCTGATTTTTTCAATTAATGAGAAATTATTTATTTTGCACGTGTTGTGCACGTGCAATATTTTGTTGGATTATTTTATCATGATGTGTATGTTTAAATATAATTTTCTCAAATTATTTTAGTACAAAAAGCCTTCTTAAAAAGCCCAAAAGCATTTTATTTTTATTTATTTTTATAAAATTATTTTTGGCCCAAAAAGAAAGCCCATGAATTAATTTATTTTAATTAAACTTGTCATGTAGAAGACTTTTTAAACAAAATTATTTTTATACAATTTTAGAATGTACAAATTTGGCCTAGTTGCATCCACGTGCACTACACGTACACGTGCAATGCACACTCACTATGTGAGGCCGGTAGCATTCTTTTGGAGGGAAAATTGAAATTTTGGTGTGGAGAACATGGGGGTAGTTTCAAGGAGGTGGGTAGTTTTCCTAACTCCTACTTGAATCTAAGCCTTTCATTTTGCAACCACCAAGATGATCTTAGCCCTCCATTCCCCTCATTTTTTAGTATAAATACCCCCTTCTCATGGCTAATTTTTCATATGCAAAGTGTAATTTCTAAAGCTAATAGTATTATAATTGTGAGTTACAAAAGATAAGAGAGTGTGTGGTTCTTTGGTTGCTTGGAGCTTTCGGCCAAGGGGGAGAAGCATTCGGCTAGGGTAGCTTTCGGCCAAGGAGAGAAGCATTCGGCTAGGGCTTGGGAGCTTGGAGTGGTGCACTCTTTGGCTAGGAGGAGGTGTTCTCATCTACTAGGACTCATTGCTTTTGTGTTCTCTTCAATTAAGGTGGGTAAAACAATTCATGTTTCTAATATAGGGTTCATGCTAGTATATTGATAACACTATACATGGAAAATACTAATAAGAGACCACTCTAATTAAAAAGTTAGTATGTGAATGGCTTAGAATGATGTGATAAATTGTGTATGTGAAATGCTTGCATGAAATTAGGCCATATGAAGCACTTTCTATGATTATTTAGTTTAATTGGATAATGATGCAATGTGATTAGCATGATGTGTGAAAATCTTTATTAATTACTTGCAAATGGTGTGGTTGAAACATGACAATTGATAAAGATATTAACACTATGGAATTTGAATAGAAAAGTGTATTGAATGCTTTGAATTCATATGTAGAAGTGGCATAAATGAACCAAAGGATTGCTTGTTGTCATCAAATTAGAAATGTACCCAACTTAGTAATTGTTGAGTTTCACATATTCATGTGTTATAGGAATACTTTTGCTAGTATGAGTATGAGAAAATCCAAAGTTGTATTGCGTTGTGAATATAGATTAATAACCAGTAAATTATCATGGAAAATTTGGGGATAAAAGAGAGATTAAAAGATCAATCGATTCTTTTCAATGTCGAAAATAAAGGATTTGCTAGTTTTAATTAAACAAATTATTAATTTGGGTGGAGAAAATTATGTTTTTAGTACAAAAATTTATTTTACACTTGCTGTTTTGAAGATTGAATAAAGATGATTAAACCTGGAGTTTTTCAGTGGCTTATATAAAGGCAATATGAATCAAATTGTTTTGAACATCGAGTTAATTTCTAAAAACAGTGTGAATATGAGTCGAATGGGTTTTAATCTACACTGTGACAACCCGAGCCAGTGGCTCAGGCGGTCGGTGACTCCGTTCGGTTTCCCTGAGCGGTGTGGTTCGAAACCCGGCCTCACCATCTTTTTATTTGACTGTGTATAAATATATAGGAACAGCGAACTGATAGCATATATACTTAATTCCCCTCTTCTAATCGCTAGCACCGATTGGCCTATCGGCGGGTGCTCTGGCCTTCTTCTCTACCGTGCTGGGTTCGAATCCTTCCCCTAGCACTTAGGGAAAAATATTTTTTTTAGGAGTTTTTGATGTCCAAAAAATGTGAGAAAAATATGGTAATTTTCAGAAAAATACAAGGAATTTTATGGGATTGGTTTGGGGATTATTTGAAGAAAATATAATATAGTTTGTGAACAAATGGTATAGTAAAGCTATGGTTCTAAAATACATACTTATGGAAATTTTCTCTTTATAAAGATATATTGAAATGAATTTATTAGAAAGTATTTGACACAAAAGAGTTTGTGGTGTGACATGTTATTATAAATTTTTCCTTGAAGATATTGTGTAAAATATGAAGTATGAGTGTATGATTATAAGTGCATGAGTCCATTGTATGATGATGGAATTTAGAAACTTTGTTGATGAAATTGTTGGACTTGAATATGAATTTTGAGTTATAAGTATTCACTATGGACTTGTGAACAAAGAGAAATCATGAATAAGAAAGAATATGAAATTGTGACATGAAAGTGGCTATGACTTAAAGATTGTGAAATGAAATTTGAAATAGAGTAGCTAAGTCTCCCCGGCATTGAGAAAAATGAATTGAATTGAAATTAGACCAAGGTTGGTCATGTTGAAACAAATGAATAAGTCCGGTTGATGGAGAGGCTAACTCTAGTGATTATTTTGTTCATGATTTTTAAATAAAACTAAGGACTAGTACATAGTGGAGATGTGATGAAAGTAGAAGAAAAACATGAGTATGAGGGCCAACGGATAGCGGTGTGAGAGCGATTCACAGGTTGCCTGCTTGATGCGTCAAGACAGTGCGTGGGCGCTACTCCGGAATTATCGTCCCGGTGGCGATGCTCGTGGGATGTTCGAGTGGCTATGGGTGGTGCCATTGTTCCATGGCGGAGGCTGAATTGTCCATAGGTTGCCTGCTCGATGCGTCGTGACAGTGCGTGGGATTCCCCTCCAGGCTGCCTGGACATGGGCTCATAGATCATAGGACATCTAAGACACTACCGTAGTTACAGTAGTAGTTAAGGCATAACGGGGGATTGAACCCTATCAAGGTGAAGAACGAATAAGGGCTTGCCCTCGGACCTATGTAGTATGGGATGCATAGAATCCGAACAAGTGCGCATTAGTGTCATGTAACCTAATAAACTGCATTAAGGACTAAGTGCACAATCACAACACGACATCAATAGGGTAGTCCCTTTAGTTTGGAATGTGACAAGTTTGTGTTTGCTAAATATGAATTGTTAAGTTATACTATTTTCGGCAAGCGAGGACGGCCGTGTATAATGATCGTCGGTTGAATAAACTGACGTACCCACAGTCTAACATGCAGGTAAATGTCATACTAAAGATTAAAGAAGATTTGGATGCTTAAAGATTTTATCAAGCTGTTGTACTTGTATTTAATTGTTGTATTTTACTTCCGCTGTGCAAAAGAAAGATGTAATTATGATGTAAACTCTGATGTATGATGAAAAGTTTTTATTTCCCTGTAAAAGTGTACTAAGAAAGTGAAAAGATCCTGTAGAACATCTCGAATTCAGTGCATTTGGGATTCGGGGCGTTACAGAGTGGTATCAGAGCCACGCTTTCTACACTTTCACACTTGTACAAATTTATAGGGAACGACACCCTAGAAGTGGACATTAGAGCGTGTGTTTGAATCTAGAGATTTAAATGTAAGTGACTTACATTTGTGTTGCTCTGAGATTTATGCTTTCTCCTCTCTATTTCTAAGATGGCTGATCACTTCGACCCTGCTGGAGGCGACGACTGGCACATCATTGAGGAAGAGTACCATCCTGGACAGGCAGATTCTGAGGACGAGTACTACCCTGGACAAGCTGATTCTGATGATGAGGAGTACCCTGAATCCCGAGAGATCACCCCACCTCCGGATTCATCTGATGATTCTTCTTCCGACGAAGAGGAAGTACCAGTTCCCAGTGGTCTTGTGGCTTCTCTTCAGAGGCAAGTGGAAACCCTGAAGGAGAGAGTTGGATTGTTGGAGGCTCAGCTGGAGAAGCGGAAGGCCGACTATTCTGTTCTTAGCCATCGGATTTGGGAACTTGAGAAGAAAAAGAACCTAACTGATGTGCTGAAGGATGAGGTTGATGAACTGCGGGAAGAACTTCGAGCAGCGAAGAGGACCCGTAGGAGTTAGAGTGTTGTAGCTTCTGTTTCCTTCATTCTGATGTTTAGAGATGTTTTTAAATTCGAATGTATAAACTTTTGGAATTCAATGAAATGGAAGTTGGTTTAAATTCTTGTTATATACTTCGAATTTGACGGATCTTTTGCATCAGAATATGTCGAGAAGAGGAGCAAGGAATGGGGAAGGTTTGGATCTGGAGACTGAGCTTGCTAGGGTCTACCAGACGTTGAATGCTGTGGCTCAGAACCAAGCTAGGGGGCCGGCAAATCCAGTGCCCGAGGCGATAAAGCTGGTGGAATCGTTCAAGAGAATGAAACCACCCGTGTTCGAGGGAAAGTCAGATCCAGATTCGGCTGACAACTGGATACGGCAAGTGGAGACCATCTTCGAGGTGTTGGAGACACCGGAAGGTAGCAAGGTCAAGTTGGCAACCTTGCAGCTGGAGAAGGATGCAGCGGTTTGGTGGCAATCCGTGAAGAGGACCATGGGAGGTCTGTTGCTTGGTTGGGAGGAATTTCTGGAGGAGTTCCGCGGCCATTATTTTCCCTCCGACGTCCAGGAGAAGAAGGCGATGGAGTTCCTGTCGCTTCAGCAAGGCAGCATGTCAGTGAGAGCCTATGAGACCAAGTTCACTCAGCTCTCCAGGTATGCTCCAGAACTGGTGGCGGATGAGGCCAAGAAAGCTCGCAAGTTCGAGCATGGTCTGAGGCCTAGCTTGAGATCTCGTATGATACCCCTTGGTATCAGGAGGTTCGATAAGCTGGTCAAGAGGGCGGCAGCGACGGAGGCGGATATGGAGCAGTTCCATGTTGTTCAGAACAGGAGGAACAACTGGCAGCCCGGGAAGAGGCCTGCACATTCGGGGAGTTTCAGGGGGCAACCATCTGCACAGAGGTTCAAACCGACAGGGGCGAACGCTGTTAGTGTAGCTGGGGGGCCTGGAAACAATGTGGCGAGACCTTCTGCGATGACTTGCTTTAACTGTGGGGAAGCGGGACACTACCGATCTCATTGTCCCAAACTTCAGCGCAGTAATAGCGGCGCACCAACGCAGCAGGCTGGGAAGAGGCCGTACCAATCAGGGCGAGTATTTGCCTTGACAGAAGCTGATGCTGAGGAGGCGGATCAGGTCATCTCTGGTACGAGGGCTGGTGTTTAGAGTCTTTGTCATTTCTTTTCCCTTTGTTTAGTGAGGCTGTTATGTAATGATGTATATTATGTAACAGGCGAACTCTATCTTAATGGAATTAAAGCTGTCGTATTGTTTGATACTGGATCCTCTCATACTTTTGTGTCTCCAAAGTTTGCTAAAGTGTTGGGAGTGGAACCGAAGATTTTCCCAGGCAAGATCTTATCAGTAGCTACTCCGTCAGGGGAAACTTTAACCACTGATCGGTATTATGCTGATTGCGAGATTGTGATTGGGGATAGAATCTTTGGCATTGATCTGATCGAACTGACTATCTTGGGAGTCGATGTTATCATTGGCATTGATTGGATGTCGGTGTACAGTGCGAGCATCGAGTGTAAGGCCAAGACGGTGACAGTGAAGGCTCCAGGTGGACCTGAAGTCATGTTCCAAGGGAAGCAGAAATGTTCTAAGCTGGTGGCAACTATCCGCAAGGAAGAGACTCCTGTGGAAGTGCAAGGGATTCCTGTGGTTCGGGACTATCCGACTGTGTTCTTGGAAGATTTTCCCGGGTTACCTCCGCATCGTGATGTAGAGTTCAGCATCACTGTTCAACCGGGAAGTGCACCCATTTCTAAGGCACCGTATAGGATGGCTCCAGTGGAACAGGATGAGGTGAAACGGCAGATTGAGGAACTGTTGGGAAAAGGCTTTATTCAACCTAGTGCGTCACCTTGGGGAGCACCAGTGCTTTTGGTAAAGAAGAAGGATGGATCGATGAGGATGTGCATCGATTACCGGGAGCTGAATAAGGTCACTGTTCAGAATAAGTATCTGATTCCTCGAATTGATGACTTGTTCGATCGTCTACAAGGAGCAGCTGTATTCTCCAAAATAGATCTTCGATCAGGTTACCACCAAGTTCGAGTGAAAGCTGAAGATGTGCATAAGACTGCATTTAGAACTCGGCATGGGCATTACGAATTCTTAGTTATGCCATTCGGAGTAACGAATGCACCTGCAATCTTCATGGACTTGATGAACAGAGTTCTGAGGCCGTTTATTGATTCTTTCGTCGTGGTGTTTATCGACGATATTCTCGTGTACTCCAAGTCTGAGGAGGAGCACACTGAGCATCTGGCAGCAGTTTTGCAGAAGTTGGAAGAGCAGCAGTTGTATGCCAAGTTATCCAAGTGTGATTTCTGGAAATCTGAAGTGGCATTCCTAGGTCACGTCCTTTCTAAGGAGGGAGTGGCAACTGATCCTCAGAAGATAGAGGCAGTGAGAGATTGGGCAAGGCCTACTACAGTGAAGGAAGTCAGAAGTTTCCTTGGGATGACTGGATACTATCGGAGATTCATTCAAGGTTATGCTCAGATAGCTGTACCGCTTACAGGGCTGACCAAGAAGAATGTGAGCTTCAAGTGGACCGAGCAATGTGAGGCGAGTTTTCAGGAGTTGAAAGATAGACTGACTACTGCACCTATTTTGGCTTTGCCTAGAGCTGGTGTTGAGTATGACGTTTATAGCGATGCTTCACATCGGGGGCTTGGTTGTGTCTTAATGCAAGAAGGAAGAGTAATCGCTTATGGGTCTAGGCAACTACGACCACATGAGAAAAATTACCCGACTCATGATCTGGAGTTGGCTGCGATTATCTTTGCTTTGAAGCAATGGAGGCACTACGTGTACGGTGAGAAGTTGAATATGTACACGGATCATAAGAGCTTGAAGTATATATATCAGCAGAGGGATCTCAATCTGAGGCAGCGGAGATGGTTGGAAGTGCTCGAGGATATGCGACCTGAGATCAAGTATCATCCCGGAAAGGCTAATGTTGTTGCTGATGCACTTAGCCGCAAGAGCAGTTTGGCCTGTTTGATTACGACTCAGAGGCATCTGATTGAGGAGCTGGACCGAGCTGGGATTGAGGTTGTCTTGCAAGGATTGGGAGCATCTTTGGCTCAGTTGAGGCTTCAGCCTACTTTGAATGCCAGGATCATTGCAAGTCAGGAAGTTGACGCTGATATTCTGGAGATGAAGGAGCAGGTTGGTGCTGGCAGGTTGCCCGGATTTCAAACCAGGGATGGAGTGCTGTGGTTCGGAGATAGGCTGTGCGTTCCAAATCAGGCAGACCTGAAAGAGAGTATTCTTCTGGAGGCACATGCTACTCTTTTGTCGGTACATCCTGGGAGTACTAAGATGTACAAAGACATCAAGCAGCATTTCTGGTGGTCAGGTTTGAAGCGGGATGTGGCTGAATTTGTCGCGAAGTGTGAGGTTTGTCAGCAAGTTAAAGCCGAAAATCAGAGACCCGGAGGTCTATTACAGCCGTTACCTATTCCGGAATGGAAGTGGGATAACATCAGTATGGATTTCATTACGGGATTGCCTAAGAGTCCTAAAGGCAATGATGCAATTTGGGTTATAGTCGATCGACTTACCAAGTCCGCTCACTTTTTGGCGATGAAACTCACTGCTTCGATGGACAAGTTGGCTGAGATGTATGTTGGTGAGATTGTCCGACTTCATGGCGTTCCTTCGACCATTGTGTCTGATCGAGATGCGCGGTTTACTTCGCATTTCTGGAGGAGTCTTCAGGCAGCTTTGGGTACCAAGACGGATTTCAGCACTGCTTTTCATCCGCAAACCGATGGGCAGACCGAGAGAGTCAATCGTATTCTTGAGGATATGCTTCGGTGTTGTATACTAGACTTCGGAGGCAGTTGGGAAAGGCATTTACCTTTGGTGGAGTTTGCCTACAACAACAGTTTTCAGGCCAGTATTGGGATGGCGCCGTACGAAGCTCTGTATGGCAGGAAGTGCAGGACTCCTGTTTGTTGGTATGAAGTAGGGGAGCGTCAGTTGTTTGGTCCTGAGCTTGTGCAACTGACTTCTGAGAAGATTGATCTGATCAGGAAAAGGTTGGTGGAAGCTCAGAGCAGGCAGAAAAGCTATGCAGACAACCGGAGAAGGGACCTTGAGTTTGAGGTTGGTGACTTCGTCTTTCTGAAGGTATCACTCAGTAAAGGTGTGGTTCGTTTTGGCAAAGGCGGGAAGTTAGCCCCGAGGTTTATAGGCCCGTATAAGATATTGAAAAGGATCGGGAAAACTGCTTACCGGCTTGAGTTACCGGAAGAGTTGTCTCAGGTACACAATGTCTTTCATGTGTCTATGCTGAGAGGTTATATTCCGGACCCGAGTCATCATTTGCCTGAAGTGCCGGAAGGTTTGCAGTTAGACCTGAATTACATCGAGTCTCCTGTTGAGATTGTTGACCGTAGGGAGAAAGTCTTGAGGAATAAGACGATACCGATGGTCAAGGTAGTCTGGAGAAACCACTTGGTTGAAGAGGCTACTTGGGAATCTGAGGAGAGGATGTTGAAGGACTATCCTGAGCTTTTTGCTTGATTGTATTTTTGTATCTTTATTTCTTGTTGAGTGTGTTGTATTTTTGTTTTTATTTCCTCGCTCTTGATTGTAGTTCCGGGGACGGAACTATTCTAAGGAGGGAGTGCTGTAATACCCTGAATTTTTCAATTAATGAGAAATTATTTATTTTGCACGTGTTGTGCACGTGCAATATTTTGTTGGATTATTTTATCATGATGTGTATGTTTAAATATAATTTTCTCAAATTATTTTAGTACAAAAAGCCTTCTTAAAAAGCCCAAAAGCATTTTATTTTTATTTATTTTTATAAAATTATTTTTGGCCCAAAAAGAAAGCCCATGAATTAATTTATTTTAATTAAACTTGTCATGTAGAAGACTTTTTAAACAAAATTATTTTTATACAATTTTAGAATGTACAAATTTGGCCTAGTTGCATGCACGTGCACTACACGTACACGTGCAATGCACACTCACTATGTGAGGCCGGTAGCATTCTTTTGGAGGGAAAATTGAAATTTTGGTGTGGAGAACATGGGGGTAGTTTCAAGGAGGTGGGTAGTTTTCCTAACTCCTACTTGAATCTAAGCCTTTCATTTTGCAACCACCAAGATGATCTTAGCCCTCCATTCCCCTCATTTTTTAGTATAAATACCCCCTTCTCATGGCTAATTTTTCATATGCAAAGTGTAATTTCTAAAGCTAATAGTATTATAATTGTGAGTTACAAAAGATAAGAGAGTGTGTGGTTCTTTGGTTGCTTGGAGCTTTCGGCCAAGGGGGAGAAGCATTCGGCTAGGGTAGCTTTCGGCCAAGGAGAGAAGCATTCGGCTAGGGCTTGGGAGCTTGGAGTGGTGCACTCTTTGGCTAGGAGGAGGTGTTCTCATCTACTAGGACTCATTGCTTTTGTGTTCTCTTCAATTAAGGTGGGTAAAACAATTCATGTTTCTAATATAGGGTTCATGCTAGTATATTGATAACACTATACATGGAAAATACTAATAAGAGACCACTCTAATTAAAAAGTTAGTATGTGAATGGCTTAGAATGATGTGATAAATTGTGTATGTGAAATGCTTGCATGAAATTAGGCCATATGAAGCACTTTCTATGATTATTTAGTTTAATTGGATAATGATGCAATGTGATTAGCATGATGTGTGAAAATCTTTATTAATTACTTGCAAATGGTGTGGTTGAAACATGACAATTGATAAAGATATTAACACTATGGAATTTGAATAGAAAAGTGTATTGAATGCTTTGAATTCATATGTAGAAGTGGCATAAATGAACCAAAGGATTGCTTGTTGTCATCAAATTAGAAATGTACCCAACTTAGTAATTGTTGAGTTTCACCTATTCATGTGTTATAGGAATACTTTTGCTAGTATGAGTATGAGAAAATCCAAAGTTGTATTGCGTTGTGAATATAGATTAATAACCAGTAAATTATCATGGAAAATTTGGGGATAAAAGAGAGATTAAAAGATCAATCGATTCTTTTCAATGTCGAAAATAAAGGATTTGCTAGTTTTAATTAAACAAATTATTAATTTGGGTGGAGAAAATTATGTTTTTAGTACAAAAATTTATTTTACACTTGCTGTTTTGAAGATTGAATAAAGATGATTAAACCTGGAGTTTTTCAGTGGCTTATATAAAGGCAATATGAATCAAATTATTTTGAACATCGAGTTAATTTCTAAAAACAGTGTGAATATGAGTCGAATGGGTTTTAATCTACACTGTGACAACCCGAGCCAGTGGCTCAGGCGGTCGGTGACTCCGTTCGGTTTCCCTGAGCGGTGTGGTTCGAAACCCGGCCTCACCATCTTTTTATTTGACTGTGTATAAATATATAGGAACAGCGAACTGATAGCATATATACTTAATTCCCCTCTTCTAATCGCTAGCACCGATTGGCCTATCGGCGGGTGCTCTGGCCTTCTTCTCTACCGTGCTGGGTTCGAATCCTTCCCCTAGCACTTAGGGAAAAATATTTTTTTTAGGAGTTTTTGATGTCCAAAAAATGTGAGAAAAATATGGTAATTTTCATAAAAATACAAGGAATTTTATGGGATTGGTTTGGGGATTATTTGAAGAAAATATAATATAGTTTGTGAACAAATGGTATAGTAAAGCTATGGTTCTAAAATACATACTTATGGAAATTTTCTCTTTATAAAGATATATTGAAATGAATTTATTAGAAAGTATTTGACACAAAAGAGTTTGTGGTGTGACATGTTATTATAAATTTTTCCTTGAAGATATTGTGTAAAATATGAAGTATGAGTGTATGATTATAAGTGCATGAGTCCATTGTATGATGATGGAATTTAGAAACTTTGTTGATGAAATTGTTGGACTTGAATATGAATTTTGAGTTATAAGTATTCACTATGGACTTGTGAACAAAGAGAAATCATGAATAAGAAAGAATATGAAATTGTGACATGAAAGTGGCTATGACTTAAAGATTGTGAAATGAAATTTGAAATAGAGTAGCTAAGTCTCCCCGGCATTGAGAAAAATGAATTGAATTGAAATTAGACCAAGGTTGGTCATGTTGAAACAAATGAATAAGTCCGGTTGATGGAGAGGCTAACTCTAGTGATTATTTTATTCATGATTTTTAAATAAAACTAAGGACTAGTACATAGTGGAGATGTGATGAAAGTAGAAGAAAAACATGAGTATGAGGGCCAACGGATAGCGGTGTGAGAGAGATTCACAGGTTGCCTGCTTGATGCGTCAAGACAGTGCGTGGGCGCTACTCCGGAATTATCGTCCCGGTGGCGACGCTCGTGGGATGTTCGAGTGGCTATGGGTGGTGCCATTGTTCCATGGCGGAGGCTGAATTGTCCATAGGTTGCCTGCTCGATGCGTCGTGACAGTGCGTGGGATTCCCCTCCAGGCTGCCTGGACATGGGCTCATAGATCATAGGACATCTAAGACACTACCGTAGTTACAGTAGTAGTTAAGGCATAACGGGGGATTGAACCCTATCAAGGTGAAGAACGAATAAGGGCTTGCCCTCGGACCTATGTAGTATGGGATGCATAGAATCCGAACAAGTGCGCATTAGTGTCATGTAACCTAATAAACTGCATTAAGGACTAAGTGCACAATCACAACACGACATCAATAGGGTAGTCCCTTTAGTTTGGAATGTGACAAGTTTGTGTTTGCTAAATATGAATTGTTAAGTTATACTATTTTCGGCAAGCGAGGACGGCCGTGTATAATGATCGTCGGTTGAATAAACTGACGTACCCACAGTCTAACATGCAGGTAAATGTCATACTAAAGATTAAAGAAGATTTGGATGCTTAAAGATTTTATCAAGCTGTTGTACTTGTATTTAATTGTTGTATTTTACTTCCGCTGTGCAAAAGAAAGATGTAATTATGATGTAAACTCTGATGTATGATGAAAAGTTTTTATTTCCCTGTAAAAGTGTACTAAGAAAGTGAAAAGATCCTGTAGAACATCTCGAATTCAGTGCATTTGGGATTCGGGGCGTTACACTTACCGCCGTTGTGCCGCCATCCGTTGCCAACGTCGCTTTTTCTTTCCGTGGTTAACACCACCACCGAAATCATCACGTTATAAGGCAAGTACCTTGTACACTATTTTTGTTCTCGTACAAGCATTTTCCTTTGACTCGTGGCAAGTAGTCTAGTTATCATCATATTTTATTGTCAAACTCTGTTCTAGTCACTGGTTCCATGCTATATCAACTCAAGAGTGAACCATTAACACATTTCGAATCGTGTTATCGAATATCGAATATTCAACCTTACTATCTCTAAAATTTCTTGACCTTGCACTAAGAATTCGACCATGTTTCCAATACTGAATTAAAGATTTTTTACGTGGAAATCGTAGCCCATCGAGTCCCGAATCCAGAACATCTTACGGTTTCTCAATCGGATGTATAGATTGTGAGATATCGCGATTTTAGTACTGTCATATTGTGAATTTCTGAACCTGCACGGGATCACTAACTGGTCTCTCGTACTGAGAATTTGACCATGTTCCCGATACTGGATCGAAAAACTTTCTATATGAAAATCGTAGCCCTTCAAGTCTAGATATCCGAAACATCCTACAGTTTCTCAATCCGATGTTTAGATTGTGAGATATCGCAGTTTTAGTATTGTGACTCCGAATTTCCAGAATGCGCGCGAAACATCGAAACCAGAGAAGAATGAATTGGTACGCATAGCTACTGTCTTTAGAATGTATCGTGTGAATATGCGTTGGAACCAAAAGAGAGTCTACTTTCTAGAATGTCTGACGGAAACTGATTTGCTTTTCTGTAACAACAGGAAAGTGAATTTGAATGCGGATATGTCAAGTTGTCTAAAAATTCATCTATACATTTTTGCATATAAACCCGTTACTTTTCATATTTAATTAACTGAGTGTATTATACTGTTCTTGTAATAATAACTTGCATAGATATAATAGATTGATAGCATTATTTTATACTACTTGATAATTTATAATAACTACTCTCGATACATGTACTCGTTTTACGTCTCATGTCCATGATTACTGCCTTTGATATTTTTCTTGACTAAGCTATTTGATTACACCGTTCCACTAGTCGTACCAACTGCATGTTCATAATAAAAGAATAACAAACCGGGGTTATAAGGGTACGGCTTAGTAATAGACAATATAGGGGAGTATACTCGGAAGGGGGCCCGTGTTTCCCGAAATAGTGATTCTTGATTCTTGATTCTTGATTACACAATTCTTGATTACATAATTCTCGATTACATGATTCATAATTACATGTCTTGATACTATCACTGGAAGACCCGAGTACATAATCCTATAGAATTCACTACTTAAGTCTAAACGTCACATGATTGATATGCACCGAACTTGTGGTATGAGACACAAGATTGCGTGCATTAGATAAGTTAATAAAACAGATAAACTTGAGATTTCCACTAAGCATGATTCTTGATTACAAGATTCTTGATTATATGATTCTTGATTACATGACTCTTGATTACAAGACTCTTGATTACATGATTCTTGATTACATGACTCTTGATTACATGACTCTCGATCCTTGATTACATGATTATCGATTAACTGAGCCTAGGTTATCAATTGCTTATATCTTGAAGTCTAGAATATACTAGTTACAATTATTACTGACATGATCATATTGTCCTAGTTCTTTGCTTAATTCCATATTGTATTTGTACTTCTACTTCTTGTTTCTTCCATATTATATCTTGTTATATTACCCCTTTTTCTGCTTGTTGCTACTTGCTGCCCAAAACTTGCTCTAACGGGAACTTTTCTATTTTTCTTTGAGTTAATAATTATACAGGTATTGATGGACCCGACGAGCAGACTCTTTAGACGATCATTGTTGCTTCCTTACTACTTCATGTTGTTTTTCTTTCAGTCGCTATTTAATCTAGTTGTTATAGCGAACTGCTTATCATATTATTTTAATTTTGGCACCTTGTACTCCCGGGTATCTTGACCCGATGTTGATGTATTATCCAAATAATGGTTATTCTATTTTCAGCTCATGTGATTATTATATTTGCCTGCATGAATGTGTTATAAAGATCTTGTTGAGCTTATAATTGTACAGCTTATGGATGATCTATATCATTCGCTGGGCCTCAGTTGCGTGCCTGTATTTCCGTATAGTGGGAAGCGGGGCGTGACAGGTTTTTAGTGGTATCAGATAACCTCATTCATCTATACAAGTTTGTTCAAAAAACATCATATAACTTTCTCATTATTGTCAAAAACCTCCCTCAACTTTAGCAGAAAGAATCACACCGGTGGGGTGATTTTTTGCAACAATAGTTCATTCATCTATACAAGTTTGTTCAAAAAACATCATATAACTTTCTCATTATTGTCAAAAACCTCCCTCAACTTTAGCAGAAAGAATCACACCGGTGGGGTGATTTTTTGCAACAATAGTTCATGGGGAGTTTCTACGTAAAAAAATGTGGGGTTTTCTGCATAGGTACTTGCATCAGATAACCTCATTCATCTATACAAGTTTGTTCAAAAAACATCATATAACTTTCTTATTATTGTCAAAAACCTCCCTCAACTTTAGCAAAAAGACTCACACCGGTGGGGTGATTTTTTGCAACAATAGTTCATGGGGAGTTTCTATGTAAAAAAAATTTTAGATCATAGTTCAAGAATTTTTTTTTAAATTTTAGCCTTTTTCTCCGATTTTGCTTGTGCATTGTTCACTCTTTTTATATTCATTTATTTATTTCTCTTTCTCTCTCCACTTCTGGATCGACTTTTTCGTTCTATGATGGTAAGAAATTCTATTTAAACCTCACGCTACGCTCTTCCCTCTCATGGCTGATGTGGGACTAAAAGTCCCCCCATTTCAATATGAAGCCAATTCCCATCTTTCAGAATAAACCCAGGACAATCAATCACCCATATAATTAAGCCATACTCCCTCCCATTATAAACCTTGGCTCTCAGATAGAAATTACATAATCTTATTTAAATGAATAAAGTCACATGTCATGGCAGATGTGGGATGGGACTAATATCTCAGCACATTGGTTCGGTTTTTTCAATCTCGGGTTTTTTAAGGTTCGTTTTTTTTTTTTTTTTTTTTTTTTTTGCTTTGATTTTTTTAGCTTCAGTTTTGTTTTCTTTGGGTTCTGTTTTTTTTTGTTCGTTTTTTTTAGTTTAATTTTTTAAAGTTTCGATTTTTTTAGTTTCTAAGTTTTTGTTTACTTTAATTAAGATCAATTTAGTTTAATTTGTTTAAATTTTAATTAATTGAGGTTAATTTCAAATAAAACTAAAAGTAAAAAATTATTTTAAATAACTTTCGCTACAGTATTCTTACAACTCATACAACCATATTCTTTAATGGAAAACTATTCCTCCTACAGTTATACATCCAACCAAACCACTTTTTCAAAACTCATTTCCACAGATTTCTTTTCTCTACAGTAATCTTATAACTTTAGAAAAAATTTGCAACCAAACAAACACCCCCTAAGGGGTCCGTACATTTGTGTGTACAATTTTTAACATTTAGGATAAAGGCATATATATTATAGATATAACTTTCTTTAATTTTTTTTTTAAGTATGACATTTTTCCGAAACTATTTGCAGAAAGATGATAGTTGCCAAACTATTTGCACTCGGGGACTCAACAACTAGACTCACTGTTCCCAATGGGGAGTTTATTTATTTCGTGCTTGCCGTTGGGAAAAGGCAAGTGTAGTTTTTTTGTGTGAGAAACTCATCGTTCCCAACGGCGAGTTTAGTTCAAAATTTTCAAACAAGACTCGCCGTTTCAAACGGCGAGGAGATTTATACTAAACTCGTTGTTGAGAATGACAAGTTTAGTTCAAAAATAATTTGTATGGAGTTTTTTTTCCGAAAATTCACTAAGTCCCATAGAGAGTTTCACTCTCTGTGAAATTTCATATATCCTCGCCGTTCTCAACTGCGAGTCTAGTGTAAAGAACCTCGTTGTTGAGAACAACGATTTTTGTTTGATAATTTTGAACTAAACTCGTCGTTCCCAACAGCGAGACCAGTATAAAGAACATGTCGTTCCCAACGGCGAGTCATGTTTGATAAATTTGAACTAAACTCACCGTTCCCAATAGCGAGTTTCTCCACACACACACAAAAAAAAAAAAAAAAAAAAAAAAAAAAAAAAAAAAAAAAAAAAAAAAAAAAAAAAAACTAGGCCCGCCGTTCCCAATGGCAAGTCCCCGAGCGCAAATAGTTTAGCAACTGTTCTCTTTTTGCAAATAGTTTCGAAAAAAGGCATATATTAAATTTTTAAAAAATTATTTGTGGGGGTTATGTTAAAAGGTTGTGCAAACCCATGAGGAGTATGTGTAAACTTCATACTTGATTACTTGCGGTCTACTTGCAATTTAATAGTTGTTTATAATAATTTATGTGTGAAAACTGAGATTCGTTTGAGAAGCTTTACTGTACTGCAACCCTGTTCAACTATGGGGCATAAAGCCCCGTTTCCAAATAAATAGTTTCAAATTACTCGGTTGTAATTTTTGCTCACACAAAATTTCATGTATGAGAAGATGTATACGATACTGATCTTCTATTAGTACCCACTGTGAAAGTTATTAGAGATTATAAGAGATTATAACAATATAAATTAGGATTAATATCCTAGACTAATGTGCTTGAGATATTTATCCTAGGTATCAAAATTGGAATACCTATACTACTAGCACAAGCCAATATTTATAGGATAAATACCGGTTTGGGTACTGGGTTCTCAACCCACTCAACCTGCGTTCCGATATCCATATAATTAGTACGTGTTACCCATAGAATAATATTACATATAATATTATTCATAGAGTGAGGATATACCTATATATACAACAATCTCCTCCTATATTCTCAATATATAAACGTACTGGATTATCTCATCAGTTCAACATGAAGCTGACTGGCTGATAGCAGTCTTTAAATAGAAGAAATGCATCACTTAATGTACAGTTTATAAGGACTAAATCAATTATAAATCCGAATAGTTCAAAAAGACTAAACCAAAATAATTAGATAGTTCCCAAAACATATCACAACAGAATAGTTCACAATGACTAAACCAACTTGAGTAATCTGTCATAGTTTCAAAATCAACCAAAGCAAATAAACTTCAAGAACAAAATATGAATTTTAAGCTCATGAATACAAGAGTCTTAAACTCAACAGAAGTTTTACCAAGCAAGTGATCAATTTATTCTCGAGAGAAATAAACCAAAACTATATCCTTGCAAACTGCTTTATGTTTACTCCTCCATTTTAAGCAAATCATTATTTTTGAAATCTATGTTGACAGATTCAACTCCTCCATTTTGATAGCTTATTGAAAACAAGAATATCAAGAGATACATCTCTAAGAATTTCAACGAATTTCACAAAGTATCTAGTTCCACAAAAGAACTTAGTACAATTCATAATTAGCTTAGCAAAACTGTAACGCAAGTATCACATTCAAGTTTCTTTAATTAAATTAAGAACAAGAACTATACTATGTTTCATATTGGAATGATAGAACAGTCAAATCAATTATGGTTAATTCTGAATCATCAAAATTGGAATGAAACAAGAATCCATAAAAGAGATTTATCATCAAAATTGGAATCATATAACGACATTCTAAACATCGAAAACACATCGACAAGTTTTCGTGTTTTGTATTGGAATAATATGATTATTCTAAGTAAATTCCCTAGATATAAATACCATCAAAATTGGAATGACATTATATATTTGTGAAATTTATGAGGAATCATCAAAATTATCTAAAACATGTCAACTGACTAAAATTGATGCTTAAGTTTGAACTTCTCTATGACTCCAATTAGATTCTAAATTTCAAAAAAATTAGGATGTTAAAGCTTTGACTCAATAGCTTTTAACTCCATTTCCCTTACAATTTTGATAATTAGACCACTTTCAAGTCTCTTAGCAAGAGCATTAGCCATACTTGTCGCAAATGCACTTTATCTATGAGAAAGTTCAACTAGGCTTATTTCAGCCTTAATATACTCCTCTTACTATTATAGAGTGAGTTATGAGCTACATTGCATTATAGCTTGATAGTCGCATAACAGAATTAGAGAGTGACTTAAACTTCTTAATGGATAATTAGCAATAATTTCTTCAATCTACTCAGCCTTTTCCCCTGCAGAGGATAACACATAGAGGTCCGATATCATGGATGATAGCACAGTGTCTGTTTGCCTTTTAATTTCCATAACATTTCTGTTCCTCCTAGTGTAAACACATATTCACTAGTTATCGACATTCACTAAATTCTGAGCATCATAATGCATCAGATCAGTCATTCATTCGAAGAATGACTAGAGTTGCACAAAGCAAACTCTTGAGTACCATATAGGTATCTCATTAGCCTCTTAAGGGCACTCAAATATGTATGGGATTATTAGTGAATCTGCAGATCATACCTACCTAAAAGGCTGTCTATTTTAGTGCAGATTTTTGTATACAAGAGACTTTCAATTCCTTTAGAATGATCTACCTGTCTCATAGTTGCACTGTCATTAGGTGTCAACCTTTTATCATAATTATAAAGTGTTTCAAAACACACTTTCAATCACTATATTCACTATATCCCCTCTTTTAAAATACATTTTGATTCGATGAGTTTGACTAAGAGTTATCCCTTGCCAACCGAAACTCACCCTTATATCTATGGTGTCCACAATACCTAGGTTTTTCATGTTGAATTCTTTGGATAGCACAATTTTAACTTCATTTGTAATAGAGAGGTCACTTCTAAGAACAAGCATGTTAACAGAACAAGTAAATAATAGTTACTATATTTGACACACCACAAAGTTGAAGGCACTAATCTGAATTACTTGATTCATATACTAGGCTCTTTCAGAAATTTATCAAATTATTTATTCGTTGACTATACATGTTTTAAGAACATACAATGATTTTACTAAATTGTAAATCTTGTTCACTAAATATATTAGTTCAAAACTTTTCAGTACAAAACTGTTCAGTACAAAACATCAAGTAAAAAACTTTTAGTACAAAACTGATTAAATATCCTTTATGAATAACAAAATTTTCAATAGATGTAAGGGTAAAAAGAATATTTATTGTAACAATATGACAAACATGTGAGTAGACATCAAATAAATCTACCCTATTTTTCTCGGTCAATCTGTTAGCTACTAAAATGCATTAAAATTGCTACTGAACAATCAAAATTAATTTTCTTCTACAAAATCCCACTTACTTACTATAGTTTTAGCCCATTTCGGCAGATCAACTAATTCAAAGTATTATTGTATGACACAAAATCATCTCATTGTCTACTAAAGACTCTTCTTAGCTAATTTGTCATTCAAGTTTTTAAGGGCCAGTAAGACAGGTTCTTGATTCCAACTGTGAATCATTGACCATGTCTGTAGGACTAGATTATTTCATACATTTATCTTTGATGAACACATCCTCAAAAAACTCTGCAAGTCTAGATTCTTCTAACACAAATTAGATAGATTCAATATCTGTCTACAAAACTACATCCTGCACTTTCTAAACACACACAAATATTTGTTGTAGGTCCTACTTTAGGCTTTCTAGGGTCATGTACTCTAACAAATGTATCACAACACAAATTTTTACTTTAATAAAATTATTTGTGTTTTCATGCCATGTTCTACAAGGTGTATTCAATTTAGAGTGTAGTAACACATTAGAGATATAATTAACAATACAACATCACTCATAATTACACAAGACAAACAACAGTCAATAATATAGAATTCAACATTTCACTGTGTTTGATTCTAACTTTTATTAATTCCGTTTGACTGTTGTAAGTAGAGTGCAGTAGAGATTATGCCCAATGCAAACTTCTCTTAAAATTGTTAAAATATATTCACCACCTTTATCAAATCTGAAACCCTTTGATCTTAGCATTTAACTATATATATATTAATTATCTCGTCTAGTCACAAAGCTACTGAGATCACAAATATCAGAATGTATTGACTCAAGAAGTTGTGTACTCCTAGAGACCATACTAAATGATTTTCTAGTGATCTTAATCTGAGCACAACTTACATATTTGTTGTAACACCCTGAAGTTTTATTTATGAAGAGTTTGTGATTTTATGTATTTTGCACGTATAATTTCATATGTATATGTTCTTTTAGAAAAAAATATTTCTTTATAGCATGAACAAGTAATTGTTCTCTTTATTTTCCAAAAAGACTATTTTAAAAAAAAAGCTTAATTAAATTCTAGGCCTAATTGTCTCATTTAGCCCATCTTAATTAAGTAAGTAATTTAATTAGTAGAGCCCATGGTTAATTGGCCCATTAGTGAGCCCATTTAACTTAATTTCTCTTTTTATTAATCTAACTTGTAGTGTAGACAAGTTTAGTGAAAAATTAATTAATTCACATGAACAAACTTGTAAAAGGGGGATACTAGTATGGCATGTGCATGCACTAGAACGTGCAATGTGCACTTTTACCCATAGACCGGATGTGCATAGGAGAGAGAGAGAGATGGGAGAGGTGGAGAGTTGGTTACTTTCATCATGGGTAGTTTTTACAACTTCCTAGTTCATCTTGACCCTTGATTCTTAACCATTTGGACTAATCCTAGCCCTCCATTTATCCTCAAAATTTGTATAAATACACCCCCTCACTCATTCACATTTACACTTAAAAGAATTGAAAAGAAAAGAATAGAAAGAAAGGAAGAAAGACAATTAGTGAGATAAAAGATTGAGAAGATTGTGAGTTTAAAAGATTGAGTGCAAATTTTGTGTGTTCCTTCTCCCAAAGTTGGCCGGCCTATTCCAAGGAGCAAGATGAGGAGTTCCCATATCATCAAGCTAGGAGGAGAAGCAACTTGGTGGCTCAAACTAGGAGGAGAAGACTTTCCTTATCCATTCTAGGAGATCCCTAGGAGTTTTGTTTGTTTTTCTCTCCATTAGAGGTGGGTGATTTTCTCGAACTTCTAATTAGACATCATGCTAGGGTATGGTTGATAAAATTAAGAAGAACCTTTAGTTAATTTAGCCATGTGTTGTGAGAATGAGACAAAATTGCAATGGTTTGAATGTATGTTAAAAGAATGTTACTTAATTGCAAAATTGTGATTGTTAGTTTAGAATTAACCATGCTACCATGCTTTAATTGATTTGTTATGTGCTAAACTAAGAAGACATGATTGTATGTTTAGTTAGTTGAAATGATAACATGCAAAAATGTGACTTTTACTAATTCACTTGTTAATGGCATGAAAAAGGGATAATTGTTACTGAAATGATTGTATAATAATAGTAAAAATAATAAAAGAAGCTATGGAAAGTTTGTATGCAAAATTATAAAGAAACTACACTTGTACGCGCATTTTCGAAATTGTAAGTAAAAATGTATGCAGAGAGGAAAATTGTACTTTTGGTGTCAAAAATTAAGTTTTATGTTACTGATCTATTAGAAATACATAAAAACTATATTCTGGAATTTTAGAATGAAATTGGAGAAGAAAAGAGTTTAAAAATAGTTGTTTTTATGAAAAATTCGAAGTGAACAGAAACTTGAATCAGAACCGCTAAAACCCAACCCATATCAGGTTAGTCACTTGGACTTATTGGTTAATGGGTGTGTTCGGTGCGCTTACTGTAGCGCGTGGATTTGGTCTTGGGTCTCGGGTTCGAAACTGGGCATTAGCCCTTTTGTTTTATTTTTTTTGAAAAAAAATCCAAGTACAGGGAATGTATTCATATGGGTTTAAACCCTTCCATCTGTTGTGGTTGCGCTCTGTCCTTTCTGGTTAGCGCAGGCGTCACAGTGCGCTGCACTGTAGCGTGGGTTTGGCCTTGGGTCGCTGGTTTGACTCCTAAGTTCGGCATTTAAAATAGTTTCTATTTTTTTTGTTTAATTGATTTTTTTTTTACTTTTAAAAATTCGGAAAAAATATTATAATTATTATAAAAATATATGGACTTCATGAAAAATATTTACACATTATTTTGACTTAAATTAAAGAGATTGAGAAGTAAAAATTGAGTAGAACTCTATAAAATTGATATTTGCATAAGTATAAAAAGTGATTTATTCCATGAGCAGTTATATTAAATTATAAAAGAGGATCTTGTATGAAGGAAAAATTAAAATGTGTTCATTTATGGATTTAATTCATTAAATTGGGTAATGTATGCATTCGAAAGATAAATGAAAAATACAAATGTGATTTTTGAACCAAGTAAAGAAAGGAAACAATAGTGTTAGAATTAAATGGAATTTTTTTTAGATTTATTTTCTTGAATGAGAAAGATATAAATCGAAATTGAACTTTATGTAAGAAATTTATTTATAGAAAAGAAATGGAAATCATGTTGAATTATGAAAAAGTCTTTATGAGTATGAAAACTCAATTTTGTGATTGTGATGTGAAATTGAGAACTAGAGTGTAGCTAAGCCTCATACCGGCAATGAAAGAAATATGTTGAAATAAAATTTGAAATGAAAAGACCAAGATTTGGGGTCATGTTATATAAATGGTTAAGATCGGTATAATGGAAGGGATAACTCTAGAGGACTGATTTGATTCATGATTCAAATAATTAAGGGCTAGATACATAGTGAAGATGTGACGAAAGTAAGAGAAAAACACGAGTATGAGGGCCTCGGAGCTACGGCATGAGAATATTCACAGGTTGTCTACACGATACGTCGTGTCATGACGTGGATATGTCTCTAGGAGTCCGTACCGCAGGCGACGCTTGTGGGGTATTTAGTGACTGCGGGTGGTGTCTTGTCCCATGACGGAGGCTAAATTGTCCATAGGTTATACACGATGCATCGTGTCATGACGTGGGATTCCCTTCTAGGCTGTCTGGACATGAGCTCGTATCTCATAGAACATCTAGGATACTTATCGTAGTTACTGTAGTAGTTTAAGTCATGACGAGGGATTGAACCCTACAAGATGAAGAACGATTAAGGGCTTGCCTTCGGACCTATGTAGTATGAGATGCATAGAATCTGAACAAGTGCGCATTAGGGTCATGTAACATACATAACTGTATTAAAGACTAAGTGCACCGCACAACACGACATCGATATGATAGTCCCCGTAGTTTTGTTTGTGACAAGTTTGTGCTTTCCAAGTAAGAAAAAATTGATGTATTATATCCTAGCGTCAGTTGAATGAACTGACGTGCCCACAGTTTCTATGCAAGATAAAATGATTGACAAGATCAGAGTATGCATGCTGCTTAAAGAATGATTCAAGTGTTGCACATTTCTATTCATGTAAATTATTGTAAATTGCTTCCGCTGTAAAAGTGTAATGTAAGTGTAACTCTGATGTAACAAAAGTTTTCTTAATTCCTTGTAAAATTATACAAAGAGAAGTGTAAAGATCCTGTGGAACTTCGAATTCGGTCTTATTTGGAATTCAGGGTGTTACATTTGTCATATTTAATGGAGAGTCATTTAGCAGAGTTATGAGTTTTAACAAGAGCAAAAAATTTAATATATAGTTCTCAAATCCTAGCCAATTATGCTATGTTCAGGAACTATACACAATTAGAACTATTATTATTAATTGTCTCATTTGTTAAACTCAACTTATACATACAATTGATAATATATGCACATTATAAGAGTAAATACAAAATTACTCTACCATATTTCACAAAACTATTTGCTTTCTCTAGTGATTCTAACAATGTCCACTTGCTCAAACACATTGAGCGAAGAGTTCTTTCCTTTATTCGTTCTTCATCATCTTCATAACGCTAAATGAGATAATGACTAACATATTATAATTCAACTTTGTACACACAATACAATGAACGAGAAAAACAAAACGTAACTAATAGAGTCATATCCTATATTAAGAGATGCTCTCTCCTAAGTTACAGACATTTGTTATACACCTTATACATAAAAAAATTTTATTTTATTTTATTAGATAAGCAAATATGTAATCTAACAAAAACTACAAACAATGGATTTGTCAAAATATCTATACACATAGTATGATAAAACACTTAACAACCCTAAACATTCTAGTTTTCCAAAGTAAGAATAACTATGATCTAAAACTCTCAATCATATGATCAAACGCACAAAATGTGAACACATTCATCACATGAAAATACTAAGAAAGATTAGAATAGATCATACCGACACATCAAGTTAGAAGTATTTTTCAAATTCGATGGAGAAGCCTGCGTAGTGCAGACTTATCATACCGTGATGCAAATCCATCGTCTCCAATACACACAATTTGTAAGTAACTTTGAAGTTCCTACATTCATTAAATCGTTAAAGATTAGCCAATTAAACAAATTATTAGCACTATCTAATTCACAACAATTTAATTAGAGATCCAATTTTACAGTCAAAGCTTATAATTTATCAAAATAAATATTTGATCCATAGCACATAGCCAAAGCAGTTATTCAGATTTGTATTTAATTAAACAATGCTTATTACGGTTTTGAACTTTAGCACTAAGCAACAAAATTCAAACAAATAATTAAATAACAATTTAAATTTGGTGAAGAACTTATCTTTAATTTAGATCTGAATTGGAAGTACACTGTAGTAGTTCCAGTCTTTTTTCCAAACACGGAATACAAAATAATACCCAATAGATTTTCTCCACTAGTTAGATCCAGATCTGATTCCTTTTGGCTAGATCTAGATCTGATCCAACAGCCTAAATACCAAACAGCAAATCTCTAACTAATAGAGCAGCTGTTGGACTAGATCTGAACCTGGATCTGCTCCAATAGTCCAATCACCAAACAGCAATCTCCAACCAATAGAACAGCTATTGGATCGGATCTGAATCTGGATCTGCTCCAACAGTCCAAACACCAAACAACAATCTCCAACCAATAGAGCAGCTGTTGGACTGGATCTGAATCTGGATATGCTCCAACAGTCTAAATACCAAACACCAAAAACGTCCAATCAAAAATTGGATCTGAGTTGAAAGTGTAGCAGCCATGATCTCCTCCTGTGCCCAAACACAGAACACCAAAAACCAATCCAATAAGAAAATGAAAGGTTGATTTGGATCAGGATCTTCTTCAAAAATTCCTGCTGGATCACGATAGATCCGTTGCCCCGCATGAACTCCTTATCCTATTCTCTTCTCAGATCTGGAAAGAGACCTGCTGGATCATGATAGATCCGCTGCCCCTGCAGGAACTCCTTATCCTATTTTCTTCTCTGATCTAAAAGAGATGAAAGGCAGCGTTGACTACATCGGCCGGACCCATGTGCGGTGTTACCGCTGATTCTGGTGTGGGGGTAAATAGATAAGATTTGTAAGTTCCTGGAAAAACCTGAATAGCGGATCCACTCCTGTTGATTCCTGCCGCTCACCTGCAAGGAAGTGCGATACACCGGGGTTGATTCCGGCGACGCACCCTCCGACGCTCTTGTCAGTAACCAGTGATGATTAAGAAAGAGCTTAAGTTGGAAAAAGAGTGATTACCTGGTCACAGTGGTAGGTAGGAGGTATTTATAGTCGCCATGGGAGTGATTAGGGACCTCATTTCCAGTGTAACTGTCAGGAGTAAAATCCTTATAGTTTGTTTAGGAAACTGACTCCTGATTCCCGGTGAGAGGGTAACTGCAAATCAGGCCCGTTGATTTGGTCAAATCAGTGACCCTGATTTTCTCTTGCTGGTCTGGGTCTGTCTCGGGTCGGGACCCGTACCCAGTTGGAGTGGATCCGTTCGTGGGTTATTGGATCTGTGAGAAGGAGATCCAGTACCCGTTTCAGACCCATTTGCATGTGAAATTACCGTTTTACCCCTGAGCTTCAAGATTCGTGCCCAATCTGGACGGTTCCGATTTAACCCCATTTTTAGCCATGTCACGAGCCCCCCACTCCTAAAGACTGAGTGTGATCAGCCTTTGAGGAGTAGTTTAACTGTTTTAGTGGCTAGTGGAGTTGTATCGGAGTCCGAATGGAGGGTTTTGAATCTCGAAGGGGGTAGTGAGGTGATTTTTGAAGCCGTGAGCTGTTCTGAAGCCTTGTTGAGTATTTGACGGTTTTTATCTATTTTTCGGACTATTTATTTAATTTTGCGATGTGTTAACTAATCGTTCGGGGGCCTTAATAGTACATTCTAGGCAATAATTGTTCGTTCAGGGGTTCAAAAATATCCCCCCGAGTTTTTATTTATTTTCTAGAATTTTTAGTTAATTTTCCCGAATTTTTAGCAATTTTTTGCAATTTTTAAATAAATAAAACAATTTAAATAAATAAAAATTAATTTTTAAATATTGATTTATGGCGTGGCCTGATCTGGACCGTTGATCTTGGGCGAGCGCGAATTTCTGAGAGATCTGACTGTTGTAGTCGCTCGGCATCCATTTTCTCGCTTTTGACGCTCGGATGGGCACTTGCTCGGTTGGCCGACCGGAGGTGTAAGGGTTCGGCCGTCCGAGCGACATGGCGCAATCTGAGCCGTCGGATGGTGGCGCGAATCTTGAGACGGGCGTGTTTCCCAAGAGAACGCTATCTTGTCGTTTAGCGCACGTGGCAAGATCTGGACCGTTCATCATCAGGAGCACGATTTTCTGGAAGATCCAACGGTCGTGATCGTTCGGCTGCTGTTTTCTCCGTTTTGACGCTCGGATGGGCACTTGCTCGGTTGGCCGACCGGGGATCTGAGAGTTCGGTTGGTCGAGCGACGTTCTGGGCTGCCGGATGGGCACTTGCTCGGTTGGCCGACCGGAGGTCTGAGGGCTCGGTTGTCCGAGCGACGTTCTGGGCCGCCGGATGGGCACTTGCTCGGTTGGCCGACCGGAGGTCTGAGGGCTCGGTTGTCCGAGCGACGTGGCGCAATCTGAGCCGTCGGATCGGGGCTCGAATCTCGAGCGGGCTCAGTTCCCAAGAAAACGCTATCTTGTCGTTTAGCGTCGTTGGCAAGATCTGGGCCGTCTGATCGAGATCTTACACGAAAGTTAAGGAGAAAGTGAGTTTTCTCCGTTTTGACGCTCGGATGGGCACTTGCTCGGTTAGCCGACCGGAGGTCTGAGGGCTCGGTTGGTCGAGCGACGTTCTGGGCTGCCGGATGGGCACTTGCTCGGTTGGCCGACCGGAGGTCTGAGGGCTCGGTTGTCCAAGCGATATGGCGCAATCTGAGCCGTCGGATCGGGGCTCGAATCTCGAGACGGGCTCAGTTCCCAAGAAAATGCTGTCTTGTCATTTAGCGTCGTCGGCAAGATCTGGGCCGTCTGATCGAGATCTTACACGAAAGTTGAGGAGAAAGTGAGTTTTCTCCGTTTTGACGCTTGGATGGGCACTTGCTCGGTTGGCCGACCGGATGTCTAAGGGTTCGGCAATCCGAGCGTGGTAGCGCGATCCGGGCCGTTGAATGGCGGAACGAATCTCGAGTCGGTTCAGTTCCCAAGAGCATTAATGGTGCCCCAGGATTTGTGCGGCGTTCCAACTTCCCGGGGTCATCAAGAATGGCGCCTTCCAATTAACGTGTGGCGTTTCAGCTCCCGAGGGTCATAATGGCTGGTTCTTGGAGGGGAGGTTATAAATACCCCATTCCCCTTGTAATTTCAGTCACAACAATGTTGAGTTTTAGCCATCGGAGGTGTCTGCCTTGGGTGGTTGCTCTTCAGCCATGGTCTCCTCCTGATTCTGACGGCCCCGATGCGGATGTCAGGGTCGGGGGAGATCAGAGCAGAAGAGGTGACGACCGGAGTCAAGGCGGATGCCTGTTTTCTTTTGAAAAATCCTAACCCTGAGGCCGTCGGACGGGTGGTCACTCTTCCGCCGTGATCTTCTCCCGATTCTGACGGTCCCGATGCGGATGTCAGGGTCAGAGGAGATCAGGGCAGAAGGGGTGACGACCGGTGTCTGGACCTGGGGTACAAGGTGCTTTGGAAGGATGGGTGGTCATCCTTCCGCCATGATCTTCTCCCAATTCTGACGGTCTCGATGCGGATGTCAGGGTTGGAGGAGATCAGGGCAGAAGGGGTGACGACCGAAGTCCGGAACCAGGGGACAAGTTGCTTCGGAAGGATTGGTCTCTTCCGATCTCTGTCTTCCTTCCGGGCTAACGGTTTCTGATGGTTGTCAGCCCGAAGAAGTTAGAGATGGGAGGTGTGCCGATATGCTTTTTAACCGGGTCCCGCGAGACGGTGGTTTCTCTCCAATCCTTGAACGATTTGTGGTTTCGGCTCCGAGGCCGTAGGCTTCGAGTTGCTCAAGGGTGAGAGGGGAACCGACCGAGATCTGGGGCCCGGGGGGCTCGCTGAGGGCGGTGCCTTAAAACTTTTAATCCAAATTTTCTCCGGCTTCTTCATACAGAAGTGGAGCGTCTGGGCCCGAAGTGCTTCGTCCGGGCGATGTGGCGCGACCTGAACCGTTGGATGGTGGCGCGAATCTCGAGACGGACCCAGTTCCCAAGAAAATGCTATCTTGTCGTTTAGCGTCGCTGGCAAGATCTGGGCCGTTTGATCGAGATCTCACACGAAAGTTGAGGAGAAAGTGAGTTTTCTCCGTTTTAACGCTCGGATGGACACTTGCTCGGTTAGCCGACCGGTCCCTTTGCTGTTGGGTTCGGATCGCACGTTGTTCGGATTTAGATCCTGTTGTGCCGAGCTACTTGACTTGGTGAAAAGACAAAGTCGTTTTGGGCCTTCGTGACGTTTCAAGAGCGGCCCAAAAGTCGCGCCCTTACGTTAGGAAGCCCAAGAGACTTTTTCTTTTTACTATAAATCTTCACTCCCCCACCCCAGATCTCATTATTCACTTTCACTTTCTCTCTCAAGTTTTTACTTTTCACCATCGAAGTTTTTAGCTCCTGGGTGGTGCTGCTAGCTGTCGCGGCAAGGCGTTCCTTTGCTCCGGCGAACTTTTCCGACCGTAACAGTCACTTCAAGGTCAGTTTCTCTCCTTTCTTTTTAGAAAAATGGTTAAGATTACTTCTTCGGATGAGACCCCCGCCTCGGACCAAGTCGTCGGCCGAGCGGGTAAAGGAAAGGAGGTGACAGAGCCGACCGAGCAGACCGTTGTTCGGCCGAGCAAGAGTGGCGAAGTAGCCGAGCCGCTCCAGGAGGTTGTGGCGAAGTCCCAGAAGGGCAAAGGAGTGGTCACGATAATTGAGCAGCCGAAGACGGCAGGGGAGTTCGGTCGGCAGCCTATCGTTCTGTCGAGTGTGGGGGGTGTCCGGAGCTACTCCGAAGAGATGCTGGAGAAGGTTACCCAGGGCACTGCCAAGTCGATGGAGGAGAACGAGCCGAGAGAGTTGTACGAGGTGGACCACACCATTTCGTCTCTCACGGAGGCTGATCTGCATCGAATCCGGACCGGATTCCAGATCCCTGCCGAGTACGGTTTACTTCTCCCCGGACCGGGCTTCCGAGCCTGCATGTCGTCCTCGACTGACGCGTGCGTATTTCCCCTCGACTCCTTGGCCGCCGGGCTCCGTTTTCCGCTTCATCCATTCATCGTCGAGGTTCTTAATTGGTACGGTCTGTGCCCCGCCCAACTGATGCCGAACACTTGGAGGCACGTCTTGGCGTTTGTGCTTCGATGTCAAGAGATCGACGTCGAGCTAAACATGTTTCTCCTTCGGAGCCTCTACCGCCCTTGCCAGCCGAACAGGAACGAGCAGAGGTTCTACCTTTCGCCTCGGACGGGCGTGAAGTTGATCGAGAACCCAGACTTGATCAAGCATTGGAAGGAGAAGTATTTCATTGTCCGAGCTCCCGCACCCTGGGCAATTTCGATAGCTTGGTCGAGGGAAGGCCTGCCCAAGTGAGCGAAGAAGGAGCCGGTACTGAGCGACGAGGAGGCGGAAGTCCTTAAGAAACTCCTCGCCTTGCCGACGCTAAGTTGGAAAGATATCACCGAGGAGGCTTTGTTCCGGGGGGGGTCTCAGTCCGATCGACCCCAGTACGCTTCTAGTATTTTTGCTTCTTGCTTGAAGTTCATGAAAATTTTTCTAAGTTTTTTCACTCGGTTTGTGCAGAGTCTTCGAAGATGGACTACAGGGCGTTGATGGCGAAGGCCAAGGCGAGGGAGCAGGAGACGAGAAAGAAGAGACCCTCGATAGGGCCTCAGGGCGGCCGAGCTCCGAAGATACCTTCGGTCCCGAAGACCGCCGACCTGAAGGGGGTCGTCGTTCCGGAGGCCGATCCCGTGCAGGAGAAGGTCGCGGCCTCCGATCTTCCTGTTTCGGATGCACCGACTCCAACGGCGAAGGGAGATGCTCCCGGCTCGTCGAGCCGTGTGTTCGACGTGAGCAAGGTGTTATCCCTCCAGGTTCCGCCCCTCACTGCCGATGCGGAGAAGATTCTGACCGAGGGGCACAAGCAGATCTTCGTCCCCGACTGGCAAGTGATGAAAGTCGACGGTTTTTTGGGCGACGGCAACATTTGTATGCAGGCGGTGAAGCACCTGCCGACCCCAAAGGACCGAGCGGCCCTTAAGTTAGGTCAAGTCGGGGATGCAACAATGCAGATCGCTCGGAACACGATGTCGGTGAGTGGGCCGAACACTTTCTTATTGAAGCATTTTTTCTGAAATTTTCCAAGTTTCTAGGTTCAGACCCTAACGGTTTGTTCTCTTTTCAGACCCTCTGCCACTTCAACTTCTTGCTCGAAGAGTTTGCGAGCAAAGAACAAGAGCTGACGGCGCAGTAAGACCGGGGAGGTCGGAGCGCGCAAAAGCAGTGAAGCTGCTCGATGCTGAGCTACTCCTCTCGGCAAAACGCGGAGCCGAAGTGGCAGGGTTGGAGGCGAAGCTGGCCGACGCCATTCAGCAGTCGAAGGACACAGTCGCCAAACTCGAGGCCTCAGAGAAGGAGAACGCCGAGCTGAAGGAGGAGTTGGCCAATGCTCGGTCGAAGGCGGAGAGGGCTCAGAAGAAGACCGAGAAGATCATGGCCAGGCACCGGTCTAAGGTGGCGAAGGCGAAGAAGGCTGTCCAGGACGAGGCCGAGCAGCACATGTTCAAGAACATGGAGGACGCGTACGGCCGAGCCTTGCTTCATATCGCCGCTCGGAACCCGGGGTTCGACACGTCCTCCTACCGCTTCTACGACCCTGTGGAGGGGGGGAGGAGCTTCCCCAGGCGATGCTCGGCTCCGAGGGACAGACCGACGGTGTCGAAGGCCCGGGTGAGACTGAGGCCGAGGGGGAGGAGGAGGACGACTCTGAGGAGGAGAGCGAGAGCGAGGACGAGGACGAGGTCGAGGGCGAGGACAAGGCCGAGGGGTCAACAGACCCGAACGACAAAAAGGTCGACCCCCTGACTTGGTTGCGTCTTTTAGTCTTTTTTTTTTTGTAAGCCTAACTACGGACTGGCCACCGCTCTTGTAACGCTTTTTTGAGTTCTGAATGAAAACACTCTTTGTTTGGCCAAAAATTCTCCAAGTGTTAGTCTCCGGATTTTGTGTTTGATTAGGCGTAAAATTCTCCAAGTGTTGGGCCTCGGATTTATCTCTGCTTTTCAGGTGAAGTTTGGTCCGATCACGGAGGTTGCATACCTTCGTAAGGAGCTGACCAAAACGAAGCGAGAGCTTTCCCATAGCCGAGACAGGCGGTTTTATATGTTCTTGAAGCTGGAGGAGATAAAGGTCGCTGCAAGGGGGTATTGTCGCGAGTTGAAGCAACTGCGGAAGCAACCCCAAGCTCCTTGTCCCGGAGGTGAGACCGGGCGACTTCGTAGGGAGCTCTCCTTCGTTGAGCAAAAGAATAACAAGCTCTTGGCTGAGATCCGACACTTGGAGTTAGCTGAGAAAGAACATTCAGCGGAGGAAGAGAAGCTTCCGAGTTGGAGAAGGTGTCATCCGAGCGCCAAAAGTTGTTGGCCGAGGTCGACAAGCTTAGGAGGATTACTATAGACCGGGGGATCGAGGTCACCCATTATCGACGACTCGCAACCGATAGCGCCAATGTCTCGGGCTCGTCAAGACCACCTCGTTTGATGATGTCGGTCTGAGGGATAGGATTATCGAGTTGGAGGAAGAGGTCGCGTCACTCAAGCCTCTGCCGGAGCGGGCCAACGTTCGTAGTACGTCGTGTACTCGTGAAGAGAGCGAGAGAGGGATTACCTTCTACGAACTTGCGACTCGTTTGCCCGCGGCTAGGCAAAGTCCCGCTGACGCTCAGAGTAGTGTAGCTGTCTCGTCTAGCGGTGCCTCGGTCGGCGCCCCGGTTGGAGTTAGCGGCGAAGGGGGATCTCGCTTCGCTGGTTTGGAATCGAGCTCGGAGGCCAGGCGTCGCCGCCCCCGCGTTTCCTTGAACCGAAGCGTACCCCTTCCGAAGAGGCACTAAACAAGTTGTCTTATGTTCCTTCTAACTATTGTAAAACTCTGTTGTAGGGTCGGTCTTGTTGTATGTAGAGTTACTATATCTGAATAAAAGTCTGAAAGTTTGTTTTGAAAATTCTTGAAGTGTTGGACTTCGGCAACGTTTGAAATTTTGTTGTTCGTCTCTTCCTCTTTTCAGCTCGTGGTGGTAGCCCAAGACGCCGAACCCAATCGCTCGGATGGTCACGCTCGAATCGAGGCTGGCTCGGGGGAGACGAGGATGCGCTCGGCCAAATGCCGGGAGTGGCTCTATGAAGTCGAGCTGGGACTGCGCCGAGCCGAAAGCGAGCGGGGCCACCTTCAGCATATCCTAGGTCAGCGAGACGCCGAGATCCGGCATATGGAGGGCAGGATCGCCGAGATGACCCCTACAGGAGAGGACGGAGACTCGCAGACCGCCTTTAGCAACGCCCTTCGGATCCAGTGCGTTCGGCACAATCTGACGAAGATAATAGCCGAAAGGGATGATCTGCTCTCTGAGATCCGTCACTTGCAGACTGTAGAGGCGGAGCTTCGGATGGAGGAAAAGGAACTGGCGGCCGAGGTAGCTAGACTGACGACCGAATGGGATGTTTGATGCTTTTTCTTTTAAAAACCAAGTGTAGTGGGTCGGCATTGTAACTATTGTTCTTTAGGGCATTGTGACCTTGTTGTATGGAAAAGTTGCTTTGAACTGTGTCCCAATTATTAATAATATTTCTTTCACGAACTAGCACGTCCTTTGTAGCTCTGCGTAGTTGTTTCGGTTCTGACTGTGTTCGTCGTGCCGAGGTCTCCGACCCGGCCCCTCTCTCGTTCGTGGTTCGGCGCCGTAGCGCGATCTGAACCGTTGGATGGTGGCACGAATCTCGAGACGAACCCAGTTCCCAAGAAAATGCTATCTTGTCGTTTAGCGTCGATGGCAAGATCTGGGCCGTCTGATCGAGATCTTACGCGAAAGTTGAGGAGAAAGTGAGTTTTCTCCGTTTTGACGCTCGGATATGCACTTGCTCGCTCAGCCGACCGGAGGTCTAACAGTTCGAGCAACGTGGTGCACTCCGAGCATACCTCTCGCTCGTTCGCGGTTCGGCGACAAGAGCGTTCGGCTGGAGGTGCCGAGCGGTGCTTCTGTCTCCTCTTATCGCGAAGTTGCGAGGCAAGTCGAGTCTTACCCAATGGTGGGCTCGCCGATCCTCGTGAGAGTTCGACGGTCGTGGGAGAAATTCCGAATGGCGACCCACTCCTAGCCCACTGAGGAGCGAGCTTGCGGAGTAGAATCGAGCCAAGTGTTGGACTCCGGGACCATCGTTAGAGTTCAACGGTTGTGGGAGCAATTCCGAATGGCGACCCACTCCTAGCCCGCTGAGGAGCGAGCTTGCGGAGTAGAATCGGGCCAAGTGTTGGACTCCGGAACCATCGTTAGAGTTCAACGGTTGTGGGAGCAATTCTGAATGGCGACCCACTCCTAGCCCGCTGAGGAGCGAGCTTGCGGAGTAGAATCGAGCCAAGTGTTGGACTCCGGAACCATCGTTAGAGTTCAACGGTTGTGGGAGCAATTCCGAGCGGCGAACTACATCTGGCTCGCTTAAGAGCAATCTTGCGAAGTAGAGTCGAGCCGCGAATTGGACTCCGAACCATTGATTGAATAAAGAATAAAGGCGAAGAGACACAAGCAACTTTATAAATACGAAAAAGCATTCTTTATTGATAATTGATGGCGAGCCGTTTTTACATATGACAGCTTAAGAAATGAATTACAAGTTAGAGGAGAGGAATGGTTCGACACCTCGTGATACTCAGAGAGGCGCCGGGGCGCTTTCTTGGTATTTTAAGAGGTGGTCGGCATTCCCAGGTCCTCGAAATCTCTCTGCCCTCTAGGTCTTCCAGAAGATAAGCTCCGGGCCGAACTACCTTTGTGATCTTGTAGGGTCCTTCCCAGTTCGGAGCCAGTTTGCTCCTCTGATTGGGGAAGGAGATGGCTAGTTTTTTGAGGACTAAGTCCCCCTCCTTGAGATCGGTGGGTCAGACCTTCTTGTTATACGCCAACTCGACCCTCCTCCGGTAGTTCTGCTGGCGTATTGATGCTTTTTCCCTCAGCTCGTCCACCAGGTCTAGGTTCGCCCGGAGGTCTCTGGCGTTCTGCTCCTCACTGTAGGCTGCGAGGCGAGGAGAAGGTATCCCGACTTCGAGAGGTATCACTGCCTCGGACCCGTAGGTGAGGTTGAACGGGGATTCTCCTGTGGGGGTCCGTTTGTTGGTGCGATAGTTCCACAGCACGTTGGGGAGTTGGTCGACCCACAAGCCTTTGGAATATTTGTCCAACCTCTTTTTGATACCAGAGAGGATCTGCCGGTTAGCGTTCTCCGCCTGGCCATTCGACTGTGGGTGGGAGACGGAGGAGAAGCGCTGTTGGATGGCAAGATCTTCACACAGAGCTCGGAACGTGGCACCAGTAAACTGAGTTCTGTTGTCTGTTACGATTACACGGGGGACGCCGAACCGGCAAATGACACTCTTCCAGAAGAATTGAAGCACTTTGTTCTCGGTGATAGTGGCAAGGGGCTCGGCCTCAATCCACTTCGAGAAGTAATCGATGGCTACGACCAAGAACTTGAACTAGCCCAGAGCTGGAGGGAAAGGCCCTAGTAAATCCATCCCCCACATTGCGAAGGGGATGGGACTTGATAGGGAGGCGAGGTTGGCTTGGAGGAGGCGACGAATGTTGGAATGTCTCTGACAAGAGCCACATTGCCGAACGTGTTGCTCGGCGTCTTGGAGGAGAGTCGGCCAGAAGTATCCGTAATTTAGGGCTTTTCGAGCCAAAGACCTAGACCCTGAATGTGCTCCGCCGATGCCTTCGTGGAGCTCCTGTAAGGTGTAGTCGGCCTGTTCCGGGGAAAGGCACCTCAGGTACGGTCGGCCGTCAATCTGCGAGAAGGAGCGCTTGTACAAGATTCCCTCGATCAGGACGTACCGCTCGGCCCTGGTTCTTACTCGGCGCACTTCCTTCGGGTCCTCGGGGAGGAGTCCATCCCTTAGGAATTCCACTAAGGGTTTCATCCAATTATCTTGCAATAGGACCGGCAGTGACTCCACTGAGTCGAGGGCCTCGTCTTCTATGCCCGGTTTCATGAGGACCTCGATCAAGATGGTCTGCTCGAGACCTTGGAGGGAGGATGAGGCCAACTTGGAGAGGGCGTCGGCTTGTGAATTCTCTTCTCGAGGGACTCGTTGGATGAGTGCCTCTTCGAACCGGCTCATGAGGGTTCGGACCTTGGCGAGGTACTTCGCCATCCGTTCGTCTCGCGCCTCGTACTCGCCCAAGACTTGGTTCACAACCAGCTGAGAGTCACTATGGATTCGGAGGCGCTGCGCCCCGGCACTTCGGGCGAGTCCGAGGCCCACGATTAGTGCCTCATACTCCGCCTCGTTGTTTGAGGCCTTGAAATTCATGCAGAGGGCATACTGGAGGACGAAGTCATCAGGGCCGTTCAGGATGATACCGGCGCCGCTACCCTCGTTGCAGGAGGAACCGTCCACGAAAACCATCCAAATGGGGGGTCCGTTCGGGACATGGCTGACCTCGGGAATGGTGGACTCGACGATGAAGTCGGCGAGGGCCTGAGATTTGATCGCAGTCCGGGGCTAGTAGGAGATGTCGTGTTGGCTCAGCTCGATGGACCACTTCATGAGCCGGCCTGAGGTTTCTGGCTTGTGGAGGATCTGCTTCAGTGGTTGGTCGGTGAGGACCACAACCGAATGGGACTGAAAGTATGGACGGAGCTTCCTCGCCGCCATGATCAGGGCGTAGGCCATCTTTTCTATCTTCGGATAACGGAGCTCGGCGTCTCGAAGCACCTTGCTCACATAGTAGATGGGCCTCTGAGCCCGGTCTTCTTCCCTCACCAAAACAGCACTTAGGGTCTGCTCAGAAGCAGCTAAGTAGATGAAGAGGGTTTCCCCTGGAACGGGTTTGCTGAGCAGGGGAGGGTTCACCAAGTAGGCCTTCAGTTGGTCGAACGACTCCTGTTGCGGTTGGCCCCATTCGAAACCCTTAGCACCCCTGAGAGCCTTGAAGAAGGGGAGGCACTTTTCCCCAGACTTTGAAAGGAATCGGCCAATAGCGGCGAGGCGACCCGTAAGCTTCTGCACTTCCTTGACGTTCCGGGGCGGGGCCATGTTCAGTATGGCCTTGATTTTCTCAGGATTTGCTTCGATCCCTCGCTGGCTCACCATGAAGCCGAGGAACTTTCCCGACGAGACCCCGAACGCACACTTGTTCGGATTAAGCCTCATGTTGTGCCTTCTCAATACGCCGAATGCCTCCTGGAGGTCGGCCACGTGGTCGGTACCTCGGATGCTCTTCACGAGCATGTCATCGACGTACACTTCCATGTTGCGGCCTATCTGGCTTTGGAAGACTTTGTTGACGAGGCGCTGGTAGGTGGCTCCAGTGTTCTTCAATCCGAACGGCATAACTCTATAACAGTAGAGGCCTTGGTCGGTAATGAACGAGGTTTTCGGAATGTCCGGGGGGAACATTCGAATCTGGTTATAGCCGGAGAAGGCGTCCATGAAGCTGAGGAGCTCATGGCCCAAGGTGGCATCAATGAGGGTGTCGATATTCGGGAGATGGAACGGATCTTTCGGACACGCCTTATTCAAGTCTGTGAAGTCGATGCATATCCTCCAGGAACCATTGGACTTCTTAACCATGACGACATTAGAGAGCCACTCGGGGTAGTTCACCTCCTGTATGAACCGAGCTCTTAGGAGCTTGTCTACCTCCTCCTTGATGGCCTGTTATCGCTCGGGAGCGAATTTACGCCTCTTCTGCTGAACCGGTCTGCACCTCGGTTCGACACTGAGGCGGTGCACTAGAAGTTCCTCAGAAATCCCGGGCATATCCGCGCCGGACCAAGCAAATAGGTCGCGGTTCCCCCGGATACACTGCACTAAGTCGGAGCATAGGGCAGTCGGCAAGGACTTGCTGATGAGGAACTTTCGACTCGGGTCCTCGTCCGAGAAGAGTACTTCTTCCAATTCGTCCGTCGGCTCGGACGTGGGTCGGACGTTCGGCTCGGGGATCTCTAAAGTCTCGAGGGAGAGCACCGGACCCCCAGTGGAAGTCATATAGCACTTCCGAGCCGTCTCTTGGCTGCCCCTGACTTCTCCCACTCCCGCCCGGGTGGGGAACTTCATCTTGAGGTGGTACGCCGAAGGAACGGCTTCCAGGGCAGCTAGGCTAGGTCGGCCCAATATGACATTATATGCAGCCGGGACGTCGACGACCATAAAGTCCATCGGCTCAGTCCGGGTGGTAGGGGTCTTCCCAGCAGTTACGTCCAGGGTGATAACCCCTTCGACAGTTACTGGTACCCCCGTGAACCCGTGGAGCGTGTAGCCGGCCGATTTGAGGCGATCCCGGGACAGCTGCAGCCCTCGGAAGGCCGAGAGGAAGAGGATGTTCACCGAGCTCCCGTTGTCTACCAGGACCCTCTGCACTTTGAAGTTCGCCATGCGAAGGTCGATAACAAGTGCGTCGCAGTGGGGAGTTCGGACCCCCTCGAGGTCTTCATCAAAGAAAGTCACTGGGACGCCGAGGCCTTTGGGGGAGGGGTGCTGTGAACTGAGTTGACCTCTCGGACGTAGGCCTTTCGAGAGGAGTTGGAAGAGCCCCCCATGGGGCCTCCGTGGATAAGGTGCAGAACCCGTTCTTCCTCGAATTCGGGGGTTTCATCGCGTCGCTCGGAGCGCTTGTTAGCCCCCCGAGGCGGAGGAGTGGTGCGATCCCCCCGATCGTTAGCCTTCACAAACTTGGCCAACTGCCCCATCTGGATGAGGGCCTCTATCTCATTTTTCAATGCCCGACAGTCGTTGGTGTCGTGGCCGTGGTCCCGGTGGTAACGGCACCATTTCTCCTTGTTTCTCCTCTTGGCCGGGGTGTTCATCCTCGGAGCGGGAGGTATAACCCCTTCCTTTTCCACTTCCATCAGGATGGTGGAGACATTGGTGGTGAGGGGAGTGAACTTCTCGAACCTGGGGGGAGGACGACGCTGACCGCTATTGTCCTTCTGTAGTTTCTTGGACCCTTCCTCCTCTGTCGTCTTCCTCTTCGATCCAGAGGCGGACCCTCCGAAACTCGGGAGGCACTCGGCCTCCTCCGCCCGAATATATTTCTCGCATCTGAGGAGAAGATTGGCGAAGTTGTGCGGGGGCTTTTTGGTGAGGGACGATCGGAGGTTGGAGTTGAGGACGTTCGACTGGAACGCGACGGTCGCCACTGACTGGTCGAGGGAGGCGATGGACCTGACCTCCGCAGTAAATCTCCTCACATAGTCCCTCAGCTTTTCTCCCCTCTCCTGTCGGAGGTGGAGTAGGGAGAGGCTAGTCTTCTCTGTTCGCCTGCTACTCAGGAAGTGAGTTATGAAGAGCGTTTCGAACTGCTCGAACGAGAAGATGGAAGAGGGAGCGAGCCGGGAGTACCATTCCCACGCCGAACCCTTAAGAGTGGCGGGGAAGGTCTTGCAAAGCATGACATCGGAAGCTTGGTGGATCAGCATTAATGTCTTGAAGCTTTCGACATGATCAGCAGGGTCCGACTCCCCTGAGTACGTTTCAAATTGTGGAGGCTTGAAACCCCTCGGGATGGGAGCCTCCATGATAGTCCGAGAGAAGGGGCGTCTGCTGGGGCGGATGGTCGTTCCTCTCGACTCCTCCTCCTTGTCCATACGGCCGATGCGTCTCTCCATCTCGTGGAAACGACGGTAGAGGGCATCGTCCCTTCGGTGATAGTCGATCGAGCCCCTGGACTCATCTTCATAGGATGGGGAGCGGGGGCTACGGCGTCGATAGTCCTGGGATCGGCGAGGACTATGATGGTGTTGCTGGTGACTAGGAGCCGGGGGAGGACTTATGGATCGGCGGCGAGGACTTGGGACCCGTGGAGGTGTCAGAACCCTCTGGGCATTATTGTTATTGGGGCGAAGGTTGAGGGCCTGCAACACAGTTTCCTGGAATTGTAGGAACTCGACACGAGTGATAGGTGCCTCATCGTTCCTCGGATGATGTCGATCAGCAGGGGAACGTGGCCTCCTCCTACGACGCTCGGGAGATTCCGCCCATCCTCTCCGGTTCGGAGACCTTCTGCCATCTTGACGATGAGGAGATCGTTCACCTCGATGTTGGCGGGAGGCTCCCTCTCGGGCCCGCTTCTCATCTAGGCGGTTGCGAAGATCCTCATCCTTTTGGCAATTCAGAACGGTGTTGCGGAGGTCGGAGGCTTGGGGGTGATGGGAAGCCATCGAATCCGAGGAGGCATTGTGGACCGAGACATGGTCTGGGTGAAGAGGTTGTTTCTGCCTCTGCTGGTTCGGACCGGTAGGACCATTGGGGGGTTGTTGATTCAGAAGAGGGTCTTGGATCGGGGGAGGAAGTTGCTCGGGCTGCGGAGCAGGATGCACGGGGGCTTCCTCTTGCTGATCGGCGGGGTTGGGCCCACGGTTGGACCCCCTTGACCTGACCTTTCTGGGAGGCATGGTTGGAGAAGAGCTAGTCGACGGGAAGGGGAGAGGCTGCTATTCGTGTGGTTCCCACAGACGGCGCCAATCTGTTACCGCTGATTCTAGTGTAGGGGTAAACAGATAAGATTTGTGAGTTCGTGGAAAAACCTGAATAGTGGATCCACTCCTGTTGATTCCTGCCGCTCACCTGCAAGGAAGTGCGATACACCGGGGTTGATTCCGGCGCTGCACCCTCCGACGCTCTTGTCAGTAACCAGTGATGATTAAGAAAGAGCTTAAGTTGGAAAAAGAGTGATTACCTGGTCACAGTGGTATGTAGGAGGTATTTATAGTCGCCATGGGAGTGATTAGGGACCTCATTTCCAGTGTAACTGTTAGGAGTAAAATCCTCATAGTTTGTTTAGGAAACTGACCCCTGATTCCCGGTGAGAGGGTAACTGCAAATCAGGCCCGTTGATTTGGTCAAATCAGTGACCCTGATTTCCTCTTGCTGGTCTGGGTCTGTCTCGGGTCGGGACCCGTACCCAGTTGGAGTGGATCCGTTCGTGGGTTATTGGATCTGTGAGAAGGAGATCCAGTACCCGTTTCGGACCTATTTGCATGTGAAATTACCGTTTTACCCCTGAGCTTCAAGATTCGTGCCCAATCTGGACGGTTCCGATTTAACCCCATTTTTAGCCATGTCATGCGGCGACAGCACCGGCCGGGCCCACGTGCGACGACGTGCAGCGACTGCGGTGGGGTAGACCGGTGGCCAGCGAAGACTCCGGTGACAGCGGCGACGACGGCGGGTATCGTCGCCGGTAATGGAGTCCGATGAACGGTCAACTCACGTCTCTTAAACTCAAAATTAATGTTAAATATCTCAAGATTGTTAGAGATTATGAGAGATTATAACAATAGAAATTAGGGTTAATATCCTAGACTAATGTGCTTGAGATATTTATCCTAAGTATCAAAATTGGAATACCTAGACTACTATCACAAGCCAGTATTTATAGGATAAATACCGGTTTGGGTACTTGATTCTCAACCCACTCAACCCGCGTTCCGATATCCATACAATTAGTACGTGTTACCCATAGAATAATATTACACATAATATTATTCATATAGTGAGAATATACCTATATATCCAACAAAAGTGAGACCCGAAAAGAACATCTGAACGAATACACATGTGAAGCTGTTTTGATAAGGATTGGATGAAGAGTTTGAATTTGATGATAGTTATCGTGACATATTTAAGACATTGTACACAGAAAAATCCCCGACTTTCATACACAGAAAAATGCCCCGACTTTCGTACACAGAAAAATCGTAGTACGCCCAAAAATCTTTTTCTTCAATTGAGTACATAAACAAAATATAATATAGAAAAATGCGGAAATCTTAATATAAATCCAAACCTCTTGGATTAATAAGATGACGGGCTCAGGATGTTACACCTCTATGCCTAAACTCCAGGTACTCTTACCTGCACAACACAGTCTGTGGGTTTATCAGCGTGTGAAGCTGACGGTAAGAATCACAACAGCTTTAACTAACTCCAAAAATAACATAAAAACACACATAGCATAATAGAAATAAAATTGAAATCAATAAATGTAAACAACAAATAGTCAAATATACAATGTCATATGAGTGTGTGTGTATAAACAATTTATTAAAACATTAAACATATATTTATTAGGAAAACATGCACAATCCAAATATGCTCTTTTATTAATGCACGCTTGTTTGGAATGACATGTCGCTCATACAACATATTTTCCGAATGCAAGTAACTAGTGTTTCTTCTCATTACAGGGTTTAATCCCTCGTTTATGCAATACATACTCATGTATTCTACACTGTTTCTGACATTTATCTAGTGACTAGTATGGTTGAAGTTGTTCGGTCAAATTCCGTTACTGCAGTCGGTAGTGGTCAGGCCGGAACCCTGTGGTATTTCTCCACTCCTGAGCATCCATAATGATGCACAGCCCTGGTGGTCTCTTCCCACTCCCTGTCTTACATATTCCACCCTGCCTGAACCTCAGCGGTTTTTCTCCACTCCTGAGCATCCATAATGGTGTCCAGCCCCGGTGGTCTCTCTCCGCTTCAGGACCTCACTAAAAGTTATCACGAATAAAAGACGCCCTGGCTGACATTTCTTGCTTCGCCTCATTGGTATCGATAACATAGAACATTAACGGATGCTTATGGGTCCATCCCCTAAGTTCCAATAGGAGTTTACGGCCTATACATCTGCACCCCCATTCTTAACACTAGATCCCAGAAATTAACAGTCAAGACAATGCCGCACGTGTCCCCTTGACAGATGAATACAACTTCCAATAATTATATAAATTCCAATGCTTGTTAGAAAATTAATTTCTTAGTTTCATATGAAACCTCAATGAGTCTACTACAACATTGTAGTTAAGAACCTCTAGTTTCAACCCAATTAAATCTGTCTAAAACCATTTATAAGACAGTAGGTTCAGATTCCAGAAATCACAGCTCTTGCTACTTTTAAAAATCACTGAAAATTACACACTTCATGGAAATTGGATTTCTTAGACTCAAAAGAAAATAAGTATGATATTCAGCCAGAATTATAAAATAAATTCTGTTTCATTTCTAAACCAATATTGTGTTTTGGATTTTATTAAAATACCAAACAATATCCAAAAATTATGAAATTTTGAGAAGATGTTGTACACACATACATGATACACATACAAAAGTTTTAGTCTCATAATCCATGTATTTAAATAGAAAGGATTTTATAAAGTGAGATCAAATTCTGGACAGAATTATAATAATGTTTCTAAGATAATCATAATCTCACAAAGTAATTAACATCAACTAACAATCATAATCAAACAACATTCATACACAATCTATGCACGATTACTCAATTTATTAAATTATCTAGCATGCACACAACCTATAATTTTAAATAGAGTTGGTTAAAGTTATTATCCATTTTTTATCGTTTCTGGATTTGATCAATTCTACGATCAATTTGAAGACGATAGCAACACGAACAACGACAATGGCTCTACGGGCCGCAACTATTCGTCGAATTCGAGAAGCGAACGAAGTGAAATTGTATTAATATATATAGAGATATATATATGTACAATAATATATATATATATATATATATATATATATATATATATATATATATATATATATATAGTAGGAGAGAGAGAGATAGTGAGAGAGCTAGAGAGAGAAAAAAAGAGCTAGAGAGAGGCTGAATTAGAGAGAGAGAGAAAATGAGAGAGAGATACTGAGAGAGAGAACGAGAGATAGAGTGAGAGAAAAATAGAGAGAGAGTGAGAGAGTGAGAGATATACAGTGAGGAGCTTCGGTTTTCAGAAGTTGAGTGCAACGGCGAGATGCTCATCAACTAAATCGAAAACACGACATGATAAGGAGACTGAATCAATTAAATCAAAAAATTTAGAATGGATCAGAAAATATTTGGGTTTGGTTCAAATAAGTGATCAAAATAAATTCGAAAGATCAGAAAGATATTTATAAAATAGAAATACAAAATATGAAAAATATAATATTACGGATATTATTTGTAACGGTACAAAATACACATGTATAACACGTGCGGGGCAAAATTGTCATAGTTCAATTTTGCGGTGTGTTAGACTCCCCCCCCCCCCCCCCCCCCCCCCGAAAAGTTCTGTCATCAGAACTTAACAGGGTGCGAGTTTGTAACAAGAACACTCTACCAATATAATTGATGGAGTCCTTAATTACAAAAGAGTATATTGAAATCCACAAGTTTATCTTGTGACAAAAAGAAAAGATTAAGAGAAAAAATGTATGTTTATTAATTGGAAAGTTGAAAAGAACAAGCCACAATCAAGTGATTTAGTAGTGCCTTATCGTGTGCTACGATGTTCAACCACTTTAACATCCACATCCACATCAGTCACTCCTAAACCAAAACACCAAGACAACCCAATACAAAATTTTGCACAAACAACTGGAAGACTCAACAAATTAACACCCGGACTCCAAATCTGAACCCCCACTACTACTGGGCTCCCCCAACATCCCAGTTTAGTAGGGTCACCAACTCGTCCCGCTCCGGCACATACTCTTCCAATTTTATGATTAGTTCTTTGGGTGATGGAGCTGAAACCAAGATGCGTCTGGCCTTACTGGATACAAACTCTTCGGCCACAGTCGAATCTATGAAGGATAAAAGCGAGTCGTAATATCCCTCAACATTCAAAAGACCTACCGTCTTGCTGTGGATCCCATTGAGCTCAAGTAAGCACCTCAAACAATTCTTCCAGTGTTCCATAACCTCCGGGCAAGGCTATGAATGCATCAGCAACGCGAGACATCTCAGCTTTCCTCTCGAACATGTTAGAGACAACTCTAACCTCTCCTACATTTCCTTCTAGTAATCTCCTTCGGCATCAGCACCTTAGGAATCACTCCCAAAACGTGTTGGCTACTGGCATGAACAGTGTCAGAGACACGGCCCATCAATCCCATGCTTCCACCGCCATAAACCAGATCGATATTCCTCTCCACTAGCTCCTTGCCGAGCTCGATAGTAGCTTCTTGGTAACTAGCTCTCTTGCAAGAGCTACTGCCACAAAACATGCAGATTTTGTCGAATCTCGATGAAGATGAAGAAAATGAAGAAAGCTTCATCTTCTTTCCCGCTTCACCTTCTTCTTCCATCGATTTTCTTTTCATCCCTGCTTCTCTTTTCGCCGATTGTAGATCTCTCCTTTGTTCTTCCATTGCCAAGCCGATCTCTTTCTCCACTTGTTCCGCCGATTCGCTCTTTCTTTTTGCTCCGCTGCTTCTCGCTCTTTCTCTTCTCTGAGGCTCACTTCCGAGTTCTCTTTCTCTTTCTCTTCTTCCTCTTTCTTCTGCAGCTTCTTTCTTTCTTCTCCGGCTTCTTTTCTACCGATTCCTCTCTTGCACTTCCTTTTTCGTTCTTTCTTTCTTTCTTTTCTTTCTCTACCCCTTTCTTTCTTTCTTTCTTTCTTTCTTTCTTTCTTTCTTTTTCTTCCTCCTTTTCTTGACTTCTCTTATTCTTCTTCTTTTATTTCTTCTTTCTCTCATTAATTTTCCCTCCAACAACTCATACAAAATTTTTTACTTCAATCCCCATAAATTCCAAATTTTTATTTGAATCCCAAACTCCAAAATTTATTGATATAACTAATCCAAAAAGTCATAATCAACGGTTACTAGAAAATTAAGGAAATTATATCCTTCCTCCAATCTTGATATTACAGCTTGCGTAATATTGGTCAGTAATCAGCATCTCTCATGAAGGCGTGGCTACTGCCAAAATTCTGCCGAGGAAATCATAGGCTCAACACTCATCTCATTTGCAAATTTGGGAGATACATGAGTATATGAAGATCCAGTATCAAATAAAATATTGGTCTTTATTCCATTGATCAAGAGATGTCTTGTTATATCAAAATATTAACAATACATCATTATTATTGCAAAGCCTTAGTTAAATAAAACACCACTCATTTTCCTTGAATTGATCCGTAGCGGTGATGACATTCTCCGGGTCTTCTACACCTTGTTTTGTGAGTGCAAAATCTCACCCCTGGTTGTATGGTTTTTCCTCCTGATTCACGGGCTCTTGGTTTGGCTCTTTCTGCTGATATTAGGGACAGTAGGATTTAATGTGGCCCTTTTTGCCACAGCTAAAGCATGTGCTTCCCTTCGAGAAATTAGACCTGTAGTGCCCGGCCTCTCCACAATTATAACATCTCAGTACCTTTTTGGTGATCACACCACTATTTTCTCCAGTTAATTTGAGCTTCTGAGCTGATGACTATTTTTCGTAGTGGTTTGATGCTAATGGTCTTTTTCCTTTGTTCCCATTGTTCCTCTTGTCCTTCCATAATGGGTAGTGTTCCATTATGACTCGGTGACAGCAGTCCTGAACTCTGTTCGCAATTCGACCACTTCTTCCTGTAGATAACTATGAGCTCGATTGGATTTCCTCGTTTCTCCTGCAAGCATGCTCGTGAGTTCACTGAATTGCCATGCCACTCAAAACTGGATTCTCCTTAGAATTTTGACCTCAGTTCCAAGGTTGTAATGCACCGCTAGTCTTCCAATCTTTGTCCCCCTAGTTGGCCTGTCCTCCACTGATATCGGTAGAGTTGTCATTGAATTGCGGCCATATTATGATCATTCCTGCTCAGGGCTAAAGGGACACTTGAAGATTCGTCTGTGAAATGCGGCCATCTTATGATCTTTCCTGCTCAGGGCTAAAGGGACACCCGAAGATTCGTCTGAAGAGTCGACTGGAGGTGGAGTAAGTGGGTGCATCTCTTGGGGTTCTTCTTCCTCTTCCGGTTCTTCCTCAGGATCTTCCTCCTCGTCTTCATTGAAGAACTCATCTTCCATAGGATTTTGGTCATCCTCCATCTTATAGAAGAGAGCAAAAAATCAGTTCACGTAGGATATCATAAATGCTAAGCTAAAAAATGATCATCTCATTCACGACCCCAAACTAAAAAAAACACATCTAGTGACATCCTAAGCCCATTTTCCATACTATGTTTAGTACAGCAAATTGAAGTTAGCTCTGATACCACTCTGTAATGCCCCGACTTCCATACACAGAAAAATCGTAGCACACCCAAAAATTTTTTCCTTCAATTGAGTACATAAACATAATATAATATAGGAAAATGCAGAAATCTTAATATAAATCCAAGCCTCTTGGATTAATAAGATGACGGGCTCAGGATGTTACACCTCTATGCCTAAACTCTAGGTACTCTTACCTACACAACACAATCTGTAGGTTCGTCAGCATAGGAGGCTAACGGTAAGAATCACAACAGTTTTAACTAACTCCAAAAATAACATAACAATATACATAGCATAATAGAAATAAAAATGAAATCAATAAATGTAAACAGGAAATAGTCAAATATACGATGTCATATGAGTGTGTGTATAAGCAATTTATTAAAACATTAAACATATATTTATCAGGAAAACATGCATAATCCAGATATGCTTTTTTAATGTACGCTTGTTTGGAACGATATGTCGCTTATACAACATATTTTTCGAATGCAAGTTACTAGCGTTTCTTCTTATTACAGGGTTCAATCTCTCGTTTATGCAATATATACTCATGTATTCTATACTGTTTCTGATATTTATCTAGTGACTAGTAAGGTTGCAGTTGTTCGGTCAAATTCCGTTACTGCAGTCGGTAGTGGTCATACCGGAATCCTGTGGTATTTCTCCACTCCTGAGCATCCATAATGATGCATAGCCCTGGTGGTCTCTCCCCACTCATGGTCTTACATATTCCACCCCTCCCGAATCCCAACGGTCTTTCTACACTTCTGAGCATCCATAATGGTGCCCAGTCCTGGTGGTTTGATGCTAATGGTCTAGATGAATGAAGTTATCATAGTTCAGGAGGGGTTTCTGCATAAAAAAAGGTCAGGGGGTTTTCTGCATAAAGGCCATAATTCAAGGGATTTTTTTCAAAAGATGAATGAGGTTATTTGATACAAGTACAAAAGTTAGATGTGGTTTTTTTAAATACTTCATGGGTTTTTTTTTGCAACAATCATAGTTCATGAGGAATTTCTGCATTAAAAAAAAGGTCAGGGGGTTTTCTGCATAAATGTCATAATTTAAGGGATTTTTTTTCAAATTTAGCCCGCAAAAAAAGATAAAATTTGCGCACTACTGTAGGCTACAGTACGAATCCATATACGTCATGCTAAACAAACACCTCTTAAAAAAGGTGGAAGTGGGATCGCACAAAAAGACAAAATTTGCGCACTACTGTAGGCTATAATGTGAATCCAAATCCGAACAATTCATGCCAACCAAACCGCGTAAACAGTGCTCTGCCCCCTAATTTCACTTCCTACGAATCCATATACTTCATGCTAAACAAACACCCCCTAAAAATGCAGAAGTGAGATCGCGCAAAAAGACAAAATTTGTGCACTACTGTAGACTACAGTACAAATACAAAAAAGGCGGAAATGGGATTGCGCAAAAAGATAAAATTTGCACACTACCGTAGGCTACAGTACTGTCATGCCCCGCTTTCCAAAATACGGAAATTCGGGGACGCAACTGAGGCCAAACGAATGATGTGTACATCATCCATAAGCTGTATCAATTTACTCAATAATATGAAATATAACAATAACTACGCATGTAGTAAAATAATCATATAAACATAAATAGTTCATGAAATGCTTCAGAAATAACCAACATATGGAAGGAAATATTTGGGTCACCAAAACCCAGTATACAATGTACGATAATAACAAAATGCTGAAAATAAAATAACATGAATGAAATGAATATCGTAGACTATTAATTCCACTCCAATCTTTTAGAAGATCAGTTCTCCAAGACCTTAAGTTGATTCCTCCGTGATACCTGTAATCTCAACATCTAGAGATGGGAGAAATGCCCGTTAGAGCAAGCCACAAGCGACAAATAGTAGCAAGCAGTTAAACAATAAAGGAACGATATAAGAACAAGATATTGGAACGATATGAGAGTAAATAAATGTTAGACGATAACAAAATCAAAATTTGATAATCAATAATCAGTAAACAATAGTCGATAACAATAATCAACAATCAATAGAAATAATAATCGAAAAAATAGTCAATAATAGGATCAATAAATGATGCACTGGTCGGTAATCAATGATTGATAACTTATGGTCGAAAAATAATATTCAGTGGGGCCGATAGTCGGTAAACAATAATAATAATCAATAATCATTGACCAAAAATCAATAGTCGATGTTTAGTGTCAATCTTTAAGTCTATCAATCTTTTATTAACTTATCTAATGCACGCAATTTTGCGTCCCATACCACAGGTTCGGGTGCATACAATCAAGTTGACGTATAGACTCTAGTGATGAATTCAATAGGATTATGTACTCGGGTCTTGCAATATCAATGACCAATGATCGATTCCCGATGACCAATACACAATAAATCAGGATACTGTTGTCAGTAATTTGCAATCAATCGATGTCCAATATGACCGATAACAATGACCAATATGGGCAGTGACCAATATCCCCTTTCGAGTACACTCTCCTATATTGTCCACTATTAAGTCGACCCTTATTACCCCGGTTTATTATCATTTTATTATGATCAATTATAGACATCCAATCAATACGATCAATGAGAACGATAGTGTCAAAAATTATGCAACGAGTACAATCGATGTGAACGGTAGTATTAATACAATATCAAGAAAATGTTAAGGCTATGTGATACATGAAATATACACAATTCAATTCATGAAATATGGAAAATAACGGGCTCATATGCAAAAATATAACAATGCAAGTACTGGACAACAACACCTAATGGTACTCAAATTCACTTTTCCGCTGCTACTGTATTGCAAATCTGATTCCGTCGGAGGTTCCAGAGACTAGACTCCCTACCGGTTCGAATGCATATTCACACGATATATTATAGTTATAGTAGCCATGCATATAAATTCATTCTTTACTGATTTCGGGTACAGTTTCGGTTCTGGAAATTATAAAATGACAGTACTAAAAACCAATAACTTACAATCTATAAATCGGATTGAGAATCCGTAAGATGTTCCGGATTCAAGACTCAATGTGCTACAATTTCTATATACAAAGTTATAAATTTCAGTGTCAGGAACCGGGTCGAAACCGCAATACAAGTTGAAGCAATTTATAGGGTAGTAAAGTTGAATGTTCAAGAATACGATAAATGAGCGGTTCAAGATTTAAATCGATAACAATGGCATGATAAGAAGACTATGAATCAATAATATGGTAAGATCAAGAAAATAATGAGTCAATAATGGAATTTAATTAAATACGATATTCAAATCAATAACTACTTGCTAGATATAAAAAAAAACACTTGCACAAGAACAATAAAATGTGTACAAGAGATGCTTGTCTTATGTGACGTTGAATACGAGAGTGGCGAGCGCACGACAGTGAGTGTAACCCCTATTTTTTGATTTTATTGTATTTTGTTGTCTTTTGATTACTGTATCTGGATTCCGTTATTATATTATATTTTTGGCTTTTCTTGGGTTCTTTTATTTCCTATTGATCGTTCTGTGCACTTTTGGTTGAATTTTTCTATCTTTGGTTCATTGCAAAATTCGGCTCTTCCTATTTTGAGTTTGATATGCTTCCCTTTATCTTCGTCTCATTGAATTGCATTCATTTTTCTCTTTTTGGAGCCAAAATATGTACCCAAAACCCACTAAACCACAATCAAAAACCCTTTTTCCTAATCTCCTATAAATACCTACTAATTAAACCCTAATATTTTATCCCTCTCTCTCTTCGCCGATCTCTCTCTCCCCGAACCTCATCTTTCCCTCTCTCTGTTTCGTTTTCACCCAACCGAAACCCATCACCTAGCCGACCACCTTGCCACCTCCGTCCACCCTCATCGCCCATCGTCCTCTTCACTGTCCCCTCGTCACCTCCAACCCGTCGTCCCTCCGATCATCCCACCGTCTTCGCCATCAAAATCGGCCCAAACCCATCTCACTAAAACCCACTGCTCCATCGCCGAAACCACCATCCTCACCCATTGCCACTGTGATCCCCCTCCGTGCACCCCCTTCATCCACCGCAAACCCCTCCTAGCATCCTCGTTGCCGTCCAAGCCCATGCGTCCCCGTCTTCGTCTTCCCCTATTTTCGAGCGAGAACAGAGTTCGCTCTTGCCGTCGCTTCCTGACCGCAGCACCGCCGTCATCAGTGCTGCTGCCTTGCTGTGGTGTCATCGCCGCAGCCACCAGTTCTCCCGCGTGCTCTCTCTCTCTCCCTCTTTCTCTATCGAAGGGAAGAAGGAGACGAAGGGTGAGTGGTCCGTTTCCGTGATTGATGTTTGGCATGTACCGGATCTGGGTTTTGCTATTTAGTGTTCTGGTGGATCCGGTGTGGAGTTGCTTTTGCAGTTTGGTTGCTTTGCTGCTTGGGTTTCTTCACACGTAGCTCGCACGTGTTCTTGTGGATCGTCACCCGAGATTCCAATCTCTTTATTCTATATTATTCGAATCTGTAATTTAACAAGCAGATCTCTTCTTGAACTAGTATTTTATTTTGTTCAAGATTATTTGATCTCTGCAAGTAGATACCGTCATTTTCTTATCATGCTGTATTTGACAATTCTGTTAAGTTTATCGAGGGTTTACACAAGCTAACCCGACATAATCTTAACATCATGCCACTCTCTTTGATCTAAAACCTAGTCCCTATTGTTCCATACATATGCACATTTACATGAAAACAACTAGACCCATGCATAGGATTATTTGATGGATTGGACATGTTAAATTGAATGGGTTGGATTGAATTTGATTGATGAATTAATACCATGCCTGCAAAATTGTATCTTAAACATAGAAATATGCATGTTGACGCCTACGATCACTTTGATTACCAATTGGCATGAAATGTATGGTTGTATGAATTAATTATTGCCTATTCATGTCAAGATAATTTCTGGACTGCTAATTGTCTCTTTTTGAATCAGATTTTCGACCATGTTACTGTAATAATTTGAAATAACTTTCTGAACATGAAATTTAGCCTCTGATGTCTAGTTTACTGCCTTTTTTGCATATTTGAATTCCGATGTGTCATCTGTTAGATATCAACATTTTAGTACAGCTGTGTCATAAATTCCAGATTCACAAATGCATGCGTATCCTGATATTCTATAATTTATTTGACCATGTCAACAGTAAAATAAAAATCTGAAATAAATCTAGCTGAAATTAGACATGTGTAGGAATGCCCCAGAATTTTTACTGATTTAATTGATTATTTTTTTGGCCTGAAACAAATAGGTGAATACAATTTACATCATGTTTCCTGAACATAAAATCCGAATAGAATAGAGTTTTCACCCTAGCTCCTGTAACTTTTATATGCCTTACATATATTTTCTGGAACCTTGTGGAAGTCTACTTTCTAGACCTTTTGACGGATTCAGATTTTCTATTCTGTAGTAGCAGCAATCCATGTTTTAGTACAGCAAGGTCATGCTGTCCTTATTGTGTGAATTGTGCTTATTTGATGTGTTTGCTTCATGATTTGTCTGTAATGCATAGAATTAGACACACTTAGTATCATACAACATTCATACCTTCTTGCATGCTCACATAGGATGAAAATAAACTATTAACAAGCCGGGGTATTATGGATAGACTTGGTAGTGAACGATCGAAAATGTACTCGGTAATGGCCTTCTTGCTCACTTGAACACTTGACATGGAATGAGGAGTATTGATTGCAATGATTGATTGTAAATTCTTGAATGTAAATTATTGTTATCAATGCTGAGTACACAATCCGTAAATTCACCATCAGTCTAAAAACGTTCACTGTGTGCTTGCGCCGAACCTGTAGTATGGGATACAGTAGTACGTACACTAGATAGGCTAATAAAATGATTAATAACCTGCATACTTGATCCTGTATTGAACTTGACTTGACATCACTCATTACATGCGTGATTATTGTAAACCTTTGATATGATTGCCTGCACTTTGCTTTGTTCTTTGACTTTGATCCTGTCCCTTTTTCTTTGATATTCGTATTTTCTTTATCCTCTGTTTTCTCTACTTGCTGTCCACGACTTGCTCTAAGGACACTCTTTTCTTTCTGTTTTGATCAAGTATTTACAGGTATTGAAGGATCAATTCCCGAAGGAATTGGTGAGCTACGATTCTAGAGATGGAGTCCAAGATTGCATTGCTTAATTTATTTATTGCTATCTTATTTCTTTGAACATTGTTATGACTTTGTACTTTGTTTTGGGCTTATGTTCCCAGAGTTTTTTCCCCAGATGTTGGATTTCTTGTGTTGGATATTATTACTGTTGGATTATTTCATTTATTATTGAAGTTATCTTTGATTCATGTGATTATATCTTCCTGCATGGTTGTGTTTGTTGTTGCATATTGTTGAGTTAGTCTGGTACAGCTTATGGATTGTGTTTACATTATTCGCTGGGCCTACGTTATGTACTCGTATTCAGTATTTTGGAAAGCGGGGCATGACAAGGTTTTTAGTGGTATCAGAGCCCAGGTTTGAGTAATATATCAGTCAAACATGACCATCTTTACGAGGTTTGGCTTTGATTGATATATTAGTCAAGTTTGGCTCTAACCGGGTTAACTCAGTAATGGGCACACCACGATGATCACATGAACGCATGCATAATAACCAACACATCATCTGAGTACTGACTATCTTTGATCGTGTTTCAGGCTATGGATCGTGGGAATTCTTCTTCTTCTCGCCCGAGGGATGAGCAGCCGGACATCGCTGCCATTCTCCAGACGATTCAGCAGATGATGGCTTTCTTGCAGGAGCACAATGAGCTGATGAGGGCCACTTTGGCGACCAAGGGAACTGCCGCTAGACCTGCACCTGGGCTCTGCCACCTAGGCCTGGTACAGTAGCGAATTTTATGAGGCTATACCCGGATAAGTTTTCGGGTACCGAGTCGCCGATGGAGGCCGAGCAATGGTTTATCCGGACGGAGTAACTGCTGATCGCCGCTCGTGTTGCCGAGGCGGATCGTGTGGATGTGGTTCGCATCCAATTGGTGGATCTCGATCACATCTGGTGACTGGTTGAATCTGAAAGGATGGCGGGACCCATTGAGTGGGTTACTTTCTCAGAGAGCTTCATGGCAAAGTTCTTTTCTAGTGTTACCAAGGCAGAGATGGAGTGACAATTTATTTTCCTAACGCAGGTCAGCTAGATAGTGTTCATAAATATCATTGTTGTTACCTACTTCACCTGTGACAGTATTAATTTGAGCATTGTCTTCATCAGGGAAATCGTTCCGTGGACGAGTATGCTGCAGAGTTTACTCGACTCAGTCGCTCTGCTCCCGCCCTTGTTGCCACTTATGAGGCTCGGGCTAGGAGATTTCAGTCAGGCTTGAGTTTTCCCATCTAGGACTGTTTGGCTGCTCTTCGGTTTCGTGCCTATACCGATGTTCTGGATGCTACTCGGATTCAAGAGCCGACCCTCAGTAGTGTTCCTCAGCAGAATGTTTTGCACCCTGTTACAGCTCGGCCTTCTAGTGGACCTATTCGGAGGCCAGTTCTGCCCCTTCCCGCGAGAGTACAGCCGTACGCACCTATTGTCCCGAAGACTGTCGAGACTTGTGGCTATTGCCATAAGGCTGGGCATTCACAGCGAGACTGCAGGATGGCTAATCGGCTGTGTCTAGTGTGTGGGAGCAGTGAGCATATGGTTTGTGACTGGCCGAGGAACAGGACTCCTGCACCAGCTTCTGGTACTGCTCAGTTAGGAGTGCCGACTCGTGGTCAGGGTAGACCGCCTCTTCCACCGCAGAGGCAAGCTTTTGACCAGAGGCATGTAGCTCTTAGAAATGGTCAGGCTGGAGGTCGTGGTCAGGCTTATAACCTGACAGCCGAGGAAGCGGAGGTTGCTATTGGAGTGGTTGCGGGTATATCACAGTAGTTGTACTTTCTTTTTTTTATTTCAGTTTTCTGCATGTTATTTTCCGCTTTTGTACAATTATTTGTGCATATCCTGCTAGCACCTTATTCTTTTATTTGATCTTCTTCTTTTAGGTATGATTTTAGTCTTCTCCCTTCCAGCACATGTGTTGTTTGATTTGGATGCTACTCATTCTTTTATCTCTTCCCGCTTTGTCGATCAACATGGTTTGGCTAGTGATGCTATGCCCGCAGCTTAGGACAACACCACAGGTAGAGATGTCATTGTCAGTTCTAGGGTATGCAAGCGGAGCCCGTTGCTGATTAGTGGTGTGGAGTTCTGGGCTGATCTGATTGTGATTCCCAATTCCAGTTTTGATATCATCCTAGGCATGGACTGGTTGGGTGTTTCTTATGCCGTGATTGATTGCCATGAGAAGAATGTGACTTTCAGGCTTTCTGGTCAACCAGAGTTTGTGTTCCATGTGGGTGAGACACCGTCAGGGCGTGTCAAGAACTCGATGGATCCCCAGGCTGTTTCCCTTGTGTCGTTGGGTTCTGATGGGGTTATTGCACCCTTAGTTGTATGGGATTTCCTTGATATTTTTCCCGAGGATTTGCCCAATTTGCCGCTAGACCGAGATGTGGAGTTCAGCATTGATGTTCAGCCAAGTACGGTGTCTATTTCCAAGAGTCCGTATCGTATGACACCGGTTGAATTGGCGGAACTAAAGGTGAAAGTTCAGGAGCTTCTTGATAAGGGTTTTATCCGACCTAGTATATTGCCTTGGGGAGCCCCAGTCCTGTGTGTCAGCAAGAAGGAGCAGAAGTTTATCTCGGATGAAGCTTGTGATGAGGCTTTTGCCGAGTTGAAGCATCGGTTGATGTCAGTGCCTGTGCTGACTATACCCGACAGTTCAGGTGGTTTTGTAATCCATTGTGATGCTTCGCGTAGAGGTCTTGGAGCAGTGCTTATGCATCGGGACAGGGTTGTCGCTTATGCATCGAGGCAGTTGAGACCTCATGAGAAGAACTATCCTACGCATGATCTAGAGCTCACGGCCGTGGTTTTTGCCTTGAATTTATGGAGGCATTATTTGCTTGGGGATAGAGTGGACATATTCACAGATCACAAGAGCCTCAAGTATGTGTTCATGCAGAAGGAGTTGAACATGAAGTAGAGGAGATGGCTGGAATTGTTGGCAGATTTTGATATTAATTTGCAGTATCACCCGGGCAGAGTAAACTCGGTGCCTGATGCTTTGAGTCGGAGGCCTGCCGCTATGTTCCTCACTCAGCAGAAGGAGATAGTGGAGGACATGAGGAGGTTGGAGTTGGATGTGTTGCTTCCTGGATCAGATCAACAGTTCATGATGTTGCAGTTGCAGTCTTCTTTGGTTGAGCAGATTAAGGAAGCCAAGTGGGTGACCCGCAGTTGCAGCAGTTCCAATGTGAAGTGGAAGCTGGTTTGAGATCCGATTTGGTCATTCATGCTGATGCGTCGCTTCGTTTTGGCTCTAGATTGTGTGTACCTAGATGGGAAGTCAGGCAGATGCTACTGGAGGAAGCTCATCGGTCCTCGTATTCTATTCATCTTGGTGGTATCAAGATGTACAGGGACTTGAAGCAATAATTTTGGTGGCACGGCATGAAGCGGGATGTGGCTCGATTCGTCTCCCAGTGCCTGATCTGTCAGCACGTGAAGGAAAAGCATCAGAGGACGCGGGACTTTTGCAATCCCTTCCAATTCCATAGTGGAAGTGGGAGCATACCACGATGAACTTTTTGACAGCTTTGCCAAGGAGTCCTAAAGGTCATAATGCTATCTGGGTGATAGTGGATCGGCTGACGAAATGTGCTCACTTCATTCCTTTCTGTGTGGGTCAATTCGCGGAGAGTTTGGCCGAGCAGTATGTTCAGGAGGTTATTCGTCTGCATGGAGTTCCTATTAGCATTGTATCGGATAGAGATACGAGATTCATGTCTCAGTTCTAGGAGATCCTGCAGAAGAGCTTGGGTACCAAGTTGAGCTTCGGTTCAGCGTTCCATCCTCAGACGGATGGGCAGTCAGAAAGGAAAATTCAGACCCTAGAAGACACATTAAGATCCTGCATTCTTCAGTTTGGAGGTTCGTAGGAAGATCATCTTCACTTAGCCGAGTTCTCTAATAATAACAGTTATCAGGCGAGTCTCAAGGCTGCTCCATTTGAAGCTTTGTATGAGCACAAGTGTAAAACACCGGTCTGTTGGGATGATATCGGCAAGAGGAAGCTTTTAGGTCCTGGGTTGAACACGAAGACAGTTGATGCCATGGCTCAGATCCGAAAGCATTTGCAGGTCGCTCAGGATTGGTAGAAGAGGTGGGCTGACCGTCATCGTAGACCTCTAGAGTTTGAGGCAGGCGAGCATGTGTTCCTCAAGGTATCTCCTTGGAATGGTTTTATCCGTTTTGGAGGCAGGGGTAAGTTGAGTCCACAGTTCATCGGTCCATTCGATATTGTGGAACGTGTGGGCAAGGTAGCTTACAGGCTCGCGCTACCACCAGCTTTAGCGGGTGTCCATGATGTATTCCATGTTTCTCAACTCAGGAAATACATCAGGGATGAAAGTCATGTGGTTGACTACTCAGACTTGTCTGTGAGGCCGGATTTGTCCTATGAAATTCGATCAGTCTCTATCTTAGACCGTCGAGAGAAGGTGTTGAAGAATAGAGTCATCAAGTTGGTCCGATTTTCTAGGGATCCTCACTTGCCAGGTGAGTCGACTTGGGAGTTATAGGAGGACATTCGGGAGAGGTTTCCTCACTTGTTTGAGTAGTGCTTTGTTTTGCTTTATTTTGTTTGGTTGTTTCAGGGTTCACCCTATGTACCTCTTGTATGAATTTCAAGGATAAAATTTTTCTTGTAAGGTGGGTAGGATTTGTAACCCCTATTTTTGGATTTTATTGTATTTTTCCTCTTTTAATTATTATATCTGGATTCCTTTATTATATTATATTTTTAGTTTTTCTTGGGTTCTTTTATTTTCTCTTGATCAGTTTGTGCTCTTTTGGTTGAATTTTGTTATCTTTGGTTCATTGTAAAATTTTGCTCTTCCTATTTTGTGTTTGATTTGTTCCCCTTTATCTTCGTCTCATTGAATTGCATTCATTTTTTCTCTTTTTGGAGCCAAAATCTGTACCCAAAACCCACTAAACCACAACCTAAAACCCTTTTTCCTAATCTCCTATAAATACCCTACTAATTAAACCTTAATATTTTATCCCCCTCTCTCTCTCTCTGCCACTCTCTCTCTCCCCGACCCTCATCTTTCCCTCTCTCTGTTTCGTTTTCACCCAACCGAAACCCATCGCCTAGCCAACCACCTCGCCACCTCCATCCACCCTCATCGCCCATCGTCCTCTTCCCCATCCCCTCGTCACCTCCAACCCGTCGTCCCTCCGATCAACCCACCGTCTTTGCCATCAAAACCCGCCCAAACCCATCTCACCGAAACCCATTGCTCCATCGCCAAAACCACCATCCTCGCCCATTGCCACCGTGATCCCCCTCCGTGCACCCCCCTTCATCCACCGCAGACCCCTCCTAGAGTCCACGTCGCCATCCAAGCCCGTGCGTATCTCTCGTTGTCTTCCCCTATTTTCGAGCGAGAACAGAGTTCACTCTTGCCGTCGAAGCCTCGCTGTTGCCGTCGCTTCCCGACTGCAGTGCCACCATTTTCAGTGCTGCCGCCTCGCAGTGGTGTCGTCACCGCCATCCCAAGCACCGCCAGTTCTCCCGCGCTCTCTCTCTTTTTCTCTCTGTCGAAGGGAAGAAGGAGACGAAGGGTGAGTGGTCTGTTTCCGTGTTTGGTGTTCTGGTGGATCTGGTGTGGAGTTGCTTTTGCTGTTTGGTTGCTTTGCTGCTTGGGTTTCTTCACACGTAGCTCGCACGAGTTCTTATGGATCGTCGCCTGGGATTCCAATCTTCTATATTATTCGAATATGCAATTTAACAGGCAAGACTCTTCTTGAACTAGTATTTTATTTTGTTCAAGATTATTTGATCTCTGCAAGTAGAACCCGTCCTTTTCTTATCATGCTGTATTTGACAATTCCGTTAAGTTTATCGAGGGTTTACACGAGCTAATCCGACATACTCTTAACATCATGCCACTCTCTTTGATCTAAAACCTAGTCCCTATTGTTTCATGCACATGCACATTTACATGAAAACAACTAGACCCATGCATAGGATTGTTTGATGGATTGGACATGTTAAATTGAATGGGTTGAATTGAATTTGATTGATGAATTAATACCATGCATGGGAAATTGTATCTTAAACATAGAAATATGCATGTTGACACCTGGGATCACTTTGATTACCAATTTGCATGAAATGTATGGTTGTATGAATTAATTATTGCTATTCATGTCAAGATAATTTCTGGATTGCTAGTTGTCTCTTTTTGAATCAGATTTTCAACCATGTTACTCTCATAATATGAAATAACTTTCTGACTATGAAATTTATCCTCTGATGTCAAGTTTACTGCCCTTTTCGCGAATTTGATATCCAATATGTCATCTGTTAGATATCATCATTTTAGTACAGCTGTGTCATAAATTCCAGATTTACAAATGCATGTGTATCCTGCTGCTCTGTAATTTATTTGACCATGTTAACAATAATAAAAATTTGAAATAAATCTAGCTAAAACTAGACATGTGTAGGAATGCCCCAGAATTTTTACATATTTAATTGATGAGTTTTCTAAACTGAAACAAATAGGTGAACACAATTTACATCATGCTGCCTGAACATAAAATCTGAATAGAATAGAGTTTTCACCCTAGCTCCTGTAACTTTTATATGCCTTATATATATTTTCTAGAACCGTGTGGAAGTCTACTTTTTAGAACTTCTGACGGATTCAGATTTTCTATTCTGTAGTAGCAGCAATCCATGTTTTAGTACAGCAAGGTCATGCTGTCCTTATTGTGTGAATTGTGCTTATTTGATGTGTTTACTTCATGATTTGTCTGTAATGCACAAAATTAGACACACTTAGTATCATACAATATTGACACCTTCTTGCATGCTCACATAGGATGAAAATAAACTATTAACAAGCCGTAGTATTATGGGTAGACTTGGTAGTGAACGATTGGAAAATGTACTCGGTAAAGGCCTACTTGCTCACTTGAACACTTGACATGAAAGGAGGATTA